>CM066923.1:13783773-14983773 GCA_033964015.1 Scolanthus callimorphus | reverse complement strand
ATAGAATTTGTGAGAAATGTAATAAAATAATCCAGCAATGTGTTGTGCCCAACTAAAAATGGTACAATGTAAAAAACAAATGCACAGCAAGCTTGAGGTGGGTGTGGTCAACTACCTGCAGTAATTTAATAAGAGTATGCTGAGAAATAAAATAAAATAAAAACAGTGAGGAACATTTTGGGACTTCCAGGAGAATTTTTCAGTCTTCTCAGTCTATTTTGGATAACATTTTTACTTTGAAAATATAATATTCTTGATTGATTGAATTGTTGATTTGTAATGATGAAATTTGTTTTCTTTCCTTTTTTTTTGAAAAAAATTCAAGTATTCTCCAGGATACAAAGATATAGGACGTGTTTGCAGGTTTTTGAGGAGCCATACAGTACAACAGTTCGGTTGTCAGCCAGTTCTGGAGGAATTGAATACAAAAAGCCCCAGCCGTCGCATTTGGGGCCCAGTCATCACCTCGATTTTACACAAGTATTCCAGATGGTGAAATCAAAGCATTTCGTCCATTAGGTTAAGCACAGGGCTTCCAATTGTTTTTATTGTTGCTTGAAACAACATGCATGGAAGTCAACTCTCTGGGTTTTGCCGGGAGTCTCAATATTTTTCGCTTCCTCTTCCGGGAAAGAATCAAGACGACTGCCATACATTTACTGTATTTCTCCCGGAGAATTTCAGCAAATTTCACCATTTCAAGGCAGTCTCCAGATTTTTGAAGTCCTGAGGTCGAACACGAACTGTACCACAGTAAAAACAGAGACGTTATTCTAAGAAGTTTGCCCTCTAAACTAGGGAAGTCACTCAACCTAATTATAGATGTCATGCCACAGTAGAAAATGTTTCTATTTGGTGACGAAATGAAATCGGCTAAATTGCCAGAAAAGGTGAGTCAAACTGGTTAGTTTCAAGGGCTTAATTTTGCCTTGACAGTCTTATGAGCAGGCAGTCCACATGCTGGAATGTTGAAGGATTCAAATTTGCATGAAAGATATAGCCAAGCCAAACCAACAACCTGTGGACTAGAGAAGCATACCAAGCTGTGAGAAAGCTGTAAAACAGGCTGTTATTGCCAAAACATTTGCCTAACAACCGGACAAGGAGTTTGATTGGACATTGACAGATTAAGTAAAAAAAAAAAGATTTCCAGCTCTGATGCATTATTTCATTTTTAATTTTAAGCTCACCTCACTCCTTCCGGTAGTGCCTCCCAAAGCTGACTGCAGGAATGGGTCTTGCCGAGATGCAACGTTAGAGAACCTTGACATACTATCCTGACTTCCAAAAGAAACTTTAGAACCTCCAAGAGATGCTCCTGTGAGGGATCCTCCCACAGGGCTACCTAGGGACCCACCAAGGGGTCCTCTTAGAGACCCTGTTAGTGATGTGCCCCCTAGAGGACCAGGCTGGGTGCTCCTTAGTGGAGCAAGTGAACCAAGTGGTGCCTCCCCCTTGAGTGGTCCCAAACTTCCACTGCCACCAAGCCCCTGCAAACGACAAGGCCCAAATAAAGTAGTAATAAAAATGTCTTTATTTGATAAAAATTAACCACTTTTTCGCCGCATGAATGAGGAACCTGAAATCCAACTTTTTGGAATCCTTCAGGGGTGCTTACCATTGGTCACGAAAAACCGGTAATTTCGGTTGGGATTCCAATGGTACAGTCAATGTTTCGGTCATTCCAGTTGGTACGAGAGGTTCAGCTTCAGAGGTTGTCTCGCCATTCCAGTTGGAACGAACCGATTGGAATTATTTGTACCATTTGGCACTCCAACTGGTTTTATGACCAAATTAGGTAGCCGATCCGAACCGAAATGCGAATGTTAAGTGCCATTCCACTCAGTATTTCATCCCAACCGGAATATTTTGTACCATTTGATGCTGATCAAACCAACCGGCTTTCCTTGACCAATGGTAAGCACCCCAGAATCCAAATGTAATTGACAGTTTGGGACTTGGAATCCAGGAGGCTAGAGTATGGAATCCGGAATCCAGATGCTGAAATCCAGAATCTGGATAGCCCTTGAATTTCCTTACATGGGACAAATCTTTCCTTAAGCTTTTTTAGACAGGTAGCCATGCAGATTATTATCAACTATGGTTGGTACAAATTCTGCTAACCATCAAGAATCTGCATTTCAACAATTGTCAGTAAAAATAAACCATCCATAGTTTATGTTATTCCTAAAGCTGGTTCAAATCAGGGCTGGAAATTAAGAAAAAGATGATGTTGCATTTTGGACAATAGTCTCAATTTTTAGTCCCATTTTACAGACTGTGGGTGACAAGTCGCAAAAGCGACTCATACAGGTGCAATTTCCAGCCCTGCAAATACTGGTATGGGCAGTTTAAAGTACCTTTTGCTTGCCAACAGCATCTACTGACTTAGTCTTTTTGCTATCTTTCTTGTCTTTCTTTTTGTACTCTTTCTTTTGTGGTCCTGCTGTCTTCCTCTGTTTGCCTCTTTCCTCTATCACCATACTCCGATAATACTCGTCACATGGGTGGTCCCAAACACTGTCACCCGTTGCAAAGTTGAAGTAGTAAATATCACCACTAGAGTCTTGGCTGAAACAAGGAAGTTTGAAGAAGCTGCTTGCCCACACTGAAAATTCTTTTCTGGGGTGCATAGAAGACATTAAGGCCTAGTTTAATTAGACAAATTTAATTGATCAATTAAATTTGTCTATGAGACGTGTAAAATGGAAGTTTGTTAATTTATACAATGAATAAAATAAAACGAAGATGTATTACAGACGTTGTATTCTTGCGGGATGGATGGATACAATGTCACATTTTTGCGACCGACTCATTTCGATTTTAGTTGAGAGCTGTTGTGAAACGCAATTAAATTTGTCTATGAGACGTGTAAAATGGAGGTTTGCTTTATACAATGAATAAATTAAAACGAAGATGTATTACAGACGTTGTAAACTTGCGGGATGGATTGATACGTCTTGGATGAATTTAATTTTCGACCTTTTTAAGCTCCAGGCTCGAAATATGAAAAAACTGGAAGTCACATTTTTGCGACCGACTCATTTCGATTTTAGTTGAGAGCTGTTGTGAAACGCTGCAAGCAAGAATGATCCAGTCGCGCGAGCACCATCAATAAATTTTTTTGAGCATTCCTTTTACTGTCTGAAATGCCACAGCGCAACGCAATGTTCACTTTTATTTTCGGTTGTTTATCGAAAATGCTTCCCTTTTGGCATTCCAAAAGAACTGCAGTTGAGTCTCTTTGTCACTTTGTGGATAGAAAGAAATGTAAGAGAGAAGAACAAAGGAATTCTACTCAGAGCGGTCACGGGCCATATTTTATGGTGTTCCATCCCCGCCAAAAATAGCTGTAAATCGCAACTTTCATCTTGACAGTTTATCATTGAACTTGCCAAATATAAACATTGCTTTCTTTGATTCAACTTCCATCTTGTCTGCTTAACATTGAATTTGACAAATTTCAACATTACATTCTTTGATTGAACTTTGTACTTCGGCCTCTATTGATAACAATATTATCTGTTTGTAATATTGAAAGAGACACCGTTTAAAATGAGGCATCTATCTATCTATCTTCGTAGCACAAGCGTCCAGAAGTAAGAATTAACTTTCAAGTTATGAGAGCTCAACATTGTACATTGTCGATCAATTGACTTTGTGCTGGGAAGTTTTGTCAGACATTGTTACCTCTCGCTGTGGACCAAAAATGGCGGAGGAAGAACAAGATCTCCTGCTGGAGAGTGTAGTATCTGCAATTAAGAATCAGGCCCATAGCAGGGGGCGCGAGCTCCCAATAATTGTTATAATATATATTTGTTTCTCTCTTGAAAATTTTTAACTTTATCCATTCAACTGTGCCTAAAAAGGCAATATTTTTTCTATTTTTCTATAGGAAAAATTCAGCGCAAAGGACATGCCAAAACGCCTCAACTCGGTATCAAAGTCTACTCAAACGTAAATCAGTAGCTGCTAGCTAGTAGCCAACTTTAGCTAGACCTTTTCACGTAGCCCCTTCCGCCCATATTTTAGACCACGGGCCTGATAATGTAGTATCCAGAATAGGCACCTTGCAGCACGCCTCCAATAAAAGTTTAATTGTTTTGAGGTTAGACTATAATATTAACAGGATGTTGGTAAATTTGGACCAAGTCCCATATGATATAGAGCCTCCTGAAGCTTTGAATAATCCTATAGAATCCTATGATATCTCTTTTTTGTGTAAATTGAGGACGAGATGTCATAGGATTCAAGTATATTCAAAGCGTTCAGTCGGTAGATTCCGCCGAAAATAGCACTCAAAAAGGCGATATCGCCCTCGTCGCTGCGCGACTCGTGCGATATCGCTTTTTTCGTGCTATTTTCTTAGCGGAATCTAGCCTCCTGAAGCTTTGAATAATCGTATAGAATCCTATGATATCTCTTTTTTGTGTAAATTGAGGACGAGATATCATAGGATTCAAGTATATTCAAAGCGTTCAGTCGGTAGATTCCGCCGAAAATAGCACTCAAAAAGGCGATATCGCCCTCGTCGCTGCGCGACTCGTGCGATATCGCTTTTTTCGTGCTATTTTCTTAGCGGAATCTAGCCTCCTGAAGCTTTGAATAATCCTATAGTAAACACTATGCTTACTCTACATGACGTATGGGAAGCATGGGTGACGCAGCGGGTCGAGCACTTGCCTCTCACATCGTGCACCGGATTCGAATCCGAGTCAGGATTTTTCTCTGCAGTTTCGAATAAATAATAATAATAAATACTTTATTTGTGTGTCAGTAAAATGATAGCAGCAATAAAACCACTAAGTAAGGACACAAATCAATATAAAATCGAATCTTGTGTTCATCGTGGGTTGAAGTGATTCGTCATTTTCTCCTGTGTTTCAGTCTTTTGGATGAGACAATAAACCAAGGTCCCATCTCCCAAAGCACTACACTTAAACAGAACTCACCACAATATATCTAACAAGCACTCATGATTGTAACTGCAGTCCGCATCTAAGGGATCAGACATCCACCTGTAAACCGCAGCTGAACATTGATAGGGATATTTGCGGTATACAAAATGCATACTGTAATAATAGGTAAAACTGAAACATATCTGTTTGGTTACAGTGCCACCAAGGCTACCCAAACACATTTTGAACAAATGTTTACTGATTTTTATTTTCATTTTCAAACTGAAACATATCTCTTTGGTTACAGTGCCACCAAGGCTACTGTTAGGTAGTTTTTTTTTAACGTTCTCCACCAAATGTTAGGTAGGCAATGACCAGGATCTTGTCAAGTTTTTCGTGGTTTACCTAACATATGGGACTAGCTCACAAAACTCTAACTACACACTAACAAATATTTACAAGACTAACAAGACTAACTACAAAGGCCAATTCAGCCATTCTTTTATATCCTAGATCCAGACAACAGCCCATGTGGTAAAAGCAATTTTTGACAATTTAAGAGTATTAAATTATGAAGCGAAGAAAATAACAATCGTTAAATTAGCCAAAGTCAATCAGTGTAGACGTTTAACTCTATAAACAGTGACGGGCTGTTTCATGTTCTAGGACTTGCAGTAAAAATAGAAAAATGACAAAGATTGACAAAATTAGAGGTACTAAGAGCGCATGTCCTAAAAGACAACGTTACTACAAGGCTGACTAACTGCGCATGCCTTAAAGAACAGCGTGACTACAAAATTTTCATTTATGATCATACAACGGATAAATTGTTCCACCAACATCAAGAGGGGTTGTTGGTTTACAAGTTCGGGCTGACAAACTTAACTTTTACAAAACTATAAAGCCTCCCGAGCTTGTAAACTCGGCCGTTTTCTACTGCGCAATCAAAATTGCTGAGACTGCTTGATTTTGGTGTACAAGAGGTTACAAAGTTGTTTACGAATATAATTATGGTATCGAAAGCAGACACCTGTTAATCTAGCTGAAGGAGATCCCCGCAAAAAGGCGTCCACTTACTGAAACGAAACACTCATTTTCATTTCCTAAGTTTGGCTAACTTAGGTACACCTAAAAATATCACCAAAACAGGGCCAAACACGTTTGAAACAGGTCTGTGTTGAAAATTGCTACTTTCATTAAAATTGTGACGTAACACTACCCAAACATATTTGAACAAATGTTCACTGATTTTTATTTTCATTTTTATTCTCACATTATTTTGGGGTGAATTCCATGCCAGACTAGGGTGAAGCTGGCGTCTTATTCGACCAGCATCTTCTGGCTTGCACTATTTCAAGATACGAAGATACAGAGATACAAGGATATCAGGTTACCAAAAAATCGTACGTGACTGTAACGTGACTGCCTGGTCAACCGAGACAGAAGTGGGTAGATCATGTTAATACCAAAGCATAACAGGTGGAGAATAAGTTCTACGCATGCGCTAGAAAGCCAAAGGGAATGGAATCTGGTCAGAGTGGAGCGTTACGTTTCGGTTTGCCCCATCGATTTCTCTGGATTATTTCTGCGTAAATGTTGCTGAAGATGCTTAAAATATTTCTCGGCATTATCCTATTGTCATTCAAAAGGCCGGTCGATGCTTAGGATGCTTCAAATAGCGGCTACATGGTCGGAAAATACGCTTCTCGTCCTTCTCAGTATGGCCAGAGAAGAAGTCCTTCGAAGCAAACATGGCGGCCATTGTTATGTTATAACAGCACCATTGAAAGATTGTTTGTTGACATCGACGTAAACTACAAATACATAAAAGCGAAAAGGTGAGTTAATTTGCTTCATTTATCTTTTTAAACTGCATTGTTGTCCATTCGGAGTCGGTCATTGCCGAGGCATTTAGTTTTAAATTTGCTCAAAATCGTTCACCTAGCAAATTAAACCATGAATGCATAGCTCGCAGATCATGGTACCAAGGGCTGAACCGGTGATTTAAAAACAGAAATGTATAGTTCAAGTCTCTATTTCTCACGTTACCTCCAAACCAAATTCAGAAAAAATCGCCTTTGCCCCCAACTTTTGTATGGAATAGCTTTGGGTCAGTTAGCGACAAACAGGTTGTAGTTGGGTTTCAGTGTCATATGTTTCTGTGATGGCGCAGTAAATATTTTTTAGTTTAACTATGTTGGCAGTCTCTTGACAAACTACGATCGGGACAATCAGTCATTCGGTGAAATTGTAGATTTACTTCGTATAAGCACGTACAATTATAGCAACTCTATAACAATTATTTCAGTTGCTGTTCAGAAACCATTATTTGAACCGGTCTAAATTGTCCATGATTACAAAACACATATATTCTAGAATTGGTTCTAAGCGCTATTAATTGTGTCAAAATTTGCCTTTTGCGAATAAAAGTGATGATTGTACTAATTTCTTATGCTTCTGTCAAAGTTAATTTGCATATTTTTTGACCATGATCTCTGCAAATCTGGCTACACGGACTGTGTATTGTTCATGAGTTGCGTCACAAAGCCTCTTTTGTTTACTAGAACGAATCACGATGAAATAACTGAACACAACAATGATGTCCTCTGGAATGGTTCTTACACGGGGGTAAACCCGCAAATCTGGCTGCACATTTTGTTTACAATTTGTATTCAATATCCTAGTTCTTTCCTCCTCTTTAGCTGACCACATTTTATCACAACAATAATTTAGATTCTTATGTTTGTTTGTGTGTATCTTTATGATGCAAACAAAATAATGAAACAGTATTTATAAATATATTTTTTCTACTTTACAGCTGTCTTCTGTCCTCCAGTCTCCTTCTCTAATGAAGTTGCTTGCCGTAGATGGCTCTTTGGATGGTCGACTTGAATTTTAGCTTTTTCTTTCCAGGAAGCTAAATTGCATATAACAAATTGACGAGAACGAAATTTCAAACTTATCTAATCTCATAATAATTGGGCTCGTTGTATTTAACCTTCGTTTTAAGAGTTTGTAATTAAAAACTTATGAATAACAAGATAGTGTGTTTATCTCTTCTGGCGATTGAAATCTTCATAAACCTGACAACGCGGCGCACACTCCGAATTAGGTGCACTGTTTCCCTACTGCTGGATATAAAGTACGAGGAGAAAAATCCCGCGAAAGCGGACAGCGTTCGCGTCATTTCGTCGCCCGCAAACGAAAAACATTTCAGCGGTTTCTCGTTTTACGAGCCAGCGATTTGTTCGGTGACCAGCGACCCAAGCGCATACCAAGTACCGAATCTCCACCTGTTCCAAAGCATGATCCGAACTAAGATTTAATAAGAAGTAAGACAGTGTTTCGGGAGCAAAATGTAGTTAAACAGGACCATCGAAGCTCCCAGCATGGCTCCTTGCGGAGAAGATGCTGGTGTCTTGGGGTGAGTATATTTGACCTCTTACTGCTTAGGTTAGGTCTTAGCAATCATGTGATGGATCGTAAGATGCCCACTTCATTTTATATGACGTTTTCGATGGAAATTCCAAGCGGCCGATCATCTGGACGAAGGATTCTCACGGTGGCCTTTGAAATCGAGTACCACCAACAATTTGCAATGCGTGTTGAAGGAAAATGTGGGGACAAAAAAGCGGAAAAGAAAAAAAAAATGCGTTCATAAATCTAAGGCCAACGACTTAACACCAGGACTAATCGCCTGGTACAATCATTGTGCATAAATAAATTGAAGTTATTATGGAGGCGCGAAGGAAAGGAGAGGGACTGGGCTTGACTCACACCGGGACTACAAGCCTACGAGCCCACCTACCACGAGCGAGTGACGGAGGTCACCCATCACAAACTTGTTTCTAAGCTAAAGCTTATTCACTCGTAAAAACGCGATTTGTCAGGTGCCCCCCGGATTGGAATAAGATGCCAGGCGAGAAAGATGCTGGTCGAATAAGACACCGCAAAAAAAGACACCAACGCCAGCCCAAGTTTGATTGATAAACCAGACTTTGATTTTTGGCGGGATGGGGCGCCTTTAGTACTCGATAAATCAACTTGCGTATTCAAGTATTATAAATGAGGCAATGTACAATCCTTGAAAGTTGTTTTCTGTAACTCAACAACGTTGATATCTGTCATGTTCAATGTTTAAATGTAAGTGCCAAGATAATTGTTGCGACTGAAACATCAAAGTCAATCACGACATTGATTTTTGGCGGGATTGGTGCGCCTTTGTATCTTAATCGCCAACTTGGGGATTCAAGATTGGTGATACACGTCGCGAGACCAGCACAAAGTCAGTTGATCGACAATGTACAACGTCGAGCTCTCACAACTTGAAAGTTTATTTATCACTTCTGAACGCTTGCTTGTGCTACGAAGTACAAAGTTCAATCAAAGAATGCAATGTTGAAATTTGTCAAGTTCAATGACGTTAAGCAGACAAGATGGAAGTTGCATCAAAGAAAGCAATGTTGATATTTGTCAAGTTCAATGGTAAACTGTCAAGATGAAAGTTGCAATTTACAGCGATTTTTGCCAGGGATGGAACACCATTATTTAAAACTGCCAGGTAATAAACATGCAAGCGGGTTGAACCGTGTTCTAGACTGGGTGAAACGGCGACCTTTTTAGTTAATGAGGACGACACCCCGGGGGGGGGGGGGGGGGGGGGGGGTCTTCGCATGTCGACCTGATAGGGGTGCTCGTTGTATTTTTTAGGGGTCAAAATCGACTCTCCCATGCAGGGTCACAGTTATGTTTTGTCTTAGTTAAAGTACCGAGAACCGATGTGAATTGATTTTGGTCGTCGATTTTGGCTGCTCAGCAGGGTCAAAGCGCACACGGTCGTATTAGGGAAACTGCAAACACTGTGCACGCAAAGATCTTTTCAAAACGTCAAAAGTGTGCACGCTCTTACTAATTGTTATACAAATACTGTGTACCGTATGCCCAGGTGAACAGAAAAAAAGCACACGGTTGTGTGCTCTTACGCACGCATGTTACAACAGCATGCACGGTAGCCATATTGTCTGAGGAATTGGTAAAAGAGATGTAACATTTTACTACTTGGAGAGGGAAACTCTTATAATGGCCTGTGAGTGGCTGAGCCCTGTAAAATGTTTCACTCTAGTAGTAAAACAAGAATAAAAATATTGTTTTAGTCTGGTCCACAGTGTTTTGAGCCTGTGTCTGGTTCATGTTACACTGAAGTGAAAACAAACAAAACTAACAAACAAAATAATAGGCGTAATAGACATTTACTTCCGGTCAGAAGTTTTATTTCGCGGTTAAGGTGTACAGCATATCTGCGGCTTCATTAACGTTACATTTTTGTATACAAAATCAATAAAAGTAGGGCATTTCGGAGCAGCTATTCTCAACTCTTGAATATATGTATATCTTATTAGACATCTTAGTGTAGAATAATTGCCAACGAGCAGCCGAGCCAAGAGGCGAGGCTGCGAGGCGGCAGCATTATAGAGCCGTGCGAGGAGAAACATTCTCGAGTTCAAAGTGGTGTAACCACTAGCCAATCAAAGTGCCAGGATTTTGAAAGTGGTAACCAAATACTTGAGCACTATCAGTATCAGAAGAGAAATCTACTAATTGACCCCTTGTCCACTTCTGAAGTGCGCCCGTGTAGCCAACGCCGCGATGCTGTGTTTTTATATATTTCTCGCGCTGTTGTTATTGGAAATGCAACCTTACATGTATGAAATTTAGAGGTAGATATTTGTCTCTATAGTCGGCCAAATGAAATTAGGGCAGCAGTGAGTCAGAGGAACTCATATTTTCAAAAGGGCAAAATATGATTCACTGTCTTGCTCGTTGGCACTTTTAGTGAGAGCTACAACTAGTATATATAGATTTAGCCACTGACTGCTAAAAGCGGAGCTCCCGGTTACACATTTTTCTGTGTTAATGAGAAAAAAGTTGCCATTGTACATAAATAGCCTTGCACGGTCTTACCATGTGACTAAACACTTGCACCCCCCTTGCCACTTTGATAATTTCACCCAAGTTTGTTGGCTCATCGCTTCCCGAGATATATTCTTTTTCTCCTATGACATCAACAATGACGTCATACCACGTGACCACGTAGTTACACCCTCCTTGCCACTTGGACAACTTCACCCAAGTTTGGTTGTCTGAGGTTCATCCCTTCCAAAGATACAGTATATACCTTTTCTCGTTTGATAACGTCATTGATGACTTCACAACACGTGACCATGCTGCTGCACCTCCCTTGCCACTTAGACAACTTCACCCAAGTTTGGTTGTCTGAGGTTTATCCCTTCCAAAGATATCAACCTTTTCTCGTTTGATGACGTCATCGATGACGTCATACCACGTGACCATGCCGTTGCACCCCCCTTGCCACTTAGACAACTTCACCCAAGTTTGGTTGTCTGAGGTTCATCCCTTCGATATATACCTTTTCCTGTTTGATGACGTCATCCATGACGTCATACCACGTGACCATGCTGTTGCACCCCCCTTGTCACTTAGACAACTTAATCCAAGTTTGGTTGTCTGAAGTCCATATCCCTTTAATTTAGCTCTGCTATAAAACTGGTCATGGGTTGCCTGTGCGATGACGGAACCACAAACGGAAGTAATTAAACCGGAAGTCCATGACAGAATAGGTCATGCATAAACACTTTTGTGTTGTTCTCTCTCGAGAGCTCCGCTATCAAATGGATATTTTTTCGACTTGAGTGAGACAAAATAAGAAGACGAGAAAATTATTCCAGTGATATTCTACTCTAAAATGTCTTAATAACACATCTAATCATGCAACATATTTTCCTGCTTCTGATTGGTTGAGCACCATCAGCAAATTCTTGATGTTTTTAAAGGTGAACAACTTATACCATCAATGACGTCTTGATTGGATAAGTTGAAAATTATTGCACATGTGACATCACACTTGTAGGCAGACTGGCAAACTGCCTGCTCTCTTAAAGAATTAAATCGGGGAAGTTAAAGGGGCACTGTCACCATTTTACTCGATTTTAGGGTTAATTTGGGTACCTTTAAGGTATGAGTATACTTTGCGCGAAGGATGTCACTTTTTTCGCGAAAAAAAATCACTGTCGGGTCATTATTTACACTACAAGGGCCAATTATATATCGTTTTAAAGCTTATGGAACGACCTTACTTACTAAGTGGTATATTTCTATGCAACGGTAATTTGATGGATCATTTTCGTCGTTTTGTGCTTCAAAGGAAAAGTACCAATTTTTGCTTTTTAAGAGTTCCTGCCACTTCCAGTTAATGTTAAAAGCTCCAGATTTCCGCAAAATGTATTCCTCAGAGTGCGATCTGAAAAAAGGTGTGCGGGATTATTGATATTTTACGTATTTGCGCAAATATCACGTAAAAAAGGTTGAAAACAGATATTTTTGGCAATTCTAACACAAAAATTAGTATAAAATATGTTTTAAAAGGAAATCAAAAATCCCGCACACCCTTTTTTAGATCGCCTTCTAAAGAATATATTTTGCTTATATTTGGAGCTGTGCCATTTAATTGGAAGAAGATGGAACTTTTTAAAGAAAGTCCGTCCTTTTTTCTTTAGAGCTAAAAAAATATATGATTGTTCATGTACAATATAATGAAAAAAAAGTATTCATCAGATAGGCCAATCCTTTACCTTTAAAATGATATATGAACGACGTTTGTGGTGTAAATTGTGACGTGAAACGAATTTTTTCCCCGCGAGACCCCTCAAAGGTATACTTGTTCACAAGAATTGAACAAAATAATCATCTAGGTTTGTTAAATAACCTTTCAGCTACAAGATGAGTAAAAATTTGGAGTACTTTTGTGTGCTATCGAGCGGATGGAATTGGATTGTGAAATGACATTTTTAATTTCGTATCAGGCTGAACAGTTTACAAACTTGGAAATTTGATAGCAAAAGCTGTTAAATCTTAGGTAAGAATGCCTAATATATACATGTAGTTCAAATTTCAGTTCCTTTCTCTTTCTAGGACATAATAACAGTATACACAGGATTCTGAGTTGTTTATGTAGATCACTGGTCATATTTTATAATATTTTTGTTGAAACAACCCCTTTAATTTTGAATGAATAACAAAACAAATTAAAAACAAAAATGAATTCAGCTTCATATGATATGGATAATTATTCAGATCGAGGGAGCATTATCCAATGAAGCCGAAATCCATATCAGCAGTGGAATTCATTAATTGCTAAATTAATTATACTCATTCAATATTAATTGTATCATGAGCCAAATTTAGAACTTTCAGGTCAGGTCAGCTCTCCAGTGCCAGTTTTGCCAGGGGATTTTGTGTTGGTCAAACATTACACTGAACCCTTGGGGCACATTCCTTGGGCATGACTTACTTACGGTACTTACCATGGTTTCCAGTCTTGTGGCAAGGGTGCTACAATCCCTTCACGTGCAATCCATAGAAGATGCTGTTCACTTTTTGGGTCAATACCAATCAGCTGTGCATATTCGAAGATTTCTTTAAATAAAAATGATGAGTCAGTAATGATCAAAGATTTTAAGATTAGCTTGTATAGTGTAGTTCTCTGAATATGATAGACTGATCTGAGGGTTGGTTTGTTCCAGGATAGAAAATTTAATTGACAGAGATGCACCACCTGGATTCCCTGCTAGCTCGAGGCCTCTTTTCTCTGCATTTTGCTGGCTGAGGTTCGCAAGGAAGAGAGACCTCTGCCCTGGGTTGAAACTCAATTTGTTTATGCCACCGTCCACAACCTTGAACGGTTTGCTGACCATTTCTTGAGCCCACTATATGTGCACGCATATCTACAGATAGCATATCTACAGATGTTTTCCGCTGGGGGGCTAAAATAATATCAGGCAGAAAACGTCTGTAGATATGCGTGCGCATATACATGTAGTGGGCTCAAGAAAAGTTCAACAAACTGTCCAAGGTTGTGGACAGCGGCAAAACAAAGCAAGTTTCGACCCAGGGCAGAGGTCTCTTTTACTTGTGAACCTCAGCCAGCGAAATGCAGAGAAAAGAGGCCTCTGCTAGCAGTCAACACCTGGATAGACTTTAGGTACATTTTTATTTCTAGAAAACATTAAGTAATGCTTTAAGGTCTCACTGTACAGAGATGTATGCAGAGATGCCAACTCTCCTGCATTTTGACCTTCGGGAGTAAAAACAAAACAACAAAACTATGTCCGGTACCCCATCTCCTGCATTTTAAAGTGACCAGGCTATCAACTCTCCTGCAATGGAAACCGGTTGATTCGCCGACACACTCGTTCGCCGACACACACAGGAGACGGTTCGCCGACACATGATCTCTACGTGTTTAGCCTTGTTTGATATAAAATATAACTTATCATCAATACAGGTTGATATTTATACATCATCACTCTATCCTTGTATTTAAAACTCGAATATCTGGCGCGATGTAAAGTTATTTGATAATCACGAGCGCATCGTGAATATCAATCAGTTTGAAAAAAAAAGACAAGTAAAATAGATTGAGAATATAAATTTGTTGCTTGAAATTCGTTTCTTGTTTTGTTTAGTCTTGTTTAGTTGTTTAGATTTGAAAGTATGCACTGGGCCATGTGTCGGCAAACCAACTCAACGCGCTTGTCGCCAAACCGGCCTGTCGGCGAAACGACCGCAATTCCCTGCAATAAGGGATGTCTGAAGATTTTGGACCTTGTCTCAAGATTGAAAATATACACTGTCATTGATTCTCGTACAATTTATACTGTATTTCTCCTGCATACCATCCTTGTACGTTTTTGCTGTGAGCGAGCGCAGCGAGCGAACAGCGAAACTAATTCCGACGTTCAATGCACTTTTCGATAGCTGGGAGCCATTAATTTTCGGTGTGTAGTGCATTTTTCGATAGCTGGGCGCCATTTTGGATTACACGCGCAGAGCGTTCTGGGACAGTCGCAAGATGATATGCCGTGAAGCATCCGAGATTTTTCGTCTGGCTGGGGACTGTCTGTCTGGTCAATCGATATCCAATCGATATCAGCAGGACAATCGATATCCAATCGATATCAACAAGGGATCGCCTCGTTATGGTGCAAGTAGCGAACATGAATCGGGACTCCTTTGAAATTTGTGTCGTCACATTTTCAAGATGGTGGTTAAAACTCTGGTTCTTCGTCCTAAAAACCGTACTCTCCAACGCCTGAGAGCAGACTTTCGTTTCTAGGTAAGTTCCTTGTGTCTTTCACTTGCAGTTTTTAAATCCCCGTTATTATTTCTATATTACCGAAATGACCTTTTGTCCCAGAGTTTTTGCTGTGTTTCGAACGATTGTAGATTCCACAGCAACCAAAGCACATTTGGCTTTCTTTCCATAGGACTGACCCTTTTCATAATGAATGCCAAGCAAGACAAGCATATTATGCAGGAAGGTTGTGATTACAAGGGTTTTTTTTACAAGCAGAGATGTTAGCTGTCCTAGATACAGATTCCTGATACAGTCATTGTAGCAGAATTAATACTGGATTGTCTCAATTTATAATAACATGACCAACCTCTGAACATGCTCAGGCTTAAAAATAATTCAGAGATCTGTGGAAACTCTGGAAACTCCATACAATGGTTGTGACAATTGTACTAACAGTCTACTGAATTGCACTCCACATGACTGTATGAGATAAAAACACGGAAGATTTCATAATACAATGGAAATAACAACCATGACAATGTTACTACTATGAATTCGACTGTGAATAAATCCAGCAGGATAAGGCAGCGATGATTAAAATAGTGGAAACTAATGCAAAATGCCAGGGGCAAATTGCTTGGTTGTTTGGCAGTTTCAAGAAAGTTTACACAAGACTTCAGGTATGTTTTCTGTTAAAGTTTACCTACAATAGTTCTGTTCACCTTTTTAAAACTGTATGTAATTTTACCTTCGATCTTGAAATAAAGTTGATGGTTGTCAAAACAGAATTAGTAATTGCACATCCTGCTTAAATTGTATTATAATGAAATTCTTGTCGAGTTGGTTGGTTCTTTGTTTGGCCTGTGTTCGGTCTTCTCTGACAATTTTTTCATCAATAATTATTATTAATAAGGAGTAATGGTACAACTATTCTCATTCAATTTGGGATTTTAATTACACTCTTGAATTTTTCAAAAAGCTCAAATTGCACTCGCCTAGCGGCTTGTTGCAAATATTATAGGCAGTCTCCTCCACTAACTATGATGCAATTTTGAAAAACTCACCCCTGCAATACTGCAGTACGCCTTTTGAACTTAGAGATTACATGACCCAGTCACCCTTTAAATGAAAAGCTTTGCCAAATCATGCCCAGAAATAAAAAAAACATGATGATTAATCCCAATTGAACTGAAAGTTGTACCATTACCTATACAAATGTTGTAGTACAAGCCTTACATTTTTTCTTTAATTTGACTTACCGGTATTGTACTTTATTATATAGACACAAGTGTTTTACTGGGAAATACACCACTTGTAGATCTCATACGAAGCTACATCCGGGACCTGAGTGTCAATATCCTCACTACTGAGGATATCGGTCCAAACAAAAGTGCTTGGAAATCAATTTGGAATATTTTTTTTCTGCTTTGTCTATATAATAAAAGAAAATTACATGGTGGCTTGAAGATATGAGTTTTATTTTCTTGTGTCAAAAACATTTTTACTCATTCGCTGTGCTCATTCGTAACATATTCTTCTTGCCACTCGAAAATAAAACTCATATCTTTACACCACCATGTAATATCCTTTATGTATGCACAGTCTTACTAACAGAAGCTTATCCAACTACACACACAAAAGCGGCTTACAACTGGTTTTAGGCTATGAAGTGTAATGCTGCTTTTAAAGTGAAGGTGCATACATATGGTAAACTGACCTTGCAGTCCAATAATAAAATATATTTAAAAATGAGGTTCCAGTTTAAGAGCAGGGGATACGGAGCATGTCCAAAAGTTGGGGGGTTGTCCCAACTCCCCCCCCCCCCCCCCCCACTTTTAAATCTGGGGGGTTTCTGCCCCCCGGCCCCACTTGTCTGCCACCTATACCTGCCACCTATGAAGAGGAATAAGTTATGAATTATAAATTCATAACTCAACAGAATAAAGTCAAGCATTTTCAGTCTCTGACCATAATATAGGCACCCATCAAAGTTTAAATAACATTCAGAATAAATGGCAAGGTAACAGATTGGAAAGCAAAGAGTACTTGCATCTTGAATACAAATTGTTAACTGAGTGACAAATGCAGTAAAAAAACATGTGAGGGGTTCGCTTCTTTTATTATATACTGTGACCGGATATCTATAAAATAAAGCGGTGAAGAAAATTCGTATCAGTGAAAAAAAACAATATCAGTGAATGATACGATATCACTTCACGGCTTCTGCTAGCCAATCACATTCTCTGATCAAATGCGTTTATCCAATCAAATCACGTTAGTGGATGACGTCACACGCAAGGAGCGGGAAAAAGTGTACGCTCGCTCGCAGAGTTTTGGGGATTTTTCTCTCGACAACAAATCAAAGATGGAAGAACCTCGTTTTGTTATGTTTGACGAGGGCCAAATTTCCGATTTCTTGGATTCAAATCAAAACCAAAACACAGCAAGAAAGACTGCTCAGGACGTGGCGTTGTTCAAGGCCTTTTTAGTTAGCAAGGAAAAGCAAGGAGAGCCTGAGGATTTCGACACAAGTGAACTGAACTCACTTCTTCAGCAGTTCATTCTTGGGGTGCGAAAGAAAGACGGGTCAGAATTCGAGCCCTCGTCACTTCGCAGTATTTTGTCAAGCCTGGAAAGATATCTAAAGAAGAAGAACTATGGTTTTTCATTGATCAATTCAGACGAGTTTGCAGGATGCCGGGATGTGCTGAAAGCAAAACAAAAAGACCTGAAGTGTGCAGGAAAGGGCAACAAACCAAACTCGGCACGTTCGCTCACAGAAAAAGAGGTAGATGAATTGTACAGAAAAGGCCAGCTAGGAATTGACTCGCCAGAGGCAATGCTAAACACTCTGTGGTTTAACAATACACTTCACTTTGGAATGAGGGGAGGAAAAGAGCATAGAGATCTCTGCTGGGGTGATGTTGCACTGAAAAAAGACGAAGACAGCGAACTGGAGTATCTTGAGTACAACGAGCGCCAGACAAAGACCAGAACAGGTGAAAACCCGCGAAATATTCGTCCTGTTAAACCACGGATGTACCAAACATCGAATGAAGAAAGATGTCCAGTCAGAGTGTATAAAGAATTTGCACGGAAAAGGCCAAACGAATACAACAGCAGCGACTCGCCTTTTTACATAGCCGTGAACAATGTAAAAGACAGAAACGCAACTCCTCGTGCACCGTGGTTCAAGAAAACGCCGGTAGGGATGAACAAACTGTATTCAATCATGAAAACAATGGCTGTTAAAGCAAACCTAACTAACATTGCTAATTTAAGCAATCATTCAGCGAGAAAAACAATGATCCAAAAACTAAACGACCACGATATTTCAGCAAATCAAGTTGTGCAAATTTCGGGGCATAAAAACTTACAAAGTGTGAATAATTATTCTACTTTAAATTCTAATCAGCTACACCATATAAGTACAATACTGAGCTCAGAATCAGCACAAGTCTCAAAACAGGTCTCAGTATCTCAAGTTTCTACCAATTTTGCCTCCGCATCTGATAATAGTGCAGCTATGCCTGGCTTTTTTTCTAACGCTACGATTTCAGGCAGTACTATACAAATAAGTGTTAACCAGCCTCCTCGACCTGCCAAACGGCGCCGTTTTATAATAGAGTCAAGTGATAGCAGCCAGGTAGCCAGGAGTAAACTGAGGTTGTGTGGTTTTTTTCAAAGATTTACTTTTTTAATCAAAACATTAGTGTAACAATTTTATGAATTTTTAAAGTTGTTTTTTACACTGTAATGGCTTTTCAGTGGTCTGTATTTGAAGTTGAATATTAAACCAACATGACATATTGCTATAAACTTGTGTAGTATTTTTTTTCGCTGGCAGTATATAATAAACAAATAATTACATGGTAAGATTTTGATATCGTTTTTATTCACTTGTTTTCGTATGATATCGCTCACTCGCTCGAAGACTCGCTCGTTCGCGATACCATACGAAAACGCGTGAATAAAAACGATATCAAAATCTTACCATGTAATAATCTCTATTTATTTGAAGAAATAGGGTTATAGAGGTTATGCATGATTTCTACAAATTTAAAACAAAATATTTTCGTGATTACTATTTCTGGACAATAAAAATGATTTCAGTTACAGCTGAAAACACTGTTTAAAGGTCTTACCAGCTCACAGCACTTCACTTTCTATTAGAAACTTCTAGTTTTATACGTTTTTTTTATAATGATGCATTCCTTCTCGGATTTGTTAAGAAAAATCTCAAAGTTTCTGAACTCTGGCCCTGGGGGTTGACCACCTATAAGGACGCATGAGCAAGGTAGAACAAAAAATAGAAAGCCAAGAGATCACTTAATATCTAAACACCATCAAATTAAGTGATTCATATTTTAATCAATACTTGAGGTTCTACTTAAAACTGAATTCAATGAGCTTCTGTGCGCGCTTCGTGGACAAAAACTGGAAACCATAAAATCTTGAATGCGTGCATGTTGTAAATTCCGATCAGAAGGTTTGGAAACCTCTCTGTTTTTGATAAGGAACTATGATAAGGCTGAGGGGTAATCAGTGAAGGACAGAAGGCAACCGGGTTACTATATATTTTAAGCTTACATGCAACTTTTCCATTTTCAGTTGTCGTTGATCAACTGAAACCAAATTCGAATTTTGACGTCTCAAGACTCAACTCACCCATCTCCGTTGGCTCGTAAGCCTCATCATACTCTTCTTCTAGGATTATTTGCCCATTTATCATGTTTCCAGCCATCTTGTTCGTTTGAGGAATCGCTAAAGAGTCATATTTAAGTTAAATTTTCAGCTCTCTCCTCCTTCGTATGGACGCTTTTTGTTGTCACTGTGATGTGAAACGAAAACGAACGAATAAACCCGCGGAGACTGGGGCTGATTGTCCTGGAACCACTCGTTATATGCTCGTAGGTGACTCGTAAAATGCTCGTATGTCTTCGTGCCCCCTGCAGTGCAAGTAACACATCCACGATATACATCTTGACTAAAGTCCAAACCGCTCAGATTTCCGCTCAGATACGGAGGGACCGGAAGAATATTTTAGTTCCAAACGAAGGGACGGCGGACCAAACCTCGCGCTAGAGAAATTCCCGACAGGTTCCGAGAGATTTCCGTACGTTTAATTAACATATTCAATCTACCTTCAGTTGAGAATGAGGGCTAAAGAAGAGGTGAGTGCGTGCAAAAGGAGCCACCTTTCTATGAATATGTCTCGTGGCAATATGGGTGGTTTAATTAAAGCCTGAAGTAAAAGCTCTTCCACCTCGGCCAAACATTCTGGAACCGCTTACCATTTAGGTCTTTCTGAGTTTTTTAAACGCTTTCTGAACGGCTCTCAGCCCCCTTTGTTGTATTCACACTTATGCACCAGTCAATTGACAGCCCCGCCCCCCCCCCCCCCCCATTCGCGCATTAGCGGGGTACTAGCGGGGCTTTCGTACAGAATTCACACTACATTACAGCCCCGTTGGTCGGGAGATGCGCTTTCTTTCACGGCTTCCACACAGTACATCGAGCGGAGAGTCACTCTCTTAATTCCCCAGGACACAACACAACAGAAACCAGCCCGCTTTCCGGTTGTCTCACCTCCATATGATCAGCCCCTTACTTCACAAAAGACGTGAATTACACATACGTGAATTACACATATTAAATTTTAATCTACACTAGCGAAAGTACATGCAAGTAGAAAAATATGGTTTAATTGCGCTTTGCGATCGGCTGCGGCTGCATTGAAAACTGGGCACCATTGACATGACTTTTTAAGTGAGTAAAAATCCTTTGTGTTATTTTTCTAAATTCGTTGGGCAAGGAGCGCATTCATTCTTAATTGTTACACCTCTCAGATTGTCCCCGCAAACCAAGGCACCCACTGCCTTTCACTTGCCAAAAAGGTGAATGCCCCGCTAATGCGCGAATGGGGGGGGGGGGGGGGGGGGGGGGGGGGGGGGGGTGCGGGGTTGTCAATTGACTGGTGCATTAACTTACATGAGTATCTGAAGACTACGATATTTCTATTTGGTAAAATAAAAAAATCCGTTTAAATCTGGCAGTTACTTATATTCTTGTGAATATGCGAAGTATAGGAACGAGTTATCGTAAGGGGCCCGTCTTTATCACTCGTTCGGTTAATACATGCCGGGCTGAGATTCCATTTTTGTTGTGATTAACTTATATGTGGCATTTCATCGCGGGATTTTTGAAATCTCAGCACCATCTTGCAACTGAAGCATGTGTCCTTTGACTTTTATGCTGGATAGAAGAAAGCGTGGGTGCACCCTGGGCCGAAATTCTGATGCGATTTAATAGAGGGTGTATCTTTGCCAAACAACCAGGGCTGAAAATCCTAGCCCAGATCGCTCTGACCGGGACAGGATTTTCAAATTGGGCCGAATTGAAGTCCAGGCTGAGATTTTCTTTATGAAATTGTAAATTTTCCAAAGGAAAATACAGTATTTGTATGGAAAAAGTCAGGTAAATTGAACCCCCCTCCCCCTCCTCCCCCCTCGTACCCCTCTGGAGTTTCCAATCCCTTCGAGGGGGGGGGATGGATATTTTCTGGAACCACACAAAATAACAAAATGATAAAATAAGTAAATATTAATTTAGGAAAAGTCTTTACAAAAAACTAATTACAAAAATATTTATACAATGTGTGGTTTTCCTTTGGAAATGCCAGAGGGGGAGGGGGGGTAGCAGGGGGTGTCACTTTTCAATACCCTTCCGTGGGGGATATTTTCTGGAACCACACAATCTACCTATATTTTTTATAATATTTTATCTATGCACAATAAAATTTTCTATATGATATCGTGTAATTTTTGAAAAGGCTGAAACTTCTTTTTTTTTCTAAGAGGAGCACAGGCAACAAACCTTTGCAGCCATTGTCTATTAATAGTCCAGTCATTTTATGAAAAACATGCGGTCAACCTCAAAGTAATTGCAAGAGAAGCTTTTCCTTCATAATCCTATCTACCCTTAGAAACAACATACTAAAAATCATATTTATATCGAAGTAGGGGAAAGTACTTAAATTTAGGAGTTTTTATTTTCTTTTGTTGCTGGCCATTTGGGCTTTTGTTATAAAGAATGATTTTTACGGCACTTAGAGCTCTACGCTGATAAAACTAGTTCTAGACTGAAACATGTAACAAGTAAAGTACGCTTTCTTTTACATAGAAATGACCCCTTGTATAGAGTCTATTGATGTTTGCCAACCGAATCCATTATTAAGAATTATTGAGTTGTTTCAAGATTACTAGTCAGGCACTGTATTGAACTTATGACATTGGAAATTTCTCTTAGTCAAAGCGTAGTTTGCAAAAATAACATACCTAACAAAGTATATATAACAGGAATGAATCAATTTTAAACCACTAAAAATTTAAACACTGAGCTGGGAATACTGTACAGTATAGCGAATATCAAAAGCTTGCCAAACTAAGGGCGCAAAACTCATTAATAACAAAGGGCAAGATAACGGCCAACAAAAGAAAATTGTGTCCTCTTTTCAAACTTGAATTTTGAGATGTTCCCCTACATGGATTTTTTTATGATTTTTAGTATGTTTGTTAGGTTGACTTTATGGCCCTAAAACCGTTGAGAATCTTTCTGTTGCAATTAGTTGTGGATCATTTCACAAAATGACTGGACTATTACTGACTTATGTTATTTTGTTCATTTATAAATTCTTTTTAAGAATATTTTAGGGACTTTTTGCATCCCTAATCTTCTTAGGCAGACTTTTGACTCAATGAATGCAATCCTCAAGAGGCAGTTAGACTTTCTGTTAAAAAGTTATGAATGTTCAAAGTTTGAATTTCTGCCATTTTGTTACTATGTGAAGTAACATGCAATTTAGATTTGTTGTTATCTTCACAAGCTCTTTCTAAACATAGGTCCGCTAACGCGAACGGGAAGCGTATTTGCGATTACAATGAGACACTGTAATCCGCCTCTCCCCCCCCCCCCCCCCCCCTCCAAAATTCCTGGCTACGCCCTGTACGTTGGCCTACTTTCCTTTATTTCTCGGGGTGCTGGAACTTAGAGCAGATTTCTTATGACTGTGAAAAGTACTGTGACAAAGTTGTTCCGCGCCGCGACCGTGACCGTACCGCGACTACGCGGTTTCATTGGCGATTTCATTCCATTTACAGCAGGCCAGGTTCCGTACCGCCACCCGGCACTTTTCACAGTCATACGAAATCTGCTCTATTATTACCATCGCGTGTAGCTCAATCTGCAGAGCGCCGGGTAGAAATCAATCCCTGTCGACCGAGGTTCGACTCCCGGTATCGGCCATTTTTTTTTCCCCCTTCATTTATTTTTTCTAGCATTATTGAATCAACATAAGAAAGTAAGCCACTTAGAACTGCAAAACAACTGCAAAATAAATTTGCGATCACAAAGACCGAACCGATCGATTGCCTTAGGCTTAGGATGCGAAGTCACGCCGAGCCCCAAGCAAGTTTCTGAAGAGTGCAGAAGTTTGGTGATTTATATCTCACTGTTGTGTGTGTAATAAGATTCTCGGGCGGTAGTATATTTCACAAAGAAATCGGTCGAAGATTGTGCGAATTCTTACATTTTCAACACTTCAGTGAGCTTAAAATTACTTCAAATTATTGTAAGAAAGCCGCAAAGTGCGAGTTTGGAGAATATATCGACTCATTGGTAAATCCATTAGCATCAAAACAACAGTGTTCGATGAATAACAGCCTCGATTTTCGCCTTTAATGGTCGGGGTCTCTCAAAACACAGTGACACGAAGAGCTGAAAAAGGCGCCTGGGACGAGGCAGACATATAAGTACTTTCGCTAGTGCCTACGTCATCAAAGTGGCGCCGTGGTGCAGTTCGTTAGCGCGTGACTCGGAGAATCTCTTGAAGTTAAGCCGTTCCGGCGAGGTTAGTAGAAAAAAAGAAAAAAAAGTTAGTATTTGGATAACCAGTGACCAACCATGAGGGGATGGTGGGGAGATATACCGAGAGGGGATGGTAAGTCATGTCCGTAGCCAGGGGGAGGATGGTTTAGGTTCAAAGGTCGTTGCATGGACCCGAAAACAATGGTTTGGGCATCCCCCCTGTCAGTAGCAAAGTCATGAAAGTCAACTGGAAAGGGTCCATTCCAAATACACTGCAGCACGCACATGAAATAAGTGGGTGAGCACTAATAAGCAGGGAGGGGAGGGATGTTAGTTACATTAACGGTGAACTTCATGGAGAACCATCATTGAACCGGAAATGGATACATACATAGTCCGAGGGTGACGACTTAGAAGCAATTTCCATACAGCAAATAGCTTCAAAAATCTAGTTAGGATGTAAAAAAATCAATTGTGAAATTTTAGGGAGAGTATTGACGACGTCATCATGAGGTCAAAATCGGCAGGTACAAAACGCAGGTCACAGGTCACATCCCTACCTCCTACGCCCGCATTCAGCCTTTTCGTCTCAATGGACACATGTGGGATGTGGATGTGCGTGAACCGCTGACATGATGAGTTTCTATTTTTTCACATGCCATTGTTCTTCCTTGAGGGTTATGCGCATGCTGTTGCGACGCTGCGTCGGTTAACCGTTCGGAACAAATCTGTCCAATAGGCGCGCCAATTTTCCCACCAGAAACATATAAGTGACTTGTTTCTGTTCCCACCTAATAATGGTGTTTTTAGAAGGGAAAATCTGACCGCGCGATGGAAGGTAAAAGTGTTCTCATGACGGAATTTTTTTTGCTATCAGTTATCGCGATCGCTTAGATTACTTCTTAACTGCGATTATCATTTACTCGTTTACCATTCATCTTTACCATTCGTTTTTTGGATGAGACAATAAACCGGGGTCCCGTCTAGCCGTTATTACTCTATCCAGTTTCAGGAAGCACGTTAAAGAACGTTAAAGAACCATCTTCAGTGTCTGTGCTTATGACCGCTTAGCGCCGTTGAGACCCAGCGCAATTCAGCTTACGGGCTGCATGTCTGGGGAGTACGTCTCAAACATCTACATTTTTTTTATTCATACACCGCAGTTCTAACCATTCATTAGAATCCATTTGGGGCCAAGTGATTTGAAGTCTGCGTAGGGCATTGGCAGGCAAACATACCGCTTTTTTCGTTCAATTTGGAATATACTGCATTTATGTTTTTTTTCAAAAAGCTCTCGCACTCACCGTAGACAGTTCAACACAAAATTGAATGGGAAAGTCAGAGCTCCCCGGCTCGTATCTTCGCGGGGGAGGCTCTGGTGACAGCCATTGACGCATGCACGAGGTTTGATACAGAGCCGTTGAGAGAAACAACTTTCTGCGCATGGATGTCCCCAGAGCCTCCCCGGCGAGCAGACGAGCCGGGGAGCTCTGGGTACGAGAATGATGTCGTACTACCTATACAAATGCCTCGATGAGGTGTTTCCATATAGTAAATGGGCCGATTAATTGCGGCTGCAGTACAGTGATCGCACCAGGCACTTAAAGGAAAAGCTCTCTCTGGAAGAATGGAAAAAGTACGCCAAAACATGCCACCATGATTGCCGTGTGGGGAGCAGGTTATACAAACACCCGCTCCAATTGCCGTTTGAAATAGGCGACCGAGTCGACAGGCTGATGCTTTTGGGCCGGTCGTTCCAAAGCTTGGCGCCGCTGTAAATACGCCTACAAATTTTCCTTTTACGCCTAACTTTTTAGACTTAGGCGTAAAATAACGACTGTGTTTTCAGTTTCTGCAGTGTACTCCTAGTGGATTTACGCCTAGATCTTTGATTAGTTACGCCACGGGCGTACGCAGGATTTTCAAAAGTTGCAGTCACGGCTCGGGCGTACATAGGATTTTGCAAATTTACAGGCCAAGCTCATGAATGCAGTACAGTACTTGTACCAAAGTCATCCCAAAATTTGCAGTCCTGTGCCTGCAGGCCTATGGGCTGCGTACGCCACTGACTATAATGTTGATGCAGCAAGGCGTAAAATTACGACTATGATTATTTCTTAATTTGAAGCCCTGATCGAAGGATCCAGATAAGTCTCAGTGAGGAGAACTCTTTTATTTTTTTAAGGGGGGGTTGGGAGAGGGTCTTCAAAATTTGTACGGGGATTCTCCGTCCAGACTCTGGACCCTACTTTTGAAGAAATCGCGCCAGAATGGAGACCAATAGACCATTTTCGAAATATTAAAATTCCAACTTGGTCTGGGGAACAAAACAAAAGAAAGAAATTATGCGCTATTTTTTTCCACCGAGCCTCGGACTCGGGAAGACTATTAATATATCGAAATTGGTATATATTATTGCTCTGCCATGTAAAACGCACTATAAATTGCACTAACGTCACCGTTATTCATTCGACAGATCGACAAGCGGCCGTCGGCTGATTCGATAGATCTGGGGATTTTACTGGGAAAACGATTTCTGTCCGGTTTTATTTCTAGGTTGTGGTTTCGCTGCAAATAAATATTCTTCCATTCTTTCCAGATGAAAGGCTTATTGGCTGCTCCAGTGACACCCCTAAAAGACGATGGGTAAATATTCTTTTTTTGTTCAAACTAGGGACCGGTCATTTTTTATCGCCTGGGGGGGGGGGGGGGTTGAGAGGATTTTGGGTAATACAAGGTCAAAATGCAGTGATTCTCCCTCTATAAGTACAATGTTCAGGTAACACGCGACTTCGCCGTTGTCAGATTCTTGGAGCTTGGCAGTTGGGTTTTCTGCGTTGTCAATCAATGCAATCCGTGTGAGCCAATCAAATCCTTGCCCAGTGCATTTGTTTGGCTTCCCTTGCGAGACATGACGCGACAGAAGCCAATTCACTGCACTAGGCGATTTGATTGACGTCGCAGAAAAACCAAACTGCCAAAAAAGGGTTTGGACGCGCTGGGTCGCGTGTTACCTGAAACAGCTGTAACGTGATCCCCCCTCCGAGCTATGAAACGTTTTCGTGATCTCCCCCCCCCCCCCCCCCCGCCCCCTATATGACCTAGTAGACGACAATTTACAGATAGAGGGGATCGCATCTTCCTTTCGTTTCGCGTCCAAATTTTGATAAACGCATTTCATCATGCATCAGAGAAAGTGTAGATGAACATTCCATTTCTTTATGTATTTGTAAACAAATCCTGTAGGTTTTATTATTCATGCGCGCAATTGCGCGTCGAAATGACAAAATTATTATTATTCATTTTCGTGAATTGAGACGAATTTCTATGCCTGTAACGTCGAACACACGCTTACTCTTCTTTCGAACATAGTGACTGCTCGCCAGGCCTATCACTGCAGGGCAATTTTGGTAGAGTTTGTTTTTCCTCGGCAAGATACAGTTGTTCTTCTGAAATGATATGGAATGGTTTACCTCTTTATTTGAAACAATTACCAAAAAATAGATTTAAAAAGGAAATTAACGAACTCATATTCAAAATTTGGAAGAAAAGCATAGTTATGCTGTGAACATAGACTCGTTTTTCCAATGCTAGAAACAATAATAAAAAAAACTGGAATTCAATATAACACGAAAAAACGCGAAAAAAACCGCGGATTAGTACATATTGCCCATGTCTAAAAAGAAGAAAAAAAGAATATTAATAATAAGCAATTATTGGATGAGGTTTTTGTGATCTCTAGAATAAACAATGTCGAGACAGGTGGAATCAGGCGAGGCCGTGAGGCCGAGCCTGATTCCACTTGGCGAGATATTGTTTATTCTGGAGATCACAACAACCGAATTCAATAATTGTTTTATTATACATTGATTCAGTAGAAATACTTTTATTTCTGTCAAGCAATTTATTTTGCACAAGCGCCTTGTTAAAATAGGGAAAGCGCTCTAGTCCCATGATGCATTGCGCGCGTATCAAGAATCAGCTAGCTGATTCTTGAAGAATGAGCATGCTGATTCTTGGAGACCCTCAAAGTGCGTGATTCCAAAAGTAAAGCGCGCGCCCTTAGCCAATCAGAATCGATATAGTGAGTACAATGTATAATAATAATAATTACACGTCCGAATCTTCTCCCTACCTGCCTCGATTAGCAATAGCTATATGCAGGTAGCTCTGCTCTGAAAAATATTGTTGTTATAAATAAAGTGTTGTTGTTGTTGTTGTTGTTGTTGTGCGAAGGAAGTGTCTTCGTTGCGCGAGTTGCCAAAGACTATATTAAATCCGAATTTTTTTATTAGTATTGAGTGAAGTGAGGTAGAAAAATGCAAATGATAGAGAAGGGCTTCAGGTTTTGAGAGATCCCCCCTTTCGCTCTCCCCAAAATGAAGTTTTCCCCCAAAAATCCTCTGCCCCCCCCCCCCCCCCCTAACCTTCCGCAATTGAATTACTTTGTATTTGCTTGCTGCATGTCTGTTGTACAACACAATTGACTTATGCTTTTCTGCAGTGACCTAAACCTGGCGATTATTGATGAGTACGCCCTATTCTTACAGAGTGAAGGTGTCAAGGGAGTATATGGTATGAGATTAGTATAAATATTGTGGTTTAAATGTAGCAGGATTGTTATGAATGTCTGTGCAGTGGGTACCAACGCATAATACTTCGTGGCTGTTGTAGCCTTGCACAATATATAACGTCCCTAGATATTGTTCAAAGTTGCCCAATCCTGGTTCCTTGGAGTTTTAGCTGTTGGCTAGCCTCTCACGGCAACCTTCATAGAGTCATGGGTGGATTTCAATCATTATCATCATAATCGCTATTTCCTCTGGGCTCATCACTGGTCTTGGGGGCTCCTGGTAGGGATAACTTTGCGTCCATCAGTCGCATCAACTCTAGTCTGTCTTGCTTATCACTTCTCTCACTTGGGACGTATCAATGGCCAGAATGTTTTCAGTGCTGGTCCAGATACTCTTACTCTGAAATGAATGAAAACACAAACAGCGACACATCTAATCCGTGGCAAAAATCGGCAATTCCGCTTTTCTGATTTTTTCTTCTTTGATCTCAGCAAATTGCCCCATTTGTCGATTTTAAAAGTTTTTCTTCAGCCAAAACCCGAAATATCCTCAACATTTTCGGAAATTTTCTAAAATCCTGAATGCTGAGAAAACCCCCACTTTTTTGAAAAAACTTCCCGACATATTTTGGTTTCACGAAACACACCAAAAATCCGAAAATTCCCCTAGTAAATTCGATTTTCTTTATGCAAAATCACTGGAAAAATCTCCCACTCTTTTTCTTAAACAACATGCCGTTTTCCGGCAGTTCTACAGCGGCGGACAAAAGTATCGTAAACACCCCGTTCCCCCTTCCAATGTTGGAGTATGCCAATTTGAATTGAACGCTGCGCGCACCAAACAACATTGAACAGGGGAGCGGGGAACAGCCTGGATAGCAAGTGTTTACTTATTTTTGGCCCCCATTGTCTGAGCTGAAATCGATACCTGGCATTCGTCAAAATGACAGTTTAGTCAAGGATAACGTGACCTAATAGTGTCGCGCAAGAGCCGGGTTTTTCGTCATTACGCGATACATTTTTGCTCAAAATTTCGCTAACATAGGCAAAAGTTACGGATTTGAGTCTCATAATGAAAGCACAATAAATTTAGGCAACTTATAGAGGAGAAAAATAAAACAGATTATCTGAAGAACGAGCTTTGTACTATAATTCACGATAGAAGGATCAAGCAAAGTTAACGGCACTTGACAAAGGAGCGCAATAGGCTGAGCATCGGTGTGTGTTTTGAAGATTTGGCCGATTTAATTCTTTAAGAGAATGTAGCAATATTCGAAACTGAAATCTATAAAGTATTGTTAGAGTCTTAGGACAAATTGTACAAATAATAGGACGAAAGGAAAGCCAATCAGACTCAAAATTACTAGCGAGTTACCAGCGAAGTTTTCTGGAAGTTCAGTTACAAAAAAATCAAAGGCTATCAGTTTAGTTATTGTAATGGAAACATCTCACGAAAGCAAGAATAATGTTCAAAAGCGAGGTTTCTGAGATGTCAAAAGCAATGACAAGAAATTAACTCGATGCTTTTTCCATGCGCAACTACCTCGGGCCTTCTACGGACGCCAAATATGCAAATACATATGGATAAACAAGCACCACCACATTACACTTAACCGACTTAACCGTTCATTTAAACTCGCCAAAATGTCTTCGTTTTATCCACATTTTAAAGTTTAAGCTTTTGAAATGGCTAGCAATCTAGCGCTATATTCGACATACAGGGTTAGAACTTTGTTTACCTTTGAGCATGTAAGAAAAATATTACGGTTAAGTTGAATGGTTAAGCTGCTCATAATGATAAGAAGACAAGTATTACTCTTTATATTATATTGTCGCTAATGGTTTACCACGCTTTTTACTTCATTAAAACTGTATTTTTCTGTCGCCTTTTTGGTTGAGAACAAATAATGTAGTGTTAGTGAAGATATAGTGATATTTTTATCCTAGTTTGAAATCAATTATCCCGGAGAACCAAGGTTTTTCTAATGGTTAAGTCAAATGGCGGCAACTTAACCATTTTCCGATGGCACATGGCCCTGTACCAGACAGAGTGCTGTATCTCGTTAAGAAGCAAACAAACAAACAAGTAAACTTCCCCCGTGCTACGGATTGAGAATCGTAAACTCTCCCTTTTATCTAGAATCTCGTGTAAGATTTTTTGCTGTAAGATTTTTTGCCTTTAATAACTTCGCAGTTGGCGCAAACTATCAGCTCAAACACCCCGTGCAAAACGATGACATCGACAGAAAACATCAAGCGAAATATTTTAAGAATCGAGCAGAAGCGTTTGAAAAACTGTTCTGTATGTTCTGAATAATATGAAAGCACTGGTTTAGGAATAAATTTTCTCCTAAACACCATTTTTTTGGGAAACTTTAGGGGCAACAAATAAGCCCTCATTTGCGTGTGATTTCAGACAGTCACGTATTATTTTTCCAAGTGCCTAAAGTAGGCTAGTGCGCATGCGTTACTTCACTCAGACAGCGGCGGACAAAAGTATCGTAAACACCCCGTTCCCCTTCCAATGTTGGATTATGCCAATTTGAATTGAACGCTGCGCGCACCAAACAACATTGAACAGGGGAGCGGGGAACAGCCTGGATAGCAAGTGTTTACTTATTTTTGGCCCCCATTGTAGGTGCCTTAAATTTCTGAAGTTCTAACTCGAAAAATTAAAAGAAAATCAGGAAAATATATCTCTTATTTCCAAGTTTGCCAAGAACAAATTGTCGATTTAAGTCCTTTTCCTCTGTCCCCTGGGGGGAGGCGAGGGAAGGACCCTGGCGCGCGAGGATGCGATTTTCATTGGCTCGTCATTTCTCTCCATTGCCCATGCGCGTGATTTGAATTCGGAGAAAGCCAATCTCGTTCCCAGAGCCCGCATATCTTTTAGGCCAGCGCCAAGATACGGAGCTCTGGAATAATCAAGTCATGCGACGATTTTCATTGGCTCGTCATTCCTCTCCACTGCCCATGCGCGCGATTTGAATTCGGAGGAAATCTAACAGAAAATATTTTTCACACAAGCATCACCTGTTGGGCGAAAACATATTTCCGGTATCAAACGCTGCGCTTCAAAGTCTTTCCACTTATGGATCTATTCTTATGAATTTTCGTAAGCATTTCGTAAGATAAATTTTCCAAAACTAGCGTTATAACACGACGAAATCGTGCAACAAAAGTCTTGATTCTTCGGCAAATGTTCAGTTGTTGACAAAATTTGTAGCGCGCGCGCTGCTGACGAAGATCACGCCACTTTCAAGTCAAGCAGAACGCGCGCTGTTTTGCTAAAATAAAACCTGCTCTAAACTGAATGAAGTATTTCAGTAATTCACGTTTTTAAAGCTCTTTTTGGCTGGTTTTATAACCACGACTGTAAAATGTGACTGTAAAATTTCCTATAACATATTGAAGAACTGTATAATAAATCCATGATTTTAGTAACGGTCAAGGTCAAACGCATGCGCACTGAAGAGTACCCAGATTTTGGGTATAAAAAAATCGATTATTCCAGAGCCCTGTATCTTACCACTGGCTCAAAGATGCACGGTCTCTGGGTACGAGATTGATTTGTGTGCAGAGGCTACTTTTGCGTAGTTGAAAAACCCAGGAAAACACTAAAAGTAAAAGAAAGTGCACTGGGAGATTAAATGTAGCCTCTGCTCGCAGGGAAGGGCACGCCCTCTTTTTATTTCATATTTTCACTTGTTATGTACTAAATAGTAGATAGACAAATTAAGAAAACAATTCAACGACCAATTGTATTTCAGGGGAATGACCTTAAGGAGGCTGCCTACAATTTTCCTTGCACTTGGCCTCTTAACTTTGATTATAAATGCCTGTGGAATATAACACAACTACCAGGATACAACGCGCGCAAACTAGGCACTTGATTCGTGAAATGTAACACAACTACCGACATGCAGCGCACGCATTCATTGTAGCTGGAATCGTCCATTCTGAAAAGTAAGGGGGTTTGCAATTCCTCTTTCAATATTGTCTGATTTAGAAAATATAAACCGATTTTCGGAAGATTAATTACAGATGCCAGGCGAAGCTCCTAATTCACAAGGAACTCCAGCCGTACATCGCTTCGCAAACTAATCTTGAGCTTAGCCCTGAGTGAAGCTGCTGACCTGCTGTTATTTCGCATGCGCAAACTAGGCACTTGATTCGTGAACCGACGACCGGTTAGCGCAGTGGTAGAGCGCCGGGCTTATGTGCGGGAGGTTGGGAGTTCAAACCCCGGCCGGGCCAACACTCAGGGTCTTTTTCTAATAATCGAGGAGAAGGTGCTGCCTTTGCTCTAACATCTGCAAATGGTTAGACCTTCGCGTCTTCTCGGATAAGGACGTTAAACCGTAGGTCCCGTCTCTCACACGCACTACACTAACCGGTACCAGAGGGACGTTAAAGAACCACGAGGACGTCGGAAGTTGCCCATCCTCAGTGCAGGGCTTACAACTTACTAACCACTACACTGACAAGGGAACCTCGTAATTGGAGCCTCGCTCTGTGAGGATTTCCCGGCCCTCGGGCGAAGCTGAATAAATAAAAATAAATTAAATAAATAAATAAATAAATAAATAAATAAATAAATAAATAAATAAATCAATAAATCAATAAATCAATAAATCAATAAATCAATAAATCAATAAATCAATAAATCAATAAATCAATAAATCAATAAATCAATAAATCAATAAATCAATAAATCAATAAATCAATAAATCAATAAATCAATAAATCAATAAATCAATAAATCAATAAATCAATAAATCAATAAATAAGAGAAAATAACCCCCCTCCCCACAGTCAAACTCTGAAGTTGCAATTCTGTTTGAAATGTGTCGGCAACGACAGCGGAGTTTTATAATTATATTTTAGCTGATCGGAGAAACGAGGAAAGCTGAAAACTTCAACTAATCTTGATGAACATCCGTACTTTGCATCGAGCACAATGATGAAGCTTTGCATTTTCCCGGGATCGCGTTTTAACCCACTGAATATTCCTGAGATATTTTCGTAGGATGAGCCATGTGATTCGAGAGAGGATATTTTGACGTCTCATTCCTCGAAAACTGAACCAAGTACCACGCTAGAAATTCTAAATACATTCAGTTTTCCTTGGAGGATTCAAGCAAAAGTGGAGTGACTTTTGGAATTCGTGTCGAAGTTATTTAAGAAATTTATTTTCTTCAAGCGGTCGATTCTAATAATATTTCGAATGAAAAACATTCATTCAGTGATCCTCGCTGATCCGAGGCACTTTGAACAGCAATGGAAAGTCACATGTAATGCTTCGAGGTGTAGAAGATATTATTTACCCAGAAAAAGCATCACGAAAGTGTATTCTGCTGAAATTTCTGTGTAGTACTTGCCATCCGAAAATTGACAATGTTGTAGCAATAATTATTCAGGTCAAAATTAAATAGTTTATTGTGGAAAAACTGAACCAAGTACCACGACGAGAGTCGGCACAGACATTCTACCATCTACATTCATTCGTATCGCCGTGGAGTTGTTCTTGGAATTTGTGTCCAACATACTGAAAAAAATTATTTCATTCAAATAAGTATTCTTCCTACAGTGTAGCGATGTCATTTACATTTACACTCGAAAAAAATTCAATCAGAGATATTTGCTGATCCGAAACTCGATTTAAAGCAGTAGAAAGTAGCAGGGAATGCTTTGAGACATTGGAGATATGAAAGATTTGAATTTTCCAAGAAAAAGCATATCCAAATTTCAAGTGTATTGTTTGCTTGCATCTTGAAATTAGCAATGTTATGGCAAAAAATTATTCAGGTAAAAATTAAATACTTTCTTGTGGAAAAACTGAACCAAGTACCATGACGAGAGTCGGCACATACATTCTAACATCTACATTCATTCGTATCGACGTGGGAGTGGTTCTTGGAATTTGTGTCCAACATACTGAAAACAATTCATTCAAATAAGTATTCTTCCTACTACAGTGCAGCAATGTCATTTGCAATTACACTCCAAAAAATTCATTCAGAGATCGTCGCTGATCCGTGACTCGATTTAACAGATTTAAAGCAGTGGAAACTGAAAGTCGTGTGGAATAGAATGCTACGAGGACTTTGACGCATTGGAGATATGAAACATTTGAATTTTTCAAGGAAAAGCATATCGAGATTTCAAGTATTCTTCGCTTGCCAACTTGAAATTAACAATGCATTGCAAGTAATTATTCAGGTGAAAGTTAAATTTTTTGTTGTGGAAAAACTGCACGAAGTACCATGACGAGAGTCAGCACAGATATTCTGCTATCCACATTCGTTCGTATTGCCGTAGAGTGGTTCTTGGAATTTATGTCCAACATACTGAATATGAACGAGAAACATAAATGGCTAGAGTCTAATTAGTAGTAATTGCTTTTCGAGTTAGGTTCCTAGTATAGCCAGCGCCATAACGAAGCAGATTTAGGGAAGATTATAACATAAAAACATAGCACTATAAAAACATAGCACTGATGTAAATGGATTGATTTGCAATAAAAAAGTTTCATAGCTGGATGGCTTGCGAAGTTATTGTCACCAGCGGTGATGAAGTCATTGCCTGGAGTGCTGGCACTTGAAAGGTTCAAAGTATTCTCAACTCCCTATTTGTGTGTTTCCTGACATTACGTAAGCCGCATTTTCAGTTGATTAGTTTAGAAAAATCCAAGAAATCGCTTTTAGTCTTGGCCGCAATAAATTTGTACAAGCGCAGTTTGCACCAAGCGTAATTATAACCATATTCGCTCTATCACAAAAACATTCAGAAACTTCTAGCTATAAAGAGTGCGCACATCAGAAAATCGCGGACTTTCTGAAAACATACACAATATTTTCTTTTATTAATACAAATCAAGAGAAATATATCATTTTCTCTTGTTCAAATATGCTATTATCGCTTCGGAATCATTCACTCGATGTGTTATCTGAATCGTAAACACTATTCGAATTCTCGCTTCACATCGAAAAGATCACGCAATTTGGAATTTGACTGCAGTTTTTACACAAAAATAAGCTGTACATATAGATTTTACAATGTGGGCTCATGAATAAATTCCAGCGCGCGCATATATTTAGTCAGGATACGAGTCCGCACATGTTTTGCTCGTTTCGATTAGATTTCCGCTCGAATTCCTTGTGAATTACTTTTTCCCGGCCTTCCTAGAAAAATGGTATTTTTTACTGACCCTTTAGGAATGAAGCTCCCTTGACGTAGTCTCAAATCAAGCCAAGTTTTAGAGAATTCGGTCGTTCAAATCTGTGACACGATCACTGCGCGGGCAATTATATAAAAATTATATAAATAAGTGCCATTTTATACCTTAATGTTATTCTAAGTTACCCGAAGTGTGTCTTTCGACATAACTTATTTCACTTATGCTTTACATTTTACATAATTAGACTCTTGCTGCAGATTAGGATGCCTGTACTCCTGTAGCTCGTAGATTTAAAAAAATGAATAGTAATGTCATTCGGGATAGGAGACGCCCGCCCGCTGTTAAAATATGTTATACTCGTTCAGAATGAGAGAGTATAGGAAATGTTTTATCGAGGTGAAATGTGCCGTTCTGAACAGTTACTTAGTTACAGACTCAAACAGACTTATAGATTGAGTATTGCCAGTCGGGTCAGGGGCGTAGCCAGGTATTTTTTTTTTTTTTGGGGGGGGGGGGGGGGGGGGGGGGGGATAGTGAAAACTTTTTTTTTTCAAATTTCCTCCAGCAAATACAGTAAATGTATGGGAAAATCCCCGAGAAAGAGGGGTCCGCCCCCCCTCCCCGCCCCCTGGCTACGCCCCTGCGGGTGCTATTGTGTTATGCGCCTTTGGTTTTATCTTTCTTCAGTTGACTGTCTGTATTCTTTACAGTCTGTGGAGCAACTGGAGAAGGTCTGTTACTAACAGTAGAGGAGAGAAAAGCTGTTGCTGAGAAATGGGTGCAGGCAGCCAAGGAAAGGTAGGTTATATGGAAATGATAGTATGGTCTTGTGTGATATGCCCAAATTGCACCCTTGTATTTGTTTCAGGGTCGTTTTGTACCTTTTCCTCTTTTTTATAATTCCTATTGCAATTCTTTTTGTAAAATTTCCCCAAAAAAGTAATTAATTCCAGAAGCAACAATCACTATTTTTTAAGCCCCTAAATTTCGTATTTCGGCTTGATCCTAGAAAAACAATTTGTGTTGCTCGTTTTGGGGCTCAATTTTTGGGAATAAACTTCTCTCGAAGTTGTCGCAAATCAATATCAAAAATCAAGTTCCAGAAAATTCGTCATAACAAATATGCGGCAATGAAAATTCCGGTGGGTTACATCACCGCGATATAATGAAAATTCAATGCGCCTCATAATAAAAAAAAAATCATGAAACTTAAAAACCTGACACATCTTTTGTTAGTTTCCGGTGCCCCTCTCCTCTCGTAATGTGCAGTGCTGATTGGGAGTATGTTATAATTTATAGATTGCAATATGTTATAATCAATATTGGTACAGCAAATATCAAAGACTCTCAAGAATTGGTAAGTTTTCAATTTCCTTCATCATCATGTTAACGACTCATTTTCTACTTGCTTGATCCTATATTATGCGTAATAAGCTAACCTCGTCCGTAGAGACGTTGCATTTGAAACTAATCATTAATTGTTAAGCAACGAAGGAACAGTGAAAAAATATATCGTCATTATCATTTTTAACATTTTAAGCATGGTTATAAAATAGCCATAATCACCATTATCACCGTGGCCTACTGTAGAGATTGGCGTAACGACAATTCGCAGAGAAAAGCAACCTTGAGCTCAAGGAAAAGCGTGCCGAAAGTGTCCAGTCTCGTACCCAGATGTTATTTTTTGCGTCTCTTGCGGTGCTTTCTCTATGAAAATGTTTTTGGAGGCGTAGGGACTGGGAACGAGTATCACAGGGCGCGCAATGAACTGTGGGATATTCGCGAACAAATAAACGTCTGGCAACAAATCAGATCAACCTGGCGGTGGATGATGTTGTAGTAGGTTTACAAATCAATAAAGAAAGGCCTTTCATCGGCCATTTATGTCCCTGGCGATTGTATTCCCGACGAGAGATGCAGAGGTAAAATTGCAATGTACACGAGCGACAGTTTGGACAACCACTACAGAGTAGTTCATAAAAGACCATCGAGCAGTCGAGATTTTAGCGAAGGCTAGAGTTTTGCTGAGGAGAAAAACTCAGAGGAAACGCTGAGATGCCTGGAATCGATCGGAATGATTAAAATCAAATGTATTTTGAATGTTTAATATGATGCTCTTGGAATTTGAATTCGTTTCGTACATATTTTAAGTTAGTTTGTCTAGTTCGACGAGTTTCGATTCGAAATTCGATCTAAATGAGGAAATATTATATTTATTTGGAGGTGGGAAGGTTTGATAGGCTCTTTTTGGTGTGACTGAGGATAGAAAACTTACAGAAATTCCAACAAATGTGGTCGCTTGCAACTTTTTCCCTGTTCTTGCAAACTATAAATGGATGCTCCTCTGAAAACTTCTCACTACCTTGTGGGTCCCGCAGGGGTCATGCCTTGGACCATTACTCTTCACCATTTATGCAAGTAAACTTTTTGAGGTTGCAAAAGACCACCTACCAGACGTCCATGCATATGCAGATGATACCCAACTGTATATCTCGTTTAAGCCTGATTCTGCAGCCAATGAGCTGGAAGCAGTTACTTCCTTACAGAACTGCATAACATCAATAAAATCTTGGATGACGATGGACAACCTTAAACTGAATGATGGTAAGACTGAATTTATGATTATAGGAACGAGCGCCCAGCTTGCCAAGGTGAACACCACCGAACTTAAGATTGGTCAGGCAACCGTGTCCAAGGTCTCAGACGTTCGAAATCTTGGAGCATGGTTTGATAACAACCTCACAATGAAAACAGCAATAAACAAAACCTGTCAATCTGTGTTTACCAGCTCCATAATATCAGGCGCATTAAAAAGTTCCTTAATCTCGATGACAGGAAGTCCATTGTGCAAGCTGTGGTAATGTCACGGATAGACTATTGTAATAGTCTCCTTTATGGCGTGTCTGCCAATCACCTAAATAAGCTGCAGAGAGTGCAGAATGCAGCAGCACGCCTAATATACTCGATTCCTAAATATGACCACATTACACCATCTCTGATGACTTTACATTGGCTTCCTGTCCAATATCGAATCAAGTTCAAGATAGCGATGATAACATTTAAATGTATATATGGACATGCACCGGATTACCTGATTTACTTAATAAATAAGAAAGATGAAACGCGCTATAATTTAAGATCAAATGCGGGAATCTTACTTCAAGACCGCAGCGCAAAATCTAAAAAGACACTGGGAGACAGAGCATTCTCAAATTCATCCGTTAAAGTATGGAATAGTCTCCCAGCCCTAATAAGAAATCAGAATAATCTCAATGCATTTAAATCGCTACTGAAGACGCACTTTTTTACATTGGCATACAATTTTGATAAGTTTTATAATTTCACAAGGCATATGTAACTTTTTATTATTTTTAACATTTTATCTCTTTTATTCGTTTTAGTTAATTATCTTATTATTATTTTAGTTTCATGTAAAGCGCAATTGATCATAACTCTGCATGTTAAACTGCGCTATATAAATGCATATTTATTATATTATTATTTATTATTATTATCCCACAACTCCCTGCGCGCCCTGCTAAAACTATCCCACAAATCTTTGCGCGCCCTAAAAAAAAGCCGAAAGTGCCCCAAAGCCCAAAGCTCAAAAGTCGTACCTCTGAACTAACAGAGGACAATCGAGGACAAAACTGACACGTTGTACGATGTGAGCTGAGCATGGATATCTCACTTTTCGACAGCAAAACCATTGAACAACATCGGACTCATACTGTCGTTGTGTTTTTTTTTTTTTTTAGGCCAAACATGCTGCTTCCTTAGGGGTGACAGCTATTTCAATCGTCCCAACTCTTTATCCTAAGCCTCCTTCCCTAGGTAAGCAATAATCGATGCAATAAACTGCAAAAAACGCACTAGAACACACGTTCAAGGAGCAAGTGCACGAAGGATACGAGTAGTTGTATTTATAGTATAGAGAATTTATGTCATGCATAGTGTGATAATATGCACTTAGGTATATATATATAGTTTTGAGAGGTGTCAGCAGAAAAGCATTCCTGCCTGGCCGCAATTTAAGCTATAAGACTCGTTCATGTATCATTTTAAAGCTAATAGTAAACCATTTTCATCCGGATTACAATGCCACTCATTGTCTTGCATGAGTAATAAGTTATGGGATAAAGGTTGTCCGAGGCAATGAGCAGCTGGGCGCAGACGAAGTCCGGTGGCGCGTGTGAGCTACGTCGCCGAAGGGGAGGTGGGTGGATCGAAAACATTTAGGAACTTACCGGCTTGCGTATACGGACCGAAATAGTGATGTGGTCGGTCATAATGTCCGGTCAATGGATGTTTTTAAATTCGCGGAGGATATAATACCAGAGAAATAAGGTGAGATCTCCATTTATCTCCAAACGCTAGCAGACAATTGTTTTTAAAATGCTGATTGCATGCTGTACAAATCAGTCCGAATAGGTCTCGTTTATTAAGTTCTACATCCGTCAAAGGTCCGCTTTCGCACGCCATAGCACAAATAAAGATACCGCGTGTAATTTAATTGCGATAGATGGGGCATGATGAACGCTTAATTTGGAAAAAAGACAACAAGAGATGGCGTAGAATACAATACAAATTCAAAGCAAGGATTTCATAGAAGCGCAATAAACGAGCTACTTTCCGCCATGTTGCGTTATTTCTTGGAAATTACCACTGAATGCATTGCTACGCCTCAAAATTCAATGTTGAGTTGGGCGATTTTTAGCCGCCAATCAAACCAAAACGCTGAAATCGGCTACTTCAGTGGGTCGACGTTGATCCCCAAATCAACGGAAATAGTTTTAAGCTATTCTTTCATTTTTGTATTCTTTGGCTTCCTTGCCTCGAATGTTTAACTTTCTGGTTCAAGAAAATTAACATTACAATTTTCTTGCGTAAAATCGCCAATCTTAACAGTGAATTTTGAGGTCGCGAAGCAATGCATACGGTGGTAAGATTTGCAAGTTAATGTCCAACCAAATTTCTGATATGTCCGACCAAATTGGCAAAAGTGTCCGACCACACTAGGAATTTGATCGGACATTGCAGGATCAAAGTAAACAAAAATTATTTCCAGCTTTGTATCATAGTGTGATACAAGTACAGTTGTTTGTTGTCTGTTGGATGGCCTCGTACGCCATATCATAGTGTATACTATACAGTTGTTTGTTAGGTGGCCTCGTACGTCATATCATTCATAGTTCCGACCTGTCATTCAAAGCCATAGTTACTGTTGTTATGTCCCACAAACAAACCAGGGTTTTCCTTAAAAAAAGGCCAAAAATATTCCGATCCCGCTAAGGTTTACCAGATAACTCTATCTTCGGATCATCTCAGTTTGCACTGTCATAAAAGGCAAAAAAGTGCTGCAAATCGACTGATTTCGGAAGTCCTGAAATACTGTTTGTGGGATACGATCAGTTCCCTCGGGAGAATCTTTCCATCGCTGATTGGTATCTCCATCTAGCGTGAAATGGCTTCATTGTTTGATCGGAACTATGAATTGTGTGATGCATGTACAGGTGTTTGTTATTTTGTTAGATGGCCTCGTACGTCATATCATAGTGTGATATTCAGCAATCAGCAATTTTACCTAGCTAAGCGAAGTCACAGTGAGCACATCCTTCTGGTACCATTTAAAAAAATGTGTTATTTTGATATTTTCTTCTCTGTTCTTTCATCTATCAATGGGTGTCCTGTGTATTGTTTTATCTCTTGGACCCTAGGGAACGAGATTACGTCATGCTTCTTTCTGATTGGCCATTGTCAGTAATTTTCATAACAAAGGAATCCATTGACCGTCACAAGCTAGTGAATACTAACAAGGGACATAGGGAGCTCGCCCTTCCGGTAAAATAAAAATAAATGTGTTATTTTGATATTTTCTTCTCTGATCTTTTTTCTGTCAATGGGAGGTCCTGTGTATTCTTTTACCTCTTTGATCCTAGGGAACGAGGTTACGTCATGCTACTCTCTGATTGGCTACTATTAGAAATTTTCATAACAAAGGAATTCATTGACCTTCACAACCTAGTGAATACTAGCGAGAGAGGAAACTCGATCGGGCAGTTTAGCGAAAACACTCATAGTAAATCAACCGAATGCTTTCAGGTAACGAAACTTCGATGAATATCAAGCGGAAAGACTAATCTACAATATGTTTATTTGAAGCATGGAGTTATTATGTTTCGCATAATAACTCCATGTTTGAAGTTTTCAAAAAAATAATTTCAAAGCGAACAAAATAATATATATTCAAACACTCGGTTTTCGTACAGGTTATGCCGTCAGTGCCGTCAGTGTTTATTGCGTTGTCACGCAGTACACGGCCACGTCTCTGCATTTTGCAAAGATTACTATTGCAAGTGTTCAAATCCAAGAACTTCTTTCTGTGAGTGGTTTAACTATGTAAGTTATTTGCCCAGCCTATTTGGACATGAAAACTTACCTAGATTTATATCAAGCCAAAAATTTGCGCAAATAAGACAAATTAAGAAGACGGCAATTTCATATGTGCACAGCTGGTAATGAATATTTATCGGACTGGAAAATACGGTCAGACGAATATTGAATTTTTCTTTATTTCACTCTTTATTTCAATTTCGAAATACCAAATAAAAAATATGAACGCAGACTCATTTTGTATCACGACACGTCATGTTTCATTTTGTTTCATTCGTCTATACTGTCACAGGGGCGTAGACAGCACTTATGAGAGGGGGGGTTCCAAAATTCAAAAAATAAAAAAACTCCACATAGATCTCGGGGAAAACTAGCGTTTGAAGAAATTTGCTACATTTTATTGGAGCTTTTATTGTTGTCTATTAAGGTGGATCGACCCAGTAAGTTTGCAGCCATGCCAACCAATTTTGAACCTTTCATATAAAGCAGGTTGAATTCTATCGCGCAGCCAATGTAACACACATACTACCAATAGACTGAAATATATGTTAGTACAAAAGTTGGGGAGATCGGAGCTAGTGTCACGTGACAATCAGGCCACGCCTATTTTTACTCTCACCCCAGTTTCAGGCTGCACCGACATTTTTTCGATAAATGCTCTATGGTACCTCGAGATTGACTGATTGCCTACGTGTAACCGAAGTTTGACTAAATTCTACAATCCCGATCTGAAGATATTTTAGGATTTATAAATCAGGGCTATAATTTATGTAAAATCCAGTGTTATGAATTTACATGGCAGAGTTTGGTACTTCATGGTTATAAATTGAAAGTTTATATAGCTCATTCTATTTGTGTATGTTTAAGGAACTTCATGATTTTTATCAGAATTAAATATTTCTTTGCGATTTCGAAAAGGCTACAAATGTAAGTATCAACTTAATGACCCCACGCATCAGCTTACTGCGAAATTTGGGCCTACTTTCACGAAATTTGGACTGATTTGAAAAATCGTAGTTTTTTCACTTCAAATTTTTGGACGACTCCGATTGATCAATGCAAAGTTTGTCTCCAAAGTTTCATATTAATTGAAATCCTCTATGGTTATCAACTGTGGGCGCAAAGATTGATAAATATTGGATGGATTCGTGTAGTTATAACCATGAAGTACCAAACCCTGACATATTTATTCTACACTGATTTTACATAAATTATAGCCCTGATTTATAAATCCTAAAATATCTTCAGATCGGGCTTGTAGAATTTAGTCAAACTTCGGTTACACGTAGGCAATCAGTCAATCTCGAGGTACCGTAGAGCATTTATCGAAACCCCTGGTTCCGGAACCCCTGGAACCCCTGGAACCCCCCCCCCCCCCCCCTGGCTACGCCCCTGTGTCACGCATCAAGATCATTTTCTCTTGCACGCATTCAACGGAAGTTCATTTATTATGTGAATGTATGTGAATACCTAATCACTTCCGTCGCCCCCAACTGAGGTCATAACCTGTACGAAAAATCGCCAATCAGAAAGAAGCATGACGTAATCTCGTTCCCTAGGGTCCAAGAGGTAAAACAATACACAGGACTCCCATTGACAGATGAAAGAACAGAGAAGAAAATATCAAATAACACATTTATTTTGTTCGGAAGGGTGAGCTCCCTGTGAAGAATTGGAAGATGAGGCATTGCTCGGTGAAACGGTTTTTCAACTTCAGCTTACGTCCATTGGTAATTTCCACTTCGTATTCAATTGAAATAGCCACAGTTGATGTTTAGAAATCCTGAGCAATGATCTCTCGGCAAAAATCATGATTCAACGAGAATATTGGCAAAATTGACTTTCGCTTCCGAAATGAAAACCAAGCCTATTGGCTTGCATTATTGCGTCATTAGAGTGCATCAATCCTAATGTCTGGAGTATGACGTCATGCACTGTGCGCCAACAAGATTTCACTACGTACTCTTAGCCAATCAGAATCGAGATGGTGGCAAGGCTGAATAATAAGTACATAGATGGCCTCGTACGTCATATAGTGTGATGCATGTACAGTTGTTTGTTATTAGATTGCCTCGTGCGTCAGATCATAGTGATACAAGTAAAGTTGTTTGTTATTAGTTAGATGGCCTCGTACGTCATATCATAGTGTGATACAAGTACAGTTGTTTGTTGTTTGTTAGATGGTGTCGTCTAATATATAGATTTAGGCACTGCCTAAAAGCGGAGCTCGAATAAATGAAATACTGTCATCAAGGACTTTTCTAGTTTTGATGACGTCTCGCGGAATACGTACGTCATATCATAGTGTGGTGCATGTACAGTTCTATGTTGTTTGTGAGGTGGCCTCGTACGTCATATCATAGTGTGATACTTCTACAGTTCTTTGTTGTTTGTTAGATCGCCTCGTACCTCATATCATAGTGTGATGCATGTACAGTTGTTTGTTAGATGGCCTCGTACGTCATATCATAGTGTGATACATGTACAGTTGTTCGTTAGATGGCCTCGTGGAATACGTACGTCAAGTGGCTGCCGTGGTACCGGACGTACCGATACAATATTACCACGCCCCTGGCTCCACTCATGTCACGTGTAAGTCAACATTGACATCTGTTTACGCATATTTCACCTGCACCGTATGTATCATGAACCATGTTTCAGGAAAATGAAGTCACAAAAAAACTACACTATTCACGCTGGCACCAACCACCCCCCAAAATGCGTCATCCAAACTTTGACTCTACATGACTTTCCATCCCAAGTAGCTATTTTGATCAAATTTGGTACATAGGATGACATCACAATGACAAACATTTTCCATTACTTTTGACGTCACTATGATGTTTTGTGACGTCACCAGAGATTGCGCAATCGTTTGATCATTTTTACGAATTGGAATATGCACTATTTCTGTAATGGCGATGATACACCTCAGCAAGAGATGTTGAAAACCGAAAACCGTTTGTTGATAGCACAAAAAACAGCTGAGTTCTAGTTTTTCAAAGATTGACCCCCTCCCCTCCCCTAAATATTTTGTTACAGTAACAAATGTATGGTAAAACAAACTTACTGGTAATTTTTTCGAGTATTTCGTCAATTGAACCGATTTCTGTTGTTAACTGTCAAGCAAAATGGTATCTAAAATCGTATGATTTTAAAATTTTGAATTTCGTCCTTAGAGCGAAGATATAAAGCGTTGTTAGATTTTGACGTCATAATCTATGACGTCATGAGTTTACATTTTTGGATTTTAAACACGGAAAATAGATGATCGAGAATGGAAATGATTGCAATTCTTTTGTTGTCAACTAGTATAACTTATATACTAAGGTATTTGACTGTGTAATGACGTTACCCTACCAAAATGAATTATTTTGTAATTTTTTCAATTGTTAAGGTAGATCCAACCTTATACGAATCATTAAAAAATCATATCTCAGCTAATATAAACCCAAAACGCAAACGGTTTTCGATTTTCAGCTTCTCTTTTTAAATCTATCATTGCCGCTACAAAAAGCAAGCAGATTCGACATAATAAAAAATAATCCAATAATTACGTCATCCCCAGTGACGTCACAAACACCATGGTGACCACTGAATAGGTGAAAAATGTGTGTCTTCATAATGTTATCCAATGTACGAAGTTTGGTAAAAATAGACACAAAGGGTAGAAAGTTATGTCGAGAATTGATTTTTGCCCACGTTTTGATGACTCATTTAGGGGGGTGGTTGGTCCCAGCGTGTTTGAGGACTATTTTTTAACAACGTTTTCGACTCAGAGAAACTTTTGTTATTATTGTTGCTAAATTAAGAATAGCCACGTTCAACAGATATTAGGTGTCTTTCGTTGAATAAATCTCTGTATGTCTGTAATAAAACGCTTTTCATGTATAGTAACATTATTTTCATTCCATGTGTGTTTTTCTTTTCCTCAGACTCAATGGAAGAGTTGCTTATTGCTGCCAACTCAAGGGTCCCTTCTCTGACAGGGATCAAATACTCCAAACCAGACCTCCTCGATTTTTCCAGATGCCAACACGTTCAGGAAGGAAAATACCAGATGTTATGGGGTGTAGATGAGGTATCTTGCTTAAAGCACTTTTGCCTAATTTTAATTTATAATGGCGACAATCAAACTGAAGCATCACTGTTGCATATGTGTCGTTGAACAAAACTGGTAGATATTTGACAATTATTCGAATGGGCTCTGAGTCTATAGCCCAAGAGGCCGAAAGCCAAATTAACTATTGACTCAGGGGCAATGGGGGCGAGAGGAATAATTGTTTTAGTGAAATCACACTAGTAGCTCAATTTGATTAGCCTGATGATCTGGTCATTTGTCATTTTCTGACATTTAAATCCGACACTTTTCGCTACTAGTAGGCTATAACTTATAACCCACTAGTAGCTCAATCAATCAGAGCGCGGCATTGACAATGAGTGATTTGACTAAAGGCGGATATCTTGTGACGTCAATGTTTACATATTTAAAACAATAGTGAAAATCAGCAAGCGTGACGGAGCTACAAAAAGAAATGTTCTGAATTTGTTTTTCATTCTGGCGAATGAAGCGTCTTAGAAAGATTTATGTTCGTCATTCGAATTATGAGCACATTGCGGGAACTTCAATTTACAGAAAAGACGGGTTAATGAGCCTCTTGCCACCCAAAATTGGAATTAAATTGATTCACTCCAGAGAGAAATATTCAATCGTGGATTGGTGCAGGCCATGACTGAATTTGTAAATCAGATAACTTGACTATATACAAGACAAATACTCCGGGCTATCAATGGGGAAGTGGGTTTGAAGTGCTCAGAGTTTTAATATTTTTTTATGACTGTACCGTATGCTACTAGGAGGACCGAGTCAAACCTACAGCCCGGGTAAGACGGCTTGTGGATGGGTGAGGTAGTAGGGCCTCCGGTTGCACCCACGTGACCGAATTCCTGGGTAGAGAGGGGGCAAATGGGCCTCTTCTTTGAGTGAAGGTAGTTTGGCTTTCTCTAACCTAGTTCCTAGCAGTACAGGTTAGAGGTAGCTTGGCCCCCCTGAGCGCGTCTATGGGGTACCAAAGTGTTCCCAATTGACGCGCACAAAATAGGGTCTAAGCTGCCTTCAGACTAAAGGCTAGCTTTTGCGAGACCTGTGTTAAAACCGAAACAGGAGTTTTGATATCGCTCAAAGCAGTCTGATGACTACCGACCTAGCACTTTAATGCTTTAAGCATTAAAAATACTTTAAGCTGCTGCAGCTGACGTGGCAGCGCCAATTTTGAAACTATGTTCTGCGTATTCGCTGGATTCTAAGCCCCCCATGACGAGTAGCTTCCTGGTTTCGCTAGTAAAGATTTCCCTTGTTAAAACGGCCCCAGATGCATACGTAAATAATGGGCGTGCAATGGCTTCTGGGTTTCTTATAGAGAGGTATTTGAGCATGACAGAGACTGGGCAAACGACTGAGTTAGATTTCCCTAGCAAGATGGTTTGCCCCTTGCAAAAGGGGCCAGTTTAATGCGTACCAGCATGTACAGAGGCTTGGATTTGGGTATGAAGGAAATGTTATTGGCCGTTAGGGGAAACTTTTCATGAAATACTGAATAACAGATGAGTTCCCTGATGCGTAAGAAGCCAAAGAAGGCAAGTGTCATGGCTGCCCATAGCATCAATGTGTCTATGTTGTCTGTATGTTGGATGTTTTGCAGGCAGTAGAAAAAGTATAGGACCTGGATGGTGATTGGTCTTCGTGTCCTAGAATGTTCCCCTTGAGATCTTTGAATGCCACGCAATGTAAGCTGAAGGCGTAGAAGTGACGACAGCGCAAGGGCGTAGCCATTGCTCGAGTGGAAATGCTTTACCGCTGACAGGTATTTTTTAATGGTGCTGTATTGGACTGACTGGGCCACGAAAGTAGAAAAAAGCATCAGGGTTTCTTCATCTACCGGGAAGCTGGGCACAATTTTATTGCTCTGGCAGAATTGCATGAATTGACGCATGTCTGATGAATAGGTCCTTTTAGTATTAGGGGCTAGAGCCAATCCCATATACTGCTCGGCTTGTCTATTCAGAGATTGAAGAGATGAGATGGGATGCACTCTGGCATGTGGTGTTAGCTGGTGCAAACGGTCCATCTGAAATCGAGAAAGAGAGTCCGCAATTAAATTGCGCTTTCCAGCAATAAGGATTGCCTGGAAATAGAAGCTGTTTCTTAGGGTGGAAAGTGTGAAATCACGGCGGAATTTTGTGATCGCCGCCAGTTAATTACTTGGACCACGCCCATGTTGTCACAGAAGAACCTGACGCGCTTGTGTCCAGTCCAGTGGTGCCCCCACAGGTGGCATGCAATGGCTGCCACAAGATACTTATGCCTGGTTGCTCAAGCTGTTGGCATGGCGACTACCTTCCCAGAAACCAGCTGTTATTATAAAACCCCCAAGGCGCCGGAGGCATATGTGAAAAGTGAGAGTCAGATGAGTCCCAGTCTGGGGATAGAACAGACCCACTCCATTCCACTGAGAGATGAACAGCTTCCACATTGAAATATCCTTGCGGAAACCTGCGGTAAGGGTAATGTGATGGTTAGGTATTTTAACTCCCCTGGTCAAGTCAAACATTCGTTGTAAGAAGGACGACCAGGTGGGATGACCTTGGTCAATGGCAAAGGTTAGGGTGCCTATAAGTGACTGGAGTTCATGGAGTGTAGTTGACTCTGTGGATTGAAAGTTGTCCATGGCCAATAAAAGCCTTGTGATTTTATGTTCAGGCAGCCTGGCGTCCATGGCCACAGTTTCAAGGGTAATCCCTAGAAACTGAAGAACTTGTGTAGGTCCTTCAGTTTTTGGGAGGGAAATGGGAACATTTAGGTTCTTAAAAGTAAGGAGCACGCCAGAAAGGCTGACGCGGCATAAAGAATCGTGTGGGGCTGTGGTGGTACTAGGCTCAATGATGAGAAAATCATCCAAAACGTGCCTAGCCTGCTTGCAGGCGGAACTGGGTGTTTTTATCGCGGAAAACCCGGTCTGTTCGCTGATCGGGCGCCATCTTGGAATTTTGAGGCGCGCAGTCCCGGGGACCAGCGCAAAAATCAGGCGAAGGGGAGGGGGGAGGAGGAGAGAAGAGAAAAAACCGCCTGCACGAGAACTCGTGATTCTGAGGACAAAGTTTGAATCCCGTCCACTAGCAGACGGGATCAGTGATTGGTGGAGCGCCTGTCAGAGAACACTTGTAGAACGTTGTGATACAGAGCAGTCACTCTTTAATTTTGTCACGTACATAGAGGATATTACACGGTGGCGCGAAGATATGGATTTTATTTTCGAGTGGCAAGAACAATATTTTACGAACGAGCGCAGCGAGTGAGTAAAATATTGTTTTTGACACGAGAAAACGAAATCCATATCTTCAAGCCACCGTGTAATGTTCTTTTTATTATATGGATTAGAATTGACATAGCGGCAAAATATTACAAATTGAACAACTCACTTGGTAAAGTCGAAAGTTTATTTGTGAAATGCTCCCTCAATCTTTCTGATTCCCAGTGTCGTTAAGAACTAATTTCCCTTTTGGTGGTGTTGTAGCTTTCTCTGCCATAGTTGAAATGAGTTTTTTCTCTTTAGAACTAGAACAAAACTTAGTTTTGTGGCTTAAAACTCGTATGACCGAGCGAGCGAGATTTCACTGCAGACGAAGTCAGGAAAACAACACTGCAAACGTGCACATCCGGGACATTCGGTACATAACTTTTTCATATTTTCACTAGTGAAGATATGGAAAATACGAGTGTTTTAGTTTCCGGTAAAACACTGGCATCCATATAATAAATAAGAACGTTGGCTTTCCGGAAATACAAAATAAAAGAAAGCAATCTTTTCACACTGTGCCTTTGTGGAAGCTATGATGGGCTTCGGGGAAAAGTCTGCTCTACTCTACGAGCTGTTGTTTCCTCCTCTCTTAGAGCGACGGCGAGCGATGGAGAGAAATCTCGTCCGTTCACCGTCGGCCTAATAGAGGAGGAAACCATTGCTCGCAGGGTATATCGTTATCTTACCCGACGAAATTAGACTCGGAGAACATATTTACTGCTACAGAGTTGAACAGCGACAACGTATTTGAGATCATAATAAATCCATCCGAGTTTATCTATGGGTTTTGCTCATCGGCGAAGGAATTGCTGTTTACAACTTCTCCACCGCTAGCTTGCGCAGATTGAAACTCTGATTCTATCATCGGGTTTTATGCTTTTGCTGAGTTTAGTGGAACTTATAAAGCGCCCCGTGGGTTACGGTGTGCTACATGACTTAAATTCGGCCTGATCAGCTCTGCATGCAGACTGAAGAAAATTCCAAACCCAACTCACACAACTGAAGTGCAGTTTTGCCTTCAAGTATTTAGACTGCTTGCGTTCTTGTCTATTCATGTGCAATAGCCCGAATAGCGATCGCAAAAATTTTTTCCCAAGAGGTATGTTGACGTTAAAGGTAGGTCCATTGACGTTAAAGTTTTTAGGCAAGAGCCTAGAAAGTTCGACAAACTCACCGCTCAGTATTTCTTTACCCACTTTAGCCGGTAGTTCTTGGATGGAGTCGGCGGAGGAAGTTTTAGTTGTAGGCGTTCCGACCACAGCTTGGAATTCCTCCAAGCGAGATCCTCGCACGTGATAGCACAGTAGGATCCGGTTGTGTTGTAGCGCTGGCAGAAGATGGGCGACTTGAATGAGGTTCCGTGCCATCGAATGCTGCTACCGCGGCTTGAGCAGCTGCTTGGGCTGCTTTCTCGATCACACCATTGATAGAGCTCTCAACGAGCGACTGGACTTGAGCCATTTGTGTTGGCGTGAAGCCAGTGTCCGATCCTTGGACTTCAGTGCCTTCATTTTTTGTCGGCTCAATGCCGGCGTTTGCGTTGGCAAAATCTCTGCCTCGACTGGTCCTGCTGCCTTTCTTAACCGAGGAAGGAGTAGGTTTCGCCTCCCCGTCGATATGATTCCCCTTTCCTGGCAGAGAGACCTCAATCGTGGTACTGATAGGCATCCGAAGTTCGTATTGGCGGAGTTTGGATCCTCGCTTGCAGGCGTTTTTCTTGTTCCCCGTCGAACACGTCGAATCGCCGGCATATTAGATCGACGATAAAGTCCTAGAAAACCGACGTTTGTCTCTCTAAAACCCAAATAGGATCCGCTGGAAGGGGCTGGAGTTCTTTCGATAGACAATAGAGCGATAGAGCATAAAAGAAATAGAGCAATAAAGCGTAAAAAATGTGAATATATTTTGAGAGATGTGTTTGAGTGAACACGAGAGGCGAGAATGAATTCTATCTTCTCGAGGCATGTTTGGTAATTCCCACTGGCTATTGCAATCAGGCGGAACGACGTGCCCTGATTACGACAGGGCGTCACGCAAGGCTCCATGTCACGATACTAGAGTTCTCAATTAACTATAATTTATTTATTTCTCGAATAAATTGGAATGTAAAAATTCAAATTTTCTGAGTAGGTTTCATTTCTTGTTTGCTATTGAAATTCAGAGCGCCTTGAAACATTCTGAATCTAGACCCTGCTTATGAAAATGAGTTCAGACTGTTAACAAAGGGTCCTCCTATTGGTACTTACCTGCCAAGAGGAAGCGTATTTGCTATGGACAAACAGGAATTGCGAAGAGCGATATTATACCAACAACGTGCAAGCAAAATGACGGGTTTTTTTGTTTATTCTAGACTTCCAGCGAAGTGAGAAATCATACAAGAAAGAAAATAATTACATTGAAAGGCAGATTACAGCGAAAACCCGCGTATAAGAACCCTTATTTCTGGCCAGGCTAAAGTATTTCTTACGTGTTTAAAATGTAGTGTTCTTATAAACTTGGCGTCTGAAATGGGTAAATTTAGCCTGACATTTTCAGGTTCTTATATGCGGGTTTTTACTGTATAGTACTAGGCGTTCCAAGATTCACATTAATCCAGATCACGTAACGTGCAGTGACCAGCATTTCCCTGCGCATTTTTCCATACCTGCGTAAAAAAGGGATTTTTTTCCATTGAAATTACGTTGGGCAAATTTATAGTTGGTTTCCAATAGCTCTATTAGACTCAGTCAACACGATTGCGATTTTTCTTTGCGTTTATTTTTTTAACCCAACCCTGTACTATTCTTCTGTTACTTTCCCTTGTAAACGGTACGTGTTCTATTGAATGTTTTGCAGCATTTTCTAGGAGCCTATGCCACAGGTGCCCGGGCAGCCATTGGATCGTGAGTAAATTACCTATAACTTACCGCTGGATCCATGCATATATCTGGTTTCGTAGTGAAGGCTCGGTGAAAGATACTAAAATCCTAGTAGTTCCAGTTTTCAGAGAAAGTGGTCTACTGTATACACCTATTTCAATAAGCCAAATCAGGGTTTAAGAAAAACCGTGAGAGTCCTGGGTGGAGGGGGAAAAACTTCACCGAAGTAATTTTCTTCCATATGTTTTACTGTAAAAAAAAGCTCGATTTTGAGCTCGATTAGTTGTGCCCTGGCGTTGTAATTCGCAGCTTTATACGAAAATATCGAGCACAGTTTAATCCTTTCTTCGCTAGAATCAAGGCAGTTTTGATCCTGAAATTATTTTCAGTTCAAGAAAACGGAGACACGAAACTTGATGTAAGTCAGTTCTCCGTCGGTCGGTTCTCCACGGAATGACAACATCAGTTGATATGGTCTGATATGTTCTTGTTTCCTTCAAAAAGACTATTAAAAGTCTTTTTATTTTTATAGATAAATCCGGTCTTTTCAAGCAATTTCTTCTCTATGCAGCTGTAAATGGTTTATTCATCAAATCCTATTGACTTGAAATCAAGGAGTCGGCCTAGTAAAAACTCCGCTCACGTGAAAAGCATAAACAAATCGAATCTTTCGGGGTTTCGCCATAAGTTTCGGCGGAGGGGAAGGGGAAAAGCTCAAATGGCGGAACACAGACATACTGCTGATGAAGAACTGACTGGTGAACATCGCACGGATGTCCTTTCAGCTTCTTTCCACCCAACGAGGGAGTTCTGTCACAACTCCCGCGCCGTGAATTATTGAGGTGATAGGTGGAGTTGCTACAATGCGTAAAAGCATAAATCCTTGTCTGATGGAAGAATAATAAATATATTACACTCATTCTCAGTCAACTGTGCGTTCGCGAATTTGTTTTCACATGCCGCGACTGGTTTTTAGTGGCCATCAATCAAACTCGGTAGTGACCTCCGCCGTAATCGGCCGCATTGAAAGAAAATTCTTTCGCAGCCAAGAATAAAATGCCTAGAGTTTTCTCTTATGGCTTCGGATGAAGAGTTTTTTATCTGAGGGGAAGAGGCTGATCGCACAAAGAGATAACGGACATTTTTAAGTGTTTGGAAGCCGCGTTTCGAGAATACGAAAATCGATTCAGCGAATACACTCTTTTTTTATAAGAACGTCTAATTTTCAGTTGAGGCTGGGCCGTTCTTATTTTTGGAGCAGTGTGTGAGGTTGGAAATGTTCTTACGGATGTTCTTACATTTCAGTGACTTCGGAACCTGAAATATGCCTAGATCTTATAGAAGGATACTTACCAATGAAGTATTTAAGAGAGTTTATAAATTACAATATTGAAGGTTGTTATTATTAACACATTTGATTCTGGATTTTAGAACGCATCACTGAAAATAAATCTATTTTGCTCCTATCTGAGGCTCAGGCATGTTCTTAGCATGTTCTTAAAATTTGGGTAAATTTAAGGCTGAACGTTCTTATAAAAAAGGTTCTTATTAAAGAAAAGAGTGTAATCAGAATAATTCAACTGGTAAATCCTTTTTTCACATTTCCTTCCCTATGCAAACTCTCATAGTTACAGTTTTCATTTCAATTCGAAGTTTTCATCACAAAATACAGAGAAAAGAGGCCTCTGCCAACAGGGTAAATGATTTGCAGAATAGTGCTGATAGTGGCTGTTGTTATTCAACTTTCAGGCACATAATTTATACTCCGGGATTCAGGTCGAAGGCTACAGGCTTCTCTAAGAATATTCTCAAGCTTCCAGACGGCGCAAAGGAAGACAAGTTTTCCTCCTCGTGTCTTATTTGAATGAAAATGAGTCTTTTAAAAAATTGAGACACCGTAGCAAGCCTTTCCCTTTCAAAGATCAGAGAAACGTACGAGCGAAAGTCAAATGAGACATAGATCTGGCTTGTTGACAAGATTTGTTTAGAAGGTCATAGAAACGGAGTTTGATTGACGGCCACTAAAAACCAGTCGCGGCACGTGAAACAAATTCGCGAACGCACAGTTGACTGAGAATGAGTGTAACGTATTTGAATATGAAAAAAAATCAAGAACATGTCATCAACAGTGCTTCTTGCTCAAGTTATATAATATGTCACTTGATAGAGAAACGAATGGGAAGCGACTTACTTCGAGTTTCGTTTCCTTGAGAAGAAACTAATTTCACGATCAAAACCGCCTTGATTCTAGCGAAGAAAGGATTAATTTAATATCCTGTGCTCGATATTTCAGTCCGTACAAACTGCGAATTTTACAAAGCGACCGAGAAAGATTCTCGATTTGTTTATGTTTTTCATGTGAGCGGGTTTTTTTTACTTGGCCGTCAAGAATCAAAAGGTCAATAGGATTTCATGAATATGCCATTTACAGCTGCATAGCGAAATAATTGCTTCAAAAGAACGGATTTATTGCCAAAGAGAAAATATAAGGGTATATGGTACATATGCCAGAAAAAATCTTGATTCGTCGAAGCAGGGACCGCAAAAGGTCTTGGGTAACGTTTATGATTGGATGATCAGATCACGTGACTCGCAAAGGGCACGCAAAAGGTCTTGGGTAACATTTACGATTGGATGACCAGATCACGTGACTCGCAAAGGGACGCAAATTAATTGGCAGAGCCTAACAATGAGCTGTTCTTCGTAAGCGTGGGTTTGAGACCTCTACTGTTGTCACTGGCGGACAATAAAAATTATAAACATTCACAATGAACTGGTAGTGACATTTAATAAATCACCAAAAACTCTAAGGAGACGCTCAGCCGAAGTCAGTCAGTGCAATCCATAGTTCAGAATTAGCAAATGTTGAGCTGCTGTGGCTGTGTAGTCTAGAGAAAAACTTGAATGTTCACAAAGCTTAAAGAACGTCTGTCCGTGATAATGTTTTGATTCTGTTGAGGTTATAAGATTCTAATGAAAACTTGAAAAGGTGGCTAAAGTTTGAAGGAAATCGACTTCAACTCTTTCGGCACCTCATTAGCATAGAATTTTATGGACCAGAAAATTAAATGCCACGCAAGATGTATTGACGTTCTTTAAGCTAAGAGCTCTAAACCTCATAATAGTGGTAAAGCATTCAAAATGGTTGTATTGTGCTTAACAATAGGTCAACTCTATAAAATCCTCTCTAGCTTTCGCTACGAAAGAATGTGATAAATTACCGACAAGATTTACATTTCATAAGTTCACAAAACTCAGAAAGAGGACTTTAGAATTATTATTTTTTGCATCAGCACAAGGGAGAAGTAGGCGTTTTTTTCTTCTTTTCCTTTGTGTGCGCTGTCTGCTGTGTAATGGTTGCCGCTAAAGTATACTAAGTAGGTTAAAATAGAACCTTTGTTGACCGGAAATCTAGCAAGGGCGGAACGCGTTTTTTTAGTTCTGTTAAATTAAGTTCTATTATAAGCTCTTTAGCAGCTTTAGGTGATAGCTGGTATAAAAACGCAGATATAGGTTATTAGGGAGCCGCGATTGAAAAAGAGTTGTTTTTGCAGCATGCATGCCGGAATGTTCGAATGTTTCATCCGTGCCTTTGAAATGTGCACCACCGTTCGCACACACAACAAAAAGCTACAGAACGACGTGGTTTAGAATATTGCTCTTTATTTCAAAACGCGAAACCTTCATGAGTTCCCATCTCGTATACGAATAGTTCAATAATAGGGGATTCGCATGGGACGTACGATGTTTATGTTGCGCGTTTATGACAAGGTGTACAAAAATCGGCTTTTGGCGCGAGCATGAATTTTGCGATTTCAGAATGTCTTTCATATTTTGAATAATATTTCGTCATATTTGTGGAGTTATGATAATCACATACATGTAACATAGTACCCAAGCAATGTATAACAAATAGCTAATATGAATTTCTGTCGATTTAAACTAGTTCATGTGATATTCAGACCAAAAGTTCACAGACCTCATTCACTCGCAGATGCTAAATACGGTGCATGTTGATTATGCACTAACAATTTCCCAGAGCGGCCAAGTTGTTCTTTCAAATTTCTCTTAGCGAAACCAAACAAGTCAGTCTAGCTATGCTCTGAATTTCAACGTCTAACTCCTTTTATGACGACATGTACAAAAATGCTGAAGTTGAGTAAGCCAAAGCGGGTATCCGGCAAATCGTTGTCTCGATATAACGGTAAAGTTTAACAGCTCAGCATAGTTTTCAGGTATTCAATTTACGAGCACGAGATAACTAGACCCTTGTAGTTAATTACCACGCAAAAATCATTTTCGCAAATCAACATAGATGAGCGTACGAGCCCATGTTGTTGTTGATGTATTTTTCTAAAAAATCTCCGCTTCTGTGATTTTATCAAAGCGTCGGCCGTTGTCATGGAAAATGGGCTGCATGAGATAGAGGCTCAGAACAAGGTCTTGCCAAATATGGCTATGTTCCGTAGACTGTAGAGTTTTCAAACAAGATTTTTGTGCGCAAGTGTTTCTGAGTAAGAATGTGTATTAATAGTCGTTTTGGAATTGTGACACAATAGTTTTCAGAAGAGTTTTCGGTATTTCGCTAGAGTTTCGTAAGAGTTTTGACGGCTTTTAGTACTTTTGGTTAGAATTGTTTGTAGAGTTTCGCCTTATAAATTTCACATGTATCTTAACGGTTTTGTAAATACAACTGACAAACTCCAACAAGCTGATAACGGTGGGTTCGCGTGTTGTCTGAAACAGCTGTAAAAATGTTAATTGAATACTTATTACATCTGCAGTTTAAAAAGCACGGGGGCAGCTCTAGTGAGAACTATTACTAGTTTGTAAATTTAAAAGAGTATTAATAGTCATTTGAAGGAAACAAGAGCATATCAACTCGTGTTTGTCATTCGGCAGATTCGGCAGAGAACACTGACGGAGAAGTGACTTACCTCGAGTTTCGTTTCTCCGTTTTCTTGAACTGAAAATAATTTCAGGATCAAAACTGCCTTGATTCTAGCGAAGAAAGGATTAAACTAATATCCTGTGCCCGATATTTTCGTATAAAGCTGCGAATCACAACGCCAGAGCACAACTAATCGAGCCTAAAACCGAGCTATTTTACAGTAAAACATATGGAAGAAAATTACTTCCGGTGAGGTTTTTCCCCCTCGACCCAGGACTCTCGCGGTTTTTCTTAAACCCTGATTTGGCTTATTAACGTTGCTCTGCAAAACGTAAAACCATGAACCATGCATCATAATGACGCTATTTCTCGTATTTTCCTCGAGTTTGGCAAACTATAACCACCCAGTGGCACTTTGTTTACTACTTTGAGACACAATTTGGCGTGAACCGCTTCGTTTTAGACAGGAATTATCATTACGACTTATGGTTCATGGTTCATGGTTTTACGTTTTGCAGAGCAACGTTAATTGAAACAGGAGTATATGTTTTTTGTTTTGTTTTATAAGCTAATGTTCATATGTAATAATAGGGATTCACACACCAGGATCGTATACCAGGTAGCTTCCGTTTATTCACAAGGAAAGTCACAAAGAATAACTGCACTTGCTTACAAGGGAGGTTCAGAAATCTAGCAAGACCACACTATCCCAGCTAGATCCCAGAAAAGACTCCCCAAAGACGGCGAGAGCTGCGGAAGGTATTCCTTACTCGGATCGCTTCTTTGACTACAATGCGTCTCGATGGCTCAACGGTGTCCGCTTATTGAACTTTGGTACTTGCTGTCGTCGTTACATACAAAACCTTTTTTAAGATACTGACATGCACACAATTCGCCTGTGAACTGCTGAATCTATACTACTATCCCATCATCCGCTTTGTGGGATCCTTATAAGTAAGGGAAAGTGATGAACAGATCAAAAATTACAAAATTTTGATTTTTAAATTTTCAAATCTTAGCCAATCATTTTTTTTTTCTAATGAAGTATGTCCTGCCGCTAGCACCTTCGCAGAAATACCTACGGAAGAGCCTTTTTTTGATTGCACCCACTCGGAAAATCCCACGGAAGAGACTTTTTTTACTGCACCCCCCTCGGAAGAGTCTGTTTTTTTTCGATTTGACCCCCTCCCCGCGGAAAAAAACCATTGTGCTATCCCCCTCGGACCAACTCTTCAATTCTGTTCCACCAATTGAAAAATGAAAATTGAAGTGCTGATCACATCTGTCATAAGCAATAGAGGAATATATTTTCTTAAGTACTGCGTTTTGACTCGGTTTGCTAGGATGCTTACGTACATATGTGTTCGAGGTATTGCATATCATTTGCTACACTATTTATACGAGATGGAAATGAATTCCCATTATCCGCATATCGCCTTTCTGTACACAATTGGCGGGTGATTTTTGGGCTTGGAGTTGAAAAATGTCTGATACGGAAACTCATACTTCAGAAACTACAGAAACCGCAAGCCCTTTAGACGCCGTCTCCAAAAGCTACATTGACTCCAGACTAGACCAGTTCTCTTCACAGAAGATTGTAAGCCCTTCTATCGACCCTAAAGAAGTTCCTAAAGGCACAAAGAGAGACAGAGGCCTCCAAACTCAAGAAGAAAGGAACAACAAGCAATTCCTTTTCAACGCGGAGGTTCTTGACGAAGTAAAGTCTATTACAGAGGACCTTTCATTGGAAAACGTCGATTCAGCCAAGACATCTGCAAAGCACGCTATCAAGCTAATCGAACGCCTTCAAAAGTTGATAAAGCTCGCCGACAAAAGTGAAGCTGGCTGGTTGACCGTCGACGAATACGAAAGTGATGAGCTTGCGGAAGAATGCGGAAGACTCCGCCGATAGAAAAGGATTAGAAAAGCTCAAGATAAAGCAGCTAAAAAGAAGTCGACACAAATGGGAAAGCCCTTGCAAGGTTCGCGCTCTACTAGCACTATTGTTCGGAATGCTTCTAGTTCACAGCAGAACAATTTGCTTTTTCGAGGTTCGTATAATTCTATGATTCTTCCTTTTTTTGTGATGTCCATGTTGTACAATGCGATACAACTTCCTATGTAATGTTGTGCGTGTAGTCATTTAGCGGAGAGTAAGAATATGATTTTCATTCGTACGAGCTAGCCAGGGAGAAAGAAAATATATTTTCTTAAGTACTGCGTTTTGACTCGGTTTACTAGGATGCTCACGTGCATATGTGTTCGAGTTATTGCGTATCATTAGCTACACTATTTATACGAGATGGAAACGAATTTCCATTATCCACGTATCGCCTTTAGATACACAATTGGCGATGCAAACCAGTTTGAGGTTAATATTAATCTTTGTTTGTTCTTGTTTTATCGATTCTAAGGCCGTAGACAGCCTCGTCAAGGCGATAGCTGCTACACATGCGGTTATCCCGGACACTGGAGCAGCACCTGTAGTGTCCCACCCTACAAGTACAATAAGAGGTCAACTATTCAACTGGTCCATCATTCCAGGACAGTCAAATACAAAGTTATTTGGATCCACTTTGTGATTTCAAAATTTCCTTTGTAATTTTGGTCTCGTTTCTGTATACTCGAGGGTCCGGCGGAATCCGCGAGAGTTCTTAGCGTCTCGTCCCCTCGAGCATGCCTTTTCTGAGTTATGGGGAGAAGTACACCTTTTGTGTGATTTAATTAGGTTTATTTCATTAGACTTCCCACTCACCATCTCCATGGTTGTTATGGTATTTTGTCAGAGTAAATATTTATAGAGTTTCTGCAAGGCAGGGTTTGAAATAGAATCTTTCGGAGTTTTGGGGTGAGTGTAATATTAGCGGAAGCTAATAGAAGTAACATGCCTAAGTAAGTAAAACTAAGTCGCGAAGTGGAGGGCCTGCAGTATTTGGCGTACAGGTCGCGGAGCCAGGTCTCCTCCTCCATGTCTTATATAGAGCACAATGGGACTAAGTGAGAATTTATAACTATTCTCACTTGGGACCAACTGTGCTTATATAGGATATCAACTCATTAGCATAATTGTCAGTCGCCTTTAGTCCTCGGCGCAAGGTGGCGTCCTTGGAAGAGGACGCTGTGTTGGCGGATTTCAGGTTTCGTTGTGCTCATTCCGAGACCTGGTGGAGCTACTTTTTTATTATTATTTTTTGTTACCCACCCTCCCTCTTTGCTTTGTATTGTCATCTTTAGCTCCGCCAGGTCTCCTCCCCCATATCTTATATAGAGCACAATGGGACCAAGAGAGAATTTATAATTATATTTAATTTTACAAAACCCAGACATTTTACGAAGTTCCTTTTCCGGCACATCTTTCATCTTTTGAGAGCTCCACCCTCGTGAATATACAATACTGTTGTTTTAGGTGCGTTTGGGATTTTGGAAATTCGATTTCCCGTTCAAGTTGTTATTTTTTAAAGAATGTCCTTTTTATATTTCTTTAAAACGTCGTAGCGGACACACAGAATTGGCTCTAAAGTCGACTCTTTCAAATTTGAGAAAACCCCGACACGGTTTTTTAGAACACATCTAAGTGTGAAATGTATAAGTTGACATTTTGATTGTAACCCCTCCCAACACAATCTCGTACCCAGAGCCATGCGAGCAATAAGGACAAGGAAAACGACAGTTTATTAGCTAATTGGAATTTTATTACTAATTTGCTAATATATAGATTTAGCCACTGGCTAAAAGCGGAGCTCCCCGCGGTTACACATTTGTCTTTGTCAGTTAGAGAAAAAGGTTGCCATTGTACATATATAGACTTGCACCGTTATACTACGTGACCATTTGACTAAAGTTTGGTTGTCTGAGGTTCAAAGATCTATACCTTTTCTCGTTTGATGACGTCATCGATGACGTCATATCACGTGACCACGGCAGTTGCACCCCCTTGACACTTAGATAGCTTTACCCAAGTTTGGTTGTCTGAAGTTCATCCCTTCCTGAGATTTATTCTTTTTCTCCTACGATGACGTCATCGATGACGTCATACCACGTGACTACTGTGTTGCAACCCCCTTTCCACTTTAAGACAACTTCACCCAAGTTTGGTTGTCTGAGGTTCATCCTTTCCCGAGATATACTCTTTTTCTCCTATGATGACGTCATCAATCACGTCATACCACGCGACTTCGGTGTTACAACCCCCTTGCTACTAAGACAACTTCACCCAAGTTTGGTTGTCTGAGGTTCATCCCTTCCCGAGATATACTCTTTTTCTCCCATGATGACGTCATCGATGACGTCATACCACGTGACAACTGTGTTGCAACCCCCTTGCCACTTAGACAACTTCACCCAAGTTTGGTTGTCTGAGGTTCATCCCTTCCCGAGATATACTCTTTTTCTCCTATGATGACGTCATCGATGACGTCATGACACGTGATCATCCAGTTGCACCCTCCCCCCCTTGCTCTTAACAGAATGCCCCCTCCCAACGCAAGTTTGGTTGTCTGAGCTTCACCCCTTCCTGAGATATGATTCATAAACGGAGAAGGGTCTTGGTTTACCTGTGGTGGGGCACGCAGACTCGCAGACACGCACGGACGCGCCAGCGATACTATAGTGGGAATACCGCTGAACGATGAAAAATGAAGTCGATCGTATACCTGAGTTCTACTTTGAGCTATTGAGTCCTTCCTGCGATACCTATGGTGCTCCGCTCTGCGGCCTTCGGCCGCTAAGGAGCTCCGCTACAAATTTTCGAGTCAGAAATGCGGCATATAGAATTTCTATTTTCCTATATAAGCGTTGTATTATACACACTGAACGTTTGAAATGTATGTGTTTTTTATAGCCAATCCAATTATCAGTAGTAATTGTTTGTTTTGGTTACAGAACGTACAACTACATGGCGCCCACATATTACCGCATCATGGCTGCCTTTGATCGAGGCGACATGGAAACAGCACGAAAAGAAATGGTAATTTATTCGGCATCACTGAGAATGATAAACTCCATTAATTTCCATTTAATGTGAAACAGCTTCAGTCAAACAGGTGCCAATTTACTACTGAGGCTAGACTTTCTCATAGTTGCTTAAAACGATTTTTTGAGTTACGTCGCTCGCTCGCTCGCTCGTCGCTCGGCTCGCTTCGCTCGCCCTCGCTCTGTCCGGAGAGGACGACTTGGAGCAAGCCTATACTGAGGCTTGCAAATGGGGTTGAGAATAACATGGAATGTAATTTAATATATAGATTTAGGCAATGCCTAAAAGCGGAGCTCGAATAACTACTGACATACCAGCATTACTGTCATCGCGGTATCGACTTTTCTAGTTTTGATGACGTCATCGATGACGTAATGCCACGTGATCTTGGTGGTGCATTCCCTTGCCTCCAAAAAAACTTAATCCAAGTGACCTTGGTAATGCACCCTTCTTGCCTCCAAGATAACTTTCCCAAGTTTGGTCACCTAGCGATGTTACCTTCTTGAAATATTTTCCGCCTGAAATTGGGATGCCTGTGTCCCGGGCGGACACACACACACACGGAATTACACTATACGTTTTATTCAAGAATGAAAAGAAAAAAATCATATCTCCAGAAGGAAAGCTCCAATAACAACCAAACTTGGCAAAAGTTGTCTTTAGATTCATACCTGTCTATTGTCAAAGTCACGTGACATGACGTCACTGTTTACGTCATTGAAATTGACAAAAACCTCTGAAACCACTCAAAAGCGACTTAATGGTTATACGTCTGAATTCTGATCTTTTCCTTATGTATGGTGCTCCGCTCAGGAGCTCCGCTATAATGTGGGAATCACCATTTTAAACATTGTTATTTGTTGACAAGTATTGCTTTACGCTAAAGCCTGAATTTTTAATTGATCATTTTTGTTCATGTCTTATTTGTAGGCCTGCTCCCAAGATCTTGTCAAGATATTATTTAAATACGGTATGATATTGTTTCTCACTTTTGACTTACAGACATACCTTATTTACCCCACATATAGAAAGTAGATATATTAAGACTCACTCTGGACTTCTGCAATCTAACAATAATTCGTTCATGGAGCCAGTGTACATATAACTAAAAGATGTTTATTTACGTAGTACGGACCGATATTTTGCGAGACGTATTCTTCGGACGTAAAAGAATACCAGCAACGTGTAAAACGTCTCGTAGTGTTACATAAACACATTAATTAGTTACTAGCTGATGCCCGTGAAAAATTCACGGAGTGTAAGGGGGAAATTTATTTTACTTAAAGTGTTCTCTGTTTAAAAAAAAAACGGGGATAAAAATCACAATGGCCATATGGATGTGGGGAGGGGTTCATGATTTCCCCCTTTCATAAACTGCTGGATTTACATTACTAATAACCTCCCATGAGCATGAGTACCCCGTCCCATCAATGCCGAAATAAATGGTTTTCCATGGGTTCAGGACCTTTGCCAATTGCATATAATAGAGTGCTGTATGGCGATTTCACCAGCCTATATTTTCTGACAAATCTGCGCCCGTCAAGGCGAGGGTAATCGTACACCCAGCCCTAAAACCATGCAATGTCTCCCCGTCATCTGCCTTCATGTTTTTGTGATAGCCATTCAGTCTTGCTTCTGCCGTGGATGAGGATAGGGGCGCATCCCTAACCCCAAAATCAAGAGGAACTGGGCGGAAAAGGTAACCCCGTGTTAAGCCAATCCTCATACTGCGAGCGACTTCCATATATCGTTCAAAACCCCGTATTGGGCATATCTCCGTCTGTGGATTTCTTCTAACTCCGAAGACGTTTCCATCACCATCTCTTAGGGTCTTTCCCCAAATATGTTTGAATAGGAACCCATCGTTGTGCGGACACCTTAATTTGCCCCAGATCACCCGGTCTGTCCCCACTGAAAAGGGCCATCTTAAAGTAACTTGATCGCGGGCTATTTTAAAACGATCAATATCTTTCTCTGCTTCGTCCAGTACCTTATCCAAATGCACAGCCAATTGAGACAGTTTATCTACAACAAAGGGCGTGGCCTGTTTTGGGGTTACTCTCGCCTGAAGCTGCTCTGCGGTAATCAATCTTAAATAATCCTTAACCGACTTGTCAGCCGCCGGGTTGCCTAAACCCAATCGTCTATCCCATTCACCGTCTCTACCCATAGCGTGAAATATAGCCCTTAACTTTCCAATATAGGATCTTGATCTTTGATCTTGTGTGCCCCCCCCCCTCTTTTTATTTATTTATTTTTTTCCATTTATTTATTTATTTATTTATTGTTATTATTATTATTGTCATTGAATATTACTTCTGTTTCTTCATTTCTTGTTACCTGATCAAGCTCAGTTCATTCCTAAAATTGTATCAGAAAAACCCAGATGTCTCCTTCGACTGCCCGTCCTAGCGCCCAGCCTCCCTTTGAAGGACAGACTAGAGGAGAAACATCGCCCTTATCCGCAATCTTGCATCTCTGCTTGGCACATCCGAGCAGCAGGGGCCACCAATATTTCCGCGGGTAACTATCTGGCGATCACAAACGTACACGTAAACTCCAAGCACAAACGTACACGATTTCCGGTAGCTCTTTAGAAACCGTAACACAGGGCCTATCAGTGCACTGATAGGGAAAACGTACGGACGCTTCATTGCAGACGGAAACTGTGTAAGGTCTTGTGCAAATAAATTCACACCTATCGAGTGGCGACGGGTAGGGCGTGAAGTGCGGGAGGGGCTTTCCCATCTTGTCGCTCGTCGCATTTGAGTCTAATGCCATCAGGTCACAGGAGTGGCCCTCCGGGCCTCCCAACTGTTGTTGTGCCACCTGCCACACTCTAGGGGCTAGTTTACGATTCAGGTATGATAATCTGGGCGATGGAGGGTCAGCTGGATTCAAATGGGTGGGAACAAATGACAGGCGAAGCAAAACATTCAGTTCCGTTGTTGTAAAGAATAGTTCCTTGATTGCGTCGTTGAGCGCGTGACTGCGCCCATCTTGATTATTCCAAGCGTAAACGACTGCTTGGTTATCAACCAACATGTCGACACGTGCGTTGCTCAAATGATTACTAAATGCGCGTAAGACATGGTTAACGGCCTTAGCTTCCTTGGTCGCTATATCAAGGGACATCTCCTCAGCTGTCCAGTAGTCGGACGTTTCTTGGTGAGGGATAGGTGATAGAATGACTCCGCCCCACCCAGACTTAGAGGCGTCTGAAGCGAGTTGCACCTGTATGTGCCTCTCTTGTCGCCGTGGTAGGGGCTCATCCCACCCCTCAAGGAATAACCAATGAGCTATTTCCTCCTTGAGGGCACCTTGTACTGGTACTGGTTTCATCTTGCGCAACCCAAGCGCGATTGCCGCATTCATTTCCCTCGTAAAAAGCCTGGCTGCCGGAACAACCAGTGAAAAGGAGACACATTTCCCCGTTATCCGCTGTAAAGTTTTTACTGATACCCAGCGATTGGCAAGTGTGGCTCTTATCAATTCGACAAACTTTCTCTTCTTATCCTCTTTGAGATGGAAAGTTTCTCTACTTGAGTCAGAAAGGAAGCCCAGGTAGGGAACTACCTTTTGGGGGCTAGGATCCCTTAAGTTCCCTTAAAATGTTGGAAATACGGGAAAATCGATACCCTTTCCGTAATCCATTGCAAGACCTCGGGTCTCGGAAAACTAGATCTTCGACTTTCCCTAAGATTTCCCCTTTTTCTACTAATATAGCTGTTTGCTTCATTTGACTATTTGCCGCCGTCTCTCTGCTGACCGGCCTCGGGTTTCCTCTGACATCGACCCAATGTATTATTTTGCTTATTTGTTAAGACAAAATCAAAGTCGTTCTTCTCCCAAGACCAGAATATTTCCTACACAACAGGAAAAGAAAAGGCAAAAATAAATTTTTGAAACCCCGTACCAGCCAGCAGAGAGACGGCAGTTCCGACCCAGTATGACCGGGAGGCTTTTATGTAGCCAGCTTTCAAAACTCCCATCTCTCCGAGGCTCCGAAACTTGATTATAATTATGAAAAAATTTGAGTGGAATATTTCATTTTAGTAACCCTTAACAATGGTAGGCTTATTACTATGGAGACCTTCTAGAATTACTACCGATCATGCCCCCTTATCCCAGTAGAGTCAAACAAATAAATTTCTTTGAATATTTCCTCCAATTTATTGGATTACACAAACTCAATATTAAGATTAATATTTCATCAGATAGGCGAGAACATCACTCCATTGCCAGTGGCAAATCTGGTTACTATTTTAGAAGACTTCACAAGAACGCTGATACAACCGTATTATAGCAGGGCGAAAAATTCACTAGAATTCTATATCCCTAGCGACAATGTTTATTGGTTGCTCTGAGTTCCTTCTCTGGGGACCTGGAACCGATTCTGGCGTTGGGTTCTTTTACGCTTCAAGCACCTGGCCATGAAGTGCCCCGATCTATGGCAGTAATGGCATCGAGCAGTACATACCACCCTCGTTCCTTCTCGTCTGCCCCCCGAATGGCGTGTCCGAGCGATAGGGGTCTTGGAACCTCCGCCAGTTAGCTTTCGTCATTGTCTACCTTAGCCACGGCCTCGAAGGCCGTTTGGTGGTCTTTATCTCCAAGCAGTCGCAACACCAGGGACCGGAAGTGCTCTTTTGGGTAGTCAATTTTACCCCTTGCTGTTTGGAAGGCCACGCGATGACAGTTGGAGTTGTCGTCCTGGTTGTCTCTCACCAAGTTCTGGAGGGTCTCGAGCATCTCTAAGGCTTCGCATTTGTTAAATTCAGGGATGGGCCGCTGGGCATAGTCGATAGCCTTCTTTTTGATAGCTGGTACCGAAGGTTTTGTCAAGTCACTCCTTGTCTTTTGGAAACTTTGAAAGTCTTTCTTTAGTTTCTAAACAAATCAACAAGAAAGAAAAAAATAACCAAGACATATGTTATGCAACCATCAGGTTTACATCTAGTGACTTCTATGCTCACAATCATTATTCCTTCTATTATTCGAGTATGCACTCGTACAATACATATTGGCCCACCCGGACCCGTTTAAGGTTACAGGATACATTCGCTGGGTGTGCGTTTTCAAAACCTTGTCGCGGCGCAAATATTCATCGCATCGCCATAACCAATACATCATTTTAAAGATAAAATGTGAAATTTATCTGCTGTTAAGGTTTTGTAACAGTTTCATGAAAATCATTTACGGCGCACAGCAAAACCGCGTTTTCGACCGCCCCTGATAAACGCTTTGATAGGCCGCGGCAGTTTACAGGCTTGGCAAATCTGACTGCGCAATATCAATCACCACATTGTTGTCTCTAAAAGTGTGTCGGGCTTTTTTAATTGAAGGCTTTGTTTAGGAATGATCGAACGATCAAAGCTTTGGTACAAACGTACCCATGATTGGTCCATGCGGACCAAGTTTGTAAGTACAAGCGTACCCCATAAGAGTGGCCCACCCGGGCCCCTTCTGTTAACAGACGCACACACAAAATTGGTCCCCGCGGATCCCGTTTAATAGTACTGGCGTACTCCATTAAAGTAAGTTGCATTAAATTCTAATAATAACGGCGTTACTAGGCACATCGAGTTACTAGGTAGCGGGTCTACAATTGCAATATTACTATTATTGTTATTATTATTTATCAAATTGCACTAGCACAAATACTTGAACCATACGCTACAGAGATTTAGATAACACTAAATATGGCCATGAAAAGGAAAAATCATGCACGAGCGTAAATGAGCCATATGCTTGAAATTTGCACAATATTCAGAAGAAGGAGTCCGAAATAGTACAAATAAACTTATACTGATAGAGGCAGACGCGAATAACCGACGCCTATAACATTACGCAATGTCCAGAGTGAAATGTAACGCAAAATTGCGAGATGTTATCCGTGAAAATAAATACGGCCACCTCTATATATAAATACTTAACAAACGGGCAGTGAAAAAGGAATACACTAAGCGAGACAGTAGATATAAACACCAAATCACTACCAGGAATATGAGGTGCATTGCAAATCATACACGTGGAATATGGACACAGACCGACGCTTCTGAACTTTAATTCTGAACATATCAAAGACAATACCTCTAACTCTCCTTGTTCCACTTGGGGTTATTAAGGTTGTAGCCTGCGAGCCGGCTCTCCAGAGTGTTTTCCAGAGAATTCATTAGGGTGCGCGCGGGGTCCCTGTGGAATCCCGCGCGCCAAAAAAAAATATATATCCGACAAAAAAACACTGGAGAGCCGGCTAGCAGGCTATTAACGTTGAGGTTGTTGAGCTTGATTTTGGTTGAGCTGAGCTGGCTGAGCTTGTCCCGCTTGTGCTTGTGGATCCGCTTGCGGTGTTCAGGCTGCACTTGTTCAGGCTCGGCCTGAGCCGCCTGAGGGAATTGTACTTCGGCCATATGAAACAACTATTCTACTGAAAATAACAACGCAAAGACGAAGAATATTTAGCCCTTAATAAACGGTAGTGTAGTCTCAATAAGAGGAAAAGGAAGGAACAAACCAGCACAGAACGTGGTAGGCGATTACGGGGATATTTAGCAGCAGAACTTGCAGTTGTTTCCGACGCTTCTGTAGTTAAGCACTGTGGTAATTTATTCATGACTGTTGTTCTTATAGCGCTGTTCGTAATGTATACAGTGTGAATAGCGGAGGAACAGAAGTAAATGTTTGACAGTTTGACAGGCCATGCAGGGTTCCCATGGGTCCTTGAAAACCTGGAAAGTCATGGATTTTAGAAATGTCCTTTTCCAGGCCTGGAATTTTTACAAAAGCCTATAAAAGTCATTTTTTTCCTGAAGAAATATTTTTGGGAGTGTTTCTTGTAAAATTTTGAATTAAAGGATACCCATGTTGCTCTTATCGTGCGCAAAAACCCGCATTTTTCATTATGAAAGGTCATTAAATTTTTGAAATGTCCTTGAAAAGGTCCTTAAGTGTCCTGAAATTTTGAAAGCCGGAAAACGTGGGAACCCTGCCATGGCCATGGTTAATCGTCCAAGTGCTTGTTTTCAGGCGGTCATCAGGGCGTTCACAAGGTCATCCTTAGATTCCGTGGGATTGATGCCGGTCCACCGCGCCTTCCCGTCATGCCTCTGAGTGACTCGCAGGTCACGGCGCTGAAGAAAGATCTTGAGGCAATTGGATTCTTTTCTTGGACTAGCTAGACTACAACAGCTGATTTCTTGCTCTCAGCTACGACTACCAATCTGAACGATTTTTGCTGCACCGCCAATTCCAAACAGTTCTTCTATAAAATATTGCAATTGAGCACAAAAACGTTTCCATCTCCTCAGAAAATCTTGCCTGATGTTACAGCCATTCTCAATTACACGCGGTCGCCGGGAAAAAAGCTTGCAAGCAAAAACTTTTTTTTCTGTCTTGTCTGAGCGCGACAAGCCGGCGAAAGCACGTGCGTTGCCATGGAAAATTTGACAAAAAAACGAGTTTTTGCTTGCAAGCCTTTTCCCGGCGACCGCATGTAACTGAGAATGGCTGTAAATGTAAAATGGGTTTGACTTGTATAATGATTAAATCTAGTTTTTGCTTCCAAAAACAGCGAAAATTCGGGTATTTCTCGTTTCGTTCTGACAAACAATCCTTTGTGCACCATGAGGTGAGATCAGTTGGATAAATAGTATTATTATTCAGCCATGCCACTATCTCGATTCTGATTGGCTAAGAGTACACAGCGAAATCATGTTGGTGCGCAGTTCTTGACGTCAAACTCCAGACATTAGGATTGATGCACTCTAATGAAGCCATAACGCAGGCCAATAGGTTTGGCCGCCATCTTGGTGTTCATTTCGAAGGCGAAAGCCAATTTAGCCAATATTCTCAGTGAATCTGACTTCAAGAAATTAATTTTAATATTCCATCACATAAACAATCTTCTCATTCATATGTAACAGATAACAATTATAAGGGGACAAACAGCGAAGATTTGAAAACTTAGGCCCACGGCAAGCGCCGTGCCAGAGTCGCGCCGTTCTAATACAAAACGAGAAATTTATTGATTATAAAGTATAATGAAGCGGCATTCTTTTGAAATAGGTAAGGTTCGACAGAAGAAGAGCGACTGAAGTTCGGCGTTTGCCGTAGACCTTAGTTTTCGGTAGTGAACATGAATCACGGATACAAAAACTACCAACAACTACTTCATTGCAAATGATTTCGCTCGTCGGATATTTTCAGATAGACAAGTTGTGTATTTACATTTCAAATCCTCAAAGGTTCTCTGGATGAATTGCCGTTTAAACTCTTTCGGTGGAAATTCTAGTCGGTGGATGAAAAAGCAAATGATAGTAAAATACGGTAAGAAAACTCGATGTATTTCGTTCGATAAACTGCAAGCTACATTTGCCATCAGATCATTCTGCTTGCTCTTGTTCTGTAATCTCATTACTCTTCTTGTATTGTTTGCCGTTAAAATATAATCATTTTTCATTTTATTCAATTTTCTTTTGTGTATTCCTGTGTTTGTCGTTCACCACTAGTTATAAAATGTGCGGCTGGTTTAGTTTGACTTTCGCTTCGCCGCCTGGCTAGTATTCTCTCTGCTCTCCTTTGTGCTCAAGTTAAGTTATAGACTAGACGAACTTTCGGAAAATCGTACTTCATGAGGCATTTTTTAGTAAAAGCTGGCAACAAGTGCCATCTTATGCGAAATTTTACGCTGAATCCGAATTTGTTTGTTGCCAATGCAGATGTTGCATTTTAGGAGGTGAAATGACGTCATGATTGACAGCTGTCACACAAACTTCTACAATGAATTTTTCGCGGATTTTTCTTTTCAAATTTTAATGGCCAGTGAAATTCAAATGTATAAGTGGCAATGTGATATTCAAAAAAATGTATCTATATTATGGGATAGGGTGATTGATGGGCGTAGAACGTCATCCAAAATGGCGGATCCAAGATGGCCGCCGTGCCGCCATTTTGGATATCTGTTGATTGTTTGAGGCCGTCACGTTCAAAGGCTAAACTTTAAAAAAATAAAAGACAAAACTTAAACGATTTTGCAATACATAAAAAGTAGCAACTGACGATTATGGTGGAAAGAGAATAATATATAGGCAAATATGATTGTTGTTAGTGAATTTAGGTAGGAAGCGCAATCCACAAAATTATAGCAAGTTAGTTGTCCCTACTGTAGAAGTTCTCACTATGACTATTGATTTCAAAGCCTATCACTGAGTCAAATACATCTACGACTATTGTTTTAAATGTATGCAGAATATTCCTCCTACACACACAGGAATAATAATGATAAGAAAAAAGCAGGGATAAAGGGGGAAATCATTCTATGGCAATTTAGGCGTTGCTCCAGCCTTTTCCGAATTTTTTTTTATAGCCTGGTGGTAGCAACTTTGAACTTAAGCAAAAGTAGCGATTGTAAGACTTTAATTTGTCCTCGGAGTAGCATTCCCCTCTATGCTTGAAACCTTTTCCTATTCCAACCCCTTCCTTGTCTGAGGTTTCCTTTTGAGGTTTTTTGCTGGTCCTGAGGTTTCCGCTATTTTTCGATTATGCCAGGGGGCATCAGATGCATGATCGTTGTGAATGAACTATTGATATAAGGACTTCAAAGGCACAGTTTTGTTGCCGGGACTAAGGATGATCATCGAAAAATGGTGATATCTTTTAAATCGTAAAATCAAGCGGCGGTGAATCTGATTCACCTTTTCATATTGATTTGCCTTTTATATATTTAATATGGCTTCGTTCGACCAGCAGCACTGCATTTCATACTGTGATACCTTGAATTCATTGTCAGGTATTTATTTCCATGTCTTTTTGACTACCAGACTGATAGTTTCTAAAAATCAAATTTGACGATATGGCGGCCATCTTGGATCCGCCATTTTGAATATCACAGCAGCGCCACATCCGAATAATACGACAATTTTTCGTATAGAACATTCTAAACTATCCTGTTCAAGTTAAATATTCGTTCGAATTTGAAATATAGCGAGAAAACTATATTTAAGGGGTTCGCGAACAGCTGTCAATCATGATGACGTCATTTTCACCCATTAAAATGCAAAATCAGGGATGGCAACAAGAAAAATCGGATTCAGCGTGAAAAATTACATAAGAAAACTCTTGTTGCCAGCTTTTACTAAAAAATGTCTCATGCGCCTTAAGTATTGCAATTTTCTGATATTTTGTCTAGTCTATTATGGAAATGAGACCTGGCGAGCCCAGTGATTGCGCAGAAACGAAGCTGGGGGAAGGTGGGTGTGAAAGCGGAAAAAGGCGTCGCCAGGCCCCGTGAGCACAAAGGAGATAAAAACACAGCCAAAGTACCATGACGGTAGAGACGCCCCGCCTGCACGAGTAGAGCCAACAAATGATGATATGCTAATGAGTCAGTGTCTTATATTCGCACTAATGTGAACAGATATATTAACTACTTACTAAGCGAGCGCGAGGGCATTACGGAAAAAATCCAGACTGAGGGATGAAATCCCGAAGTCTGGAATTTTTCCGTACTGCCCGAGCAAACGAGGTTAGTAAGTTGTTTAATATATGGCATTTCCATACAAAGTTAATAAAATATTAATACTAGCCAGGCGGCGAAGCGAAGTGGAACAAAGGCGTGGAATCCGTGGAACATAGCCATGCCACTATCTCGATTCTGATTGGCTAAGAGAACACAGCGAAATCATGTTGGTGCGCAGTTCTTGACGTCAAACTCCAGACATTAGGATTGATGCACTCCAATGACGTCATTACGTAAGCCAATACACGGCTGTTCAAGAGCTCCCTGAGCGGACTTTTAGTTAGTGATCACTGGAGCGCGCAATTTATGCAAAACTGTTCCATTTCATATTATGCAAGAAGCACAGGAAGAAATGAAATGTACAGAGATAAAAAGCTTCAGTGATATGGTTCAAGAAAATAAATTCGTATCGCAAAATTAGTGAAAATAAAGCGGTTTTCAATGACATTAAAAACCTTCGGACACCAAGGCGTTGAAGCGTAACATAATTTTTATAATGAGGTTTAAATTAGGAAAATTAGAGAGCCCACAAAGCACATAACGTTCGAAACCTTTGTTTCATGCTACTTTCTTAAAGCGCGGATTAAAAAAATTATAGTGCGAAAACGTGATTTTTCCAGCTTAATAGACCTAATGTATGATATTCTTTCATGTTTTGCGGAAACATCGAGCATAGTCTGCGCTTGCTAGGAATTCGTGATTTCGGATACTTGAATTTCAAACTAAACTACGCAATTAATTCAACAAAATGTTTCTCACTGACGTTCTGTTATTCATTGTCAAACCACATTTGCGCATTAGCCTTGAAACATCGTACCACGCGAGGTAAAGATGCCACAAGATCTCGAGGGACTTATTGAGAACGTGTAGTGTGCGGTGATCGCTTAAATAAGTCAAGGAGTCAATAAAACCGAGAGAACAGTCGACTGTGTCGAATACAAAAGACAAGTTGTCTCGCGACTAGGCATCAACTCTATACCACGAAAAATGATAACGAAACTCAAACCAGCGTTTCTGTTCCTCGTGAAATCTTTCTTCGACAAGAGAACGCGTTTTCTGGCAAATGCACGGCAATGAAAACTGACTACGCCTGTCCCAAGGATGTTAATATAGGCGTGGCGGACGGATAAGAAAAAGCCCTAGGCTGATAAAGCATTGTTGTAAATGCCTTGTTTAACCATGTGGCTGCCCTGTGTGTCAAGTTCACTACTCTAGATGATCTAAGGGATCACTCATTATGTTTTGCTTTTTTTTGGGGGGGGGGGGGGATTGGGCAATACAGGTCAAAATTAAATGATCACCCCTCTAATAAGTAATATGATTTACATGACCCCCCTCCCCCCTCTTCAAAAACAAATTCACTATTATTCATGTGTGTGAAGACAGCACCTGTCAAATTTCTAATGTCATGATCTCAAACTCATGCTCCTAGTAATAAAGGAATCTTCATCTGAACTCTAGAACTGCCCCCTCCCCCAAAAAAGTTATTTTTAGCAAGGGGTTTTCCTGCCCAAGATACATGTTGTTATAGCAACATGTGGCAGCATTTTATAAAAAAAAGTGGATGCGCATATTATTCCGTTATTTCGGTTCTGAAAAATCATATTAGTTAAGTGCCATTTTTGCAAGCTGCAATTTTCAACATATCCACTTGACTGAGCCTGTAAATAATTCAGTTGTTGAAATAACTTGTTCGAAAATTCCTGTTCCCCACCCCCCACATATTTGAAAGTGTAATGCGTGGGTATTTTTTGAAAAAAAAAATCAATGCGACCCTAATTCGACGTATGCCCTAGGCCTTACATATACAATAATAACCCAATCACATGCAAACTATTCTTCTTTTTTCACAACTTGCCTCTCTAAGTTTAACTATGCCATTGTAGTGGCCTACAGTATTGACACATTAGTAAGATTAGATCTTGGACATGATCACTGCTTTGTATATTATGGTAGCTAATGAAAATGATGTAACCAGAATAATAGAGTTGAAAGCAATGATGATATCAAAACAGCATTTCTCCTTATATTTTTCCTTCATCTGGTCCAGTCACATGACTTCGAGGATTATAATAAATGAGATGAGAATGAGGCAGACATACTATTCATTCATCTGAGTGTCAAAGAATAAATGAGTGCCTCGAATTTCAACACCATGACCAAATTTGTACCTACAATGTACTTCTTGGTCAACATACAAGGGCTTGTCGTGTTCTTTTTCCTTTCAGAGAGTTACATCAAGAAGCTTCGCTCATATTTCCGTACATCTTTCACAAACCACACATTTCTACAAAAGTTCCATATGCCGGTGATGCATACCCTTTCATTCATTCAGAAAATAATGGCCATTTTCATTAGGGTTCATTGAAGAACAAGGAGGGTAGTCATTTCTCAAGAAAGTACTATGAACAAATCCAGTGTCACTCCATGTTGTGGCAACATTTTGCCTCCTCTGTCTAGAGCATGGATCCTGAAGAAGAAAACAAAGGCTCTGAAAGGGAAAATGTAGCAAACAAACTGAATTCAGGATTGCAAAGGCAGTTTAGATAAATTCTATAAACATCGATATTTTGATCTCATCTAATTTTTGGAGATCAGATGCTCGAAGTATTCCTTTCCCCTGCTAACCTGATGAATTTCTACATATAATCAATAAGGTACAGCTGCAGTTTGTTTTCTCTGGTTTCAGGGGTTGCAACAGGTGTATCTTTCCTTACGTCTGTTGTGAACAATAAACTGCAGAGAATCCCTAAAAAATCCTAACAGTCCAAACATTTTTAATAGGGTGCAAGTGCACTTTCATTTTAATCTTCTGAATACCAGAGACAAAACACAGATCTGCGGGATAATGAGAAACTTTCAACCATTGCATTGTACGCTTTAAGAAAGCTTACTAATATCTTTCGACGAGCCTGCGTAGTACCACTTGTGGCGCTCGTCGAAAAAAAAATCAAAACAGGTTGCAACGAATTCCTAGCATCGAACCTACCTCTTCTAGCTGAAGCTGAAGACCCTTCAAATAGCATGTGCTGATCCTTAGTTCCCAGAAAAATCACAAAGTCAAGCTATCGTGGCTGTAATCTTGACATAACCTTGTTTGTGGCCCGAGAACACTAGATATGATAGAATACGTGTGTCCAATTGTTCATGTGTGGTTTGAGGTCAATGCACATTAGATTGCTGTTATTTTGTCTCTTCGAATTTAGTTGACATTATATCTTTTAGTCTGCTACTATTTCAATGTTATCCTTGTCCCAAACACTTCGTTTGAACCGTAAACAAATGGGTAATACGCGTGGAAGCTGTTTGTGCCTTGGGCGCCATCTTTGTTTTTTCATTGAGCCAGGGGGAAGACCGCTACCAATGCTGCCCGTGGGCTCAAATCAATACGCTGTATGAATAATAATGAGCTTGAACTAAAAGTCCCCTCGGGAGCAGCCGTGAATAGGTTTGGCCGCCATCTTGGTGTTCATTTCGATGGCGAAACCCAATTTAGCAACCTGAGCAATGGTGTGGATCACTCCGCTGTCCAATGCACCCACATCCGACGGCACCCCGCGCCCAGCCCTTGCCCCAAGGGAAAATGTGTACCATATGGCTCCCCCATATCTCATCCATCTTACCACCCTCTACTCATTCCCCAATACTGTCACCATACCCCCTATACACTATCAATAGGAAGTATATAGCATAATTTGTGTAAGAGCACAGCACGGCGTCCGTCACTGTACGATTTCCTTTGTGCGTCTGACTGGAGCTTCTTATTGTTCTCACAAGGGGGAAAGCTAACACAAATGACTAAATTGAGATCATGAACCTCTCTCGAGACAGTTTCCGCTACCGGGGTTGCTCATCTACACTCTCGGATAGACTTCTCCCGCACGGAACCAAGAGCAGAATCAACCAGGACTGGTTCCCCGAGCTGGTCCCCGGGAGCGTCACCCAATTCACCGTTTTAAGATACCTGATAGGCCGCCGATTCGATTAAGTCTTTCAACTCCTTCCCATTCTGGAAGGACGAAACATTGTGTACGTGATCGCTTGATTGGCGGCTAATCGTCCATTATAGAAGAGAAAACAACGAAGCCTGTAGAGTTGAGCGACACTCCCTGGGATCAGTAGGAGAACGCAGTCCCGGCGCAACTGCAAGAGTCGGGCACGAAGGGCCTTAGATGACCCTGTGACTGTGAACCCTAAATCACCCAAAGCTTACGTTTTCTCTTTCATGCCTTTTTTTCCTTATTACGCAATTGAGCGATGACAATTCCACAAGTAAAATCACAGATTCCACGCTTGTCTTTTCTTTTTCCCATTACTATATTGTCACGCCGGGCCTATAAGGATCAAAAATCGCCGGGGTTTGTTGTAACTTTGTGAGTTTTAATCCAATCACTACCAAATTTCACATGTAAATAGTACTCATGAAATTAACAAACATAGTAATTTGGAATTTTCAAATTAACGAATTTTGGCGGGAAAATGACGTCATCAATCTTACACCAAAATTCAAATCAATCATATGATATTTTTATGACTTGGATATGAAAGAGCTCATATCTCATTCCCTTGAGAAGTTATGAATATCTTAAGTTTACAATGTCCGCCATTTTGTTTTTTAGACAAAATGGCAGCCATTGGCAGCCGGTACAAAATTGCAGGGCTTGTTCTAACTTGGTGAGTTTTAATCCAATCACTTCTAAATTTCACATGTAAATAGTACTCATAAAATTAACAAACACTGTCATTTTAGAATTTTGAAATTAACGAATTTTGGCGGGAAAATGACGTCATCAATCTTAAACCAAAATTTCAAATCGATCATATGAAATTTTTGAGAATCGGTTATGAAAGAGCTCATTGAGATAGCCACAAAACCGAAAAGATTTTTGAAATATCTCATCCTGTTAAGAAGTTATGTACGGTGGCCCACAACTGTCACGGCAAAACAAAAAGTCCACGGCACAATACAATATTTCACGGCAAAAAACAATATTTTCACGGCAAAATACAATATTTTCACGGCAAAATACAACATTTTCACGGCAAAACACAATATTTCACGGCAAAATACAATATTTTCACGGCAAAACACAATATTCTCACGGCAAAACACAATAACTTCACGGCAAAATACAATAAGCTCACGGCAAAGGAGCAATAATCTCACGGCAAAATGAAATAATCTCACGGCAAAATACAATATTTTCACGGCATAACAATAATCTCCACGGCAAAACACAATAATCTCAAGGCAAAATACAATGCCTTCACGGTAAAATGAAATAATCTCACGGCAAAATACAATGCCTTCACGGCAAAATGAAATAATCTCACGGCAAAATACTATTTTTCACGGCAAAATAAAGAAACCAGGTGGTCAGCGGTTGATGGTGGTACCGTGGTGCACTTCGCGCCATCTCTCGCTGTGTCCTCTTCGTTCCTCCATGTTTCTCGGAAAACATGTTGGTCGTGGCTAGATGTCATCCTCCAGAAGGAGGGATCGAGAGGGACTAGTTCCGAAGGTAACTTCGGAAATCGTCGGAAAACAACATGGCGGCCTACGGTCCTCTCGCTACTTTACCATTAGAGCGGATTTCAGATGACCGTCGTGTTTGCAATTGGTTTGCTTTCTAATTGGCTGCTTATTTCTATCAACCAATCAAATTGCGAACTAATTACAAGCAAGGAATTACAAGCCAATTGGTTCGGCTCCTGATTGGCTGGGCTGGAAACCATTCAGCAGTAAATTGTAATTACTCTTGTTTCTGATTGGCTAGTGATTGCACAATTGCGTTTACTTTCACGATGGTCATCTGAAATCTGCTCTATTTTGCTGATTTATATGGAGTGTGTTGGCCAAGAATCAAGGAGAACCAACTGAGATATTGCATTTATGTCCAATCGTTTATGTGTATAATTAAGATTTGCCAATTTGAGCCAGATTCATCAGCAGAAGGAGTTTACATGTATAAAGATAAAGCGACATCCGTCAAAAGGAGGTTTGGTAGAAAATGGCATCTTCCACAAGGAGGTTCTCACTTTTTTAAATATCACCTTCCAATGTAAAGATCCAACTTGAAAACCACGCTTTGCCTTATAAAGGGAGAGAGAGCAACTCTTATTACCGCTTTAAACCCTTGAAATGATGATTTCTACCCATAATTTTGAGGAAAACTTTTTGTGAAAAAGAAAATAAGTACTTTGCTTCGTGTTTTCATGAGCTGACAACTTCATAATATAACATCATACTTCATATTCTCAAGGCCACAATTCAGGTTAAAGTGCCTTATAATGTGAAAATCGCCCAGGGGGGGGGAGGGGACTCCCATATTTTGGGGCGGGGGTGCTCGTTGAACCTTTTAGGGTTTAAAATCAGGCCTCTGGTACCTTTTAGGGGGTAAAATTCGAAAACTTGCAATTTTTCTAGATAGGTACCTGTTAGAGGTCCGTTCTAGCAAATCACACTTGTTGGTAGCCTGAATTTCAGACGCATTTTCCCTCGTAAAAAATACGACAGAAAATTATGAGGGAAAATATGTCTTCTTGGTTCCTTTTAGGTCAAAATCAACTAAGCGATGCCATTTTAGGTACCTTTCAGGGGTAGAATTGAAAGTTCCTGACGAGCACCCCTGCCCCAAAAATTTGGGAGTCCCATCGACAACTTTTCTCAAAATCACACATTCACATGACTTAAAAAAGATAAATTAATTATCTTTCTTTCATACATAGATGCCACCGCATAGCTGCCTTTAAGCCCCGCCTTAACAAAATTATTGGCGATTGTTTTAGGACTAGGTAAAATAACTAGTTCAAGTTTTATAGTGGCGGCGACTGACAGTTTCTAAGCCAGTTGCATTGAATTTGGTCAACATAAACTTACTTTTTACTTGGGAGGAGGGGGGGGGGGGGGGGGGTGGGGATAATGGACATTTTCTGAACCACACATTGTATCCCATGGTGCATAAAATCATGTTGATTCCATGTTATAGCCACTCAATAGATTTAGTCAGCCTCAACATGTTGTCTATGGATACCAAGTTGGGTGATTTTTAGCCTAGCCTCCGAAAAGACGAAGCATTGTTATCGTTCGGCAATTGGTGAGAATTTCCATTGACGAAAAATGTTTTGTCAATCTCCTTTTTTAGGATGACATGATAAAAACTGTTACAAAACAACAGCCTCCTTCTGAAGGATGACATGATAAAAGTATAAAAGCACAGCCCCCTTCTGAAGGATGACACAATAAAAAGTTTTAAATTCACAGCCTCCTTGTGGAGGATGACACAATAAAAAGTTTTAAAATTACAGACTCCTTCTGAAAGATGACATGATAAAAAGTTTTAAAATCACAGCCTCCTTCTGAAGGATGACACAATAAATGTTTTAAAATCATAGCCCCTTATGACACAATAAACATTTTAAAATCATAGCCTCCTTCTGAAGGATGACACAATAAATGTTTTAAAATCATAGCCTCCTTCTGAAGGATGACACTAAAATGTTTTAAAATTACAGCCTCCTTCTGAAGGATGACATGGTAAAAAGTTTTAAAATCACAGCCTCTTCTGAAGGATGACAAAACAAATGTTTTAAAATCACACCCCTACCAAAATGAGGCACATAAAGGTATACCTCAAACATACCCGAGGTATACCTCAATTGTGCCTTTCCCTTAAAAGGTACATTCTAGGTATACCTCGAAGGTACATTCTAGGTATACCTCGAATGTACCTTTGCATTTTTGGTCAAACTTTGAGGCACACTTGAGGCATGCCTGACAATGCCTCAAATGTGCTCCAGTGAAATCAAGGCTGTGAAGCATATCTGGGGTACATTTGCCACAGTACCCCAAATGTGCTTCAAAGGTTTCCAGACTAAAAGGTACATTCTAGGTATACCTCAAATATACCTTGGCATATTTGGTCAAACTCTGAGGCACATGTGAGGCATGCCCAAAATGTGCTCCAGGGAATCAAAGCTGTGAGGCACATCTGGGGTACATTTTGCCACTGTACCCCAAATGTGCTTCAGTCGTGGTTGGTTTGCTTAATGTCCCAGGCATTCCTAGCAGTCTATTGTGTATCTGTATCTATTGTGTATCTGTAGGGGTGGTTACATAGTTAAGGCGGTTGAATTATGAGCCACCAGTACTTATGATTGTAGGGAGTTAAAATATGGTAATTCTTAGCTCAAAAAGCAATGGAAAGGTGAATTATAAGGCAGTGGGAAGTAAAAGACTATAATACTCCTCAAAGTAAGTTATTTGTTTGTGTGATAAGTGCTGCAAATCCAATAATACTTGAGTGAGTCTAAAAGCCTGGTTGGTAGCTTGGGCACTTTGTACATGGAACTGTCCTGTTGTTGTGGAATAAACTTCACTACTTCAGCCAATTGATTTTAAGTCCTTGATTCTTGTGTTAAGCTGTTAATGGTGAAGCTATATAATATATGGTAACTCAAGAAATTGATACAGTGGATACTTCATTGGACAATAAACAGAAAAGATACTGCAGTCACTTATACAATTCTACCAGTTGTCAATGAACGTACAAAAGTTTAAATGATTTTTAGCTTTTAGCTTTTGGCTATGAGTTGAGCCATATGGATTTAACAGACCTGTTGAATACCTTTTTAACAATATCACCAAGATGTATCTTGTTTTATAACTGCAGTTTTCTGACTACAGCTAACCAGCCTTGGGCAATTTGGTACTTCCACCATTATTAAAGACATCAGAGCAACTGGAAATTTCAAGGCACATTTGAGGTATACCCCAAATAGGTAAGTTTTGGAACAAAGTTAGGCACATTTGGGGTATACCCTGAATGTGCCCCACATTAGGGTCACATTTGAGGTATACCCCAAATGTGCCTAATTTTGTTCCAAAACTTACCTATTTGGGGTATACCTCAAATGTGCCTCACCATGCATTGTTCTCATTCCTAGAAGTTTAGCCCTACTTTAAAAGAAAACGAATGGAATGCATTTTGACATTTCAGACAGACAGATTTATTTGGCACCTTATACAAGAACAGTACATAACTGTTGGTCCAAATAATTTGCATACCTGCCAACTCTCCCGGTTTACCCGGGAAACTCCCGGTTTTAACCCTCAGTCTCCCGGGAAAAAAATTGAAACTTTCCATATATTTACTGTATATCTCCCGGGTAAATTTCTTGCGATTTTCTCATACAGTTGTTGTATTTGTGACAAAATCTCCCGGGTTGAGACAAAATCTCCCGGTTTTGGAGTTTTCAGGGTTGGCAGGTATGAATTTGATAAAACGCACACTATTTACATATTATACATATTTAGAAGCACTTAACCTTTTAGTTTCATTTGCCATTTCAATTTGTGCTAGCAATCATTGTCATCCCCCCCTCCCACACACACACACTGAAGGGATTGGAAATTAGAAAAGACATTTTACTGGTACATAATTATATCTGTATAATTATGCTTCTCCCTTTTTAAATAAGTTATAATCTGCCTGTCTTACAGGGGAAGGGGTCAATTTACCTGATCAAGGCTCGAGACTGCAACTGCTACGGTTACAAAATGGACTAGATTTTTCTGTTTTGCAACTAAGAAATACATGTTAGTCACAAAATCGCTAGTGAGAAATTTAATCAGATGTGATTCAAGAGTGGAGAAGGGCTGCTCTGAAATGCCTTACTTTTATTGATATCGAAAAAAAGTTCATAGCTGGTTCAGTAACTAGGAGGCTGTAGGCACATATCTTATGACATTCCGCTGCTAATCACTCTCCGGCGCATGTATTATGGACATTGGCCTTCTCACATGAATGTGCGCCATGGCTGCAATTTTTTTTAAGGAAATGCAACTAACTTTTCCCATCTTGCGATGCTGATTTTCCAGAGGGTTAAGACCTTATTTTCCATACAGTGTATTGTATTTTAGGGGGGGGGGGGTCAATTTACCTGTATTTATTTTGCCTTTAGTAATTCCAGAGGGTCGGGTGGGTGTGCGTTCTATTCCGGGGGGGGGGGGGGGGGGGGGGGGGGTTCTTGTCCCAGGGACAAGAACAGTTGTCTATCAATCAGCTGTCAACAAGTCAACATGTCGGAAATCAATCAGCTGTCAACAAGTCAACATGTCGGAACATTGGTCTTACTGTTAAATCAAAATTTTACATTCAATTTGTTAAATTTTAGTATTCATAGTTTCTGTCTTTTTTCACCTAAAACATTTCTATTGATTGCATTGCATAGGATTTTATACCAAGCTGTTTGCATTCTAAAATAAGAGCATGTTCAATAAGAGCATGTTTACAGCCGCCCAGACCGGTGTCACGCTACGCTCTCCCCCATCGGGAGAACTTAGCATGACACTGGTCTGGGTGGCTGCAAGGAGACTAGAACAACTTATGCAGATGAGATATTGACATCATGAATTATTAAGGACCAAAGTCATGAGCAAATTACCTACTTATTTGCCAGTTCTCTACACACACCTTTTTATCTGTGCAATTAAAATAATATTTTTCCTGACAGGCGCACCTCTGAGATAAGTATTTTTGCAGGAGACTGAACATTTATTGACTTATTGGTTGCCATTTTTTGTCTAGAGTGTTTTGATTATGATTGCAAAAATTCAAGTGCAGAAGTGGGAGGAACTATCAACTATCAAATTTATTAACTTTCAACAGAATTGGCTCAAAATGTATTTTACAGTAGGGTAAAATAGATTTCTTTCATTCTATCAGAGTAAGTTATAAGCTTACCAATTTTTTGTTGAGGAAAAACATTTTGTGAACACTATTTTAAAGCTTAAGTTTAACAATTATTTCTCCCTTCTTCCCATATTTTGCGCAAAGTATTAGTAATTATAAACAAATATGGTTCTTGGTATCGCTTGCAAGCCGTCCTACTCTAGTGCAAGCTTCCAGTAACTTATTTTACTTGTATTTTGTATAATGTGAGAACCTCCTTGTGGAAGATGCCATTTTCTACCAAACCTCCTTTTGACGGATGTCGCTTTATCTTTATACATGTAAAATCCTTCTGCTGATGAATCTGGCTCAAATTGGCACATCTTAATTGTACACATAAACGATTGGACATAAATGCAATATCTTAGTTGGTTCTTCTTGATTCTTAGCCAACACACTCCATATAAATCAGCAAAATAGTGGTAAAGTAGCGAGAGGATCGTAGGCCGCCATGTTGTTTTCCGACGATTTCCGAACTTTTCCGAAGTTACCTCCCGAAGTAGTCCCGTCGATCACCTCCTTCTGAAGGATGACATCTAGCCACGACCAAACATGTTTTGCTCACAGTGTGGCGCAACTGTCCCAACTGCTGGTCATCTTTATTGCGGAAGCTGTGGAAAAGGTAAGATTAAGACGATATTTGATTTATTTACTGCAATTTGGCCATTTTCTATTGCACAGTTCATGAGGAAAGTAGCCCGAGGGCCTTCGCTCCCTAGTTTTCAGTTTCACATAAGACTAATGTTGTGTTTAAACTTGAGTATCTACCGAGGTTGCGGTTGATTTTACCTCAACCCAAGTTACTGCCTAAAGTGTTTACACTAGAAAATTTGACCCTAGTTCGTCTGTCAACGGCTTTCCCGGGTCACGTTTTAGCGGGAAAACGTTCTATGAGTTTACGATTACAAGATGGACTTCAGATCAGTAGCTTGTCTATTCTCGATTATTTCTTTCTCGTTTTTGGTACTTTTGCGGCGAGTTCGAGTCGCAAAGTTCAAAAGAATGTTATTGCTTACCGTCCGAAAGGCAGCTATAAACAATAGAAGACGGCAGCCTCGTCGAGCATGGATGTGGCAGAGAAACCAATATTGGTTTGAAAACCTGCTCCACGGAGCGTGCGTAGAAGAGTGGTGGAAAGAAAACTTCCGCATATCCCGACGAACATTTGAAGGCATTGTACGTATTGTAGAGAGAGATATGGAGAAGGAAGACACGAAGATGAGGGAAGCGATTCCTGTTCCCAAGCGGGTTGCGGTTGCTTTATGGAGACTGGCCACAGGGGACAGTTACCGATCTACAGGACTTCAATTCGGCATTGCTAGGTGTACTGCGATGCATATTCAGCACGAGTTTTGTGCAGCAATTGCTAAACTAGCTAAAGATTTTATCAAGTTCCCTGTTACTGAAGATGAGCTAAATAGAAATATCAGAGCTTTTGGGAATAAGTCATTGTTTCCTCAAGTAGTTGGGGCAATAGACAGTAGTCACATTCCCCTTAAAACGTGCCCAGTAGATAAAAGAATCGACTACTTTAATCGAAAGCAGGACTATTCAATTGTAGTCCAAGTCGTGGCAGACGCTTCGTTTAGGTTTCTCGATGTGAGCGTGTTGATGCTTGGCTGTCATCGCCTTTCACTTCAACCTCAGTTAGCGCTCTCAACCCAGCCAGTTGGGATGGTTCGGATTAACTGAACCGTGGTTGATTTTCTTTTGTATTCGCCGGCACTTCGGAGGTGTGTTTACACACACACACATTACAACCTAGGTTCGGTTAAGCCTCAACCTAGGTAGAAAACTCAAGTATAAACACAACATAAGAGAACTTCTGCCTGTCTACTCAGGGTATAAGGGACTGTTCGTTAATTACGTCGCAGGGGGGGCTGGTGGTTTTATAGAGGGGGGGGGGGATTTTGCAGAACGTTGAAAAATTTGGGGGTAAATTTTTAGAACATGCGAAACTTTTGGGGGATGCATTTCAGTGTCATGCAAATTTTCAACAGACTAGGATTGAGATTGAGTGCAATTGCATGAAACACAGTCCCTAAGGAAAGTGGTTCGTGAAGCAATCGATTCTATAGATTGTTTCGACTTTTCTAAGTTACCAAAAAGCGAGTGGTAGATTCATGCCTTTTTCATCGGCACTGTGCAAGTTTCATTCCATTATAGACTCGCCCCATGTAAAGGGATCCAAAGAAGACCCATGGATCCCAGATTCCAGTCCTTAAATTTACCTGGATCCCCTTACACGGGGTTATTATAGACTGTAGCAAGTAATATCTCTCGCGATCTTCCATTTATTTTTCATATTAGACCCCAACAAGATATCAACAATATTTATCAATTTGTGCATTAGTAATGGCATTTTAGCATTCGGGTTATACTGATGTTTATACCTGAAAGATTTATAATTGTTCTAAGTATGCAGCAATGTATTTAATTCTTGTAAGCAATTATTTCAAATTATTTACTGTTGTAATATTTTTATTGCAGCTACTAACGACTTAGATGAAGACGATGGGGAAGACTGTTATTTTGATGAAAAGGATGTCATCACATATTTCTTTGAGCATGGATTTTCTTACAGAGAAATTCTATTGTTTCTTTCCAAGAGGCATAACATTGAAATGAGTTACAGTACATTGCTCAGACGACTAAAAGTATATGGTCTAAGCAGAAGAGGCTTTTTTGTTAATAATGAGTCTGAAAACACTTTCGACAGAGCAAAGAAGCGCATTATTGAATTGATATGGTCCTGGTTCATCTGGGGGATACCGAACAGTCTGGCACACTCTTGAAATAGAAGGCCTGCGAATTCCACGTGTGATTGTGCAAGAATTGTTAAAAGAATTAGATCCTGAAGGGGTGGAAGAAAGAAAAGCTCACGGTCTAAAAAGAAGGGTATATCATAACCCTGGACCCAATTACTCCTGGCATATTGATGGATATGACAAACTAAAACCTTGGGGTTTCCCCATACATGGAGCCATTGATGGCTTTAGCCGGAAAATTCTATGGCTTCACGTTACAAGGTCGAATAATTGTCCAGATAACATAGCAGCTTTTTATCTAAACAGTGTCAAACAATTTATGGACTTAGATGAAGAGGATGGGGAAGACTGTTATTTTGATGAAAAGGATGTCATCACATATTACTTTGAGCATGGATTTTCTTACAGAGAAATTCTATTGTTTCTTTCCAAGAGGCATAACATTGAAATGAGTCACAGTACATTGCTCAGACGACTAAAAGTATATGGTCTAAGCAGAAGAGGCTTTTTGTTAATAATGAGTCTGAAAACACTTTCGACAGAGCAAAGAAGCGCATTATTGAATTGATAAATGATCCTGGTTCATCTGGGGGATACCGAACAGTCTGGCACACTCTTGAAATAGAAGGCCTGCGAATTCCACGTGTGATTGTGCAAGAATGTTAAAAGAATTAGATCCTGAAGGGGTGGAAGAAAGAAAAGCTCACCGTCTAAAAAGAAGGGTATATCATAACCCTGGACCCAATTACTCCTGGCATATTGATGGATATGACAAACTAAAACCTTGGGGTTTCCCCATACATGGAGCCATTGATGGCTTTAGCCGGAAAATTCTATGGCTTCACGTTACAAGGTCGAATAATTGTCCAGATAACATAGCAGCTTTTTATCTAAACAGTGTCAAACAATTTATGGGCTGCCCTGTTAAATTGGTGACAGATCTTGGAACAGAGAATGCAATTGTTGCAGCAGCTCAGAGCTTTTTTCGCAATAATCCAGATTCTCATAGATATGTATCTTCTCCACGTAATCAAAGGATTGAGGGCTGGTGGTTTGTTTTAGGTTATTCCAGAAACAGATCAGGCTGGTGGAGAAGTTTCTTCAAGGACTTGGAATCTCAACATGTTATTGACTTGACTTCTGAGCTCAGTAAAGAGTGCTTGTGGTATTGTTTCTCAGGAGTTCTTCAAAGTGATCTGGATGCAATAGTGGAGCACTGGAACACTCATCGCATACGGAAGTCGAGACATGACACAGTTCCAGGCAGGCCTGACTCACTATTTTTTCTACCAGAACATCATGGTGCAATGCCAAGTCTTATAAACAGAGTGACTGAAGCAGAAATTGATTGTGTGTTACAACACGTTGTTGAAAGTGTATGTGCCAACCAGTACCACGAGTACTTTGATTATGTTAGAGACACTCTGAGGATCAGTTCTCCAAATGATTGGCAGGAAGCCTACCAGTTATAGTTAAAACTTATGCATCTTTCTGAGAACGGAGGCTAGGCTGCGACATTGCAAAGATGACAGTAGTTTTATCTTTACAAGCTTTTCAAAATACCCAGCAACATGCTAGCAACCTTTGGCATTGACAGGAATGTATTATCACCTCCTAAAAAGCCCTGGAAAAGCACCATTATTTTCATGGGCCACGACTTATAACAAAATACAATGTGTTATTATATGTCTAACTGGAATTGGCTCATGCTGGTAACCGAGTTTGAATATTGGACCTTATTGTTAGCCAAATAGTCTAGTAGGTAGAGGGGTTCACGAGCACCCCCCAGAACTAGTAATGAGACATACTTTTTTTTGGAACCCTTAGGATATGAAGAAACTGGTTTTAGAATTTTCTTTTTGCATGCTTTAATGGAGAGAAGTGATGCTTCTCCTCTGTCTTGTTTTGTCGCTTGTATATAATAGTTTGTTAATTGTTTGTTCGTTTCTTTGTAGGTGTGTAAGTTAATATAATATGAAATTGAATAAAAAATGTTTCAAAACAAAAAATGTCTCATTACTAGTTCTGGGGCTCAAAAAGTGTCCCACGGCCCTATTTTGTCAAATTTGTTTTTGTTTAAATTATATTTTTGTTATTTAATGATCTTCAATGAGGCAATTTTATAGACTGTACACTGTACAAAAAAGCTCTTTAGATTCTAAAACTATACTTTTAAGATCTTGGTAATACTCTGATCACATGTAGACTATTTGAATTGCTGCCTCAGCCTTTTCCTGTCACATACGCATATCGTTTTGGTATTTCCTAATAGGAATACAAAGGCTGACAGCAGCCTTAGAAAATATCTATCAGTAAGGAGTATAATATGAAAACGGGCATGCAAATTGTACATATATGTTCAGTCTATTAATGACACTATAATAGGATGAGTGGTAAGACTGGAATGCTTTTCTGAACAGTGCTACAGTCTATAAAATTGCCTCATTGAATCTCATTAAATAACAAAAAAAAATAAATATGACAGTAAAAGGGCTGTGTGACACTTTTTGGGCCGTAGAACATCTAAAACTAGTTTCTTCATATCCCTAAGGGTCCCAAAAACGTAGGTCTCGTTACTAGTTCTGGGGGTGCTCGTGAACCCCCTCTACCGACTAGACTAAAAGTATATTGGGCAATTCCACAAAATAGAGGTACCCCCCACGCGCGGCATTTGAAAATTCCGATGGGATGGGGGGGGGGGGGGGGGGGGGGGGGGGGTTTAAGAGCTCGGAATTCTGATTGCATTCTGATTGCAAGGGGGGGGGGAGGGTTACCTGCCCGGAATTCTATATAGATAGATAGATACATATATAGTTTATTAGCAGCTTATACACACAAGTACATGGCTGTCACGCTAACAAACATTAATAAAAATACAAAAACAAGTAATGCAAGAGTCCAGCTAGTTTTAGATTACCCACCCCTAGTTAAAAAACAGTCATATATATATTTAGCGACTCCCTCTGCGCTGTTATAGGAGGATTTATTAGATTCTGAAAAAGGAGGCTTTCATCAATATATCTTTTATCTTTCATGACCTTTTTAACTTTTAAAACCTCAAGCACTCGTTTTCTTGCCATCTCATGTCGCTTACATTTAATCAGGAAGTGGAACTCGTCTTCGACCTCCCCTGAATTACACTGAGAACAAATTCTGTCCTCAGGCTTTCTATAGGGCCTCTGGTAGCGCCCAGTCTCGATTTCAAGTTTATGACTACTAATCCTTAGGCGGGTGAGGGCTTTTCGGTGGTTGAGGTTGTGAATGTTAGAAAGGTATGTCTCAAAATCATATGTCGTTTTGAAAGTTCTATAGGTTCTAAGTTTGTTTTTTGACCGGGCTTTTGGAGTCATTGAATATTTCGCCCAACCAACATTGAAATTCGATGTCTTGCAGCCTTTGCTTAAAAAGCACTTTATCCTGCTGCAAGGCATCGTTTTGCAAAATGTTGGTGAGGGTTTCGCCCAACCCACACGAAGCGACAATTGCTTGTAATTTTTTAGCCAATGAGACTTATAATTATTGTCTTTAAGGTCGAGAAAAGTATCGAAGGATAAAAATCCCCTCTCTTCGATTAGTTTGAAAAGAGTAAACCATTTTGGAAATTCTGGATGCATGGGGGGGGGGGGGGGGTCAAAAACTAGTGCCGCCCGTGGGGAGGGTACCTTTATTTTCTGGAATTGCCCATTCAAATGATAGTCAATTTCAAGATAATGTGGTGGCTCTCAAATTTTTTGGAACTCAAGCAGGCATTATTCTCTGAATTAAACCAATCAACCATATGCTCTGGTTCTCATATTATTTTTATGAAGTGCCACTATGAAGTATTACATCAGTGTGTAGAGTAGCCTGAATTTCAGCCGTCTTTTCTTCCTACACTCAGAAAGAAAAGACGGCTGAAATTCAGGTTATGTGTAGAGTCTATTGTAAACTTAAGAAGCAACTTCCAAAAAATCTGAATCATGTAAATTGTAAACTACAGTCGAAGCTCTCGTAAGCGACCACCTCGGGAACTGAAAATTGCGGTCGTTAACGGAGCTGGTCGCTTACGAGAACGGCTCTCGTAAGCGACCACCAAGTGGCTTCCTACTTGAACAATAGGCGTCGGTCGCTTACGAGAGCTTAGTACAATAAATCTAGAAAATATCATGTGATACTAATGCTTTAAAAATAGTTTGATTTATTTCTCGACTTTAATTAAGAATAGATAACCGCAAATATGTACATAGAAAATAGCATTTCACCGGTGCAGCTTGTATCAGTTTAGATATTTGTGAGGTGATGACTGATGTTTTAAAGACAAAAAGTACTGTGGTCGCTTACGAGAGCTTAAAAACAATAGAAAATCTCTGTTGGTAATTTGAAATTGTGGTCGCTAACGGAGCTGGTCGCATCGATAAGGCGGTCGCTTACGAGAGCTTGAAATAACAGAGTTCATGTGACATTTCAAACGGGGTTTCGGGGAAGTGGACGTTATGGGAGCTGGTCGCTTACGAGAGCGGTCGCACAGAGAGCTTCGACTGTAGTTAGTGATTTTATTTGACCCTGAAACAATAGGAAACAGACACAGGATAGTTAGCCATTGGTTTTTGACTATTCATGGGTTAAGTGTAATTTACTCTAACCTTTTGAAATACAAACATGTTTTCAACACTTAAATAATATAACTAGGCTATGGAAAATGCACAAAATGTAAACTAAAGAGTGAGTTATTTTTAGCCCATGAAACAATAGGAAACAGACAATTAGTTGGCACATACTTAACAATAGTCGCTGAAGGCGCCATGATTATCGGCGAATAGTCTCTGAGACGAAGTCAAGGGGCCTTTTCGCCGATAATCACGAAGCCTGAGGCGACTTATTGTTTTAGTATGATTGCTCAAGTGATTTGTAAGTTTTTTAGACAGAAAAACTAATGTTTCTGTTGGACGTTTTCACGATTATAACAAAACTCGCGTGTGCACTCCCAATCCATTCAATATTAGGTGATTATAGCATGAAAATGAACCTCTTGACCATCAGCGCACGGAAATTCCTATAATCACTCGAGTAATTATACTAATGCATGTTCGTGTGCAGCAGCAGTTTCCTGACTATTCATGGGTTAAGTGTAACTACCTTTTGAAATGTTAACAATATCTTTTCAACAGTTAATAACAACGAGGAAAAAGTCAATATTTCATAAAAAGGGGTTTGACAATGTTTCATAAAGAGGTTCCTCTCTTGTTTTCACAGAGGAAAAGTGTAAAATAAAAAAGCATAAAGCTTTGCACCAATTTTTCCTTTTGTTGTGGTATTCCTTTGTGATATTGCTTTGACAATACAAAGCACACTATTTTGCAAGTTCATGATTATCCTCTATCTCTTCCTTTCCTCTCTGGACTCACTTTAAGGTTATGGGCTACCTTTGGGGTACTTTTTCACTAAAATGGCATAATTTAAAAAAAGTGGTCGTATCTTAACAAGTGATACCTCATTTTAATGCTTATGTCCTGGGATAAACTGTGGTATATAATTTCATTTAATTTTACAAAACCCAAATTTTTTATGACATTCCCTTCCCGGTGCATCATAATATTAAAAACATTGTTGAGAAGAACGAATTTTAAAGGTGTCACTTGTCAAGATACGTATGTCAATTAAGGCATTATATGTTAATTAAGGCATTTTAACAAAAAATTATCAGGACGGTAGTCTGTAGCCTTAAGCTATTGAACAACAACAAGGGGGTTCGTAAAAATCATCTATAAAGCAAACAGGTTGGATTTGACCCAATAGTTTTTTTGTTTGTTGTGGGAATGATAATACTGACATTACCATAGACTACATCATCATTAAATAATTTTAATAGACCACTTTAGAATGCAAACTTGACTCAACACAAGGGTTATTCATTCAACAGTGTCCATTAGGATTTCTTTTTTTTTTTTATTCCCATGAGTCTTGTATCAAGTTCAAAATCTATTATTGCTGAAAATGGACTATTGAATAATGATGATCTAAGTTTTATGATGGAATATTTTACTTTAGTCTATAGTCAAAATTGGGTCAACCACATATTAACTGTTTTTAACTGTGCATTACCAAAAGACTGTGCTTTAGAGAAAGCTGTAAGGAAAACCTCATTGAACTGCTCAGCTGTATTCATATGCAACACTGGCAGGGTGATTTCCCGAGCACAAGCACTAACTAATGGGAAGCATATTTTATGCTTGGGATTGCGCATGATACAGTCATGATCAAACTTGACTGAGATTGTGATAGGTTTCCCATATAATGGCTTGTGTTTTTGGCCTGTAAGCCAACCCATTATGCCTGCTGGTGTGCAGTCTGCTGTTTGGAAATGCTCAGATGGTATCATTTCTGCATCTTCACCCTCCTCGTAATTACAAGCCATTGCCTCTGCATAGCCAGGTACGTTTTCATCTTCAAGCTTGAACAGGAAATCCTGAAACAGATCCATCACAGACTCTTCTACTTGTTTTCTTTCATCCTCAGAATATAGTGGAAACAAACTCGAAAATAAGTAGCTTGCATCCACTGGATCTCCTTCTCCTGGCACAAACATATCTCTGCAAGCATTTGGGTACTCTTTTATGACCTGTGCAAGCCCAAATAACTTAAGTCCCTCCATGAACTCCTTCACATAAACTAATCTTCTTGTAACAATACTAACAATCATGGATTTCATGATTTTGATCTGTATAAGCTGCAGCAATTTTACCAGTGTATCCATGATCTATGATAATGCTAGCACAGGCCTTTACATCTTTTCTAACCGATTCTATAGTTCATTGTCACCTCTTGAAAGATGCTTTTCAGGATTAAGTTCTTGGGGATCTAAATCATCCTTTGCAGCCATAAGATTAAAAACACTTCCATCAAGGAAGTTCGCTTGAGGTCCACCCTGTGCCATACTTGAAGCGACGATCTGACCACAAGCCCGGAAATCCCCATTTTGTACATGCAGTGTTGATTCTACTGGAACTCCTCTGGGGAACATTGAAATTCCAATGTTATGCATAATGTTTGTAAAGAATTCTAAAGCCATTGCACCAGAGTCTATGCCATCTTCCCCTAAAATGCGTACTCTCACAACATTTTGTAATAAGGAGGGCTTGTTTTTTACTTCCCTTTTCCATATACAAAGAATGCGTGGAAGCTGACAGCCACGTCTTACTACAAGAAAAAGTTGACCACTGTGGTCAACCTTTTTTGACATAGCTTCCACCACTTCCTGTACATCTTTGAAACAAACAGCATCCTTGCCATCACTGTCATACATGTCTTGCAAACGCCTAGCTAGCATTGCATCAATTTCAGCTTGATTGCTATGTTCCTTTTCTTGATGATCAAGTGTAAGGTCTACAATGGCTGCACTGCTTGCTGTCAAGGTAGTGGTTCCTGTTGTCGAGGTGCTGGTACACTTTGCAGAGGTACTTAATCTGGGCATCTTCCTACCATGCTTGAATCCCAAAGGATCGTCATCTTCTAGATCTTGTGTATCACTGTCACTCTGATATTTAGCACACTTTGCCATAGAGCTAGAGCTACCATCATTGTCATCAATGTCATCATCATCAAACCCTTCATAAAGCTTGAGGTCTTGATCAGTGCAAATGAACATAGTGATTCGCTTATAGTCTTTAATGATCTCTTCTTTATACCTCCTTAGGGTAAACTATTCCTTTTTTCCTGTACCTGGGATCCACAGGGCTTTGCATTTATCCTCATATAGCAAGTGATATTCTTCAGAGTCATAGTACATGTCACTACAAAAATTCATCCACTTCTCCTTTGCCTGTCTCAATAATGCAGCATAACCAGCTTGTGGTGATACCCTGAGGGGAATTTTCTTTCCCCTTTTGATCCTCAGATCTTGATCCTTCTCACTATACTCCATCAAGGAGATGTTGATTACAACATCTTCAACCTCTTTCGACTTTGACACTTTTGATTTCCATTGTGTCCCTTTTGATTTTTGTATAGTCCAAATATGATTTCACTGTTTTTGCTGCAGGTTTGGAACCTTGTAGGGCTGGAGAAAAGAAACAAAGATGTTTTAAACATTTTATTATCTGTCAAGAAAGAATAGTTTGCTAGTGCACCTAGCAAGTTATTATCAAAACAAATCCAGCACTGCCTTTATTGTTTGTATCATACAATATTGCCTTGTTCTGCTTTAGGCAACCAACTCTCGACCTATCATATTTTGTCTCAGGGGCCGGTTCATGAAAAGAGGACTATAACTTAAAACTTAATCCTTGAATAGCACCTAACCCTGGATTAAATGTGCCATTCTAGGATTAGCTAATCTAGGCTTAAAATTTTCCTGATAATTGGTTTCTGAAAGCACAAGTTATTCCCGGAATAGATTCCAGGAAAAAGACAAACATAATGGTTTCACTGAGTTAAAACTTCATCAAATTTTTAAACTTGTTCAGTTGAATGAGTTCTTGTGATGAGGGCCGATGTCACTCCCTCATGGGCACGGTGAGCACAGTAGGTAGAAAAATGATGTGGGGGAGTGGGGCAGTGTGTTTTGCGAAAGACCGTTGCGAGTCTGTCTATCAGGAGGTGAGTCTTGTGAGCTGAGTGTCAAAAAAAGTGCCGTAGGGAAGGCATGGCGGACAGCACCGAGGAGGAGATTATTTATGGCATGCAAGTGCCACAACGGTTTGTTTTACGAATTTTGACATTTTTGAAGCAATTTTCTAGTCCAAGCCGAGTGAGGTCGACTGACGAGTGTGCGACCTTCCTTCTCTTCTTGGTACTAGGAGAACTTCATCAAACTGCATGAAATGGCTGAAACTTCACATGATTATGAAGAAAAGCCTAAACAAGAGGTAAGAATAATTTTTCCAGAATTCATCACAAAATTCTACCAGAATGCAAGCTATATATTTACTGTTAAATTGACACACGAGACACAAATCTGTAGTCTCCCTCGCAGCCCGTTCTTTGTGTCGGTCACACAACGCTTCCCTCCCCACGAACAGCTGCTCACATTCGAACCACATTCCTTTCTAGTCTACCAGCCAATCGCATTCGAGATTCCATATATCGGAACTTTTCCCCGCCAGTCCAACTCATCCAACCAGAGGTCTTGCCTTAAACTATGACGTCGATACTCAAATTCCTTTCACCGGCGATTAAAGCTTGAAATATTTCCAGTCAAATCATGTAAATTGAAACATAAAAACAGAAATTATCTGTTAGATTAACAGAAAGTACAATATTTCCGATAAGTTTTGTTCACATTTTGTACGCTTTGAACATGATTGCGGGAGATTGCGGGTTTGTTTACATTTTGAAGTTCTAACGGTTTCATTCTAATGAAGTGGGCAGTCTTGGGGGTTTTTTATTGGCTGGCATTTTTCTGTTTTGTTTGGTTGCCTTGGAAATGTCTCGCAAGTGACTAATTCGTCTTGGATGATTCAGAACAATGGGAAAGGAATGTGGTTGGAATGTGAGCAGCCGTTCAAAACCGACACAAAGAGCGGGCTGCGAGGGAGACTAACAAATCTATATATTCATTCAAAATATTTCAATATAGAATACAACAGTGTAGCTTAGGGTACCTGGTTCAGCCTCAACAGAAATAAAAAATGGGCAATTCCAGAAAATAAAGGTACCCTCCCCACGGGCGGCACTAGTTTATGACCCCCCCATGCATCCATAATTTCCAAAATGTTTTACCCCCCATGCATATAGAATTCCGGGCAGGTTAAAGAAATCCAGCTTCGAAAACCCCCCTTGCAATCAGAATTCCGAGTTCTTAAACCCCCCCATCCCATCGGAATTTCTAAATGCCGCCCGTGGGGGGGGGGGGGGGGGGGTACCTTTATTTTCTGGAATTGCCCAATGTCATTTCGTAATCCAATTCCATCCGCTCGATAACACACAAAAATACTCCACATTTGTGCTCATCTAGCAGTTGGAAGGTTATCTAACAAACCTAGATGATTATTTGGCTCATTTCGTTTGAATTTGACCACAATTTGCCTAAAAATCATGACACGTCCCTTTAACTGTGCAATAGAAAATGGCCAACTTGCAGTAAATAAATCAAATATCGTCTTAGTGTTACCTTTTCCACAGCTTCCACAATAAAGATGACCAGCAGTTGGGACAGTTGCGCCGCACTGTGAGCAAAACATGTTTTGCGAGAAAACATGGAGGAACGAAGAGGACACAGCGAGAGATGGCGCGAAGTGCCATTGTCAATATCTCAAGAAGGCAACATCGGTTGGTGACCAAAACTTGGGTAAAGTTATCTTGGAGGTACGGGGTGGTGCAACACCAAGGTCACGCCGCATGACGTAATCGTTGACGTCATCAAAACTAGAGAAGTCAACATCTCAAGAAGGCAAGGTGACCAAACTTGGGTAAAGTTATCTTAGAAGTAAGGGGGTGCACCACCAAGGTCAAGTGGGATGACGTCATCGATGACGTCATCAAAACTAGAGAAGTCAATATCTCAAGAACGTAACATCGCTAGTTGACCAAACTTGGGTAAAGTTATCTTGGAGCCAAGGGGGGTGCACCAACAAGGTCACGTGGCATGACGTCATCAATGACGTCATCAAAACAAGAAAAGTCAATATCTCAAGAAGTCAACATCGTTAGGTGACCAAACTTGGCTAAAGTTATCTTAGAGGTAAGGGGGGTTTACCACCAAGGTCAAGTGGGATGACGTCATCGATGACGTCATCAAAACTAGAGAAGTCATTATCTCGAAAAGGGAACATTGCTAGGAGACCAAACTTGGATTAAGTTTTTTTGGAGGCAAGGGGATGCACCACCAAGATCACGTGGCATTACGTCATCGATGACGTCATCAAAACTAGAAAAGTCGATACCGTGATGACAGTAATGCTGGTATGTCATTAATGATTCGAGCTCCGCTTTTAGGCATTGCCTAAATCTATATATTACACTTAGGGCCACTTTGTATTACACTTGGGGCCTTTATTACAGTTAGGGCCAATTTGTATTACATTTGGGGCCTTTATTACACTTAGGGCCAATTTGTATTACACTTGGGGCCTTTATTACACTTAGGGCCAGTTATTACATTTAGGGCTTCTACACCCCGAACCCCGCACCCCGCAGTTTAAGCTTTCTGGCTTATTTTTTACAAAGAAAAGAATGGGCAAAAACATCAAAACGAGGCTGGGAACAGTTTTTTTCAACTTAATCAATCGGTCATTTACAACCGTAAAATTCCAGTTTGTATAACCACAAATTCCAGGGTGATCATTGCAAAATTAACTGAAATTCCAGGCTAGGTATCCCAAGCTGGGCTCCTCAAAAGGGAAACATTTGTTATAAGAATAAACCATGCAGTAGCAAGTGGGGTGTGTATGATTGGAGTTCCGCTTTTAGGCATTGACTAGATTTTGTTATTGTTAGGATGTGTAGAATTGAATACGAGTTCATTTCCTGATAACTATTAGAAATTATTAATTAATATTAACGCGAGAAAGGCCTATTCTCACCTACATTAAAAAAAATATCTCGTGTAATCTGCCAGTCACTTTACAGCTCTGTAGAATTACAATAAAAACTTCCATTTACAGGTAAGTATACAAGATGGCCGCCAAGTATTTTCACATCCTCGCGCGCCAGGGACCTCCCCTCCCCTGGGTATTTTCTGCTTTTCTGCGATGATTAGCTCGACCCAGCCCTCGTACAATCGGCTCGTCTCCACAGGGAACCCGCTCAGACTGCGAAGTTATAATATAATTGGCTTCATTAAAACAAGAAAAAATAGATATCAGAACATATTGTCAAGAACGAAACTTGTATGGCATCGAGCAGATCGAGTAAGTGAGATGTGTACCTACGCACAAGGTTCGCACAAGGTAATAAGTTTATCTCGGGTCAGAGATCTCGGGTAGGCTGTGGTATCGCGAACGTCACAAGACTGTACACATGACTTCTAGGGCTTATCTCCCTCTTGTCGGTGGACAACCATCTCTGGAAGACTCTCTTGTATTATTCTTGTGATGGATAAATTACAGGTTAGTGAACTAACTCTCCAAAAATTCTAGAAATCTTTATATTTTACTGTGTTCGCTCGCACGCTTCGTTTTATATTCGTGCTCAGCGCTAAGCATGTGTATATCCAGTTGGGCAGCACTTAGATAATTGATAAATAGAATAGAATAGAAACTTTATTAATATGTCAAAAGGAACCTTGTAGCCTGGGCTAGGCCCATACTAATTAGGGGACAAAAAAAAGTAATAAAATTTACAATAATACTAGCTAAATAAGCTTAATTGACTACTCTGGTAGCTAGAGATTTGTGCTTTCTATGCGTGCTCCAGAACTGGATATATACCAATGCTAAAGCATGGACCATTCCTTTACAGCCATTCTCAGTTACATGCGGTCGCCGGGAAAAAAGCTTGCAAGCGAAAACTTGTTTTTTGTCAAAGTTTCCATGGCAACGCACATGCTTTCGCCGGCTTGTGGTGCTTAGACAAGACAGAAAAACGAGTTTTCGCTTGCAAGCTTTTTTCCCTGCGACCACGTGTAACTGAGAATGACTGTAATACTAGGAAGCAACAACAAGCAAAAATATAAAGCACCAAAGAAATAAATGAAAAAAATTGTTATTTTGTTATGTATTAAGGAGGATGGCATCATTTTTTTTTGTTTAGCATGGGGGCCCCTGAAACATTAATTTAATATTTGTTTTTTGGGGGTTGGTGCACATAACATTTCAACATTTTAAATTTTCTTACCAAGCCCCCTCCGCAGATAATAATGAAACAGAACCACAGAATTTTTGGTTGGGATGAAATGGTATAGTAACTGTGTGGGTGTTTCAGTGGTGGTGAAGCTAAGTTGCTGTGTCTTTACAACCTCTGCATTTCAGCTAAATATTAAACCAACATGCCCCAAAATTGCCTTCCAATGCCTTGGTGTGTTTACTACTGTTGACCTTCATTGCCAGATTAGCTCGATTAATTAATTCAATTATTAATTAATTAATTAGTTTATTCTAAAAAACAAAAAACTAGATTACATAGGATCATGCCCTGCAAATAGCAAAGCTAGTGAAGGTGGGGTATGGTGAACAATATTTAACTAATAGAAAAAAAGGAAAGCAAGCAGAGAAATATTTTACATAAAAGGAAAATTTAGAAGAGGAAAAAAAGATGAAAAGATGAACCTATTACATTATTACAACAGAAAAGTGAGAAAGCTAGCTGATACTGATATTATCTATTATTTCATTGTTTCAATAATTGATTGAGAATCCATATAGCAATCTTGCATGCCTCCAAGATATTGAATAATCTCGACATCAAATTCTTCTTAAATGTGTTCTTATGCAATTCTCTTTACAGAGGTGGTAGCTCGTTCCACAGTTTTACACCATGCACTGCAAAAGATTTTCTGAGCATTTCCATATTAAATTTCTTGGCATAGAAGCTTTTTGAAGTTGATAATCGGGTGTTGTATGGGTGAATTTGAGATGATTTGAAATAAGTTTTAAAGGTTTGGTGGTGCAGTAGAAGTGTGAATGTCACGCATTAGGAGTGCAATAGAGCAGTAGTAAAGAAAGTCCAATGGTAGCACATTAGCATTGATAAATAGTGGAATAGCATGAGATAATCAGAAAAGTACATAATCCGAAGAACGCATTTTTGTAATACAAGAATTTTGTTTAGTACAGATTTACATGCTTGCCCCAAGACAGTGAGACCATGAGTTACAGTAGGTAGGGCAGTATTATCAACGATAGATGCTTAATAATGTATGTATTGGAATAGAATGCCTTAATTTTGATATTTTACCTACAGATTTGTTTATCTTGGTGGCAATATTATTAATATGAGCTTTCCAATTGACATTTTTATCTATAAAGACACCTAAGTTTTTCACAAAATCTTTGCACTCCAAAGAGTCTTCGGAAAAAAATTCTTGTCGCATCGCAATTTATCCTATGATAATCAGCTATATATCATTTTAAAGCTAAAATATTGCTCTATCTTATGAAGTTGTTTAGTTTATTGAAGTTTAATTTTTTCTTGTATTTTTAAGACCATGAAGTAAAAACTACCTTGTTTACTTGAGAAGCTCCAGACCACTACCGTTTTGTTGCACAATTTCACACTTTGTCGGATTTTAATCTCAGAGAAATGAACTGCAAAACTGTGTCAGCTATTTTTGATATTTTGCATATTTACGAAAATATTAGGTCGCGAAGTTGAAAGTCGCATTTCTTACAGTTTGTGGCCGCAAAATTTATCATAAAATCTTTTTCAAGTAAAAAAATAAAAATTCCCTCACACAGTTTTAAAGTTGGGATCATTTTCTAACGACACAGAAAGTTTGAGGTCGATATCTTAAATCCTGCTGGGTCAGGAGCTTTGCGAAGGTGAAAATTTGACCGAAAATTAAAGTGCTAGAAAAAGCGTGTAAAGTTAATTAAATTACAGAAAATGTGTGGCGGGCAATACAAAAGAATGGGCAATGGAAGCCTAGAAAAGCAGTTGATGCGTCATTTAGGGTTTTAGAAATATACTTTAGGACTGTATCAAATGAATTTCGGGAAAAAAGTCATTTTATGAATTTTTACAGTTTTACCTTTCACGAGACCTTAAAGGTGAAAGTCATATTTTTAATCATTCCAGTTGTTGGTTTGATTGGTATCCAATGGTACATTTTCTGCTTGGGATGAAATCTCAAGTGGCCATGGTCCTTACACATTTCTATTTCAGTTCAGGTCAGTTTGCCTTATTTGCTGGTCATAAAACCAGTTGGAGTACCATACATACAGACATTTTGGCATTTCTGGTGTTGCGGTTGAAAAGATAGTCCAAGTCTATTGTTCACTCGTTAGGCCCATTATGGAGTACACATGCCTTTGCAGAGCTCCCTCAATATCTTAGCCAGGCATTAGAAAAAGTCCAGAAACATGCACTACCAATCGTTTTCCCTAGTATGTCACCAGGGTGCACTTGACCTGGCAAGCAACCCAACATTGGCTGAAAGATGGCCAGAAGCAATGTAAGAAGTTAAGGTCTCTGTGAAAGTTAAAATTTAAAAATCCATAAAATGATTTTTTCTGAAATTCTTTCCATACAGTCCTAAAGTATATTTGAAAAACCTTAAAATGATGTGTCAGCTGTTTTCCTAGGCTTCAATTGCCCATTCTTTTGTATTGCCCGCCACTCATTTCCTGTAATTTAATTAACTTTACACGCTTTTTCTAGTACTTAAATTTTAAGACAAACGCTCACCTTCCCGAAGCTCCTGACCTCGCACAATTTAAGATATTGGTGTCAAATTTTCTGTGTCGTTAGAAAATTATAACACCTAACACACTGTGTGAGGGAATTTTTATTTTTTACTTGAAAAAGATTTTATGATTAATTTTGCGGCCACAAATTGTAAACAATTTGACTGTCAACTTTGCGACCTAATATTTTCGTAAATATGCAAAATATTGAAAAACACTCAAACGGTTTTGCAGCTCATTTCTCTTAGACTAAAATCCGAGAAAGTGCGAAATTGTGCAACAAAACGCTAATTGTCTGAATTCTTTTCATACAGTCCTAAAGTATATTTCAAAAACCTTAAAATGATGTGTCAGCTGTTTTCCTAGGCTTCAATTGCCCATTCTTTTGTATTGCCCGCCACTCATTTACACGCTTTTTCTAGTACTTAAATTTTAAGACAAATGCTCACCTTCCCGAAGCTCCTGACCTCGCACAATTTAAGATATTGGTGTCAAATTTTCTGTGTCGTTAGAAAATTATAACACCTAAAACACTGTGTGAGGGAATTTTTATTTTTTACTTGAAAAAGATTTTATGATTAATTTTGCGGCCACAAATTGTAAACAATTTGACTGTCAACTTTGCGACCTAATATTTTCGTAAATATGCAAAATATTGAAAAACACTCAAACGGTTTTGCAGCTCATTTCTCTTAGACTAAAATCCGAGAAAGTGTGAAATTGTGCAACAAAACGCTAATGGTCTGGATGTTCTCAAGTAAACAAGGTAGTGTTTAGTTCGGGGTCTTAAAAATGCAAGAAAAAATTAAACTGAACAACTTCACAAAGCTTATAAACAGGGCCCGTGGTTTGATGCGGGATTTTTTCTGAAATTATGCGCGATTTTTTCTGAAATTATGCGTTAAAAACTACAAAATTATGCGCTAAAAATACAAAACTATGCGGGATTGCGCAATATTTTTTTCCTAGTGCGGTAACGTATTTTGATGTTTTGTTACATGGATATAGCTGCTAATTGACTTTAACAACTGTCGTTTGTTTAAAAAATGCTTTGCGATGAGTTCCAAAAGCTGCGCTTTATGACGCTACGTTTTCTTTCAGGTAGACGTGTTTCACTTGTAATAAAGCTTATTCTTACAAAAAAGCGTTACCTTTTTCATACGACAATGATCATAGCAACGCACTCCTATTAAACCATGAACTGAATGGTCACGAGAGTTACATGTAGACTATCGGAGCTATTGTTACGATCTTTCGTGATCACGAAAACATCGTCGCGCTTGTTTGCCGTCATTCTGCGCATAATTCTCAAATTTAATCCCGATTGCGAGAGCGATCTGCACTATCGTCGGAAGTAGTGTTAGAGCTTTTATGAAACCGGAAACGTTGGAAACGCGTGCCACGTAAAGAATCCATGCACAAGCGTAATGTGATGTGATCAATGTGAACTGCACAACGTCGCGTTTGGCGTCCTCTCCCGCTTGTTTTTACTTTGCAAAATATCCAAAGCGCAAACGTGTTTGAGTCTATCTTGCGCAGCTGGAAATATTAGTTATTTGGCCAATTTATAACTAGGTACGTTTTATTTCTTGTCAACATCAGTTCTCAGCTCAACATGATTAGCATCGAACGCCTTGTTGTTATTTTCATTTCTATAGAGTTGTTTTGACGTTGGACAGACGATTTAAGAAGAAATGTATCACTTTTGTGAGAAAAAGTATGTAAGAAAGTTTGAAATTCACCAAGTAATGATGCCTTTTCAATTATGTTCACAAAATTTTGGGAAATTATGCAGGATTTGGCGGATTATGCGCATTATGCGGAGAAAGCCAAATTATGCGTTTCCGCACCAGCGCATCAAACCACGGGCCCTGTAAAATGTACTAGCCGGCTATGGCAAAAAGAAATACCTTATTAATAAATACAATTTTTTTAAAGGATTTTTTAACGAGCTAGCGCCGCCAAAAGTAACACATTGTTTTTATCCTTAAAGCCTAGTTTCCATATAGTCTTATCTGTCGTATCTGTCATATCAGTCAGCCGTGAAACAAAATAATCATTATTTCGCGTAAAGACTACATGACCAAAAATGATACCTTTCCCACCCTGGTGAATTTTGTTGGACGACAGAGCCCTCATTAACCCTCCCCTCCCCATGAATAACACGATCTCGTTCCGTAACTAATCCTGCTGTCAATGAGAAGGCGCTAAATTCGTTATCCAATGATAGGAGGCCCCGAAGCTCTGCCCTGCCCGAAGCTCTCATACAACATAGACACGAATATTGTAAAGTACTTATGATATTCTAACTTTTGTACTTCTTTTACATTGAATGACTGCTCTACGAGAGAAGACCATGCTTGGACTTCACTAGAGTGGTTTCCTTCAGCTTTTAGTCTGTTGGGGATATTTGAAACAATGTGCATTGAAAATGAAAGAATTTTCGGATGCACAAAAACGCCAATCGTTTTGTAGCAAGCATGCGCAGAAGGCATGATTCCTGTCCCACATGGAACTAGCCGGACTAAAACAACATATAGTCTCTCAGGTGAAGCTTTTTTTTAGGTACTGCTATGCGAGAGAAGACCATACTTGGACTTCACTAGAGTGGTCCCCTTCGGCCTTTGGACGGTAGGGGATATTTGTTATTTGAAACAAATATCCCACTGTTCAAAGACTGAGGGCTGCACTGGAAGGTGTCCTAAACAGAATACTAATTGGTCTAATTAGTATTCTGTATCAGATACAGATTACTAATTAGACCAATTAGTATTCTGTATCAGACACCTAACCATGTGGTATCGGGGGTTACAAGTAGTGTCACCTGATCCGAATCCAGTTCAGAGATTGGATGAGCATCCTATGAATAATGGATGAATATTATAAATAAGTTTAAAAGCGTCGGACTTAATAAATAGCCTTGCTTCACTCCGGAAAAGCAATTAAAGGTATTGGATAAATTACCATTATCACAGCTGCAGAGTCGGCCACATACATGGAAGTTATTAAAGATAGAAAGCGGCGAAATTGTTTATGTTACTCGTCCAGTCAGAAAGCGGCCTTCGATCCCTACTTTGCGCAGCTTTTTAAAGAGTGGAAACCTGGAAACGTTGTCGAAAGCGTCCTTAAAAATCAACAAAGCAAGGAATTAATAAGTTCTTCTTTTTAATCGGTTTACTTTTCACTAAATTGTGAATTGGGGTTTGACATCCCTGCTATTTGGGAATTAGGGATTTCCTGTACAAGATCTTGTAGGTCAATCTAATCCTTTGTGTGGATCCTATAGAATTCCTGTGTTTTCCACCATACAGAGGGTTAATGACTAGGGATCGACCATCAAATTGTTGAGTAGAACGTTTTCCTCTGGAGATGTGCATCTATTATGTTCTATGTGTGACCCGTCTCTTTCAATTTAGATTGCAGGCTTGATTGCAGCCCCAATGGCTTGTTTCAACAGCAGTGGGTAAGTTGGAACAAATCAAGGTTTGAATAGCACAAAATCATTTGCCCAAAAATATAATTAAACACCATCTCTTACTTGTGCCAAGTGGGCTGACCACGCATTGGGGATGACACCAAGCAGTTTACAAGATAAATCCTACACTATTGGCTAAACAAAACAGTAGGTTTCTCGTTCTATGGTTGCATTGTTTTCCAGGCATTTGTTTTTGCTGTTGTCTATTGTCAGATTTGTTGTCCGGTTGGATTAGGAACTTCTAACCACTGCATCTCAACCGGCACCTACAAAAGCAGGATCGGATCGGATCTGCGGATCGTTGGAATCGATTCTTACCACATTTCCACGCCCTGGTTTCTCAGAATTTATCTCAAACTTCACCAAACTCTTTTTCATTCATACATATGAGTGAAGGCTCCATGCCAAACCTGCTATGAAGGAATGTCACGAGTTTTTTGTTTAACAACGTACCCTTTTCTGCACACTTAATTTTAGTAAGGGCTTTGACCTTGTGGATCACAATGTCATGATCGAAGAGCTACGGTTTCTGGGGGTCCAACAAGGCTTATAAGTTGGGTTGGGTCTTTTCTCTCTAGTAGGTCCCAGAGAGTTTCCCTGGACAATTTGCTGTCGCACTCGGTCACTCCTAGGGTTGGCATCCCTCAGGGAACAAAACTTGCGCCCCTCCTCTTCGCGGTGCTTACAAATACCTTAGCTAGGCAATGGCATCTAAGAGCCTAGTATGTGGATGACCTTACAGTTGCGGAAGTCATCCCGAGGATGTCCTTTGGATGTCCTTTGGATGTCCTTTGTCCTTTGGATCCCGAGGATGTTACCTTTGTAACAAATGAAGTTAGCAGTTTTGCTACGGAACACGGCATGCGCTTAAATGGCTCTAAATGCAAGGACATGCTTATTGACTTCCTCAAGTATAAGATAAGCCTTTTCCTGTGCCTGCCGTTTACATCAACGGCTCTGTGATAGAGCGCGTCTCATCCCATAAAGTTATTGGGGTGTATACAGTGTCTGATCTATCTTGGAACGACCACTGTGAATATTTTGTCAAGCGCGCGCGTAAGCGACTCTATGCTCTTCGAGTGCTTATGAAACTGGGTCTGGCAACTCGCGAGGTTGTTCAGGTATACAGTGTACTCATCAGATTCATCCTTCAGTGAAGCGTCCCCGGTGTGGTCTGGATTGCCTGAATACTTGAGCAACCTCGTCGAGTCTGTGCAGAAGGAAGCGCTACGTATCATTTTTAGATCGCTATCGTATGGTGAAGCGCTAGTCTGCTCAAGGCTACAGACTCTGTCCCAGCGCCGCGCACTGGCGTACGAACGATTCTTAGTGAATCTGAGCTCGTCCTCCCCCTGCATGGCGAGTCTGCGCCCTGAACTGGATAGCGCTTCCCACACATATAACACCAGGTCTGACGCAGCTAGGCTGCGTGCACCAGTTCATAACCTGCAGCGCACAGATCTTTTCGTCACCCTGAATTATTCGTAATCTGTACTATTTATTCATATTTATTCGTACTCCTATCTATTCATATATTTACAGTGCCGACTCTTGTAATTTAGCTGCTTAAGTGAAGCTACAAAAAGAAAGAATAAACATATTATTCTTATCATTCACAATGTGGAAAACACAAATAGAACATAAACTGGGAATGATATTGATTCCAACGATCCACGGATTCGATTTCATACGCAGATCTGACCCGATCCGATCCGCTGATCCAATCCGATCCGGCGCTGTAGGTGCCGATACACGCCTTTAACACTTTGATAATTCTTATTTATATTGCAGAAAGGTAGATGGCAATCAGATCAAGACATATGTAGAACATTTGTTGAATGAGAAAGTAGTTGGAGTGTTTGGTAAGTTTGGGTCATCCATGAGTTGGGCCGCTCTGCCCTCAGAGGCAGTCACAGATACTTTTTATTCTTCGTGCGAACAGTACTTTCTCCGATTTTTGTCATTTAATAATGTAAACACAACCTTTCACTTTTCTACAGACAGGCTCCTCTCCAAGCGCGAGGCTACATTTTTTCACTTACAAATCTCTCCTTCATGCAATTGCGCGACTGATTGATTCGAATGTAATCTGGCTTCTGCTTACGTTTGGCGCTATACACACATACACCAGTCGTTTGAATAACTCTCAACCTGATTGGATAGCAGAGGTTGGAATCAAATTTGAGATTGTCAAAGCAGGACATCTGCAGAGATGTCAAGCTTGAACAACCAAAAAACGGGAGATTGATGTAAAATGTTTGTGTTCGCATGAGATATTAGAAAAGAGGGAAATAATATCATCTGACGTTTTAGCGGGAGACGGTACTACAGCGCGAAAGTCTCCTGCAAAATGCAGTAGAATTCGCAACTAATCATCTCTCAATGTGTGGGGTTTGATATGCGTTAAGTCATTCTTGATTGGTGAATGAGTAAATTATCATCGCAGTTAAGAGGCAATCTATGCGATCACTATAAATTAGAGGACCTTAGGCTGGATATCCACCAACCTAAATCTCGACTTAAAGTAGTTGTTTTAGCAACTTGGTACTGTAAATTATTTTACCCGTGTGTTAAATTACGAAATCTTTCGATCAAAACTTCTACAACGTACAGTCGAAATCTGAAGAGTTATGATGCATATATTCGGTGTAGCTTTCGTTTTCCTGGATATGGTTTCAGGGCGCAAGCACCAGGTAACGTGGCTTCCTTGCGAGGTAGAGACGTTTTGTATTGCAACGACTCCAACCGCCGCGCGAGCGTGCTAACCGACAGTAAGCCATTCTATGTTACTTCACAAGCCACAATGCACTGGAGTACACAGAGCCCAATTTGCTCCTTTATCGACGAAGCAGCATCAGTTGTGCGCATCACATCTGTCCAGGACGTCCTGCCTTTATTTCATACATACTAAGATTTTCACTCCAAAACTCCTTGATTGTAAATCCTGTTCGCGACTATATGTCGGCCAATCGCACCAAAGAAATAGTACTGTCACGTGTGAATAAAACGTTTCGTCCAATCACAGAGCAGATATGCGCGATACCGTATTTGCGGCTCCTTCCTCGGCGAGCCGGCATCTCAAGCTTCTAGCTGCTTTCTAGCTGTTTACAGTGTTCGGCATTTATCAGCAAAAAGCTGAAAATCCAAGATTTTCTATCTAAGAAAGTCAGTAGATGAATACATTTCCGAGCAGCAGGACAAAAATACGCTTTCTAAAACAAGACGAGATGTCTTCTTGAATTTTGTTGTGTATTGGGAGTATTAAAAGAACAAGCATTTAAATCAAACTAGGAACAGCAATCTTTACTCCTGGCAGTCCGCCATCTTTAAGGCTGGTTTCCATATAATCTCTTCGGTCTCATCAGTCTCGCCGATCGCATGAAATAATGCACACGCGATCCATGAGATTCGATGCGATCGTATGTTTCCATATAATCTCACCATCGCATAGAATATGAATCTTTGGTGCGCCATTTTGAAAATGTACGCGACCGAGATGACTGCTGGTCTCGAAACAATGAATTCTGGGATACATTCCGATCGCATCAGTCGCATTCGAACGCTTTTGAATGTCTCCATATAATCTCATTCAATCGCATGCGATCTCCTGGATAGAACAGTGTTCTATACGCGCGATCGCGATCGCCCCGATCGTTTCAGTCTCTTCCGATCGCGAGAGAAGTGTTTCCATATAATCGCATGGATCGCGTGTACACTATTTAATGCGACTGGCCGGGGCGGAGGAGTAGGAGTGATCCTCCGTAAGGGGCTTACTGTTAAGAAAAAGAGCTCTCCTTGTTTTCGATCCATGGAATACATGGACCTGTCAATTTCTAGTAACGATGCCAACAGCACCGCTATCCGTCTTCTGGTAATATACCGTCCCCCTCCATCAAAGGAGAACAAACTCACCGTCTCAATGTTTTTTAAAGATTTCTCAGTTCTTTTGGAACATTTGACCACTGCCTCTGGTCATCTGATTCTTACTGGCGATTTCAACTTCCATGTTGATGACCTCAGGAACTCTGATGCGGCAAAGTTTGTTGATCTTCTTGACTCAGCGGGCCTAGCACAAAGGGTCACTGGTCCTACGCATAAGAAGGGTCACACTCTTGACCTTATTATCCATCGCGATGAGGACACCATAATTTCCGGAGATATTGATATTGTCCCCGGTATGCCATCTGATCACAGTGCTGTTATGTGTTCATTAGACATAACGAAACCAACTCCATCTAAGCTCACCTTGTGCCGTCGTAATCTTCATCGCCTTGATTACAAGGGTCTCAAAACGGACATTCTGCAGTCTAACTTACATCGCAACGCTGGGATAAACGATACCAACTCCCTCGTGGAGCAATATAATGCCGTTATGCGTACCTTAATTGACAAGCACGCACCTGAGCGCTCGTTCTCCATCACGCTGCGCCCACATGCTCCATGGTACACTGATGAGCTTCGGTCACTGAAGAGGCAGAAGCGCCGCGCAGAGCGCAAGTTTCTATCGGCTCGCCTTGAAGTCTATCGACAGATCTATACTGACAGGTGTAATGAATATATCAAGGCCCTCGATGCTGCCAAGTCCTGTTACTATCGTGAAAAGATATCCTCCGCTGATCAAAATCAACTTTTTCAGATGATATCTTGTCTCTTTCTGGTGAAACCTCCCCGCCCTCTACCATCCCACACCTCCCTTAATGCTTTGGCTGAAAGCTTCAATGAATTTTTCTGTAACAAAATACGTAATCTCAGACAATCTCTTTTAAAGTCCAGTCTGCAGCACGAAATGCTCTCAGTGTCAGTAGACCCCACTCCTTGCACTAGCACTCTAAGTAGCTTTCACCTGGTGACGAACAGCCACATCAGCGATTTGATCGCCAAATCCAAACCTAAAACCTCTGTTTTGGACCCCCTACCTACTACTGTTGTTAAGCAATGTGCAGATGAGCTGGTCTCCCCTGTGACTTATATAGTCAATGCTTCTCTGAGCAGTGGGACATTTCCAACATCCCTGAAAAAGGGAGCTGTGCTGCCAAAACTGAAGAAACCCAAGTTAGATGTAAATATATTCCCGCATTACCGCCCACTGACAAACATTGCTTTCCTTTTTAAATCATGGAGCGTGTCGCAGCGTCTCAGATAGTGAACTATCTTATTGCAAACGGGCTCCTCCCCAATTTCCAATCTGCATATAGGCCATTCCACAGTACCGAAACAGCTTTAGCACGGGTATTCAACGACATCTACCATGCTATCGATAATCACCAAGACGTCATCCTTGTACTGTTAGACCTATCATCAGCCTTCGATACCATTGATCATCTTATGCTTCTAGAGCGCCTGCACACCAGATACGGCATCGCAGGCACAGTCCTATCCTGGTTTAGATCCTACCTTGTGGGTCGCACACAGTCTGTGATCATTGATAATGTTGAATCTACTGAGAGGCCAATACCATTTGGCGTACCTCAAGGCTCCGTACTTGGCCCTATTTTGTTTTCCTTGTTCTTCGCGCCATTGGAGGATGTTATTAAGGCAAATGGACTCTCTTGCATGATGTACGCCGATGATACCCAACTCTATATTTCTTTTAATGGCAAGACCAGGGAAGTGGAAATGTCCAGACTTGAGCGCTGCGCTAAAGACATCATGGTCTGGTGCACCACCAATGGTCTCAGTTGCAATGCAGACAAGACCGAAGTTCTCCACCTTCGGTCACGTTTCCGCAAAAGTGACCCAATCTCCTCCTTGGAGATTGGAGACGAGATAATATTCCCAGTACCTGCAGCAAGAGACCTTGGGGTCACCATTGACACCCACCTGTCCCTAAACACACATGTTAATAATATATGCAAATCTGCGTCTTTTGCCATTAAAAACATAGGCAGAATCCGCAGATTCCTGACACAAGCTGACTGCGAGAAAATTGTACATGCGTTTATAGCCTCTAAGCTAGATTATTGCAATTCAATCCTCTATGGCCTACCGGTGTCACAGCTTGATAAGCTCCAACGCATACAAAACACGGCAGCTAGGCTAGTGACTAGATCTAAGAAACATGAACACATCACTCCCGTTCTTCGCGCGCTGCACTGGCTCCCTGTCCGTATGAGAATCAATTTTAAGATCCTTTTGATAACTTTCAAGTCACTTCACGGCCAGGCTCCATGCTATGTATCTGAACTCATTGTTAAATATCAGCCTAAAAGAACTCTTAGATCTTCTCACTCCAACCTTTTATCTCTACCCAAGTCTCGCTCTAAAACCTATGGCGACCGTTCCTTTGCTTTCGCTGCTGCCACTCTTTGGAATACGCTGCCACACAACGTCAGGTCCGAACCTTCCCTGTCGTCTTTCAAATCCAAACTTAAGACATTCTTATTCAATAAATGATATATTTATTATTATTATTATTTATCTTTTCTTGTTTTTATCAAACTGTAGGATTTTTATCTTTTCCATCAGTTAGTCACTTTTTATTATATTTTTACTTTTTAATAACTCATTGTACATTTATCAACAGTTATAATATTTGTAAAACATAGGTAAAACAATATTGTAAGAGCATTGAGAATTTTTAAATGCTCAGGAACATTTTATTATTTATTATTATTACATTTCCGGTATATAGCATTTTCCCCCTCTTAAAACCTGTCGAAGGGGTACAATAAAAACAGTCCAATGTTCTTATGCAATCATAACATGTTTAAGTCAAATCCATAACGTGTAGGAGGCTTCGGTATCCTAGTAGGGTTCCGTCTAGGTGAAGGAGCCTGTGTAGCTGCATCAACAGATGTAGAATCCTCTAGGGTGCTGCTGGTTGGGTAGCTGCTTGATTCAGAAATACTCTGTTCTGGGAGTTCTGGTGTTGGTGATGCAGGTTCTGTAACAGGTGGTGTGGTGGTACTGTCCTCGGCTGTCTACGCATAAGCAAATATGCAGGGCTGGATGTGGTGTACACCTGTATGTAAATAGCATGCGACTTATCTTATCTTGCTTGGTGTCACTGTCCTCAGACATCTAGTCCATCTGGGACAACCAACGTATCGCTCTGCCATGCCATTTGATGCCGGGTGTCCAGTCGGTGTTGGAGTGTGGTGTATGTTGTTCTTTCGCAGGAAATTTTCAAACTCCTCGCTCACAAATTGAGGGCCATTATCTGAAACGATATGTTCTGGAAGGCCAAAATTACTAGCACTAGTAGTAGACTTGGTTGGTAATACTTCTGAATAGAATTCAATAACAATGAGAAACATATGTCCCATGTACTCTCCAGCATAATCTATATGCAGTCTCTTCCAGGGACCTGAGGGCCAGTTCTATTGAGCCAGAGGAGGGGGAGGGGGGAGAGCACGTGCTGTTTCCTGACAACTTGTACAATGCTTAGCTATTTGCTCAATGTCATCATTCATACTTGGCCACCAAAATACTCTCTGGCAAGACCTTCCATTCTCACAGTTCCTGTATGTTCACTATTGTGGGTCTGAGTGTAGATGGTATAATAACTCTACTTCCCCATAACACACATCCTTGCTCTACGGTCAGTTCAGACCTACGCAGGAAGTAAGGTCTCAATTGATCATCATCACACTTACTTGGCCATCCTTCAAGTGTTAGCTGTAACACCTTTGACAAACATGGGCCTTCGGCGTGTTTCTGAAGCCACAGTTTTGGCGGTCAGTGGTAAATCCTTAAGAGCTTCCTCGTCAATCAGCAGTATATCCTCTGGCTCCTGTAGATCTGTCGGCTCAGATGATTCCTGCGATTGAGCTCGAGACAAATAATCAGCACATACATTTTCTTTAGAAGAAATGTACTTAAATTTATAACTGTAAGCAGATAATATTAGGGCCCAGCGTTTGATTGTTGCAGCGGCAAGCTGAGGTATAGCGGCGTGTTCTCCGAAAAGTCGTACTAATGGCTGGTGATCCATATACAATGTGAATGTACGACCAATCAAGTCACGTTCTATTTTAGCATAATTTCTCTCTGCATTTGTGAGGCTACGAGAAGCAAAATGTACTGGTCTCAGCTCACCGTTTAGACCAGGTTGCTATAGTACAGCACCGATTCCATATGAGGATGCATCTCACGATAGTACTAACTCTTTGTTACGGTCTAGTGTGACAGGATGACTTCTTCACTCATCATTTCTTTGATTTTATGGAAAGTCATCTGCTGTTTATTCTTCCAGGACCAAGGTTCGTCCTTCTTCAAAAGCTTGTATATTTGCGCCATGTGTTAAGCATAAATCTTCCATAGTAATTCACTAAGCCAATGAAGTTACGCAGCTGTTACATCTTTGGGTGCAGGAGCTTCCTTAATTGCTCTGACCTTAGAATATGTGGGCTGGATGCCATTCTTGTTAATCTTGTACCCTAGGTATTCAACTTCAGACAGCGTGAACTTACACTTTGTCATGTGTAGTCGCAGATTATGCTCTTGCAAGCGTGTCAGCACTCCTTGGAGGTTTCTCAAGTGCTCTGCGTCATCTCTACCAACTCCGCTGGTGATCCCAGGCAACCTGCAGTAACAGAACAGACCGTGTTATTAGTGGTTTAATTATGTGATGCTTCATCAAGGGGTATCTGATGAATAGATCAAGGTTGGCTATCAAGGTTGGCTACGTTATTTAGAGTTACTTTATAGTCACTACACAGAAGTATGTCTCCAGGCGCACATATTGCACACATTGCACATATTCCCCATGGCACTCTTATCTCTTGCAACCGCAATGCAACCGCAATGAGCAACTCAAATAGCCAGCAGTATAGCCTCAGGTCACCTAAATTACATACGAAACCAGTGAATACTGTCCGTTTTCAGAATTTTGTATCGTATAAATACTTAGAATATAGTTATGTGTGAATTCGCAATGCTCCTGTAATCCAGCTGTAAGCTGCAATACACTGTAAAAAATAATGAGCTGAATTGGCCCCCAAAAATGGGGCCGAAACGGTGAGTCCAGAATGGTACTGGTGGAGGGGCCAATTCAGCCCTGTCAAAGAGGGGCTATTTTGGTACCAATGTTTGGGGCTGCATTGACTATCAAGAGAGCCCAATCAGCCCTCAATAAGGATTTGTAATGGACCCTCTATGTGGCCAAAATAAAACAGAACTGGGCCATTTTGGACTTTTGATTGGCCGAAACAGCACCATTAAATTTGGCCCTTTTGAAAATGGCCCTCATAAAATGAGCCATTTTAGCTCCTTGTTGGGTTGTCGCAGGATTTCAATGACTACAGAACAATAGTTTTCCAAATCACGTTTATTTCATTATGCAATACAAGGTTCACTGATTGATGCAAACATTCTATTATATAATTATATCCTCTTAAACTTCAACCATATCGAATTAAAAAATATGATTTAAACAACGAAAAAAGTGACGAAAACTGCAAATATACAATATGAACCCCTTTTCGGACCTGATTGACTATGGGCTGCTTGTGGACCCCCTCTATCGACTAGACTAATAAAAGTGCCAAAAAATGAACTGTTGACATTTTCTTCACGCCCAATTTCAAGCGATGCTCCAGAAGGTAAAAAATATTTGTTTTTTTGTGCACAATGCGTTGTACACATAGAAGCTGCCCAGGCCTGTGGTATTTTGCTGGTAACACTGCCTTCAGGTACAGTCAAAAAGCTCTAAACAATCTTTAACTCAGAGCTACCCGGTTCAACTGCGACAGCTGTTTGATAGCCTTCAGGGAAATGAGCTATATCTCGCTTTAAAAAAAGCTTCATTTAGTGAAGGCCCTCAAACCGTCATTGCTAGAGCCTCCCAACAGAGTTTGTGGAGTGGGAGAGCTCTGGGTTGAAGAATAGAATTTGGTTTGTCTTAGAAGGCTGCCAATTCCTTAAAAAGGATGTCACAGTTACACATTTCTGTCCTCTCCCAATCTCAAGTAAGGCTTGCTCAAGAAAGGTAAGGATTCCTTTAGAGGTGGTGTACGATATGTTGTACACATAGAAGCTGCCCAGCAGCCCAAGGACAGCATCCAATATACTGGTCTGGGGTATCTTGCATGCTATAGTGCGTTGTACACATAGAAGCTGCCCAGGCCTGTGGTATTTTGCTCACTGCCTTCAGGTACAATAAAAAAGCTCTAAACAATCTTTAACTCAGAGCTCCCCTGCTCAACTGTGACAGCTGTTTGATAGCCTTCAAGGAAATGAGCTATATCTCGCTTTAAAAAAACTTCATTCAGTGAAGGCCCTCAAACGGTCATTGCTAGAACCTCCCAACAGAGTTTGTGGAGTGGGGGAGCCCTGGGTGGAAGAATGGAATTTGGTTTGTCTTTAGAAGGCTGCCAATTCGTTAAAAAAAGATGTCACAGTTACAAATTTCTGTCCTCTCCCAATCTCAAGTAAGGCTTGCTCAAGAAAGGTAAGGATTCCTTTAGAGGTGGTGTACGATATGTTGTACACATAGAAGCTGCCCAGCAGCCCAAGGACAGCATCCAATATACTGGTCTGAGGTATCTTACATGCTATAGTGCCTTCAGCTACAATATATATTATGTCAGCGTCAAAAAGCTCACCCACAATAACAATCTGGGGTTGCACCAAGTCCTTTATTATTGAATCAACATCTGCATCCCTCTGCAAAAACAATTACATTTATAACTTTAGTGTGATAGTTACAATCCATTTTGGTTTTAGCCAAGTTTGATTTTGAAGCTGGTTCTAAATTATCAGCCTTTTCCTGAACGTCATCTGATTGTTACTCACTGTATAGTAGTAAAACCATAAAATACCACAACATATTGTACAATGGGTTGTCCAAAAAAATGTACCTCCAATCCCCCACCCCCATTAAGGAACCTGGAAATTCTGTAGGGGTTGCTGTGTTTGACCCTGGAATTTCCACAGGGCCATTCATTTTACCCTTGAATTTCCCACAAGAGAATGAGGAATTTCCAAAGGGGTTGCTGTAAATTTTGACGGGGCTTGTATAGTAGTCTGGAATTTCCACAGGGGTAGAGCAATTTTTGAAACTTTGAAGTTCCTCAAAAGGAAGGGGATGGGAGTACGTTTTTTTTAAACAGCCCATTAGGAGTTGGGTATAGGATCCATGTTGTACTTATGAAACATGCACACCTAAAATGTTTAGCTGTGGCGAAGCCAATAGCTTGAAACTTCCCATGATGAATGACCTGTACATTGTTGGTACTTGTCAATTTGGATATGGCCAAAGTACAAGGACATGAACACACACAAGGCACTTTTAAGCATGCATGTACATATATTAACACTTGGTGCCCATGTGCAATAGAAAATTGCAATGGCAAGTAAACACTACATTTGTGCTATTCAGTTGAGCATGGTCGATAAGTTTGAACATTTCGTTTGGATAGTTTTGTGTCTCAAAAAGCACGTTGTCATGTGGAGTTTGCAATGTTGTCTAGGAAATAGCCAATGATTTTGAAACTTTGGGGCAACATTTTTGACAACATTATGAACCGGCCTTGACAACATGCTTTTTGAGACATAAAACTATCCAAATTAAACGTTCAAACTTATCAACCAAACTCTAGGCATTCCATGCTCAACTCAATAGTGCAATACCAAGGTACAAGGTCAAGACTAGTGCTGTGTCTAAGTCAAAATCAATAGTGTGTCAACATGCCCTTAATTTGTCACGACTACCAAAAAACATTTTTTTATAAATTGGACATTTTATGAAATATGTTAAAGTGTACTTCTCCAAAGTTAAGTTGTGTAACTCGGAGTGCAGCCAAAGTTGTCTTAACATATAAAGTGCTTTTTATTTAATAGTATAAAGGATTTATGAATAGTGAGTAACAACAGTAGGAGATTAATTTCAGCTAGCCTGCTCAACAGGCGCTAGCAGTGATACCAAGGAAACAGTATGATACCAAGGAAACAGTGATGCCGATACTCGCCCCAATCTCCCATTTTTGACTGAGCTCTAGAAGAGCTTCAGATGGCTTTCAGGAAATTTTCCAGGGCACTTTTTGAGAGCCTGTTTCACAGGCTAAATTTCAAGACTTTTATTCTCGTCAGGCGCAAGTTAGAAGCTGTATCCAGAATGGTCAAGCATCAGCAGAACATCCTTTCAGCACAAGATACACAATACAGAGAAAACATTGGTCTTAGTTGCCTAACTTTTAGTAAAGATGGCTATCATAAGTACCTCTATGATTGTCAGCACTTCCTCCTGTACTGCCCCCTTCCGTCCACCTCTTTGTTTAAGGTGCTTATTCACTATCATAAGTGATGCTCTATTCTTGATTTCTGTCAGGGTTAAAAATTCGTTTTTTTTTAGTCACAACATTAATTCACCTTGTAGAGACGAGTCTACAAGCTAAATGGGCAAGATACATGCTTTCTTAAAGACCCTGTGTCCGATGGGCGTGACAAATAGTTTCGTAGCCCATATAACTCTATGCTAATGAGGTACCGGTAAAAGTAGTGAACTCAATCAGTTAAAATCTTGTGGAATTTCAATCCATCCTTTGGCCTAAACCTGATTTGTGTGATGCGAAGTCATGGAACAACAAACTAATGGTGTTATTTTAGAAGTTTTTTACGGTATTAGATAAACACAACAAACCAATCATAACATTATCACACCCATCGGACACAGGCTTGTTAATTACTGGATGTAGTAGCAGCACCAAAAAACATTGATAGAAAATGCGAGCGATTTTTTTCCACACTTTATAATTGGCACATTCCACTAGCATTTAGTGAGTTAGCTTGTGGGAATTTCGAACCCTGTCTGTATTGAAAATATATTTGTTATTTAAAAAATGACTTATAGGTAAACCTCTATAGACCAGAGGTTAAAGTCAACATCATACTTACCATCTTTATTACAACCTTCTTCTGAAAGGGCAGCCTCCATGTCACCAATGACATCAGTTATGGTCTTCAATTTGCTGCCTTCTGCAAACTTCAGGATTTTGTCTTGCCACATGTCATATTTTTTGCGGATGTTTGAAGGCAGCTCATCGTCTCCAAAGATTCGACACATCTCTCCTTTAAGCTTTAAATAAAAACATAGTATACACAGATATGTTAATCTTTGCAATTATTATTTTCATGAATGCTCATCTGGAACAGATGTCAGAAAACAATTACCGGTATAATTTACTTTGCACTCGTAAAACTACCTGTTTAACTGTTTAACTTTGACAGTCAGTCATAATACCAAAGTTGCAATGTTTCAGCCATATCACATGGCCTTCATCAGGCATCTGCAGAGTCAGCATGTTTTATACAATTGACCAGGCATGCCAAGTAATGTGTGGTCCCATGCACATAACAGCACAGAGCATAGCCCTGCTGCAGTACATGTCAAGTGGGTGGGTGACTTTAGAAAAATTAGTATTTCATGAGACCACAAAATAGAAGAAAACTGGTGATTTTTACCTAAAAAATAGGCATATAATATTGCTCATAAATTCTCAGAAACATAAACAAAACAATATGTACAATATCCCTGTCCATTAAGGGTTTCAAAATGCCAAAGAACCACAGAAACTCATAATATTGACATCAAAATACCAAAAATGCAAAATAACATTGGCAAATGGTCATCTTGGACATACATGTTTTAACAGTAATAATGCAGTTCACACAAAATAGGATCATAATTTATAAAAATATGATTTAAAAAACTAGAAATTGGGCAATTCCAGGAAATATATGTAACTCAGGGGCAGGCGGCACTAGTTTTTGACCCCCGATGCATCCAGCATTTCCAAAATGGCTCCCCCCCTCCAGACGCACAGCATCCTATACTCATATATATGCACGTGAGTGATCTTGAAAACGTTGTTTGTGCAACGTTCAAGCTCAAAACAAGGGCAAGACGCTTTCTTTGCTTGTATTGCCATAACGTTTTTCACCGGATATATGCATTTGCACGTACTTGACAAAATGACCATGTGGCACCCTTGCCCCCCTTTACCCATGCAGATAGAATTCCTGAGAGGTTATACTAACTTCCAGCTTCGAAAACCCCCCATGCAGGCAGAAGTCCGAGCTTGGAAACCCCCTCCCATTTAGAATTTCCAATTTGCCTGCCCCCGGGGTACATATATTTTCTGGAATTGCCCATTGTGTGAAAAGGAAGTATAAATTTATGCATAATTCTATTCCGTTGACATAAATGTTATTCTATTAATGTTACTGAGAACCTTCACAGCACGTCCTCAGAAAAACAATCATGTTCTCAGTAACCTTAAAGACCCATGGCATCAAAGCCGCAGTAGAAAAATTGATGAAATGCAAATATTATACAATATGAACCTCTTTGGGACCTGGTTGACTATGGGCCTGTAATCTTCCAAATATTTTTCAAATTTCATTTTTTTAAATAATAATACTTTTGCCCTGAAGTGAATAGCTCAGGTGAAAAGATGGTTTGATCCATAAAAATTGTTGCAAAAAGGTAGTATCAAAGGCATTTGACACTTACGTGGATAATGTTTTTTAGTGAAGGGTAATCTGAAAGCACATTCTTGACTAATGTGGGCGATGTCAAGATGTCATGGCGTCGAAGTGGGAATGTCTTGTCCATAAAATCTTTATGGAGCTTCTGCTTCTTTGGTTTTTGAGCAAGCTCTGCCCTGTTGGCCTTCGCAAAGTTGCGCAGGCTCTCCAAGGACTCCCCTTCAGGTATATCTGGGATTTCTGCCCAAGTATGTCCCTTCTTTCCTTTTTTCTTTGGTACCTCCCCTGCCTCCCCTGCTACACCATTTAGCCGACTGCGTTTTTGGATCTTCTTCCAACGATTGAAGAGTTTACCATCGATGGTATCCTTTTAAAAGAAGGCAAACATCAAAGTAAGTGTTTTCAAAACTAGGGGGTTACATTTGTAAATATTTTTTTCTGAACTACAGAAGAGCTTTTTTTTGGCTTGACCCTATCGGAAAAGGCCATTTTGCTATACCCCCTTGCAAAAACTCTTATGTAGGGGGTGCGGCTAAAAAATGGAAAGGCCCTTCCAGAAACTACAGCCACATAGGCTACATAGATATTGTTTAGGGAGATATATTAAAGTGACCATGTGACCAGTTCAAGCCAAGAATTAGAACATGTTCTGAAAGGATATATTTTTTCTTCACCTGTTGTACTGAGACTAACATGCAACTTCAGTACAGTTTGTGTCTACCTCAAGCATAAAACAATAAATTGCAGCACCCATGAGATTGTTCCTATTTTGGAAGAATAACTTTTTAAAGGGCCATATCATGCGAAATTCCAGGCCTCAGGATTCTGAGTGGCACTTGTATATATGACTTTTTCAAGAATAATTCTGTGTACAAACCCATTCATTGTCATCCTGATTCGTCACCTTGTCTGCCAGACAAGGATATTTCTTTATGATCTCTTGTGCAATCCACTCTCGCTCTGGTGTCTTAAGTGATGTGGTATAATTGTTAATATTGATGCAGACATCCCTCACTAACTCGCTCTTCAGGTTAGGTTTCAGGTGACCTGAATTCAGCCCTGCTTCCACAGATGCTGAAAACTAGAAGAAAGTACAATGATTAATTAACTTGAAAGAAAAGTAGTCTCATGATTTGAAAGAACTGAAATCATTATAAAAAGTAGTGTATATGAAATAATATTTTCTGGGAGCCAGTTATCAACATAACAGCTGGAAAGAGTGGTGCTTAGTAAAAAAAGAATAAAATATCAACATTCAAGGCACTACACATGCTGCCAGAACTAGCTGGCCACCTCCCAAGCTTGCCAGCATTTTTTGCACTGTTTAACACACTGCTGGCAACTTTCCATTGTACAGTGAAGACATACCCCTGTCAAAGAGATATTTTGTGACTGTCCAGTGACAACTATGTCTCTTAAAGAGAAACTGCAATGCTAAATTTACTAATTTGTAATAAACAAGCTATTGATTCAATGCTCTACAACTGCAGTGCATTTCCTCAGCCACACACACAAAACAATAACTAACAATAACATACCCGTGTTGGGAGCTCAAAATTTGACACCCATTTAGGTAGAATCTGCAACAAAAGGGCAAAAATGAGTGACTCACACTGACAACTACTGAAGCTTTCATAATACTGCAGAATGTCTGAATGTATCTATGAAAAACGGTCAACCAGGGCAGTTGTCACTTTTCAGAACAGATGGTTCAAATTGAAAGTAGCCAACCCATGAAGAACTGCAGATTATCTCAGCATTATAAAGTGAGTTCCGATGGACAATGTATCCAGGGTTTTCACAAGAGTTTGCAGGATCACGATACTCTATTTTGACGGATTTCACAGGTGTACACTTTGCATTCACTTCAAATATACATTTTATTCAGAACCGGTGTAATCATTTTGTATTTGGGTTTAAAACAGCTGCATGGGCATACATTGATCATGTCTTATAAGCCTTATGTTATTTTTTTAGGTAAAGTCTAATAATTTCCTAATCTATTACAGATCTCACCTTTCCTCCATAGGGTTTTATTTTCTTCTCAGATGATCTTGAGGGATTATCCCTTTTATCCTGTTATTGGTTGAGATAGAATAGAAAAATTCACATTAGCATTCAACACTCATTACTTGTTTGCTCTAAATTGCTGAAAAAATACGTTTGTCGATTATAATGTATCAGTCAATTCCAGTGGTGATCATCCCCTACCCAGGACACCGTGGGGCATTTGCACACCACTGGCTACCCTAGGGAATTTTGAAAATGTTGCTGTCCCCGGGCTAAAGTAAATGAGCTTTGTAATAGGACACTTACAACTAGTTTCTTCGGGGCCTTTCCTTTCGGTGTCGACGTTCTATTGCTCGATCTCGATTCTTCTTCGTCTTCCGAGTCGCAAATGCTGGAAATATCAAGTAGAGAGCTAGAGGCGCTGCTGGAATTTGATTTCGCCTTCGGAAAGCTTGTATCCACGTCCCTAACAGAACTTGGCCCAGCAATGGGAGACTGCGAAAAAAAAATATATAAAGAATACCTATTACAATATGGAAAAGAATAATTAAAGGACTGGGGTTAGTAATTCGGAGATTTCGAGGTGTAATCAACATCTTTCCAGCTTCAGTGTTCCGTTTTTCAAACCGAACTAAACCGTCATCAAAAGCAAGCTCTTGGTGCGCATGACTGAAATTGTAAGCCACTGAAACCGGAAACCGGCGTCTCAGATTACTGAGCATGCGTCATAGCGTCCTGATCAATGGCGCGAAACGAGCGCGAACTCACACTGATAGAATCAGTCTCTTCGTCTTGTACTTCCACTTTCCTTAGAAAATTCAGGCGCCCTTTCAGTGTCGGGAAGTAAAACCTCAATAGGCCGTCGTGCTTCGCAATGTCCTGAAGATCTTTACCATCGGCAGCGTCCTTCTCTGTTAAGAAGGAAAAGAAAAGAAACAAGCAAGTCGTCAGTGAGCTTCTTGCAAGAGCTACTAGCTTACACACGTGGATTTCGCTTTCTTACCAAATTTGTGCGTAGCTTCGGGACAAAATCCGTTTGCCTTTAGCCAGGAAACAACTTCTTCCTTTGTAAAATCTGGATCAAATTCCATGGCAGACTTTGGAGTTGGTACTTCGTTAAAGAGCACGAGGTATAGGTGAAACACAGAGCTGAAAGGTCGCTCGCTTCTGCACTCTTCTGGTTGTCTTGAGGACTTCGACGAAAGAGGACGAATTTTGGAGGGAAAATCCTTTTATACCCATATCTTAATCCTTAATAGTAGTTTGGCATTAAAGCATGTCTCCCAATCAGAACGACGAACGTCCACGGATCATGTTTACATTGTGATATTATCATTACCCTTCAGAGGTTCACCCTCTATAATTCGCAAGTTATGGGTCTTCAGTGCACATTGTGCAATGTCGTCCTTGAAAATTTTGCGCTTTTTCTCAGTCACATAAAGCGAGTTCATAGAGAGGATCCAAATTTTCGGGTTTTATGTGGTATAGATGGCTGTGGAGTGACTTACAAGACGTTTTATGGCTACAGAAGCCATATCTACAGATCTCACAAGAATTTTGTAAAAAATGCACGTGACATTACACAGCCTGTGGATTTTGTGCGGCATGAATTGCCAGAGGAACAATCTGATGATGAATTTATAGGTGAGCTTCTATCAGATGATGATGATGCAGATGGAACATTTCATGGGGATTTGAACTGTACAAGTGCTGCATACCTCTTAAGAATAAAGGAATCACATAATCTATCACAGAAAGCATTGGATGACATCATTCAAAGCACAACCACCCTTATCTCTGTGGCTGTGAAGTCGGTCTGTGTGAATATTAGTAAGGAGCTATCAACACTAGACGTTGTCGATGATTTGCAAAACATCACATGGCAAGACTTATTTAGGCAAAATTCAAATGAGATCAACCCATTTCAAGATCTGGAAACTGAACACAGACAAAGACAAGTATTCAAAGAAAAATTTGGGCTTGTGGTAAGTGTGAAAAAAGACATTGAATTGTGTTGTATTGGCAAGTGTCATTTTTAAAGTTTGATTTTTCAAACTAAATTATCCAAATAATTATTTATCCCTTTAAGAAATTGTTTTTTGGGCTAGACTGCAGAAAGCCCCCCCCCCCCCCCCCCCCCCGCCCGCTGATTTGAAGCTGAAGATCTTTTGTGTTATGTCACCTCGTTCTGAGAGATGCAAATCAGCGTTGGGTATTCTGCAGTAACTCCAGGAGCTTGAAATTGTGCCCGATACAGGCATAAATGCACGTAAAATTTTTCCTGTGCCCAACTTGTTAGACTTGGACATAAAAACGTCTGTTTTCAGTCTCTACAGTGTTGTCTTAGTGAATTTACGACTAGATTTTTGATGAATTACACCTGTAATGCTGGTTCAAGGCATAAAATTACGGCTGATTGTTTGTTAATTTTGAGCCCTGGTTAACAAAGTCTATTTTATATTCTTTTGGAAAGGAACCTGTAAAGCGCGTCCTTGGCCATTATCATGGACACCGACTAAAAGGATCAAAGAGGAGAAGGGTTCAATGTGATGATGAGGTCATTGATATCCCTTTCCTTGAAAGCTTAGAGCAATGGTTGAATGACCCATCTATTTTGAAGCAGGTAATTAAATAAAAAATGATTTCTCCAGAGCATATGAATGAAATTTTTAGATTTTTATTGGACACAATTTTTTTGTCTATGTTTGTTGCCAATTGTTCTTTGTTTATTTACCAACGGAAAATCTCATCAGGTCCATCAGGTGTCACCAAATTGTTTACAAATGTACGAACTAATAATAACAATACTAATATTAACTATAATGTTTACAATAGGTACTAATTGATAGCAAAGAGTTCAATCATAACAGGGACTTTAATACGTTACTAGATATTAGGGCATACATAGATGCTGGGTATGTTATTGGCTTAGCGTAAAAACTTGGCTTCAAAACAAAGTGATGTTTCATGGCGAGGCTCCCTGCTATACAAAATAAAATCTGCCTCTGTTAGCAGGGATTGAAGAAAGGATCAAGAAAGTCCTATAAAAATGTAGGAAATTTTAAGAAATACTGTACACCCAATCTAAAACTGTGTTCCCCCTCATAGGTTGAGAATCCCCACCAGCGACATGACGGGATGATTTCTGATTACTGTGATGCTAGGACATTCAAGGAGCACCCTCTCTTCTCAAGGAATCCACATGCATTGCAGATTATATTATATTATGATGAAGTTGAAGTTGTGAATCCTCTGGGCAGCAAAACCTCTAAGCATAAAGTTGGTAATATAAATATTTCTTATTTACATGTTCATGGAAGGTGTTTTCACAGGCTTACCATCCTCCAGTGGTTATGTTTTATCCTCCACCGGTTATGTTTTGACTTGTAGCAGCTCGGCAAGCCGCTCAGCGATCTCTCGTGTTACCCCATAATTATATCGCTCTCAGAATTTGCTCCCGTAAATCATCTGTCATAGAATAAAGGTCAGATAAACTCTAATTGTGTTGTCTTTGATGTCTCAGTGCCATAATTCCCTACTATTTCGATGTTTTTCCACATCAGAGACAACAGAATTAGAGTTTATTCTATGACAGATGATTTACGGGAGCAAATTCTGAGAGCGATATAATTGTGGGGTAAACACAAGAGATCGCTAAGCGGCTTGCCGAGTCAAAACATAACCGCTGGAGGATAAAACATAACCACTGGAGGATGGTAAGCCTGTGGTGTTTTGCGACTCAATAAAGGGCTTACAACTAATTTGTCATATTAAGCAGTAAATCTATTCCTTGAAAAATTATCTTAGCTGTTGTATTATGCCACGCCATTGTTTTTTTTCTTAACTTTATAATCAGTAATGTTTTTCATGTTGCTTCTCGTTTTTCTTTGCCTAATTTACTGCTAATATTAGGGGTTTTCTACTATACTCTTGGGAACATTGACCCACTGCACCGTTCACAGTTGAAGGCAATGCAGCTCCTTGCTGTAGCCAAGAGAAGTGTTATAAAAAATATGGATGCAATGAAGTACTGAGGGCATTTATTATTCAGCTTGATCAACTAGAACAGGTCAGTGTGCAAAAATTGAAATAACATGTCCAGAGGCTTCATTATTCAGCAGGTAATGTTCTTCAGAATTATTTTAGGTTGTTCCTTTTTTATTAATTTTACATGAAATAATACCATAACATGCAAATATAATTCAAAGATGGTACATTCATTAAACAATGTTGTTGCACATCAAACTTGGATTTTCCATCATTTTTGCAATTATAGTTGTGCCCATTTGTCATTTTGTAAGAATTTAATTTGATATTGGATAAATGATTGAAGCGGTTATTCTATTTATTTCAGGATAGAGGTTATGAATTTCTTATAAATGGAGAACAAAAGTCCTTTACTGGCACTGTAGCCTTTGTTTCAGGGGACAATCTTGCCTCCCAGGAGATGGGTGGATTTAAAATTGGAAGCTCAGCAGCTTTGAAATGCAGAGTCTGCATGGGAAATGCCAATGATGTCGCTACTAAGGTGATTACTGAGTTAATACAGAGGGATCTCAATATAAGCAGGCATCCATTGGAAATGCATATTTCAAACATCTGATTTTGTCAAAGTGCAATTTTCATTGAATTGCAGCACATGCAGCACATGCAGCATGTAGTGCATGTACCAGTGAAATATCTACCTATTAACTATTGCAATTATTGTATACATACATGTGGTGAATAACATTCGATTTAATTATTATTATTCAAAGTCAAAATCTACAACAAGCAGCAATTGTTCCTTCTTTTTCTTGTTATGGTCTTTAGCATTTATTCAGTAAAATATTTGGCTATAACCATCCGTCTTTGTTTCTTCACTCTTTCAGTTTGAAGAAGATGATTTTGAGCTGCGCACACGTGTAATGTATGATCGACACTGTAGAGCAATTGAAAACTCTGATGAAGATATTACATCTCAGTTTGGAATAAATGCCCGATCTATTCTGAACCAATCCAGATACTTCCATGTTATAGAAGGCTTACCTGGTGATGCTATGCATGATTTGTTAGAAGGGTTGTTGCAGTATGAGGTGAAGGAACTCATCAAGTATGCAATCAGTGAGAAATTCTTTACATTAGACAACCTTAATCAGTGGATTCGGGATTTTGATTATGGATATGCTGACGTTTCCAACAAGCCATCTGTGATAAGCACTGCAACTTTAAATTCATGCACAAACTCGCTCAAACAGAGAGGTAATTATGCATAGCCACAGATTCGTTATTTTTATCTTTTTTAACATTCCTGCTTATTATTCAAAATAAATCATTTGTTAATATAATCTCCCTCAAGAAATGTTTGACAAAAACATGATTGGCCCCTTTTTTAGCTAGCTGTTTGCTTTAATCTTGTTTTTATAGCTTCACAGATGTGGTGTCTGGGTAGATTTTTGCCCCTGATGATTGGCCCACACATGCCTGGTGATGATGAAAAGTGGCATCTATTTCTAACTTTGTTAGATATAGTGGAGATTGTTTTTGCAGAGGTTACAACAAATCGCAAAGCTTCCTACTTGAGAGACCTCATCACAGAACACCACAATACGTTTGTCCAGTTGTATCCCAACTGTTCAGTCATTCCAAAGATGCATTATCTACTCCACTATCCTAGGACAATGAAAAGGTAACAAACTAACTGTCAAACCGTCAGCAAAGTGAACCTATTTCAATAGAAAATAACTTAGGCTACTATAGAGAGGGGGGGGGGGGGGGGGGGCAAGCTGTTTTTCCCCACATACATGCATACACACATACAATACTTTTTATTTGGCACAATTTACAAAATTACAGTACATCAGTGTTAGCACAAATCGATTACATTAAAAAGACAAAAAGGAAGACTATATACTTCATATGTAGCTTCTATTGTGCGAGGTTGCATCTCAGTTCAAAGCGTTCCCATATGTACTTAGCTATTTGTTGGTGGGTGCTATTTTTATTGCCGCCCTGCATCAATAAAATGAAGTCTATTTTCATTGTATGCTTTGCACTTCATCATGAAGTGTTTTCGTCTTCCATTTTATTGATGCAGTTAAAGCATTATCTTTCTTCTGGTGGTTTGTATGGTCTTTTATGTCGACCGGCTGCTTCTGTTTCAAGTTTGTGATTGCTTAGTCGTAATTTTGTCATGGCTATACAGTGATTTATGTTGGAAACCTGTGATAGGTATTCTGCACATTTATATTTGGTTTTAAGTAAACAATTATGTTTGCAATTTTTTTTGTTTACCATCTTTTCCCTTATTATCATTATCAACTTCACTCTGCCAGATCTGAAACTCGATATCCTTAAAGCATTGCTTGACTGACTCAAGGAGGTGCGACGGGCAAACCAGGGACCAACACCAAGGTCCAATATGTACCCTAGCCCTACTTCATTTGACACTAAAATATTACTTCCCTGGGAGGGGGGAACTGCCTCATCTGCTTTGACTGATTCAGCCTTCTTCATTTAACTGTAAATGAACACTTGATTTATTTATATCGTAGGCTTGGACCAATGGTGCGATCGTGGACCATGAGGTTTGAGGCCAAGCACGAAAGATTAAAGAAGCTTGCTGCATCTCTTGGCAACTTCACAAATATCCCTTGGACACTGGCCCTTCGCCACCAATTGAGGCAATGCTACGAGTTGTCAGGAGGTAGACATGGACAACAATCGATTGAGAAACCCCTTGAAGTAGGTCCAGGTAAGTGATCACTTTGTCATTGTGAATAGAGCGATTTCAGATGACCCTTTGAGAGTAAATCAGGCCTTTGTTGTTATGTCAGTGTTTTCTTTGGTAGAGAGTGAAGTCTTTCGTCCTTCAGCCAATCAAATTTGCAAACTAAAACAAAACACGCCATTGCTTACATCATGATTAAACGCAAGTCTTGCTAACTTGCCTCTAATTGGTTTGTTGTTAAATGGCTTCCATTCCTGATTGGCTAGTGGTTTTGTTTTTTTGTTTAGTTTTCAGCGCTCATCTGAAATCTGCTCTGATAAGATAAATTGTCAGCAATCATCATCTTTGTTGATCTGAAGTTCCTGCTTTGAATCTCATACTTTCCAGGGCTCGAAATTAAGAAATAATCATAGTCGTAGTTTTACACCTTTTACCAACATTATAGGTGTAATTCATTAAAAATCTAGGCGTAAATCCATTAGGAAACACTGTAGAAACTGAAAACACAGTCGTTATTCTTAGCCTAGGACTAAAAAGTTAGGCATAAAAGGAAACATTTTAGTCATATTTACGCCTGTATCGGGCGCAATTTCAAGCCCTGCTTTCTGAATAATTGCTGAATTTTCAAAGCCGTCCTTCCCAGGGATTTCAGCATGCTTTATGGAACCAAAAGTTATCAGCAGGGCATGTATTTTAAGTAATGAACATTGAAGAGTTGTATTTTATCTTTTAGGAACCCAAATAGAGGCTAACAATGCAACCTACTTTGACATGCTCTCAGCGAGACTAGACACGCTGGAAGATGATGATATAATTCATGAGTAAGCTTTATTATTTAAGAATAGATTGGGCAGTAACAAAACAATCCTGAACCAGTTGTTCATGAGGACCCCGGGCTCACTTACCACCACCCGGGGCCTGATATTACCTTTTTTGGTGTATAGTAGGTGCCATTGGCAACCAATTCAATAAGTTTAGTCCACAAAAAGCAAATAGTTGCCACACAAACGTTGTTTTAGCTGAACTAAAAAAAGATGGGATACCATTTGGCAACTAACATTTTAGTCGCCAAGCTCCCACATTTAGTCCCCATTTGGTGACCATATGGTCGCAGTGTCGGGCCCTGACCCTGATTATTTTTGCCCTTACCCAACCTGGAATTTCTGAATTTCTGGAGTTTCCCCAATATGATCATCCTTGTGTGGGTAGGTACGAAACACTGACCTGTGCTTCTTGGACCCCCATCCATTGGACCCCTCTTGACCCTGTCCATGTACCCCCTAGTCCATGGACCCCTTGTTAAAAATGTGGAGATTGGGAAATGTTTTACCTCAGTCCTTAGATTGCTCTGAAGGTACCACCTGGTCGCTCTCAATATTGTTGTCATAAACTAGCTCACAGATTTTTCAGCCGATCAAAAGAAATTTGCAATTGTATAACAACAACCCCTCTCCTTTCCAATCCTTGGCATCTTTACTAGGTTCTTAGAGGATTTGGGGTAGAATTATGTCACATAAAGCCTGATTCAGGGACATTTTCTTGTCTTTTGCATCAATTGATGGCATAGACTTTGATAGAGATATCAAACAGTGAAATTTCAAAACAGTTCATTAAGTTATGAATGTAAATTGTGTTGAAGACTGACCAGTTTTGCTACATGATGCTAATTCAGTCAGACCTGTAACAAAAGTGAAGCTGGAGAAATTCATCTACAAAATTATTAAGTTCTTCATGTGAAAGCATTTGAAAGCATCTGCCTGAATTAATTAGTTATTGAAATTCATTCATATCCTTAGGGCAAACTGGTGTACTGTTCATGGCACTAAGTACAAAAAGGGAGGAATTGTCCACACAGGCAGCGATGGTATCTTTCCAGAATTTTCCGAGGTGCAGAAAATCGTCACAGTACCTGTAAAGGCAAATGGCCAGGTTTTTTTCATTTTGAAAGAGATAGTGACATTACAATATGATAGTCATTTGCACGCATTTAAGGTAAGACTTGTAAATCGAGGGGGTGTGATGGTTAGGCAGCAGTCAGAGTTGGTAACCTACAAGCCATTAAACATATGCAGCAGCATGGATCGCAATGACAACTCTAAATATATTTGCCCCAAATATGATTTAGACATATACAATGAACAAATGTAGATTTAATGGTTCAGCATTGAATGTCTAAAATGCCAAAGTTCTGTAAGCCTCAATAGGGAAATAAAATTGCTAATAGGCCCCCTTGTTTCGTAATTGTACTTTTATATTTTTATATTTTTATGGTCAAAGGTAGAGTGCCTTTCATATAGATGGGGTAGCTTAAAAGGCAATGAGAACAAATCGCATTTAATTATTATTTAGCTTTATTTTTTTACAGAAGTGCTTATAGCATTGATTTGTATTTGTGGGAAAGAGTCAAATTTGCCATAACTTTTGTATTCTTCTTTTAAATCTTAAATTCTTTGAAACATTGGCGATGTTGTATGGAACTTTTTACTCCAGTGAAGACCTTAATTATTTGTGAAATGTCATTTCATTACTTCAAGTTGCCCTGACTGTTTACGACAAATTTATTGGGTAAACGTTTACAAAAATCACAAGCCTTGTTATGTGTACCATGATGGTGCAATTTTGGCCCAATTTTGGGGCCCAGTTGTAAAGGAGCCAAATTTTGAGGGGCCTATTTAGAGTAAAAGATAGTCGAATTGGCCCTAACAGGTACTTATTTTGGCCCATCTTATCCAAAACAGCTCCATGTGGGCCAAATTGGCCCTTGCATCCTTGGGGCCGTTTTGGCCTTCGGGGCCAAAACAGCTCATTATTTTTTACAGTGTAGGTGCTTAATAAACTATTATTATACGTCCAAACAATGGGGGACCTTCTCCCTCGACAACAATTAGGGGTAGTTTTGCACGTCGATCTCCTATTTCTACAGTGACTTGTTTCTCTCCCACTACCTTAATTTGGCTACCGGTGTATGAGCGCAGCTTAATGGAGGTTGTTGCTAAGTAAAACTCCACTGTCAGTATCTAGTTGAAATTTAACTTTTTTACCATCAACCAAAGCATCAAATTGTAATGGGGATGTTACACCTTTAGTTTCAACATGATACAGTGTACTGTACTCTTCGTCTGATGAGGGATTTTCACCCGATTCAACAGTAGCAACATTGGTTTGATCTTGCTGTTTCTCTTTCTTTGACAAGCATGCTCTCTCAATATGGCCTACTTTATGGCATTTGTGAGCAAGGTGTGACTTATCTCCACATCGGAAACAATGCTTATTGCCCTGGTGTTGTGGCTTTGGGTGCTTGGATTGCACTTTGTGAGGCGATTTGGAAGTATTGCTTTCAGAAGAACTAGCTACTTTAATCACGGAACCACTAGCTGCATTAGGAGTAGGGGACTTTAACACATTAACATCTTTGTTTGTTCCTGTGAAACTGCAATATTGTAATCCTTCTGAAAAGTGAGCTCCGTTTCTACGAGCAATCTCTTCTGGATTTTCTCATCATTTATTTCACAGACTAGGCGGTCTTTCAACATGTCATTTAATGATTCTTTAAAATCATATTTCTCTGCAAGTTTCTTCAAATCACTTACATACTCGGGAATCGACTCACTCGCTTTGCGATCCCTTGTGTGAAATTTGTATCATTGTACTGTGAGTGAAGGGGCTGGTTGATAATGGTTTTGTAAGGCACTTACCAGCTCGTCGTAAGACGTATCTGTAGGTTTACTTGGTGAAACAAGGTTTCGTAGCAAGATATAGGTAGCAGGACCAATAACATTCAGTAGTATGGCTCTTCGTTTATCTGCTCGTTGCTTCACAGCTGCTGCATTTGAGCCATCGGTCGCAAGTGTCAACTCTGCTAGGTCGTTTGCAATGAAGTAAAGTTCCAGTCGCTCGACCTAAATTTCCCATTCATCCTTGTTTCCGGAGAAAGCTTCAATCCTTCAAAAGTAAAAGTCATAGTTATTTTATCCTCGTCGCCAGTTGTTGTGTATTGGGAGTATTCTTTTATAAAAGAACAAGTATTTAAAACAAACAAGTTACAACAATCTTTACTCCTGGCAGTCCCAATCAAGTGATGTTAATGCCAATTCGGCGTGCATTTGGTTGGATGACTGACACGGTATTTTATACAGTAACATCTACGGAAAACATTTATTGAACACTTAGCTGTGACTTGTATGAGTACGAGTAAACTTGAATAAGTACTGTCTGAATTGACGGTGAACTGCTTGGCTGATTGCTTTACTGTCTTTGCTCTGTATTGTGTGTGGTTTAAACTAAAGAGCGAAATACAACAAACAAGACTGGTGAAAACTAAGTTATAAATTGAAAATTGACATTCCAAAGGCGAAGTTAAACTAAAGAAAGATGTATTGTACTTACGTTACGTATGACCTCAAAACACACAAATAACCAAATGTACAACTGTACGACTGCCAAACGGCCCAAAATTGCAAGTTTCTACTCTATCCAAAAACTGATTATTATGCATTTTAAAGTGCGTCCAAAATGCAAATGACAAAAGAAATGCGGCTAAAGTACACATAATTGACGTTACAAAGGAGCGCACGATAACAAAGCTAATGAACTGGCTATTTAAACTTGAATGACAAATAATTAAATTGCGATAAGGAAATGAATAATTGACACGGGTCCAACATACCGGCCCTGAAGTGAAATATCATTCATTCAATTATATAATAATTGGATCCGCAATTAAACTATATATTGAACTATTGAGAAATGAAGCACAGTTCATCTTGTAGCATCGGAGGAGCGCGAGTCTCTTTGACTTCAGGGGTCTTCAGCCAGGAGAAGGCACATCTTAGTGATGGGACGAACTAGAAAGCCTGTCGCGGTTTCTACCCTCGCATGTCGTACGTACCCTTTCCTATCTGACATCACCTCTGCTATTCTCGTAAGCGGCCATTCACCCCTTGCACCTTTCGCTTTCACGAGAATCACTATGTCACCTACTGCTACGCCAGAAGATGTCGGACATATATTGGACTTCGTTTAGAGTAAACGTCCTCTTTATAGAATTCACCAGGAGGGAATGAGGGCTCGCCTTTGAGGAGGAGGAGGTGATTGGGCGTGATAGCCTCAAGGTCGTTCGGATCGTCTGATACGCTTGTCAAGGAGCGGTCATTCTACTTCACACATTAGCGCCAAGAGACTCTCGTCGGTCAACACTTGTTGACTTAACATGGCATTGAAGATCCTTCGTATGTTTCTGATTTGCCCAAATGCCTCCATGATGGATCCGAGAGGAGGACTGAAGTGCCAATCTATGGCTTTCTGTAGCATATACTCGTGTATAGCCTCCTGATTCCACTTTTGAATGCAATCACGAAGCTCCACTCCACCTGTTAAATTGGTGCCGTTATCTGACCACATTTCCTTTACGTGGCCTCTTCTAGCTACGAATCTACGCAGAACCATCAGGAATCCGTCAAATTCTATGTGAACACCCTATATCTCATCACATAGTGCGCTTGCATAGCACCAGAAAAGGACCAAAATAGTCTACGCCAACAGAAGTAAAGGGGGGCTTATCTGGCATTAAGCGGCTCCGGGAAAGACCGGACATCTTTTGTTCTATAGGAGGGGCTTGTCGGCGTCAACCGGGACTGGACTTCTTTAGGGGACTTCTTTTCTTGGCTCTCCTTTCTTTGAAGTTTTTGGAGTTTAATCCTTCTAATGCCTCGAGTTCTTCCGGGAATGATTGTGCTTGTATGTACTTGACGATCTCTCTTTCGCTTCTTTTTATCTCGTTCAGCGTGTTGGGTTCAATCTCTTGGTTCGACTTGAGATGCTTTTGCCGTACGCGCCATGAGCAGTTTATCTTTAAAGCGTAGTAGCCAGGCGACAATATTTCGCAATCTATACCACGACGAGAATTTCTTGTAAACATCATCTACTGTGACCGTCACTGACTCGTTCTTGATCACAGCTTGAGAAGAAGATTCTTTCTTAACTTCGGGATCCTGATTTTGGCATCTATCCATGGTGAAGACTGATAAATGCGGGAGATCGACCCAGGGCTATGTGCAGGGTGTTGACACCCAGAGGCACGAGTAGCGAAACATGGCCAATAATAAGACATTTCTTATAAATATACCTCGATAACTTTCGCAATTTGGATAATATTAATGTTATAAGGTTATACACAATTTTCACCACAACCGTCGTTCATATATCATTTTAAAGTTAAGAAGTTGGTCTATCTGATGAACAATTTTGTTTTCATTATATTGTACATAAACATATATTTTTTTAGCTCTAAAGAAAAATCAACGACTTTCTTTAAAAAGTTCCAGCTTCTTCCAATTAAATTGCACACCTCTAAATTTCAGCAAAATCTATTCTTTAGAAGCCGATCTAAAAAAAGGTGTGCGGGATTTTTGATTTTTCTTTCAAAACATATTTTATGCTAATTTTTGTGTTAGCATTGCCAAAAATATTGATTTTCGACGTGTTTTACGTGATCTTTCCCCAAACACGTAAAACATCAATAATCCCGCACACTCTTTTTCAGATCGCCCTCTAAGGAATGCATTTTTCGGAAATCTGGAGCTTTTAACATTAACTGGAATTGGCAGGAGCTCTTTAAAAAAAAGCAAAAATTGGTACTTTTACTTTGAAAGACAAAACGACGAGAACGATCCATCAAAGAAATGTTGCATAGAAATATACCACTTAGTAAGTAAGGATGTTCAATAAGCTTTAAAACGATATATAATTGGCCCTTTTAGTGTAAATAATGACGCGACAGTGATTTTTTTCGCCAAAAAAATGAGATCTCTCGCGCAAAGGTATACTCATACCTTAACCATTCCAGCTCACAATAATCGTTACATTTCTTAACTGGTACTTTTTTAGAATCGACATTTCATACTCTTTTCATTGCGAAGTTTTTTGTTCGCCTGGGAAATTGTGTAGAGCAAAGGCACGAACATTTAGACCTACAGACCACATTGTCCGCTGACTGTTGTACCGACAACAAGTAGACCGAAATAAATACTTTCTTACACTAAGTCACGGAAGCTTACCGGCAATTGAGTTCGACATGAAATTTCCAATCCAACTTCAATATTGTTCTTTCGTTGAAGCCATTTTTAAGTCATAGAATGTTTGGTTTTAATGAGTCAGACCAAGCTGTCCACCAAAAAGGCAGCCAACGCACTCGAACGCAAATGAAACAAGCTCAATAAACCCGCTCAATAAACCCGCTCGAATCATACTGACTAAAAAGCGATTGAGCGATGAGGCAGAGAGATTAAGACCAAAACGTGAAAAGATAAAGGCAACTTATTTGTCAAAAAGGCACCCGAGGAATAAGAACGTGACGAAAGGAAACTGGTGCCGTATTTTATAGAAGATAATTTGCATCGTGCTTCTCGTTACAAAATTGTCATTACGTGACTGAAAGCAGATAGACTGCTTGCAGTCCGTTCTTTTGGTACTTCGATCATTCAAGCCATCGGCGCTCTAACCTGCGAGCAAGGCCTTAAGAGAGGAGAAAACCAGTGCTCGCTGGGTATCGGCGCTCGTTTTTTCATGCGCTCGTCTTCACGCTCGTTCGACAAGCAGTCTAAAGCATAGCCTCCTCGAAGGCGTAGGTCAAGAAATGCGACCTTTCTCCTTTCCTCCCCCCCCCCCCCCGCCCAGATATGTCACTTTTTGTTAAAATGGCAGCCACGCAAAAGCAAACTCGCGTTTCTCGACCTAAACTACTCTCCAACTAGGCTATCTCTCCAGGCTATCTAAAGCAGAGATAAAGAAGAAGGCGATATGTGTTTCAGCTGACGTATTATAATAATCTCGAAAGTGATCCGGGACGTGACCTTTCAATGTATTTGCAGTTTCACGACTTTTAAATAAAGAATATCCAGGACACAAGTGCACAACATCCATAAACTACGCGAAACAGCAGACAAGCGAACACTTTGACGCTTTGAACAACAACAACCAAAGTTGAGATTTATGTTAAACGCCGTGGAAAAATGGTTTGCAAAACACCATTTTTCCACGGCGTTTAACATAAATCTCAACGTTTGGTTGTTGTTGTTCATGTTTACGTCCCCGCCGACGCAGACCACCTAGTTGACGAATTAAACCTATTTATCTATCTAGTTTTGCCATAAAACTTGCGCTTTTTTTGTCCCATTTCTTGCGCTCTTGCACGATGAAATAGTCTCAGAAAACACACAAAACCGCCAGCTACGCAGGCTATGCGTTCACAAGCAAACTTCTATGCGTCATCTTTCCATCGTTTACAAACAAGAGAAAGCGTGTTTCGTACGCATAAGGTAAATTGCTCATAACACGAAATACCCTGGTCTAGAGTCTCCAAGCTTCGCTCGTTTAAGAAACGCATAATTTACTGATCGACGAGCTATCGCGGCGTCTTGGCTTAGCGTGAAAATCTGAAATGCAATAGATACAACAATGATAGAAGATATAAATTTGATGCTAGTTTGGCCACGATTTTTGGTACTTCAGCGGAATTTCGGGCAGTTTCCAGTGGAAACATTTTACAAATCCCACGCTATAGTTTGCACTTAGACAACAAGTCACGGCAAAACGTTCCAACAAAATTATGTTTGTCAATTGTTTTGACAATGAAAATGAACGTTTTTTCTGCAATGAACCAAAATAATGAAATAAACTTTAAGAAAATGAATTTACTTTCGAAAAATCATTCCTTCAAAATGAAAATATGTTGGAAATAAAACCATCTTGCGCTCTTGTCCTAATCTTAACTACCTAAGATGCATTTCCAATTTTCCCGCCATGTACAATGACAACAACTATTGTCCTGACGATGATAGAGCGTTCGTCTGGTTCGAGACAATATCATTGTTCTCAATCAGGTTCTAATTGGAATGTTTTACTCTACAAAGAGGCCTACTTTATTAAGCGTTATAAACCTAATTTAAATCTCGGGCTGAAGGCTAGCCGCGAGCTCTCCTTGTTTTCATAAATTCTTTCCTCTTACATATATTATTGTAACTAGTATAAATATCATGTACCCTGTATTTTAATTAGTCTGATGATGTCATAGAATTTTGCCGAAATATAACTATACATTTTACCATCTTGTCCCTTTGTCTGTTATATACAGATATGAACATACTCGGCCTTTCATTTATTCTTTACATGCTGAAATTGTCAGCGGGAAAAAGCTTTAAAACCATCTTGTCGTTTGATTTTGAGAAAAGACTGCCGCCAAAGTTACGCAACTTGGCCTGCAACGAAACGTAACTTAGCAACCAAACTTCCGAACACCCTTAAGGGTCTCCCATTTCAGTTCACTTAGCAGCTTGGTAACCGTTCCTGGCTCACGCACCCAGCACCCTTTCACGAAACGCGCAGCCTTCCTTTGTACAGCTTTTATTGCATCTACTTGGTATTTCTGGTGTGGGGACAAACCGAGCACGAATACTCAAGTTTTGGACGCACCAAAGTCTTATAGGCTTGCTCTTTAATATGGGTTGGACATGTCTTCATATTCCTCTTTACAAAGCCAAGTGTTTTGTTGGCCTTTGCTGTGATATTTTGTACATGTTTGCCCCAGTTAAGTGTGCTAGTTAATTCTACTCCTAGGTATGGATGACTATCTACCTACTCTAGTGTCTGCCCTTGCATACTATATTGCTGTTTTAAAGGATAGCGTTTCCTAGTAACCGTGATTGATTTACATTTCGATACGTTAAAAGACATTTGCCACTTAGAAGACCACGCTGATATCCTATCAAGGTCACGTTGAAGTACATCAGCATCCTCAGGTTTCTCGATAACGAGGTACATAAGGGTATCGTCAGCAAACATTCTAATATTCGAGGTAATATCATCTCCAATATCATTTATATATAGCAAGAACATAAGTGGCCCGAGGACAGTCCCCTGTGGAACACCTGATCGTACTGATACAAGCAGGGAAGACATTCCATCCATAACTATCGTCTGTGATCTCCTTGTAAGCCAGTAGTTGAGCCAACCAAGAACGGGACCACTAACACCACAATGCTCTATCTTCTTTAACAACCTTGCGTGAGGCACAGTATCAAAAGCCTTGGCGACATCCATTTTTAGGAGATCAACTTGGCCTTTGTTGTCCAGTGATTTCATCGATTGATATGATGAGGTGGCTTTCGCAAGATCTTCTACTGCGAAATGCTTGTTGATGGTCTTTAAGGATCTTATGTATGACCAAATGGCCCATTATTTGGCTACAGATGATGTGTTCCATTATTTTACAAACCACGCATGTCAGTGACACTGGCCTGTAATTAGCTGCTTCCGATTTTCTTCCCTTTTTGTAAATTGGACATATGTTTGCCAATAGCCAATCACGTGGGACGACCTGGGTACTCAGTGACTTATTGAAGATGATATGAAGATATGGTGCTATTTCAGTTGCACACTCCTTTAAGACCGTGGATGGTATGAGGTCTGATCCATTTGCTTTCATGTGGTTTACTTTAAGAAGTAGCTTCTCGATTCCTTGGATAGTAATCATGAACTCTGTCATCCTTGGATAGGGCGGAGCTGGTATGTCTGGTATTGTTGTCAGGTCTTCGTTAGTGAAGACGCTGTCGTGCTGCCTACTTAACACCACGGCCTTGTCCTTTGCACTAAAGACAAGTTCACCTTTAACCTCGTCTTTTAAAGAAGCAATAATGATCTTTTCCCGTCTCAGGGACTTGATGTATTTCCAGAATTTAAGACAAATATGTACTCCTTCCCCATCAAAATTAAGAATATCAGATACATACTGATCGTGTGCACTATTTAGTTCCCTCTTGACCACGTTCCGTGCTTCTTTGAATTTCCGTTTGTCTTCCTCTTTCCCAGTTTTTTTTCTGTAAATTGTATAATTTTTGCTTCCTTTTAATCTTTCTTTTGATCTCTCGTGTTAATCATGGTACATCCTTCCTAGTACTTAACATCTTTTTGGGTATATGATGGTCTATTGCTGATGTAAGTGTTGATTTAAATAGTTCCAAGCTTTCCTCGACTGACTGCTGGAGTGGAAACTCTCAAAACCAGACTCTAGCTCTAATTTCAGCCCTTCCATATCCCCTCTCCTGAATTGGTAGACGGTCCACGGTGTTTTCTTGTTATGACATATTTTCATATTCAAATCAGTGACAACGCAATGGTGGTCGCTCATTCCTGGATAAACTTGAATGTTGCTCACCATTTTTGGATTATTTACAAAAACCAGATCCAGGACATTATCTAGCCGAGTTGGGTTGGACTGGATCTGATAAAGTCCATTATTTACTGCCATGTCCAGAACTATTTGATTAACGAATCGCATTTGGATTCCGATTATTTAACTTTTCTACGTCAAGCTTAACTGATGCATTGCTTCTGGATCACAGTCAGTGTGCCTGTAAACTGATGCTATAAACAATGGTCTTACACCTGCTATTTCGACCCTGGACTACACTGCGTCGGCACTTGATTCAATATCAACCGGACTTGCTAATATATCATCTCTCACCTCTTTCTCCGGCTTTGTAGTCCTTACGGGAAACTTCTCCACTAAAGCCAATAGGGAATATCTCTGGTGTCTTCATGCTTTTGATTCTTGGCCACAGATTATATCTGGCTTGTGTGTTTCAATCAGGTCGATGAGTTGGTTTTGTTTAGCTTTAGATTGTAGGCTATTGCTGTTTACGGTCAAAATCTTTATATTCGACTGCGTTTTTCGCTTCATCGAAGCTGGGAACTTGTTAAAATTGGGGCGCCCACGGGCGAAGTCATGCCTGAGTTGTTTCTTTCAGCAGATCGGCCTCATTTATTTGCACTTAATGTCGAGAAAGAGTTTGAAAGCTCAATTTCCCCATCAGAATCAAGAATAGAACCACTAAAGTTCGGAGTGCCACAGCCAGTACATACCCATACTGCTGATGGATTGATCGTTAGGCCTTCATGGCGGAGCTCCCGCGGGCGCCGAAGGCGCCCGCGTAGCGGAGCCCCATAGCTACATGCAGGAGAAAAAGGAACAAAACAAAAGTGTATATGCATCGACCGATTCTGTGATGGACTTCCGGTTTCCGTGTGTCCGTCGTCGCACAGGCAACCCACCAGTTTTGAGCGGGAAAATGAGCACGCGCGCGCTTGAATTTAGTTGGCGATGGTTGGCGATTTTTATTTGTAGGGGAGTTTGTAGGGATGTTTAGAGATTTTGTTATTTCGTGTTGGAATTTTCGACAAGTGAAGGAAAAATATTTTCTTGTCCTTCATCAAAACTGAAACGTTTCTAAAGCAAGCTGTCAAATCAAGGTATTTTAGACTAAAAGTCTACAGCAATGAAGCGGAGACCGATAATATGTCGATGAACACGGTTGTTTCACAAGGGAAAAGAAGCGAATTATGAGGGACGGAGAATGGAGGGGAAATACAGCAGGGAATGACATGTCGGAAGACAAATGCGACCGCTTGATCGAGAGAGAACGGGAAATTAATGTTCTCAGCAAGAAGATGGAGGTAGCCCTAGCCAAAATGTCGAAACCTGAAGATGATTTAAAAAGGCAGAGACGAAAACTAATGAAAAAAGCGTCTAGAACATGTCTCGGAGTCTCAGAAGGAAAGATAGAAGGACAGCGCCAGGAGGCAGATAATCGGAGAGGGAAGGTCAAAACTCGGAAGACTGTCGTCGTGCCGTGAAGTAAAAGGAAAAAAAAAACATTCTCAAGGTAGGTCCTTGCCATGTTTAAATTTGACCGTAGTTTTAGCTTTAAAAAGTTTTACCCTTTCAAAAGTATATAAAAGTGACATTCGACAACTATCGCAAATTTTTCATTCACGCTTTTTCGCGCCCCGGCGGCTCGCTTCGCTACTTGGAAAATAGACGGAAAGTTCATTGTGTTTACTGTTTATTTGAGGATTCCAAGTGAAATACCATCGCATTTTAAGTGATTTTCAATTTGACAACGATTCTACAGTACTTCTGTTGCCATAGCTATGTGGTATTTAAAGTTTGGGAGAATTTATGATTTAAGCTTATTTGCTTGCGAAGGCAGCCATCTTGAATTGAACGTGGTCGAACTTTGGAAAAACTATGCAATGCAATCTCCAAACGCATCTTACAGTAGGTTCCCAATATATTTTTCTGGCTACGATAGGGTGTGCTTCACGGTGTATTCTGCATAAAACAGGCAAGTGGAGATTCTAATCATTAGATTACTTTGTTCACTGTCGGAAGGCACGAACATTTTCAAATATATCTTGGGGATACTAAATTAAAATACCGTGTGAAAGTATCCGTATCCTCAGTAATGCAAAGACTTTTCCTAAGTGAAAAATAGACAAACAAACAACCTAGTACATGTATAAGGTAATCCATTTGAGAACCGAGTAACAATTGTAAAAAAATTCTTGGAACAAAATAATTTATACATCATAGTGTAGACTTTTTTCATACTGTTTTTGATAGTATCTAAAATAATTCATTTCTTACAACTCCAAACAATCGAAAATGAATCCTGAAATTTGTCCAAACCCATACAATTTATATAGGTTGACAAGCGACATGAAATGACCACCAACAGCCAGCACCATTCCTTCACAACTTTGAAAAATTATTTCTTAGGTTTCCTTGGAAAATTCTTCTCGGTGTTATCGCCAATTCTTTATTTTATCAAGAACTTTAAAAAGTGCTGCAAACAAGGAAATTGGTTTTGTAATACTCCATCTAAGTTTCCACTTTGTGACCAAAAATTACTCGATTTCTTGGTAGATTTCCTCTTAATCACTTTTTCCCCTGTACATGAATCAGATTGAAATGCTTTTGCCATTGTTGGGCAACAGAGGCAATCTGTTTAGGGGTGGACCATTAGAAGTTGGGGGAGGGGGGTGGCAATTCCCCAAAAAAAATTCGTGCAAGGCCAATCCTTCAAAAAAAAATCTTGCAGAGATTCAAGCTAGAAAAAAAATCCTACAAAGACATGGCTTGGGCTCTCGTTAAAAAGATGTCTGAGGCTGCATATTTACTTGAGAATGAAAGCAGTCATTTTTCTACTTCATTTCACTCAATACTTAATAAAATTTTCGGCGCGCTTCGCGCTCATAAAAAATAACAGCTGATATAGTCTGTGAGAACTCGCGAAAACAAATACACTGCCCTTCGAGCCGTTTACAAGACAACTGTATCTTGCTGAGGAAAAACAAACTCTCCCAAAAATGCCTTGCAGTGATAGGCCCGACAGGCACACTATGTTCGAAAAAAGACCACTGACTTAGGTAAGCGTGGCGAGAACGTTTAACAGCTCTGAGGGCAGTTTTTTAACTCAACAGCTCTGAGGGCAGTTTTTTAACTCAACCACTATAATTATAACCATAAGAAAATTTTTCGTAGATATACAAAAAGGATTTTCTTATTCCATTTCTGAACCATATAAATATAGTATAAGAAAATTGTGTTGATGCATAGACATACAGCAATAGGATTTGGACGGATTTGAACGCCACGGGAACAGGTATAAACATTAATGGTTTTGGTAGCATTTTTCTATTAATGTACATGTAACATTAATAGAAAAGTGTGGTCTTCCCATTAACATTTTTTACACATTAATGGAAACATGCTACCAAAACCATTATTGGTTTTTCTGCAATTTTTCCCTGTAGGGAGTGATAAAAATGCCACCTATTGTCAATGCACTTTTCAAAGTGGCGAATCTGAAAGACAATGTTATTCATCCTTGATTTTATGTTTTGATCATTTTTATGGCTTAAGGGACTTCAGTATGTTCTGTTACTAAAATGTATAATAATATCCATGCCATATGCGTTGATAAATTAGACTGGAAAAAACAAGATCAAAGTTCAAGTTTCATCAGGCTTATCGGTGACACCTATTCTCTTTGAATTTCAGTGATAAAGCAGCAGCCAGGGAGATGGCTCTTGGACAGGCCATGGCGTAAGGCAAACACTAATTTAACTTGATATTAACATAATTGTATTACACGGATGGCAGAACAGATTTTGAAGTAAGGGGGTGGGGAGCAATAAGACAGAAAAGTTGAAAATCTGCTGAAAATTAAAGGGGCTGCTTGAAGCCCCCCTCCCCTCTTCCGTTCATGTGTTATGATTACTAAATACTTGTCAAGACAGAATCAATTTTGCAGTGCTATTATTATTATTTTGAAATTTTGAAGGATAAACAATGCTGTCAGAAGGTACTTGCTAAGGGAGTGTTCATTATTTATGGTTGAGGGGGGGTTGTCAGTGTTCCGTGCAACTCCACTTTCGTTTTCTGTTTAGCCCCTCCTTTGGCAGTAGCAAAACTTTTTTGACCCCCCACCAGGAGGAGGCAACCCCCCTCCCCTCGCGCTATGCCATCATCAATAATAAGCACTTCCTTACAGTGGTTTCTCTCCCTCGCTTGTTGTCCGCTTAAGAGAGGAGGAAACCACTGCTCGCAGGGTACCCCCCATCTGCAGGGGACTTCAAAAGGTACAACCCCCCAGGGGACTCCCTATATTCGAATGCTAGGGTTGACCGTCATATTTTTAGGGGTTCTAAAATAAAAAAACGGTATGGTAAGAAAAATACTGGTATTTTTTAGGGGGTTCTCACAAAAAAAGGTATAGGTACAAAATATTTGAAAGAATGATCTAGTGTATTTGAATCTCGAGAGGATACATTTGATGTATATCAAATAAACGGCCAGAATAACATTTAATCTGTCAACATTGTTGGTATTTTTTAGGGTATTTCCAGACTGAGGCGTATTTTTTAGGGTGGAAATTTTTTTCCGACCAGGTATTTTTTAGGGTTAAAATTCGAGTTTTCCAACATCCCTAGCATTTTAACCTTAGAGTCCCCCCTCTGGATACAACCCTCTCCTTACATTGGTATATGTTATGTTCCAAGTCCTTCAAGAAAACTACTAAAGGTAGTTTTAAATGGACAATTAATTCATGGAAAGCAACATGTACATGTAAAAGTGTGGTGTGACCCCCCCCCCCCCCAAAAAAAAATACTCACAAATGAGAATGGCCCTCCCCTTATGGTGCTTTAGATCTAGGATGCCCCTCCCCTTTGAGGCCTCAACCCATCCCTTCCCCCCCCCAAAAAAAATGTTCTTTTTCAGTGGAATTTCAATAAATATACAAAGAAGGTATGAATAGAAAGACCAAAATTTGCATCCAGACCAAAATCTGGAATGACACATTTTATTAAAAATACACTGCTCATGTAATAAAATGTACATATATTGTGATTTCAATTAAAAAAACTCATGACAAATAATTCCTTTTTTCTTTATATTGCACATGTTCTTTGTTAGAACCATTCCATTGGGAAGGGTTAGTACCCTGTTTTTTTCTGAAAGAGGTTCTTTATCTTACATCCACAGGCCATGCCTATTTTTTTTTGGGTTCATCAACACAGAAAAATATGTAACCGGGAGCTCCGCTTTTAGCCAGTGGCTAAATCTATATATTATGTTCTACTCGACATCGATATACACCTCGCATGGTACCAGATTTACATAGATCACATTGAATTCCTTTCTGGTTGGATTTGACCGGCCTTGAACAATGTCCACATGGATATTAAAATATTGGACGTAAACATCAGTAGAGATAGTAAGAAGTTTGATCTTGCTTTCACTAGGAACTCTTTCTTTGGGAGAGAGATTGCCGTCCGGCTACGTTTACGGAGCGAGCGGTAGACAGCTTTCAAGGCATCGTTTTCCTTCAGTTGTACGGGCAAAGAACAGAAAGAACAGTTCAATCCAAAGCTGATTTTGTTGGCTTGAGGAATCCATGTACTTGACTGCCAAGAGTGAATTTTGACAGCGAGAAGAATAAAAAATGTCGGAGCCAGGAAACTCATGGCCGCCATGTTGATGACGTCACTATCCAGTTCTTTTCAAGTAGTGTTGTCATGAACAAGTCGTAGTCCTTAAGCAGCTTGGGATCCTTAACGAGTTTTTTCTTGAGCCACATCGCTCTCTGCTTAATGTAAGATCTGTTGTTTGGTATCATAGGTTCTAGTCTCTGGAAGGGTAAGCCAATGTAATACTGCCCGTATTTTAACTTGACTGTTGCGTCAGCTTTCTCAATAAACTTCTTTCCGTCTTGGGACATCGTTTCATGGTGATCAGAAGACTTTTGTACGATCTGTTGTAGTAATGCGTCGCTCTTGATGCAGGAATTAGTCGCTGAAGTGTCTCCGTGACAGGACCATTAATTATCCAGCCCAAACACGTTCTTGCGGCGTACGGGCCGCCGTTGACTCTTTTGCAAACCTCCAAGGGGTCCAGAGCCTTAAATACGTTAGCTCCAATAAACAGACCAACACCAGCCATCACATTAGGAATCTCTATCCCTTGTAGATGTGGCCAGGAGTCAACATCTTCTTGCGTTGGGATTTCGCAAATGGAAACGGGTAGATTCTTTAATCGATTAGAACAACGGTATGTGAACGCAGTTGTTTTCCTCTAAATCAAACACTTAGACATCCCTCAGAATATTGCTATCGACCATGCATACAGGTGTAGAGCTGTTTTCATGTGAGGCAGTAGCCTGCTCGCAGGCGTTGGAGAGTAGTTTTAGGTCGAGAAACGCAAGATTGCTTTCGCTTGGCCGCCATCCAGAAAACAATATTAAATCATTTGTACTTTGTCTGCAGTGGATACAAGATCAAACTCAGACTGTTTGGCGACTATGAGTTTCTTTGTAGAAACAAGTAGTCCTGTAATAGTCCACACTGTACCCTAAATGCATCATAACACACTAACCTACTACAAATACTTTGGAATCCCTTAATTGGAGCCTTGCTCTGTGGAAATTTCCCCACAATGTGACAAAAAAAATTCTAGAAACTTGCATTGACATTAATGGCTACATACCAAAAAGAGATGCCAGAAGAAAATGTGTTTCCCAAGTTGCACTTCATCGAAAACCATATGACAGATCACATTTATAGTGTGGTCTTTTTGAATTAAACTTTCATGACAATTTTAAAATTCATTTTATCTCACAAATACTCTCACAGCTTCCCCTAAAATTGGTTAACTTGCTATACAAATTCTAAGTCAAGAGAGTCAAGAGGGAAGCACTGCAAGTATGCAACAACTCCAATTTTGAAGATAAGCTAAACGTTTCGAGTGAGTCCGAAAAACTGAAAATACAAGACTTCTAACATCTTACAACCGGCAGGTCCAAAATGCATACCAGAAAATGCAGACCAGAAAATGCAGACCGGAAAATGCAAATAGATTGTCACTGGCCCGATAGATTTTTACATCCCCGATATATTTTCATATCCCGATATAATGTTTTGAAGTAGGCGGCTGCTCAAAAAGAGTAGCAGGCTGCAAAGAAAAACCGATGGCATACATGCAAATAGACCTTCTTCCAAAATGACCCCCGAAAATTCAAATCGATTTTTGTTAAAAATGAACACCAGCACTAGAACACACATCGTCACTTTAGTAAAACTACAAAATTTCGCTGCATTATATCCAATATCTTCCGAGAAAACGAAAGTTGAAAATTTGAAAATTTACAGACGTTTGTATGACTGGGGGTATGCGTCATACCCCCAGTCATACAAATCTCTGTAAAATTTTCAGTTTTCAGACTCTAATTTCTCAGCCGACATGGCATTTGGCATAACGAAAATTTAAAGGATTACTAATGTGAGGATACTCTTTCTAGTGCCAGTATTTAATTTTTAGTAAGTTTAATTTTAAGACATGCGAATTTGCGGCGGCCATTTTGGAAAAAGGTCTATTTCGTACTTCAAAGCAACAAGTTTAGTTTCCTCGTCTAGCCAATTCTGACTCAGACTCATGGATTCCAGTTTAATTTATTTTAGCAAACAAGGAGGTGAGCTTCAGGCTGCACTTAACAAAGTTCTGTGGTTCGAACTTTTCTCACATTAGGCAAAAAGTAGCCCGGCTTATGTTTTGACAGCTCTGCTGTATCCCCGATAGATATTTTGTATCAAAAGCACACCTAAAACATATTGAATCGTAGTTTTAGTTTTCTTTTAATTAGCCAAGGCAAATGTAAGCTAAAATAGCGGTAAAATAATAATATTGTTTCTTTTCTATAGAAATTTCTGAAATTTGCGTGTAAGATCTGAGTTGAAAATGAAACCCCTTCAGATGTAAAAGATAAAACAGCCGTCTACACAGTAACGGCATCCTGACAGTGCAAAATTCTTTAACTGCATATTTCTGCCTTTTATCGCAGTTTAAAGGGAGGTGCTTAGAGTGCCCATCGAGAAAATTCCGGTACAACCCGGAAATGAGATAAGAGCAAAAACAGTTGTGGCCCGGCTGTAACGTCATACAAACTCCGATCTCCCCCAACGTTTGTACCAACAGGTATAGAAATCAACCCGTCTTGGTGTGAGAGGTTCATTGAAGTGGATTGATATGGGTGCAACATTACTGGGTCGATCAGTCACAACAACGACGTAAAAAACAAATGTGCAATGAAGATACCGAATAGTCTGCTCATCACATTGTCACATATAACACTCAAACTAAAACAATCAAACCAGGGACGTGTGAAGAGATGAACTGGCAAGTGTATAAATTTACATCCACTTAGGGCGAGTGGCGCGCTCTGATTGGCTAAAGCTTCGAAATCCTTGTTTCGCGCCTTTCCGACGGGAACGGCGCCCGGCGATCTTTCACACTTCCCTGGTCAAATCTAGTCAAACCAGTCAACAAAAATCTTTACCCACGTCTTCTACATTCGCGAATTGTCACTACGTGGTTTGAGTAATACCTTGATAAATTATTAGTTCCCTGAAAACAGTCCATTGTTTTAGTTAATGGTACAAGTGGAGAAGGAACCCTTCTGAACGTTGATGAGAGAAAGGCGATAGCTGAGCACTGGCTACAAGCTGGAAAGGACAGGTAAACACCATATTAATAAATTTTGCTTTCCATGTTCCAATGTACTGAGGCACATAATTTGTTCTTTAACTGTTCGTATCTGTTCTTTAACTGCTGGAACTTTCCCAGACGATTGGAAAATTGCCAGGGTCACGCCTGTCTTTAAAAAAGGAGCAAGGCCTGATATGAATAGTTACAGACCGATCTCAGTTATTTGTGCCATAGCAAACATTTTCGAAAAACTGATACACCAACAACTTTATTCTAATCTCAATGATAATCAATGATAATCATTAAGTAACTGTCAATCTGGTTTTCGATCACTTCATAGTACTCTCACTGCTATGCTGGAAGCTACTAACTCATGGTGTGTTAACATTGACAAAGGCCTACTTAATGGCGTTGTTTTTATAGACCTTAAGAAAGCATTTGATACGATCAACCATGAAATAGTTATCAAAAAGTTAGCGTGCTATGGAGTTGACCAAAGTGCTCTCAGGTGGTATAGTTCCTATCTTAAACAAAGACGCCAGAGATGCACCGTAAATGGGCACTTGTCCAACATTGACGAGGTAAGGTGTGGTGTACCACAGGGGTCAATGCTAGGCCCGTTGTTATTCCTAGTTTATATAAATGACCTGCACAACTTTCTAAAAACAGGGCTTCCGAGAATGTACGCTGATGATACTAACACGTTTTTCATCTGACTCCTCTCTTGAGCTTCAAAGATTAATCAATAATGAGCTCATTAATGTTGATACCTGGCTTAAATCTAACAAACTTAGCCTAAGTGTTGCTAAAACAATGCTAATGATTATTGTATCTCGCCAACGGTTGAACCGAATCTTGACATCAGCGTACATATCAACGAACAAATGATCACCAAAGTTAATATCGATAAATATCTCGGAATGGCAATAGATGAGACGTTATGCTGGTCAAGTCATACTCATGAAACTTCCAAAAAAGTATCCGCTGGAATTGGAGCTCTAAAACACGCACGCCCTTTTATTACTGGGGAAACAGCTAATAAGATTTATAAGGCTTTAATTGAGCCTTATTGCACACGTGACACGGTTTTCTTTGTTATTCATAGGTCTTTAGTAAGATTTGTATACCGAGAATGGAGGCTATAATCGATTTATAAACCGAAACCGCAGGGCTGAGGTTTGTAAATCGATTATAGCCGACATTCGAGGTATATAAATTTCTTATTGCACATTTGACGAGGTTTTCTAAAAAATGGCTATGTAAGATCTTGAAATTTGAGTAAAACTTTGATGGAATTGTTTGCTCCAAGTCAACTAAAGCCAATGTCTATTTTTAATGTTGTCGTCGCGCCTCTTTTGTTGTCAAAAGAATGGGTTTTGTCTTTTGATTAGAACAAACGCTTTTTCTTTTCTAAAGACCACTCTGACTTCTGGTATTTCTTGCTTACAAGACTTGCCTTTTGTCCTGCAAACCAATTTTTCTCTTTTGTTCTAGAAGCTAATGAGTCTTTTCAAATTTCCCTCTTGGGCATTTTGCCCATGACTTATCCGAACCAAAACAGTTTGGTCACAGGCTTACCATTCTGGGGGTGTGTGTAATGTGACTTCTTCTGTGTCATACATCTGCTCTTGGGGAGTTTGTAATGTGACTCCCCCTGTGTCATACATCGGCTCTTGGGGAGTTTGTAATGTGACTCCCTCTGTATTGATCAACGATCGGCTCACAAGTTGATAGTTAAAAGCATCTCGTATTATCATCTCTTGAAACAGAAAAGTTCTATAATAAAGGTTATAGTAAACGATAATTGTATTGTGTTTGTCCTCATATCGAAAACAGGGGGAAATATAAAGGTTTTCGGGTAGTTTATGAGAGTTTTTGGGGGGTGGGTAGCGAGGGGAGAGAGGAGAGAAGGAGTAAAGGCCAGCAGCTCTCACGCAGAACCAAATCACCATCACGTCGATCAAGCGCTCCAAATTCTTATTCACAGAAAATCTCACGAAACACTTACAACAGCTCGATCGAGTGATCATTGATCTATGTCCCAGCCGAGTTTCAGGCTCGTAAATAAATTATGTGTACCCGAAAAGTGCACATTTTTCGGTCACCTCCGCCAAAACTCCACGCCGGCAAACGATAGAGGAACGCCGTGAAGACCCTTGGAATGTAGCGTCAATCAACGCATAGACCCTTGGAATGTAGCGTCAATCAACGCATGGCTGGTCGGGCTGGTCACGTCACGCTGCACTTCCGCTACAAAACGGAAGAGAATGCGCCAGCCAATCAACGAGCTGGCTTTCTCCAGTGCACAAAATTTAAAATCAGCTGTTGTGGTTCGCGATGCAATGTTGGTAGACTCGAAGAGAAACTTTCTACAAAACAAGACAATATGGAGTCCATGCGGAAGACTGCGACCTCCCAAAACGCTAAGCTTTACTGGTAAGTGCATCTTTGTTATATTTTGCAAAAGAACCTCGATATTTTGGTTACAAACGTCTCAATAAATACACAGGTTCTCGCAGAAGTACGAGCTGTCGTTGGGAAAGACGTTAAGTCTAGATGAAGTATTGGACGACTTTGAAAATGAGAAAGAGAATTTGAATTTTAAATTGGAGAAGAAGGACGTCAGATCACTAGTCAACCACGTTGTCGATAATGCAAAATCAGTCAAACTCAAGCGCAACGGCAAGCGAATAATCTCATTCATGGACATTGGAAAGCGTGCTCGGTATACTAGTGGAGAAGAATGGAAGCGAATGCAAACTGGCGTTTTATACAGTGGTTGGCTTTTGCGAAGCAAAACTGAAAATCCTCCGGTTTTGTCGTTTACGAGGTTAACTGGGGTTGCTTTCGACGAGAACGAGCTAGCTATCCAGCTGTCAATTGACCCTACTACGCTCGCCTTCGAACTGAAAACATCACAGGGAACCATTAACGGGAACGATTTAGTACGAGTGTCACCAGCGAATGTCAATATATTGTTCGTGCTTGAGTACCTTTCCAGGTTCACTATTTGCTGTGGCGTACAGGGAAACGAGTTTAAGGCCTCCGTTGTACGGACAACGGAGGATACGTTATGTCATACTGTCAACGTAAATGGTAGACGTCACTTCATTTCTAAAAAGTGCAGCTTGTTAGTGCTAGGTTACGAGGGGAGGTGTACCGAGTGCATATATTTAAATAAACGCCTTTTATGTCGAAAGCAAGAAATTAATCTGAAGTTCACCAAGCATACTCTCCTCGGGAAGACGGAGATGGAGCAGAAGGTAATTCAGGTACAGAGAGAAAAAGAAATGCAGAAAAACGTGCAGATTACTGGAGACAGAAATATGAAAACGAGAGTTTCGCTGTCACGGATGAGGATCACGAAGATTTTGCAACTCTACTAGGAGGAGTCGATCAGACGAAAATGAATGATGACATGCGACTACTCTTGCAACAGCAACACATGGCACTCAAAAGAAAGTCAAAGTATGGAAACAGGTGGCATCCAAAGTAAGTAAACTGAAGATGCATTTTTTCGCAGCCAACACTGCCCCTCCATACCCTAACATTTTCTATTGTTTAGGCTTTGTACTTGGGCACCAATGCTGTGCCTGCAGTGTGCTTAGCCTAGACTAGATGTCACATCATATGGGTAAAATCGAAAGTTCCCGACGAAAGCCCCCCCCCCCCCCCCCTCACTCTCCCCCGGGTTCTGACTCAGAACCAACAAATGAGAGATAACATGAGATGTCCCGCTCCTAGGAAAAAGGTGGATACCATTCTACACCCCTTAGACGAAGATAAACTGGGCTCAAATGATATAATTAAATTCCACCTCCCTTTATTAATGGCGGTTGCCGAATTTTTGACATCATCCTGGGCCCTATATCTCGCAAATGCATTCTTTTTATCTTTCCATCTGAATTCAGTGATATCTCAGGAAATAAGTCTCTTCAGGCATTGTGAGAACAAATTTTAAGTTCCTCCATTGGGAATCTAATGAGTACAGAATTATTTTCTGTCATGATTATATACAGTATGGACAAATCAATGTAGAAACTGAGACTGCCTGTTATTATTGTACATGTAGGATTATCAGGCTCTGTTTGGATATATATACAACATCATCCAAGGCTTTTGACACCTTGAAGGAGCATCTCATCCTTCCCAGCAAGAGGCTTATCAGGTATGTGTATTGCAGATCTGCAAGATAAATAAAATATATAGCAAAGAGCAAGATAAAAAGTAAAATTCCCTGAACTGAATTTGATACTGCGAATTTTAGTGCCGTGATCAGAATATGTCTAGCATCAGCGATGCATGTCTGAATAGATGACAGTGATATTGTAAATCACACAATTAAAGTGCAGGCATGATGGATCAGTGATGCAATGGATTAGCACCTGTCCATCAGTTTTATACATTAGAATTGTTACTTTTAGATACTACAAGAATTCAGTTCCTTGTTCTTCGGGATGGAATGCAGAAGTTATGGCATGGTGTCAAAGAGAGGCCACCAAATTGAAGATGGAAGGAAAGGATTTATGGGGAGGACTCGTGTTTGATGAAATGACTATACAGGTATATCTGCAGGAAAACAATATTAATCAACAGATTCCAGACTTTATAAAATTCCATCCTTTTAGTACTTGTCAATTGTTAGCTCAAAACCCTATAATATTGCTTCCATACCTTTCAATTTGTGTTTTAAATAGCTCTCAAAAATTTATTTTCTTATCAGTCCCTATTCACCAGGTAAGGCTTCCCTATAGGTAGCTGCCGTGCTCATATTTCCAGCCTCGTTTCCATGCAATATTCCGCCATTTTTGAAAAAGGTCTATAAATGCTATATCAAGTGAGGCTCTGATTTTGGTAAGCGAGTTGTACATGTAAAACCACAACCAATCCAAATGTTTTAAGAGAAAAAGGATTCTTGTGATAATCTTGTGGCTAATCCATAATTTTGATAAATTGACATAATTAGTGAATGGGTGTTCAATATTCTTAACAGGAAGATTTAGAGTTTGTCAGAGTTGGTGGGCAGAAGAGACTCCTTGGAGCTGTCAACCTTGGAAAAAGCTATGAGGACTCGAGACTTTTGACTGAAGGTTAGAATCTGTTTGTTGGCACAACCTTTATATTGCTAGCGCTGAACAAAATGGTGTACTTATTTTTTTACTAGCAGGTTATCTTGCCCATTAGCTCCCCCCTCAGTATGAGGACCATCAATAGTGGTATTTTGTTCCTTTAAAATAAATGATATAATTTCACAAATCTTTTCAGGGACGAATGAACCTCAACTTGCTTCAAAAGTTATGCAGTTTGCATTGGTGTCAGACAATGGCTTCCGTTTCAATTTGGCTCATTTCCCAGTTAAAACCATGCCTGCTGTAACACTACATGAAAAATTCTGGGAAGGTATAGAGCACTGCGAGAGAATTGGATTTCGGTAAGATAATAATAAAGCACTCCTAATTTAAAATCATCTTGTGGAATTCAACAAGGAACACTGCCTCATGGAGATAAAGTTTCAACCTTCCATGAAAAATTATTATTTAAAACTGTGTTTAAGAGTACTATGCCTTTTACCTCCCGGTCTAATTCAAATCTCCCTAGGGTGGTAAATAGGGTTGAATCAATTTTACACACAAAAAGTTTCATCATGATAGGATTCAGCTCCCTAGTCTGAAATGTCTCATGAGATGTCTAATGTTTCTGTTGACCAAGATTCAAAATGAATTTCCAAACCTTAAATATTTTAAGATTTATTAGCAGGGGCGGCATAGCCGGGGGGGGGGGGGGGGGGGCACATTTCTCAAAGTTTTCATACATTTTCACTAAACTCAGCCCCCACCTTAATTGCAATACAATCAATTACTAATGAGCCCCCACACTTTGAAAACTGTTCCGCCGTTCCTGATTTAGGGCTGCAAGTATCAAAGGATTTAAATCTAATATGATGCCAATGTCTATACAGAATATATTGGCTTGTTTGTGATGGAGGGGAACCCAACAGATCTTTCATGAAGATGCTCTTCCCATATGGTTCCGATCCTGAAGCTTCAGAATTTGTAGCAGAAAATCTACATACGGGAGGAAGGATTGCTGTCATGTCTGACTCAAAGGCGAGTTTTTATAGCCAAAATACAAACATGTTGTGGTACAATCTGTATGTGATACATTGTAGTAAATTCTTTTTTGATGTTTAAAACACAAGCAGAGCCTTGCAAACACAACTAATGGATTTTTGGAAATATTTGTTATCCCTCATTTTTAGACTTCTTTTTGTACCCCAAGCCAGGGTAACTTGTCTAAGCCACTTAAGTTTGTCTGGTTTGAGAGTTCAGTAAAATGAACATCATGTTTCATTTTTCAGCATTGTTTCAAGAAAATAAGAAATCACCTGGAGAAAAGCACCATGGCTGAGAACCCCACAAGAAAGCTCACAATCAATAACAACAGAATTGTATTCGAATTTTGGAAACGAGCTTTCAAGTGGGACCAGGAAAATCATTCCTTTCCCTTCATGAAAAGCTAACAGAAGCACATTTTGAGCTGGATGCCAGGTCCCGAATGCGAAACCATTTGGCTGAAGATGTCCTTGACAAAAGGATGTTACATCTTATGCAGGTAAATGAAATCAAACATCCAGGCTTGAGTTATATGAGCTAAAAGGTGACTCAGTCACACAGCAAATAGGGGGAGGTCAAATTGAATTCTTTAAAGCAAATAGCATATTCATTGTATCATTCATAACGTCTTGCGAAATGCCATAGTTAAGTGATAAGCAGCAGACACATCCCCCAAAAATATGAAGTTGGTGAATTTAAAATACAAGTTAGACCTACAAGTGTTATTTCAATGGAGCCCCTCAATCCCTATAGGCTGTATGGAGAGATCACTTCAACTTTTACATACCTGATTTGTACTGCATACTAAATCATGCATTGAATTGGTCAATCAATAAAAACAGCAACTTCAAGCACCATTGTAATCAAACTGAAATGACAACAAAGCAGCATCAACTGGAAGTGCCAAAATTAGAAACTGTTATCAAGTAGGCAACATTTTGAAAATGTATGATGATTGCGGGTAGCTAATAGATTTGAATGTCTCTACCAGTATCACAAGCTGTTTACATCAGTCAACTTACCATAAATGGTGGAACTTCAAACAAAACCTTAAATGATAAAAATATAAATATTGGTGGTTAAGCTTTACGAATCGACCCATTGCTGCAATACAAAATGGCTGTGAATCATGCCCTGATTTAATACTGTCATTGTTCAAATAATTGAATGGTGGTTTCTTTTTCCATCATAGGAGTATCAACAACATCTCTGCAATTCTGGCCAAGTTGGAGAGGCGAGTGCTTTGAATGAGCCCATAAATCTTCTGGAATACACAAGCCAGTTAATAGACCTCTTTTCAAGAAAGGACTCATTACTTAGCACTGAAGATCCTAGGTTGAAGAAAGCAAAGTTGTTTCTCCAATACTTACAAGAATGGAAAAGCAATGCCGCAGTTGCTAAAGAATTCCTTTCAAACCAGCTTTGGTTTGATCTGAGAGCAATGATTATCGGTCTCCATAAAGCTGTAGAGATAAAAACGAAGAAGTTCCCTGGTGTTGGCATTAAACCAGTCATTGTAAATCAGGATGTAATAGAAAACACATTCTGCCAAGTTCGTGGGTCAAATGGGCAAAATAGTCACCCAAAGTACTATATGTACTGTTCCACAATCACATCGATAAATGTTGGTCAGTCAGTGGTGAGTAGAAAGAGTAACACCAATGGGAACAGAGATGCTCTACCTCGGGCAGGACTCCCTAAGGAACATCCATTCTCAACAAAGAACAGAAAATTCAAGCGCAAGTTGCCTACCACCTAAGGGATGTTACAGTACAGTATATAAGCTGACTCTCAATGAAGGTGACAGAGGAAGGTATTTAATGTTTGAAATCCTGGGGATGTTTACTTTTAGTAGTTTGGAGAGGCCAAAATTTGCGAAGTTACTTTAAGAGTATGATAATATGACCTTATTTATTTTTAGTGATGTATTTTGGAGGGCCGTTACATTCATGATTCAGTGAGTAAATAGCCTATATTAAATTGTACATAAAATTATTTAGGAAATGATGGTACCTTAACAGTAGCTACTGACGCTGTACTCTTCGGATACGGAATCCCAACCCCCCTCTTTCAAGAGGGAGTGCCTGTAATTCCGTCTCTAAGCTCCAAGGATAAGAGATATTTGGCTGAGATAAGATAGCTTGTGCAAGATCTTTCCCCAAAAGGGCTTTGTTATGAGATGACTTTGCAGGTAGTCCATAGCCTTTCTGAAGCAGCAGTAGCTCTTTACGAGTGTACAACTGGGCTAAAATGGCATCTCCAAATTTGGTCAAGAGCGCTTTCAGCAAGTTATGAGACCTCTCTTTGTTAAGAGAATTGTCATCCACTATGTCACTATATGGGACCTTTGCTTCGTTTCGCACCTTTTTCTCTTTGCGTGCGAGCACCATTTGCCTATGTGCCATTGCCTTTTTAACCTGCCACTTGGATCGAAAGTCCTTGACAAACTGATTGGCACCAACATTGATGTAACGCTTTATCAGCTCAGTGTACATAATTTCAACCAGCAAAACATCCTGTGGAATTAATAAAAACAATCAAACAAAGCAAGTTGCTATTATGCATCAGTCAATTCCCATTCAGGGTGTCACACCAAGTTTGTTACAGGGGGTGGGGTAGGACATGACTCCCAATTCCATTCGAGGTCAGTATTGTTTTTGCCTAGTTCAGTAAAAAAGATTTTGTTAGGGGCATGTAGATGGCAAACCCAAAACACCAATATGTCATTTTGAACATCACATTTTTCTTAATTTTGAATTCGGAATATTTTATAGCTAGGGAACTCCAAGCCACAGATAGGCACGATGAATCCAGCACGATAAAGAATATAATATTAATGTAAGACAAGAATATAATATTAATATCATGTTCAAAGCTTCATATCTCACCTCCACTGAGTCTGTTGGGAACATTATTTTCCATCGAGAGCTCAGAACATCATCATTCACTAGACTGTCTTCTACAATCTCTATCAGATTCTCACCATGAATCTTAAACATCTGTGCATTTAGAAGTTCTATGCGCCTTTGTTCGAGTTCTAAAACAAACTCAAAGTATTCATCAGAAACATGAATGAGTCCATGTGTTCTATATTGTCTAACTTCTGTAACATTCAGTGTTTGTGGGCATGTTGTCAGAGAACATAAAATCTCATATGGTATAACAATGACCTCTTCTAGCAGCTGCACCTTTCTTAAATTTTGCTTGACGTGAAGCAATGTGTTATTGTCTTCCGAATTCATGTTGTCTCTTACATACTTCCTGGCCTTCTTCAATATCTTACTTATTGCCCAGGCCCCAACAAATCTGATCTTGCCCTTTCCAGCACTGTCCATTTCCCTGACTTTCATGGTTACAATGTCATTCCTCAGTCTTTCTTTGCATGCTTGTGCTAAAACATCCAAAACATTATGGTATACTCCCACAACAACGTCAAAGCCAACACTGATTTGGCCAGGTGTTAATTCTTGAACACTGAAGCAGAACTTTAACCAGCCTCTATACTCTGCAGATTTGGAAATGTCAGCAACCTGGTGGTAAAATGCTGTAAGTTCCTTCATAGATAATGCAATATTTTGAAGGTTGGCCTTCAAATGCTGCCTCAAAAGTAGGTAAGTTTTGAACCAAACAATTTGTAGGAGACTGGAAAATTTATCAACATTTTGCAAAGCACTGTCAACAGCATCGTTTTTTAGAGTCACAAATTCTGTGACAGTCCCAAGGACAGCTGGTCGAGAGGATTCCAAAAATTGGTTCACAGACAAATCTTCAGGGAGGTTGCTGAGAACATGTTCTTCCTCATCTATAGCTTCTAGATACTCTTCCATATTAACCCTCAGATCTTGCCCATTATCATCATGCCCATTTTCATTCCCCTCAAACATTCCCTCAGCAATCTCCTGTATCAGCTCATCTGATAACTCCTCCTGTACTGGTACACACTGGAATTCTAAACAGGGCACTTCCCTCCAGCACGGGCAATTTTCAAGGCTACAGCATGGCAAGCCTCGGAGCTCTTGAAGCTGGCTATCTCTGTTCTGGACATGCATTGCTTTAAAACCCAGGACTTGGAGGTTGTCTATTGTGCGGACCCTTGAGAGTGCGGTGTATAGAAGCCCACCTGTAAATTCGTAATATGAATGAATGATAGCCTTTTTTAGCGTAAGCCCTTGTGACTTCTGGACTGTTGCAGCCCAGTACAACTTCAGTGGTATCTGATATCTAGAGCCTATGGGATGTCCTTCCTTATCTACATTTGTCCAGGTAACATTGGTAATTGTATGTTCAGCACCATCCACTTCGATTACAGCTGATTTATCATCAAGCTTTCGCACGAAAAAGGCCCTTGTTCCATTGTGGATTCTATCGTTGACGTTATATAACACCATAACTGGGGCCCCAGGTTTGAATTTACAAACATCAGGCGCGGGACACTGCATTCTACGAATGTCGCCTGTATCAGTAGCCCGGAATAATGCTCGTTCTCCGGAAAACTCCGACAAACGAGCAGTATTGTGGCCATCCACCATGGAATTGGTAAAATAAAGGTGCACCGTGTCGTCATCTTCATTTATTGGCCTCGATAGGCTCTGAAGGTCCCGCGTGGTTTCCTCTTCACACCTCCCGAGTCGTATTCTTTTCAATATATCCAGGAGCTTCCTCTCGTCGGCCTTTTGTCGATGCACTACGGTCAACTGGACTGTGTGGGGGAAGAGATACCCGAACAAAGGGGAAAGATACATGGGGACGCCATCGTCGAAGCGATCTCTAACGGGTTTTAACTGTAGCCAGTCACCCACAAGGATTACCTGTATTCCACCAAAAGGCCTCCGATCGTTTCGCACCTTGGAGCAAATGGCGTGAAGTAACTCCACGAGGCGAGCACTTCCCATGGAACATTCGTCCCATAATACACATTTCAATTTCAAGATTCTTTTCTCCACAGCTACATTCTCGCAGGCGTTCTTGACGATCGCATCGAACGGTCCTTGCGCGGTGCGGATCCCGAAGTAACTGTGGACAGTGACTGGACGGTGAAACAAATTCTCGTCACCTTTAAACACCTCACATGCGATTCCCGTGGAACAGACGACTTGGACGTTCTTCCCCTTATTTTTACTGATACTAGAGACAACTATCGATTTTCCAGTGCCTGCTTCGCCGTAAATTGCAAAATTATGTCCAGAATTCGCAAGATGCACGCAGTCTTGTTGTTCGCTAGTCAATTTTATAGACATTTGCTCGCGAATCACATGTTACAACTGAAACGCACGTTTCGCGGGTTTCTAATATAAACAAACAGGGCAAAGTGTATGTTTTGACAGCCAGCTCGTTGATTGGCTGGCGCATTCTCTTCCGTTTTGTAGCGGAAGTGCAGCGTGACGTGACCAGCCCGACCAGCCATGCGTTGATTGACGCTACATTCCAAGGGTCTATGCGTTGATTGACGCTACATTCCAAGGGTCTTCACGGCGTTCCTCTATCGTTTGCCGGCGTGGAGTTTTGGCGGAGGTGACCGAAAAATGTGCACTTTTCGGGTACACATAATTTATTTACGAGCCTGAAACTCGGCTGGGACATAGATCAATGATCACTCGATCGAGCTGTTGTAAGTGTTTCGTGAGATTTTCTGTGAATAAGAATTTGGAGCGCTTGATCGACGTGATGGTGATTTGGTTCTGCGTGAGAGCTGCTGGCCTTTACTCCTTCTCTCCTCTCTCCCCTCGCTACCCACCCCCCAAAAACTCTCATAAACTACCCGAAAACCTTTATATTTCCCCCTGTTTTCGATATGAGGACAAACACAATACAATTATCGTTTACTATAACCTTTATTATAGAACTTTTCTGTTTCAAGAGATGATAATACGAGATGCTTTTAACTATCAACTTGTGAGCCGATCGTTGATCAATACAGAGGGAGTCACATTACAAACTCCCCAAGAGCCGATGTATGACACAGGGGGAGTCACATTACAAACTCCCCAAGAGCAGATGTATGACACAGAAGAAGTCACATTACACACACCCCCAGAATGGTAAGCCTGTGGTTTGGTATTCAACCAACACACTTAGGCACAAAACTCTCTCTCTAATTCTGAAAAAGCTGCGCTGAAAAGAAGGCATCCAAGGCCAAGAGAGAACTTGGAACCCGATTAGTTTGTTATGAAGAGGACGGGCACAGAGAGCCAAGGTATGTTTTATTACTTTTTTTCAACAAAGCCGTTCAAGTCAAACGACTCAGTCTTGCTAACTGAAACTGAATTGTAAAATCTTTATGTGTTAGAACGGAAAAGTATTTACAAGATTCAAGGTCGTTTATGCTTTTGATAACATTCTAGACATTTGAGAATTTCACTATTGCTTGATACTAGCCCAGACAAATTCCTCTTTCTGATTTTGTAAATTGATTTTATTTATGTATTTATTTCAGATCACTTTGACGTAACTAGTACAGGGGGTGTAGGTTCGAGTGCAGAGGCCTTGGTCAATGCAAGTAGTTATCAATAATTGTATTTTTAATTCTAACTAAGAAAATTAGATCTGATTTTGATACATGAATTGATCTGATTTTGATACATGAATTGTTAGTTTTGTATATATGTAGGGGATAGTTGTTGTTAATTTGAATACTTATCGGAGGAAGGCGGGGTTGGTGAATTGAATTTCGTAGCTAATTGAATGCAAGGTTCATAACTAGAGATGAGGCGGGTTATATCTAGTTATAAAACTTGCATTTATAATAAGTCATTGAATTCAATTCATCAACCCCGCATTTCCCTGATGAATATCAAATCCTTCCCCGCCTTTATGTTTGTAAGGGGTTTATAATAAAAATTATTTTAAATATTGTAGTGCTACTTGGGATGGTTCAAGTCGACTTTTATGTGACAATGCTCCAAAAGCTCCAAAATAGGGCTGCCCAACTAGTCACTGAATCTAGCTTTGCTACGATTGCGGGCCCCCTTTTAAAACACTTGGCTGGGATAACCTCTATACCATGCGAACGAGGTAGAAATCAACTAAGTGATGCGCAACTATGATGCAATTTTAAACAGGAAAGCCCCTGAGTATTTATGTCAGCTTTTCTCTACTCGGTCAGTGCTTATGATATTAGAAACTCTGAAAACAAGGTTAACTTACCAAAGCCTAGGACTGTATCTTAAGGCTTTTCTTATTCTGGGGGATTTCTGTGGAACAGGCTCCCTGGAGAATTACGAAATTGTAACTCGCTGAGCACATTCAAAACGGGTATTAAACAATTTCTTAATGACTCCCACACGACAAACACGTAAACCAGTCTTTTTATTACAGCTATTGTGTTTAGTTTCTCGTTCAATTGTAATAGACTGATGTTTCTTCGTGTGCGTAAATAAAATAAACAAATAAAATTGTATTTACATAACATCCTATACCTTGTTGTATCTTGGCGTACGGGAGACAGAGTGGTCGAGTGGTTAGACCGTCGTCCAAGTAACCCGATCACCACAGTTCAATGACCCCCTCTGACTCCTCGACCATTCTTTGTACATATCAAGCGTGGTTTGACCCGACCATTGTCACGGAATTGGTTCGAATGCAGAATATACGGACCGCACACCTACGAATCAGAGTGTGCATACTGTTGTTGCCATGTAAGAGATATGGACATTTTTATCCCTTCACAGGTTAAAGTATATCATTATTCAAGTAGGTTGTGACAGCTTGACAGATACACGGGCGTTGGTGAGTATTGAACAAATTTCATCCAGCCCCCTTCAAATTCAAATTCTAAGAAACCTCCTTCAGGATTGCCCGCCATTTTACATTCGAGCTCTGCGCACACCGGTCAAGACTCAACGGCCTGGTTACCAAGCACGTCGAGTCAGACTGTGGAATCACGACGTCGATTGAAAATCCCAAACCGACTGCGCACGTAGCAGTGAAATCGGTTGTAAATTGATCACGTGAGGTTCGGTTACCCAGCGACATAAAAGCAAGCGAGTGCGTCGTTGGCAATAACGCGTAAAAACTGTGCAGTAGACAAGATGACATCGAGAACATCCACAAACCCGAAGGGGACTCCCCTATTTTGGCGGCGGGAGTGCTCGTCTGGAACTTTCGATTTTACCCCTAAAAGTACAAAATGGCGTGGCTTACCGTATTTGTTCAAATAAGCGCCGCGGCGCTTATTAAACATTTCAGGTTTCCAATGCGGCGCTTATTCGAGGGCGGCGCTTATGAAATTTTAAATGAGAAAGTGACAAAGGATTTGTTTGTTGTTTCATTTTCTGACTATGTTTTCACAACAGTTCATATACTATGAGGATTTCCTTTTGATTTAAACTAGGAACAATTGTCATCACTTAGAATTTTCAATTCTAAGTCGTTTTTCGCTTTAATGGTTCTCGCCAAAAACGGCAACATCCAAACTGCGGTGCTTTTTCGAGGGCGGCACTTATTAACTTTTTTACTGAAAATGCGGAGCTTATTCGAGGGCGGCGCGTATTCGAACAAATACGGTAGTTGATTTTGACCCCTAAAAGGTACCAACAAGTTAGCCTGAATGTCGGACGCATTTTCCCTCGTAATTTTCTCTCGTATTTTTTACGAGAAAAAATACGTCTGAAATTCAGCTTACCAACAAGTGTGATTAATAAAACCATTGTTGCTAGATTTGCTAGAACGGTACCTATCTGGAAAAAATCGTTTCGAATAGTACCCCAAAAAGGTACCAGAGGCCTGATTGTAAGCCCTAAAAGGTACGACGAGCTCCCCCGCCCCAAAAATAGGGGAGCCCCCCCCCCTCTCCCCCGTGCCGTGCCTATAAATTTGGTACCCGTACCATTTTTTTATACGAGCCGTGTCAAATAATCCCTGTCGTGTAAATGAGCCTTTATATAGCTCTCTGACCCATAAATCAAATACAGTCATTACAATTTACTTTTCCCTTTTTCACAAACGACGCTTTCGTGGTGTAGAATATTGATGCATGTTGATGCTGTAACAGGCCAAGCATGCCGAACAGCACGGAGCTACAGGAATCGCTGTCCTACCAACAACATACTTTTCACCAAAATCCCCAGGTACGCTCCACGTATGCCCGTGTAATATATAGCCCCCTATTTAACATTCCCACGCTCCTTTGATTAATGGAGTGGTGTCACGATAGCACACTTTTGGTGATGTATAAAAACATCCAAATAACTGATTGAAAGCAAGAATACTAGTCTAGGTTTCTTAAATGGCCCTTTAACTACAAAACGATAATTATTGTAGGCTTTATAGACATACTAAAGAGGGCATGGAAATCGATTGCAATAATGAGTTGTTGTCAAAGGATCAAAACGACTCAAAATAATCTTGGCGACCTAATGCTCTAAACACTCCATTTATTAAGTCGGCCATCGTGCACTGCGCCTAATATGCTGTAGCGTAGTATAACATAGTTGTAATATATTTGTACCAGGGACCCTGTTTGTACATACTAGTTACAATGCCTTCGAGTGGCATACTGCAGAATATCCCACGCTTCACTTTTATTTTGTGGTATATGAATGCTAAGAAAATACAAGTGACAACTGGGATATTCTGCAGTATGCCACGAGAATTCATTGTATAGCTATTTTATTATACGACTGTGACGTCTGGGGCTTGATGGAATGCGTTTATCAAAATTAGGGCGCGCTTCGCGCGCAACGAAAGAAGAATGCGATCCCCTCTTTCTAACAAATGTCTTCTACTAGGTCAAGTAGGGGACGGATCACGAAAATGCTTAATAGTTCTGAGGGAAGATCACGTTAATCATTATACGAGAAAAGTAAAAAGGATTTCTGCTATTAAGAACAATGAAAGAGACTATACATCACTCGGACAAGAGTCTAAAGAGGCTATACATCACTCGGACAAGAGTCTAAAGAGACTATACATCACTCGGACAAGAGTCTAAAGAGACTATACATCACTCGGACAAGAGTCTAAAGAGACTATACATCACTCGGACAAGAGTCTAAAGAGACTATACATCACTCGGACAAGAGTCTAAAGAGACTATACATCACTCGGACAAGAGTCTAAAGAGACTATACATCACTCGGACAAGAGTCTAAAGAGACTATACATCACTCGGACAAGAGTCTATCAGAAGGGCAAGCATTTATTTAGAGCAACGTTTTTTTTTTTACAAAATATGAAAAATACGCGCGAGACACTGACTTTCCGTCGGCCAGGACAAAAAGAGGGCCTTGCAAAGCGCCACGCTGTGTTGAGATAACGGGTAAGGTACTCTACGGGGTACACATCAGTGCGGCGAATGAGATTAATAACGACCGGTCGCACGTTATAGCTGTGTTTGAAGGAGGTGAAAGTTATGCTAAACCCGAAAGGGGTTCCAGATTGATCAAGGTAGCGAGAGACCTGGTCGAATCTCAAGCCATTCGGTCGAACTTCAGAATTGGTCATCTCGCCGACTCGTAAGAAGGCAAAAAGGCAACAACGCACATCGCTTGTAACATGGTGGCTTCGTAGTGGCTTGGGGCGATGTCACGCAAGCTTAATACTATGCGAGAAAGAATGGGAAGGGTTACAGGTGAACGCGAGTCCAGTCAACTACAAAGCATGCTATAGCCTTTAAGCATCTCCATAACGTACGAGACTTTGGTTGTATCTTGGAATCCGACAAGCCGATCACAGTACCCGAGAGAAGAAATATAGGTGCTAGCAGTAGAGGCAGCGTAGTTGTGTTCGAAAAGATAGGAAATGAACAATGTAATTTCCGACGGGGGGACCAGAAGTTTAATCTCGGCTGAGCCAAACGTTGCGTGCAGACATATCGAATGGAGGCGCCATGCCCGTTGGTAAGTTAGCACAGACGACGGCCGCAAACCCGAGGCAGCTTAATGGCCCGCTAGATCTGCCAGTTTTGCGGCAGCAGGTGTGACGTGATGGCTGTTGGTGAAGCATGAGTGCAGGGTGGCGCCGACCGTATGAAGCGTTGGATCTGTAGGCGGGAAAGGGAATCGGCTAACTCATTGTGAACGCCGGGAACATGCTTCGCCTTAAACATAATATTTCGCTTCAAACAAGTGAGCACCAGCTCGCGCACAAAATTCATTAAGGTAGGATCCTCGCAGGAAGATTTGTTAATTACGTGAACTAGAGCGTTGTTGTCAGTAAAGAAAATTAAGCGTTTGTTACGCATGTAATCGCCCCACAAAATAACACTCATAAGTATAGGAAAAAATTCTAAAACTGCGATGTTCCTACCCCGCCAATCAACTGGTCACTCACCGTAGCATCAGTGGTTACCGAAACAACGCCAAATTATAACGTGTCTGACGCAACAGTGAAAAGGTGTAAACGTTTGAATCTAACCACTCATCATCGAGAAAAAATGATTTGCCATTGAAATCGCTAAGGAAATCTAACCAAGTCCTGAGATCAGCTCTGGCCGATACAGTAAAAAGGATAGAGTGATGGGCTAACTTGATGACTTTTGTGAGGTCAATAAGGCGCCGTAAGAATGCACTGCCGGGAACAACTACCGAGCAAGCGAAATTGAGGGTGCCAATAAGGGATTGCAATTCCTTCAAAGTGACCTTCTTCCTGCGAATAAAGTCGGAGCAGACGAATTTACATTGCTCTAACTTGTCACCCGGGAGGCGAGCCTCCATTTCCGCCGTATTTATGTAGCTCAATCCCAGCAAAGGATAGAACGATCGCCGGGCCAAGCGTCTTTTCGGGTGCCATGGGTACGCCCAGCCAATCACAAAGACCCAAAAAGTCATCAAGCTGACCCTTACATAGCTCGGACGTAGGCGACGCCAGCAAGTAATTGTCAAGAAGATAAATGATATATGGGATGTGTAACACATTTTTCGCGACCCATTCTAACACGGTAATAAAGGCCTGAAAAGTCTGGCAGGATGAGGAACACCCCATCGGGATGCATCTATAATAATGAAAGTTTCCATCCCAATGCATGCCGAGCAGGTGATAATCCTCAGGCCGGATAGGGATGATCTTTTAATGTCGGTCTTTGCAAGGTAGCACCCCCGCCCAACCAACTTGACCATCTGGATCGCGTCATCTACTCGAGCATACTGCACAGATTAATGCTCAGGCGATATACCATCATTGATCGAACCCCCTGGGATAAGATAAATGATGTAGGAGCTTTCTTGGGCACAACACCCAGAGGGGAAAATATTGAGTTAAGAAAAGTAGGGCTATCAAAAGGCCCTAACAACCTATACTATCTGCGGCCAATTCTTTAGCAATCTTGGAACTCACCACCCCTGGAAGGTCGTCAGATGATGTCAGGTTTGTGGGGAGGAAGAGGCAGCCTGTGGAAGTTAGCCACGAAAATTGCCCTGTCCAGGCGCACCACCTCGAAGTCGAGAGCTACGTTGGCCTCGCATGGGACACCTGATAAGGGCATGCATTATTTGGCAAATGGGACTGTCATGACTATACTGGCAACCGGGGCAATTACCACCCTTATGAAAACGTACACAATATTAAATTTAGGGTTGCCCTTCTTCTGTTGAGAGGACTGATGTAGCGGGCGGGTAATGGATCTCGACCAAAGTTCCCAGTGGGTAGTACCCCAGGGAAGGGCTGTGGGATATTGCTGGCGCATGTGACGGAAATTGGTGTCATAATAATTATCTCCAATCCCTCCATTTGCAGCAATAACCCTCACCACCTCCATGTATTTAATTAGCTGTGGTGCTTCAACTGCATATTTTGAGGTGTCACACCAACAAAAACTTGAAAAGCTGTTATCCAGACATCGATAACATGTGGGATTCGGTACTGAGTATGCGCTTGGTCGCTGGTCACCGAACAAATCGCTGGCTCGTATAACGAGAAACCGCTGAAATGTTTTTCGTTCACGGGCGTACTTTATATCCAGCAGTACGGAAATAATTCGGAGTGTGCGCCGCGTTGTCAGGTTCACGAAGATCTCAATCGCCAGAAGAGATACACACTATCTTTTTACTCATAAGTTTTTAATTACAAACTCTTAAAACGAAGGTTAAATACAACGAGCCCAATTATTATGAGATTAGATAAGTTTGAATATTCGTTATCGCGCAAATTATTTTATGCAATTTAGCTTCCTGGAAAGAAAAAGCTGAAATTCAAGTCGACCACCCAAAAGAGGCATCTACGGCAAGCAACGTCATTAGAGAAGGAGACTGGAGGGCAGAAGAGGGCTGTAAAGAAGAAAAAAATCTTTAAAATACTGTTTCATTGTTTTGTGTGCAGCATAAAGATATAAACAAACAAACATAAGAATTGAAATTATTTTTTGTGATAAAATGTGGTAAGCTAAATTAGAGGAGTAAAGAACTAGAATGTTGAATACAATTTGTAAACTAAATGTGTAGCCAGACTTGCGGGTTTACCCCCGTGTAAGAACCATTCTCAGAGGACATTGTGTTCAGTTATTTCATCGTGATTCGTTCTAGTAAACAAAAGAGGCTTTGTGACGCAACTCATCAACAATACACAGTAGTCCGTGTAGCAAGATTTGCAGAGTTCATGGTGAAAAAAATTTGCCAATTAAATTTGACAGAAGCATAAGAAAGAAGTATAATCATAACTTTTATTCGCAAAAGGCAAATTTTGACACAATTAATAGCGCTTAGAACCAATTCTAGAATATATGTGCTTTGTAATCATGGACAATTTAGACCGGATCAAATACTGGTTTCTGAACAGCAACTGAAATAATTGTTCTAGAATTGCTATCATTCTACGTGCTTATACGAAGTAAATCTACAGATTCACCGAATGACTGATTGCCCCGATCGTAGTTTGTCAAGAGACTGTCAACATAGTTAACCTAAGAAATCATATTTACTGCGCCATCACGGAAACAATGACACTGAAACCACTAATTTCCCACTACAACCTGTTCGTCCCTTAACTGACCCAAAGCTATTCGATACTAAAGTTGGAGGCAAAGGTCTTAATTCGTTCACGGTCAAACCGCCAACGCCATGCAAAGTAATCGAGGCCGTGGTTGTTGACAGCTCAAAATCCAGTCGAGCTCTTGGATCAAAATTATTCCCCAGGTCATGTCAAAGCCTCTTAACAAAAGAATGACCCAAAACCAGAACTTGGGGCAACTGAGACATGGCTCCGTCCTCGGGTAACGCTAAATTATTGAACTCACCTCTGAATATGCTTGAAAATGGAGAAAAATTATCAAATTCTTATGCAAGACTGCAATTGGATCGTTGGTCTTGCAAGTGACCATGACAGTAAATCCCCAGAGGGGATAGCATTGATTAGCAATTGAATAGCCCCTATCACGCGCCGGCACGTGCCGCCCTCGTGATTACGGTGTAACACAATACTATGATTCTGGGAAAGGGCATAAACGTTGTATTGGTGCCCAATAATTTATTTATAATGATCAGCCACCAGACGTGTTGTAAAGTCCTTGTACTTTGTTTCTGCTGCATTTTATTTCATACTTTTAGTTCCAATATCACAGAGTTTGCTTGTAGAAACTCTTATGTCAGGTTTTATTACAGGAGAATGACTTTAATTAGGTTGTCGGTTTTTTTTTTCAGATATCCTTGCAGAATACCTTCGACAAGTGTCCTCTGCATCTCCTAACACACCACTCTTCTACTATCATATCCCATTATTTTCACATGTGAATTGTATGTATATTCTTTAACGATTTACGATTTCATAGGAATTTTTTCTGTTATGTGTTCATGTTTCATTCCGTATTACATGTAACACACAAACTTGTTTTTGTTTTTTTGGCCACCACAGGCCGGCCCATCCACATGCAGTACAAGCGGAGTCGCAATTTTTATTGCTCTCGTTTTTCCACAGTTACACTAGAGGATATCCTTAAAGCTGCAAACCACAGGGTACCCACACTGGCAGGCGCCAAGTGCACTCATTCGGATTTGTGTGACTATGGGCGTTGCTTGAGACTCGAGAATGGTAAATTCCAACTGATGTATGCTGGAGATGGGGTGAGATTGTAGTTAAGTTTCATGCTTAGAAATTCCAAATCTTTGGGAAACTGTATGTTTCTTTTGAAACTTCCTAAATCTATCAAATTACGTTTGGAAAAACGTCTCAATGTAATGTTTACAAAACGAGCTGGAGTGTTTTATCGGCAGTTAGTCTGCCGATAAAACACTCCAGCTCGTTTTGTAAACTACTTCTAAAACGGTTGCTAGTATTACCTACCACACCCAAATCCTATTGTTTTATGCAGGTCTTGAACCCTGATGCAAAACCTATACTATTTAAAAGATGGTAGCGGCAGGTACAGGTCTTACATTCAAATATAAGACCCGGTACAGGTCTTACATCCAAATGTAAAACCTGTACCGGGTTTTACATTAAAGGTGTGTTAAGGCCTGACTTGAAAGGAGGTGGGGCTTATACGCGGATTCTTAATGCAAAAAGCAGTTTTTGCAAATAACTACATTAGCAAAATAGCTACTGAAATGGAACTTGGTACGAGTATTACGCCCTCCGACTTTAACTGTTCCATGCATTTAGTTGCTATGGAGACACACTTTTATAGCATCTGTAAGTACCGTTTAAAAATTACTTTCAATCAAAAACGGGGAAAACTTACTGCAAATATTCCTACTTTTTTACCCTAAATTCGTAATCTTCATGAACTTCTGCAGTTGATAGCGTTTTTTAATCGTGTCCAGGGTCACGTGATCGTGAGAACTGTTGCCCTAGCAACCAAGTTTCTCTCCTATCTCCGCTAATTTTCAAGTTGGTCTGCCTTAAAAGACGCTAGATTGAAGGAATCAATGCAGTAAAGGAAAATTCCATCGTATTTTCCGAATAGGATGAGGTTTTCTGTTCCCCATTTTAAGTTATGTCCAAAAAAAGGAAAATTATGTTACACGTCCCTTTAATTTGGTCGTCATGGAAACATCAACTGTCAAAATTTCGCTAATACTAGAATTAACATTGATGCAAAGTTTCATTGCTGTAGCTATTTTCGTATTCGAGATATTGGCAAACTTCTTTTCTGCCCGCGTATAAGCCCCAAGTCAGGCCTTAACACACCTGAGGCACGCTCCTCTGAATTATAGTACAGGAAAATGGTGCAGAATTGTGCAAATTAGGGAAACAAGCATGAAATTTGGCAGACTGATAGAGTTTGACGAGCTGAACATTTTTAGAAGTGGAGCCACGCCCCAAAATGGATACTTCCAGTTTTATAGCCATGGAATTAATTATCGTAAATAAATTTTAAAACAACAGTTAACGTTTCTCAAACGCTGTAAAACTTAGGAGTGTGATAAAGCAAAGGACGATCAATCATCACACATACAGAACCACACCCTTCGATCGATACTTCCAGAGATATTAGCGCTTTATCCAAATATAAGGAAAATGACCACAGAGAAACTGTATGGGGCTAGATGGTTTTGAAATTTTGTACATAGAATGTCTTAAGTAATGAAAGAAACTTGAGAGGTTGAGCCACGCCCCAAAATGGATACTTCCAGCTTTGCAGCAATGGAATTTCAATATCTGAAATATGTATTTTTAGAAACAACACTTAACGTCTCTCAAAAGTCTTGAAATTTGGGACCATGATAAAACAATCGCATTCGGTCATTATGCATACCGGGCCACGCCCATTGATGTCAACTTACAGAGATATTAGCGCCGGATACAATTTTATATAAAACGACCACAGACCACTGTATGTGGCTAGACTATTTTGAAATTTCATGCTTGTTTCCCTTATTTGCACAATTCACTATAAATCCTGCACCATTTTCCTGTACTATTAATCAAATCACAAATCAACCCTAGCACCAGAAAAAAAATTAGTCCCGCTCCCCAAAAATCACTTTTGAATTGTGCACTACTACTATTCTGTCTCAAAATTACACGAAAGTAAAACAATATCCATTGACTATCGTTCGGAAATTTAATGTAAACAATAAATCAATACAATGATCATGTTCAATCCCTCAGTTCAATTCTATTCAATACAAATTGTATTTCTTTCCTTTGATTTTTCAAGAAAAAAGTCAAATTAAAACTCACAAACATCGTCATTGCTTGTCATATTTCGCCGGCATGCAGTAATATCCAGGAAACAAATTGCCCAATCTGAATTGAAGAAAATGCAACATGTTAGGAATGTATACAAAGATACTTTTAGAACAAAATAGAGCGAGAAACATTATATTATGATTAGCCGAATTCACACTACTAGAGACGAGTTTCCCGTCTGAGACGAGTTTCTCGTCTTAAATGTTCTTCCCTTTCTGTGATCACGCGAAAAAAACTTTTTTGAAGGAGAACGTCTGGCGACTAGTTTCCGACTAGAATTCACATAAGGCAGGAAATTTCTCTATATCACATTAGGCAGGAAATGTCTCTTATAGTGTGAATTCGGCTATTCAATCATGGACTACAGAAACTGAAATTAAGCAAAAATGTACTTCAATCTCAATCCCAACATTGCGTATTTACCTTTCTTTATCCATCCCATGGAAGATGTTGAACGTTCATCCCAAATTTTGCTGGCCATCTGGTTTACAAAATGCGCAACTATTCCGCAGACATGTTTACACGGCAAGCATTGAAGCAATCTGAAATTCAAATATCCCACTGCCAAACCCCAGAAAAGGCGACTCGTTATGTTGCTCTGCTATTGGATAGAATTTCTATAGAACAAGACACTTTTGTTAACAAACCTTTTGTTCGGGGTAAAGTTATTATGACTTTTTGTCCATTTCTGCCATTTCTGACAATGGCACACAGAAAGCGATAAAACAGTGATAATGAGCTTTCCATAAAAACAGTAGAATTTGGGTGTGGTAGGTATGTAAACAAGTTCAAAACTACGGAGTCGATCTTGCATAGAAATTCAAAACCTCCCGCATGCAAGACCTCCTCCTATGTTTTGAACCTATATATAATTCATAATTCCAAGTTAGTTTTATAAAAAGGGAAATAAGTTTATAACAACTACTTCATTGAAATCGAGATATAAGAAATCTGATAAAGACTAAGTTGTATTGTTTAGCTATTTTGAAATGGCAAACAAAAGATTGACAATGAGAGCTTTTCAATGCGAATAGTGTACTTAGAGAGGCGTTCCGAATAATTGACATATCTTCTGTGTTGGGACAAAAGGTCCCAATGATGACTGTGACGTAGAATGTCAAGCATGCTTAGCGCAGATAGAGAATAAGCATCCCACTTGGATAAAGGCTGCGGTTGGGATGACCAGTGTTCATGACATGATCCTAAAGTAATTTCACCGAAGGGGTAAGGTCCGTCCAGAAAGTGCACACCAGCACTCGTGCCGACCCTGGAAAAAAAGAATAAAAAACCTGGTCATAAAAAAGTCGACAATCGTAGAGTATGGCTACTGTGACGTAGAATTTCAAGCATGCGTAGATACAGGATAAGCATCCCACAGGGATAAAGGTTGCGGTTTTGGTGACCTGAGTTCATGAAATCCTAGAAAATTTCACCTAAGGCGTAGGGTCGGAACCAGCAGTGCACACCAGCACTAGCTCCGATCCCGGGTTGGCAAGGATCCACCCTTGTACACGCTTTGAGGTGTCGAAATAGACACTTCATCCGGGGTACCGTGTTTATATCTACGATATAGACACTCATTTATTAAACATGAGTGTCTGTATGATAGATATAAACACGGTACCCCGTATGTACTGTCTATATCGGGACTTTATCGAGGTATACAGCGGCCGTTCACGGTTGTGATTTCCTTTGTGTTTGGCTCCTTAATTATGTATGAGTTTTAGAATACTATTTAAACTACGAGGACCAGTGTTTTATTGCGGGCACCCAACGACGTTTTTTTAATAAATGCCTCTACTCGTCATAATTTGAAGGTTGTAACTTCTTTGGAGGCTTATGGAATAGAATTGTCTTCAAGCCATAAAAAGTTTATCTGTTCGGGTGTTCTTGGCGTTAAACAGTTCTCACGAATTCTCTTGCTGTAATATCTTCTATACCGAAAATTGTAGGAAATGTGTAAGTCATCCGAAAACTACGAAAACTGTGGTAACACTTTCATTTTCAAACTCCAAAATAAAAAAAATAAAAAGAGTAGAATTGTTCTACGAAACACAAAGGCTTCACGAACTTTGTAGGTCTTAGACACCGCTGGATTTGCAAACGGTATGCCATTTCTCAGGACAAAAAGCACCGATTCGTCGATTCCAACGAACTATCCCGTATACTCTAGCTGAAGGCTCTCAGATTCCCAAATAGCTAGCATAGCTTCTCATTATAAGCGAGAATACGAAATTCTAGGAATCCAATAATACCACTTCCGAAATTCATAGGAAGTGGAAAAAAGTACTTCCAAATTATCGGAATATCCATATTTTCTAGGCGGACCTAGTGACCTTCCTCGAAAAATCCAGGCCTTGTCCCACCCGAACAGATATTTCACGCGAAAATAGTCGATTGGTGCCAATGTTTTATCAGGTATAAAATCTCCAGCGCGATAGAAATTTATGGTTAGATTTTGACCGAACGTTACGCCATTCAAACGTCCATTACATAGCAAGCATGTACTTACGAGTGCGAAAAAGTACGTAAAATCTTCAGAAGCGAGACAGTGGCCGAATGATCAGAGCGTCATCCTCGTAACCCCATGACCCGACACCATTTTTACATAGCCGACTTGGTTTGCCTCACTGCCAGTTGTGGGTTCTTAAATGTTTGTATATATGTAAACTTCGAAGAAACTAGCGACTCTTAAATTAGAGTTTAAACCAACTACTTTTTTCTACCAATACGGTAAGGCACCCACAAATTATCATATCCACTGTATGATCCACGTGGACAGCGTAGTTTAATATCGACCTCTGCTACTTCGCATTTGACGAGTTCCCACTGAAAGGGACATACCGTCTTTGGTGCACATCTTTGGAGTATTTTTGTTCTTTCCCAGATGATACTTGGGGCACTTGCTATAGGCTGCCAAGCATCCGTGGGACTGTAAGTATACCCATTACAGCTATCATTTATCTTTACCAACACAAATAAGTTTATTTAACAATTAGACAACGAGTTGGATTTTTCTCCGAGTCAACAGAGTGAAAGATAACGAGGCACGTAGCTCATCAACATCATCATCATCATCACTTTATTCAATAAAATAAATGTCGACAGCTACCCGCAGGTAGCACTAAGGCTAATATACATATTGTAATATACATTCCAATATATTATTTCTTTCTCTCTTCACATAATTTTACATTCTTTTTTTGCTGTTGTTGTTTCTAATATAATTTTTTTTACTGATAATTAAACTGCATATTTTTTTCAGAATTTCGGTAACACCAGCATAATCATCCTCCGTTTCTAATATGTTCCTAAACAATACATGCAATTCTTGTTTAAATGTTTATTTGTTTTGTTTCCGTATAAGTTGGGGTATAGAATTCCAGATTAGTTGGCCAGTTCGCGAAAATGAGGATCTCTGAATTTGAAGTCTTGAGTGTTTCAAATAAAAATTATCATTTGAAGACGATCGTGTATTGTAGCTATGCACATTGCTTGTTTTAGTAAATAAATTATTGATCAATGTAGCTGCTGAGTTATTTGATAAATCGTACATTTAGCTCGCTGTTTTTTTCAAAATAAATCATTTGGATAGGGAGGAGGTCAGAAGCCAGAAAAAGAGGGACAACACGCTGCTGCCGGTGTGCAAAATACATAATCGTAAAGCGCGCTTTTGGGGCACAAGAAGTTTGTTTATAGAGGTTTTAGCCGCGCGCCCCCTGGCAACTAAGCCATCGAATATGTATGGAAATAATATATAGATTTAGGCACTGCCTAAAAGCGGAGCTCCCTGTCAGTTTTATGTGATTTTTAAAGTTCGGTGCCATCGTTGACGTCTCTATGATCCGCTCATCACGTGACCACTTTGTTTTGATCCTCTGGCGACCTATACAATTCTACCCAAGTTTGGTTGTCTTAGAGTCTTCCCTTTACGAGGTTTGAATTGTTTTTTTTTTGAGATTTGAAAATCCCAAAAATGATAATATCTTAATTATTAGAGCGAAAATCAAAATTTCAAAACGATACCATCTTAGAAGCAATTAAGCTTGACACAATGCCACAAAAATGGCTCAATGTTTTTTAAAAGCGAAGATTTTGAACCAAGGAGTTGTTTCCTATATGTTTGTACCAAATATTCACATTTTGGAGAGGGGTGGTAGCAGTTATTTGAATTGCTATAACTTTACAAGTTTTTATGCTATTGACAATCGGTTTTCGGCTTTCAGCGTCTGGATACGGTCTTTCATTACCATTGCAAAAGTAATCGAGATTCTGCATTTCAAAGCCTGGTCTACTATTGCGTAATAGATGATGACGTCATTAAGTACAATAGTGACGTCAAAATTCGTCGAAAATGTTTGTCATCATGAGCTTGTCATATTGAGAGGTTTGGTCAAAAAAGGCCAGTGGAATGGAAAGTTAGGGAATATCAAAGTTTAAATGATCTAATATTGGGGTGATCTGACCCAGCGTGGCGACAATTTAACTTCGGCGCTGCACGAAAAGTATCGAGCTTCGAGCAGTTTCTCTCACTTTAATTTCTCTTTGTTGCGCGCGAAGCGCGCCCTGATTTTGATAAACCCATTTCATCAAGCCTCAGAGAAAAGAAGCGCGCCGAAATTTTTAGAGTACTCAATTGAATGAACTAGAAAAGCGTTGAAAGAGTATCAATTTGCCTAATCAAAACTTGGGAATCTTGCAACAATTTTTTTGGGGGAGCCACAGAGGCTGCATGATTTTATTTTTTTATTTTTTCCCTTGTATGAATATTTTTTTTTTTTGCTTTTTGCCCACCCCCATCACTTTTCTAATGGTCCGTCCCTTAGGCGATTTAGTCCATGAGGCACATACAGCATTTTGGCTGGTTGAAAGGCGGAATATCTTATTGTAAATGTGGTCAATTATATTTTGAAGGACGTTTAATTATGCCGGAAAGTGTTGTCACCGTCTTGTAGAAGCTTTCAAGCGCGGAGATATGGCCAAGGCTCAACACGAGCAGGTAAATATGGAAAATGTAATACAATGTTGAAGATTGTGTATTCCTTTGTCGGGGATAGTGTTCAACTCTACTGGAGGAGCTTAGTCAATAAATGATTTTGGAGAGGTATTATATACCGTATAGCAATACTCCATGCGGCTTGCAAAACTCTGGACATGACGTTCATTCATTCATTACTGTTTCATTGACTTCTCAATATCTGAGACGTCGAAATATTGGATTTTTTGACAAAATGTTGAAGTGCCACTAGCACCTAATTTCCACTTGCCTGAAATTCCACAGAATTCGGCACACAAGTAACAGACGTCATGATCGTTAGCACTACTCCATTGTTTTGCCAGAGATTGAGAGTAAAATAGCGTATTTTCACGCCAAAGTTCGAAGTCAATGAACTGTCTTCGTCCAGATATTCAAACAGTCAATTCCCATCCCAGTACAGGTAGCCCGAGAGCTGCGTTTTTCCCTATATTTTAGGGCAGCTCTCCAAAAAATTAGTCGTACTGAACTATGTCTTACTTCTCCGGTTCTAGTCGTCGCATTTTGTACCAGTTTTAGCATTATTTTAATAGAGTTCGTATATGCAATTCAAAAACCTATCGATCAAATTTTGCTCGATTTCTGTTGGATTGAAGTTCACGACATTAGCAAAGGCCAAAACTATGACTCTAGGGCTTATACTAGAAACTACCAGAATAAGTTCTAAGAAATATTGAAATCTCTTACTAACATGTGCTTTGTCCTTGCGTTAGTAGCAATATTGATTGGGGGTGCTACCCTTACTCGAGGTTCGAGGGGAGCGCTAATTAGAGTAAACAAAAAAACAGCCCGTCACTTCGTGACTCTAGAAGACTCAGAATAACATTTTGTTTCGGCATTACAATAAGGTAGGGTAAATGTCTCAAATTTGTAAAACATTTCACAATTTTGCCGTATTTATGGAAGAGGATCGAAATTGTAAACAGTGTTGTACGCTATTGGCTGAAATGACCGGCGAACGCCGGGCGCTAGCTCTATTGTCATGTGTTGTGTTTGTTGTCGTACGAAAATTAGAGATTGAGTTACTATTCGACTCCATTTAGACTTTCTTTATTACACCACATCCGGGATACAAAATGTATCAAGACAAAGAAACTGTTGAAGGATAGTATAAGGGGATTAACTGGATAACTGTCGAAAGTGCTAACTGATATATCGGCATAGCTTTATCGCAGCGCAAAAGCCGTAATCGACCTATAAATGTACGTCTTCTTTTTGATATCTCAGCGCAAAAGTCGTGACCAAAATATAGCATCTAAAATTGGCATACAGGCAAGTTAATGCCCCAGTATGAAGCGACACTATAATTCCTCTGATTTTTTCCTAAACATTTAGATTATTACTTTGGTGTCAGCGCACGGCAAATGTCTTGACCAAAATATAGCATCTAAAATACGCATACAGGCAAGTTAATGCCCCAGTATGAAGCGACACTATAATTCCATGTTTTCCTAAACGTTTAGATTATTACTTTGGTATGTCAGTGTAAAAGTGTTGTCCAAAATATAGCATCTAAAATACGCATACAGGCAAGTTAATGCCCCAGTATGAAGCGACACTATAATTCCATTTTTCCTAAACTTTTAGATTATTACTTTGGTATGTCAGCGCAAATGTCTTGACCAAAATATAGCATTTAAAATTGGCATACAGGCAAGCTAATGCCCCAGTATGAAGCGACACTATTGCATTATTTACTTGTGATAGCAAAAGTCGTATCAAGTTCCAGGTTGTAGGCTATAGATAAAGAAATACTTCGCAGGTGAAGGTGAAGTCGAAAGAAACGAGAAAGCCGATAGGTTCAGATTCAGGTTTAGGTTCAGTAAGGATCTCAAGGATTGGTCATTTCTCCCAGGTCAATGATACGTCATGGTAGGAAGGCAGTTTTGAGTCACTGGAATACTTACTTGGGAATAGCAACCTTACCGTACCACACATTGTTACAATGAAATGAGCTAATACCGCCTGTTGTACGTAGTGTCGGTAGTAACATTGGAGCGAACCTCGTGGACTAGAGAACTGCCGCCACTATTCAAATCGGTCGAAAACATTCCACGGGCACTGAGAAGCACGGAAACCACTAAAATGTGAGCTATGCTCACCTAGAACACAATAAAAGAGCGAGCAATCCTATTGCTCACTCTCTTCTCGCATTTTGCGAGTGCTGGCCGGATTTGCTGGTGTTTTGAGACGACATGAATGAATGGAAAGTGAGAGGTGGGGTGGGCTATAGCTTTGGGGTATGGCGCTCCATTTAGAGACCCGCCCACCCAGCCCCTATTTTGGTGTTGTATCCACACTGGCCTTTGCTACGGATCCACACCATTGCTCAGGTTACTGGACAATGGAGTCTGTTGTTCCCATCTCTAAATCAGTGATCCGTGGAACAAAGGCCGGTTTGGATATAATACTATCCCGCCATTTATTTACCGATCAAAATATGCAAATCCATAGATTCTGCAATCCTATCCTAGTTTTCACTGACAGATGCGGGGCAGTAGGCAACACCTCTGCTGATTCGTACTTCCCGCTTAGCGTCTTGTTGACAGATCTCAATGAAAGATATGCTCATTAAATGTGACGTCATAGGAGCGACCTAAAGCTCCTCATGACTGGACACGTGAATCATTGATTGATTGATAGCAAGAAACCCAAGGCTGCGGGATGCGGCTCGATGTCATTGAAATTTTCCAGCTACAATAGCTGCGATAAAACATCTAATAATAATAATAATAATCTTTATTAAATTCAATAAAAAACATATCGAATTACAGAAAAATGGTTAAAAACTAGAATAAGTATACTTATTAAAACTCTCTCTATAATGCTAAATTATATTTTTACCTAACCTAATAAAAAAACTGCCCTTAAACCGCTCCGCTTGGACTCTTGGCGTGAGGCTGGATCGAACACGTAAACGCTTTGACGCTTCCTTTACCCTCGGTACCAAAGGATATAGTGGATGCAATTCGTTATATTTAATTTTCTCAAATAATTTGCGATCACTCTTTTCGACTAATTTGAAAATGTCTATATGCTCGGAAATATACTTAAAACAATTCGTTAAAAAATTCTGGATCTGATAAAAGATCTCCAGCGTCTATGGCAGTATACACTGGTAGAGCATAGCTAATTTTTGACATTACAACTGTTTTAAAAAATGGTCTAATTCCTCCTGTGTAAAACCTTCCTTTCTTAAGAGAGGTTTGCACTAACGATCACCTGAAGGTTGCAAAATAATTTTTTTCAAATCTCTCAAAATTGGCTCATCAAAAGGGTTTTGGTCACAGCCTCGAATGATATAAGTTTTAGATCCATCGGATTTTTATTTTGGTCAAATTGCACGAACATCGAAAATTTGCCCAACTTCCGGTTTTAGAGCGTGATTTTACCATTCCCACAAAAAGACTAAAAATACCTAAATTTCCAGCTCGTGGTGGCAAACAAATTTCAGAACCCAAAAGCAGACATAATTTCGAACATATGGAGTTGTTTTGTATTATCGTAAGACAAATAAAGAATATTTTACAGATATTTTAATGTTTTACATCTTTCCCCTTGTTTCACAAGGCCCAAGTTCGATGGGCTATTTCGCCAGGGTTACATGGAAAACTAGATAAATAATTATATAACAGTGAAGAGTAATACCCTTTTTTTATAAATATCGAAAGAGTTTTTCGGGTAGTTTGAATTGGAGGCCGCGACAGTCGCCAAACAGAACACAATTTCAGCACAAATTTAGCGGTCTTTCGAGAGCAAACAAGCGATATTACTTACCGTAGATCACGTTAATTCCACTGAACTCTCGAAATGAACTTCTTGACATGCTATCCAATAAGTAGAATAGGGCTTTAGGTCATCTGGAAGAAATTTGAGTCTTTTTTGAAGCCGTGAAAGAGATCGATGACCTTGTGTTGCCGCCATTTGACCAAATTCCAAACAGTGTCACGTTGACCGAAGCACATCGCAAGACAGATTTCTCAGTCAAATGTCCGCCAAAAGTAGAAAATATTGCGTCCCAGAACAATATTTCCTCTTAGTACTGGCTTAAAGGGTTTGTTGTTGGCAAAACAATCCTTATTCCACGCAGAAATCAAATGTTACGAACAAGAATCGGCAACCTCGTTGTTACAAATTGACAAATTTGCGTTACAGGGGACGCAGTCAGTCAGTCACTGCAATATTTTCTTCTCTTGGCGGACATTTGACTGAGAAATCCGTCTTGCGATGAGCTTCGGTCAACGTGACATTTGGTCAAGTGGCGGAAACACCAGGTCATCGAACTCTTTCACGGTTTCAAAAAAGACTCAAATTTCTTCCAGATGACCTAAAGGCCTACTCTACTTATTGGAGAGCATGTCAAGAAGTTCATTTCGAGAGTTCAGCGGAATTAACGTGATCTACGGTAAGTAACATCGCTTGTTTGCTCTCGAAAGACCGCTAAATTTGTGCTGAAATTGTGTTCAGTTTGGCGACTGTCGCGGCCTCCAATTCAAACTACCCGAAAAACTCTTTCGATATTTATAAATAAAGGGTATTAACTCTTCACCGTTATATAATTATTTGTCTAGTTTTCCATGTAACCCTGGCGAAATAGCCCATCGAACTTGGGCCTTGTGAAACAAGGGGAAAAATGTAAAACATTAAAATATCTGTAAACTAGAAGTATCTATTTAGATAGTGAAGTGCTCGAGCCAAAAGCTACTGTTTCTAGAAAGAGTTTTGTTTCCTAGCTTATAAAAATGAGTCCTCTGAATATCAAATTGTATACATAATTAATTTCAATGTTTTTGATTAGTGTTGTGATTTTTATCTGAATGCTGCAATAACATAAACTGTTTTTGTAGCTGCTTCAGGAATGTTTCTAGAGTTCTCACAAACAGTTGATCCAGGCGCACAGAACAGCAATGCATGTGCGCATAGTTAGTAGAGGAGACTTAACCAGTCTCCTCTAACTATGATGTGCGCTATGTTGACGTTGTTATTATCCAATGTTTCTGCACAATGATTTCTATATGTGAAAATCTCCTGGTAGTATGACTTCTGCTGGAGTTATCCAACTATACAAGGGTTGTAGATAATTGCATGTTAAATGTGCGGTTCCCAAAAAAATCCATACCCCCTCCACGGAAGGGTGTTGAAAAGTGACCCCTCCACCCCCTCCAAGAAAATACAGTATTTGTATGGAAAAGATCAGGTAAATTAAACCCCCCATCCCTCCGGAATTTCAAATCCCTTCCTAAGGGGTGGTATGAATAATTTCTGGAACCACACAATATCAATGTACAAGAATGTTTCAGTCTGGAATCAGGTTCGTGGCAGTCTGAAATATAATTTCTAAAGCAGGATTTTTCAATTGCAGTAGCTTGGTTTCTTGTTTTGGTTGAATATACTAGCTTTGTAGCCATTTCCTTGATTCAGTTTGGACATTTTCCAGTTACATATTAATAACAGCTTTAAACTTTTAATGCATGAGATATACAGCATCAAATACTTATTTATTATTTGACAAGTCAATCATTTTTGAAATCATTTTTCCCATACATGCAGGCACTGTATATGCTTGGTGTTTTTAATGCTGTAAAAGCCTCCACATTGTGTGTCATCATTGTTCATAAAATATAATATCTTGGCCCCTTCATAATTGCACAACACCTCCTTGTACATATCCATTACATTGGATAGCCATGTAATAATCAATTTTGGGTCCTGTTACTTTTTTTTTTCTCTGCCATTCGTTGCTCGCTGTAGAAGACAGGACTCCCATGTATAGATACAATGTTCAAGTCTTGTTATATCATTTTCCATGTGAAGTCAGCAGATGACCACTGTAGAGTATGTTGTGCTGGTTTCTTAGAGAAAAGAAAAAATTATTAAAAATGAGGAAACAAAAGAAGACCGCTTTGATTATTTGCGATATTTATACAGCAAACTCCTTTTCAAAAGTCTGAAGTACAATATGTATTTAGGGCTGTCTTAAAGTTTTGCACATTACTAATTTCTTTTACGGAAAAATATAATTAAGCAACACTCAAAAATTTCGTTTGCTCAAAGCTAAAATCTGCAAAACAGTGTTTTGTAATTTAAGCTCATTCGCATTGCAGTATCAGTACTGATTTGTATACATGTCAGGTTTATAATTACGTGTCAAAAAGTCAATGAAAAATAGAAAACTACCGCTCATTTAGCAACACGGTTTTGTAATTTTCGTTTGGCAAAACCAAATGCGTTGTGTTCGATGGCCACCATTAACTTACTTACATCGGGCTCGCGAATCGTCTTAGAAGTCTGTGTGAAAATGATCTCATACCGACCATACCAGTGAATAACATGCTTTGGAAGCTATGATAGCTTTCAAGAATAGAAGTAAAGCGTCCATAATGTTAATACTTATACCGATATTCTCTGAAATTCCACGAACATGTTGTGAAAGAGCACGCACGCTTCGTCGAGAAACCAAATAAATGAAACGGGTATCCTGTGGCATGTTGCCGACGGCAGCCAGTTGAAAATCTTTCTCACGTTCTATAATCGTACTGCGCATGCGCGACAATCAAAGCGTGATACTGGCGAGCTCGTGAGTATGCTACATTGAGCTCGTGAATATGGTACATTTTGCAAACTGTGGTACAAAATTAGAGTTGCTCTCGCTCGCTGCGCTCGCTCGAGCAAATATTCTTTATTTGTCTTACGATAATACAAAACAACTCCAGATGTTCGAAATTATGTCTGCTTTTGGGTTCTGAAATTTGTCTGCCACCACGAGCTGGAAATTTAATTATTTTTAGTCTTTTTGTGGGAACGGTAAAATCACGCTCTAAAACCGGAAGTTGGGCAAATTTTCGATGTTCGTGCAATTTGACCAAAATAAAAATCCGATGGATCTAAAACTTATATCATTCGAGGCTGTGACCAAAACCCTTTTGATGAGCCAATTTTGAGAGATTTGAAAAAAAATTATTTTGCAACCTTCAGGTGATCGTTAGTGCAAACCTCTCTTAAACACCTGCTAACATGCAAACACTTGTTTGCGCCATGCAACTTAGTCTTGATATGCTTGGTATATTTACAATCGGGTTGAATCACTGGCAGTACGCGCGCTTGATGAAGGTCAATAATCCGTGTGTAATGCCACATGGCATGCCGACCAATCAGAGCGCGTTTCGCTAGTGTTGTTCTATAATTGCCCAAGCGGTGGAAGAAAGACGGAAGACGTAAATTCACGACGAGAGTCGCATGTTCATTGATCTTAAATCATCAACATACTTTTGAACTACGAGTATGTAAAAGAGAAGCGAATAATCATATTTCATATTCGATGAATTACTCAAGAACTTCCAGGGGCGGATCCAGGAATTTTAGAAAGGAGGGCTGGATAGTGATAATGTAGGGGCCAAAAATAGCAAATTTCCATCAGCAAATGCATTAAAACTATGAAAAAATCTCCCGGAAAAGGGGGAGCTGCAGCCCTATCAGCACCCCTCCCCCCCCCCCCCCCCCCCTAAATCCGCCCCTGGACTACCAACTTTCATAACATTGACACAAAGAAAATGCAAAGAAAATATCTCCGATGTCTGTCGGAGCCTTTGGACTATACTTTAGGAGAACAACAACAGGTTTTTTCCCCTTGCAAGTTTTAGTATGAATCACAAATACAAAAATAGCGTTGATAATCATATTCTTCTCAATTCTACTGATAGTACAACTCATGGACCTTCTCTCACGATATTTTTTTTAGTATCACCTTCAGGATCTGTTTGCCGTGGCAAGAAAGCATGGTAAGTTGCTCATAGCAAAATACAGCAAAGCCAACTATGATAACTACAATAGCTGGGTCAAAGTTTAGTGTCGCAATTCTAAGAAAACTTTTGTTTCTGATGTCTAGTCCTTTTTGAATCACAAAATGGCCATAAAGATCTTATAGCGGAGCTCCCGCGGGCGCCGAAAGCCCCATAGCTACATGCAGGAGGAAAAAGAAATAACAGAAAAGTGTGTATACATCGAATTTATTTTTTACTTCCGGTTGTTCGTGTGTCCGTCGTCGCACAGGCAACCCATGACCAGTTTTATAACGGAGCAACCAAACTTGGGTGAAGTTGTGGCAAGGGGGGTGCAACGGCGTGGTGACGTGGTATGACGTCATCGATGACGTAATCAAACGAGGAAAGGTTTATATCTTGCTTGGGAAGGGATGAACCTCAGACAACCAAACTTGTAAAGAGAAAACACAAAATAATTGAGCGAAATGAGCCACACTGAGTTCGATCAAAACTCTGCATAAACTTGTCTTTTTCTGGCGTGTTTTGTTGTTCTTTTATAAAAGAGGGGCTCGTGTTCCCACAGCCTTTGCTGTTCTCCCAACCTTTCACGCGTGCAACCATCAGGCTATGGTACATGGAAAAATGTGTTCTATTTCTTAAATAGTACTAAAGATTGTTCGTAAACGTTGATTGTTCGCCTAGGAAGTGATAAATGGCCCAACTTACATATTTCAAGAACCAGTACTACGCTTTTCAATTGAGCATGAAAGGGCGATAAAGTTTTGGTGTCAAAACGAAAAGTTTGGGTGTCAAAACTTTGACGCTTTCTTGGGCAACATCACATTATCCAATAACAGAAACATATAACCTAGTTGAAACGTGTAACAGACGAATGAATCTGGTGCGGCAACAAGCGAACAACTCGCAATCACTAAACACCACATTTGGAAACAATGCTCTTGCGTGCAGCCAATCAAAATTCAGATGCGACTTTTCACTGCACGACAGCTTCTCCGTTTTGCAAAGCTACATTCTGATTCATCGATGATTGCAGATTTTGGAAGCCTTGCCGGCCTTTCTACAAGATTTCCTGCTGGAAAACCAACGAATGTTGTAAGAAAAACTTGCAAGCTCAACCGAAGTGCACAAATTTGTCAGAAGGAGAAAAATAATTCAGGAATTGAGCATATTTCGCAAAATTAAAACTCACACCACTCAGTTTCAGGACTTCAATTCAAGAGGGATTTTGCCAAAAAAGAGGTTGGAAAGCAGAGTTTTTATGGCTAGGGACTCAGAAACTATTGAAGAATTAGCAGAAAGGAGAAAAGAATATCAACGTCGGCAGGATTGTGTTGACCGAAAAGGAACTATTTTACACGTACGAACATGAAAGCAGAAAAAAACAGCTCGGCCATTTCCAAGGGATCTTTCATGAAACAACAAACACAGAAGAAGGGAAGTAGAGTTGTTCTCCAGTGCTCTTTGGTTAGTTCTAAACTTCAAAGATATGTTGTCGTTGAATTTGTACTGGAAAATGAGATGTCAAATAAATTTTACAGGAAGAGCTTATTTTGGAGGATGGTACTCGGGTCATGTTCAAGTCCTAAAAATATTTTTTTCGCACTACAAAAGACTAGTATATGATGTAGAACACTTTATTAATTGATTTTCTGAAATTAAAAAATAGGGTAGCCACGCGATTTTCAGAAATATCGTGCCTTCTAACGGCAGTTAGAATGAGAAAGTGACAAATTGGCACATCCCTCCCCAGTGAGAAGAAATTGTTTCAAAATGGCGGCTCTTTAAACGAGCGGAGAAAAGTGGAATCTTAAAGGTAACTACTAGACTTTCTCAAAGTCGCTTACCACTGTATGCATTGCTACGCGACCTGAAAATTCACTGTTGCGATGGGTGATTGGCGATTTTTAGCCGTCAATCAAAACCAAAACGTTGGGTTCGGCTACATCAGTGGGTCGACATTGATTGCAAAATCAACTAAAATTATTGTAAGCTATCGTGTGACGTTCTGCCCTAGATTTGTTAGCTTTCTGGCGCAAAAAAATTGACATTGCAATTCCTTTGCTGAGAATCGCCAATCGCAAAAGTGAAGTTTGAGGTCGCGTAGCAATGCATACAGTGGTAAAACGATTTTTTGAGTTGGGTTGAGTCGCCCCGACTTACGTCGCTCGCTCGCTCGCTCCTCGCTCGATCGCTCGGCTCGCTTCGCTCGCCTCGCTCTGTCCGGATCCGGAGAGGACGACTTGGAGCTAGTCTAGGTAACTACGTGGTACATTGACTAAAAAACATTTGAATATTGATCTTAGATAAAGGTGTAGTATATTTGATTCCACAATTGATGAAAAACAGGTCGAGATTATTGAAAACAGCAAGGCGAACCGAAGTCGGGTTTTCTTTCAATACGATAGAGCGGATTTCAGATGACTGTCAAGACTTGTTATGTAATTGCGATTGCTTTGCTTTCTCATTGGCTACTCGTTTTTCTCAGCCAATCAAATTCTGTAGTAAATACAATTGTGTAATTACTTAGTGTAATTACTTAGTAATTACTTAGTACATTGGTTCGGCTTGCAATTGGCTAAGAAAAAAGCCATGTAGGAGAAAGTCGTGATTTCTCTCGATTCTGATTGGCTAGTGATTGCACAATTGGCCAATCAGAACCTAGCATGACGTAACCTTGTTCCCTAGGGTCCAAGAGTTAAAACAATACACAGGATTCCAATTGACAGATAAAAGAACGGAGGAAAAAAACATTAAAATAACACATTTACTTTTATTTTACCGGAAGGATGAGCTCCCTGTGGAAGGACGGACGGACGCACAAACCGGAAGTCCATGACAGAATCGGTCGATGCATATACACTTTTGTTTTGTTCCTCTTCTCCTGCATGTAGCTATGGGAGCTCCGCTATGAAAGACAAAAGCTAAGAAACGAATTGACAAAGTCCCTTTGGCTTGTACACAGGGAGTGGAGATACGCTTCACGTGGGAGTTCACAAGGCCATCATGAAACTACGAGGTCTAGAGTTAGGTCCTCCTCGACCACCAAACATGGCCCTTAATGATGATCAGATAGCTAATTTGGAAAAGGACCTTGAAGGGATTGGATTCTTCGAATGGGTCAAATAAACCATTTTTTTTGGTTGATGATTCAAATGATGGTATACTTTGAAGATAGTGGGGTAGTCCATAACCAAGCTTTGATTTATTTGTAGGTTAAATCACAAATACAAAATCGACCGCATTCGATTGTGTTCGAATAAACTCGATTTGCAGTTGCCTTGCATAGCTCAGCACATGGATCGCTCAGATTGACGTGAGCCATGTTTTTTTTACGTACTTTTAGTTCGTCGCAACTTTTTTTTGTCAAGTGTACTTACATTCGTAAGATATGGATAGGTAATAGTTTATTGACAAAACCTTCGCAACCCGAAAGTTGAGCAAATATGTAATTTTTTATATTCTCATATAATAAAATAATATATATAACATGATAACTAATGATTTGATGCGTATGTCTAAAACCTAATGTATACAATGGGCGTTAGCAATCATAAAACCATGACGAAACCTATTGATTTTAAACACCGGACTATAGCTTATTTGTCTCCAAAAATTATAGCGGTCACGCTCATTACACAATGTCAGTGGTATACCAATTGTTTTCGCAATTAACGGAAAGATTAGCGACCGGAAGTGAAGACAATAGGTGATTTTATTGCCATTTAGTCGCTACTTTTGTTTTATTTAAAACCAAAAAACTTTAATTCTAAACAAAAACATGTAAATCAACGGCAAACAAGAGCACGATGAGGCAAAGGATCGTAGCATGTGTCGCTATTTTGGCTGGTTTAACAGGACTAATGCAGTTCATGCTCCTTCAAATGGCGATTATATCCGATGCTCACCGAGCCAAGCAAAACGAGCGTTTGAAGTTTTTACTCAGCACCAGCGCTAGACACAGCAAAGCCAAGTCGAGAAATAGAAAGAGAAAGGCAAGAATTTGTTGGATTCGTCCTGGAAGAACCTCCCAATGGTGAGACAACTTTATGAATGGGATAATGCTCCCGCAAGAGTGGAAAGAAGATTTCCGAATGACAAAACGAAATTTCATGAGACTTTGCGAGGAACTGCACCCTTTTCTTGAAAATAAAGTCACCAAAATGCGGATGCCAGTGTCTGTGAAGAAGCAAGTCGCAGTGACACTATATTACCTAGCTGATGAGGGCCGGTTGCTTTGGAAAGTCCACTGCTTCGGTGATTGTGCGACGAGTTTGTGCAGCCATTTCGACAACAATGGGCCCAAAATACATCCAACTCCCACGGAATGACGGCGAACTCCAAGAAGCTGTGGACAAAGTTCTATTCAAAACATGGGTAAAAGGGCAAAGTTGGTCTGTTATTATTATTATCTTTTGTCATATTATATTTTTAACAAACGTCCCCTGATTTTCCATGGTATGTCCTCTTAATATATCACAGAATGATGTAATAAAGTAGTCTCTTGATCGACTCTTGAGGTGCAGCCAAGTGGGTCCACAGCACATTTTGATCACTTTATAACATCATTCCGTGGTATATAAAGGAGGACATACCACAGAAATCAGGAGACATTTGTTTTATACCACAACAAAAAGGCTAAAATAAAAACAATAATATAGCGCATGCACAGCCAAACGGTGTTTTCATTGGTTCTTTTTAGAGCGCGCACTGATGATGGCGTGTTGTGTATATACTGGAATGTATCCAAGGCTGAGAGTCAATCAAAATTTGAGAAACACCTGCGTTGTGGTATAAAATGTAAGAAGCCTTTTCCATGTGAGCGGTAGAGCTGTGGTTTGTTTACCCACATGGCTGGCTCGAGCATACAATTTTCTTTTTTTATACATTTGGATACTACCCGTAATTAATATACACTTATTGACTGCTCCCGAGGGAAACATCAGTTTTGTTTCCCGAGAATCTCGATGTTTCCCGAGACGAAGTCGATCGAGATTCGAGGGAAACAAAACTGATGTTTCCCGAGGGAGCAGTCATTAAGTGTTTTGTTATATAGCAAAAAATAAACTGCAATTATTAAATCAAAACAAATGTATTTCAAGAACGAGAGAGAAGTTACAAAGTATGTGCGCGACTGCATCGTGTAAAATAAAAACACTCGCGCTTCGGGATATCAGCTTGAAATTTTCCAATTATGTTTCATTTACAGTGTCCTCTAATGATATTCAGAACTCATCATTTTATAGCTCCCTCGGACAGTCTGATTCTGAACATGGCTTATGCTAATGAGCTCAACTTGTAAACAATGCTGCTTTTTACGTGAAATACCTGTACGTTTAAAGTGCATACATATTATATGACCTCACACTATAGTAAAATATATGGATTTAACCGATTGTTCAAGGTCCTTAGGGACGTGTCATTATTTAGCGGGGAGGGAGGGCTCCTATTTTTGTGGGGAGGGTCCTAACTTTTTTCACGTGCCTAAAGGGAGGGTCCAAATTTTTTTCACTCCTGTTTGGGGGAGGGTCATAATTTTTTTCAGCAACATTTGGACGATGATGAGGGTAAACAGATGCCGATAGTTGTTATTTCAGCAACTTCTGTATAAAAATTTCAAGAACACCTATTATACTCTATCAGCAAGGAAGACAGTACCCTCACGCCATTTACAAGAACAAGTGTATCTTGACGAGGAAAACCAAACTCTCCCAAAAATGCCCTGTATATAATAATAGGCCTAGGCCTGGCGGGCAGTAACTATATGTTTGAAAGGCGACCCCATAGGTAAGCGTGAGTTCGACGTTACGAGCAAAGAAATTCGTCATTTGGGCCGCGTTTCACGCACAGGAATAATAACTTCATCATTTGCGGCGCGCAGTTGTGCGCATGAATAATATAACCTTGTTGGCTCAGGAGCCCATCAATTGAAGCTTTCATCTACCTTTGTAACCTATATAGTTGGGTTAGCGTACTTCCTGGGCTCCTGACAGGCTTTGTTTACTATACCGTACACAAAACATGTTCATCTACCCTTTCTCTGAGGCTTGATGAAATGCGATAATCAAATTTTGGGCGCGCTTCGCGCGCAACGAAAGAAATAGCGACCCCATTTCTTTGTAAAATGTCTTCAGTACTAGGTCAAATAGGGGACGGGAGAGGCGGGATCACGTTAATCATTGTACTTATAGAGGGAAGATAACTGCATTTTTACCGTTTATTACCCAAATGCCTCTCACGTACTTAATCGAGGCGTTAAATAATGACCGCGGTTCCTTAGCTTTGACAGAAGTAAGAAAAACGTATTTCTGTTATTAAGAAGAATGAAAGAGACATTGCATCGCTTGAACAAGGGTCTATCTGGTAGGTTTTTCAGAAAATATAAATTACATGGGGAGGGTCCCAATTTTTTTACCTACGACTGGGGGAGGGTCCCATTTTTTTTTTGTTGTTATGTTCAAGGGGAGGGTCCTGATTTTTTTTTAGCCTTGTTTGAAAAAAAACGTCAACATTGTTTAAAGATATTACCAGCTAACAACACTTCCCTTTCTATTCTATTTCTAGAAACTTCGTGACTATATCTTCGCTAAATATTGTACTATGGTCGGATTGTGACTAGCTCGTCCTTAGAAAACTCGACTCTCAAAGTTGCGTGACGTTGCGTTAATCTGTAATTGACTGAATCGATATTTGTTGAATCTGCTGTAATTATTACCTCTTCTATACGTTCTGGATGTTGCCGCAGTTTGTTGGTATTGTATGTTTAGTATTTAGCTTCAGTGTCCTGCGTAACGTTGTCATGACGACCTGAACTGCTTACTTCTTTTTGAATCTTCTTTTCGCCATCCTCTCCTTCCTTGACGGAAGTATCTTCCACGCTACCTTCATCCTCCTTCAGCGCTTCCACAATATCGACTAAAAGCTGCTTGACGTATAAACAAAACTCTTTGATGATGTCTGGCGCTTGCTGAACTTTCTTTCTGTTTTCGTTAAAAAGCTTCAACTTCTTCGGGAGCGTCATGACCGCTTTCATGCCGCTGACCATTTTCTTGAAGTCGTGCGCTGGATCAATATCCTTGATGTCCCGGATACATTCTTGGAGAGACCGCTGTACAGTTGGCTCGAGGTGCAGGGTCTCGTGTCCTGCCTCCTTGATGCTGTTGAGAGCTTTGACTGCATCACGATATGGGGCAGGCGGCTCGATACCTTTGACTGACGTTACTTTCACCCGACCATCCTGTATGTCTAGATAGATAGTAATCTTTCCTTCCTTTGCTTTTTCTTTTAGCTCTTTTACATACGCCTTCGCCTCTTTTTCACCGTCAAATTCAATGATAGTTTTAACCACTTTAACAAACAACTCTTTGGCTCGCTGGATTTTCTCTCTTGTCACTATAAATCTGTTAGTAGCCGTCACCAGATCAGTGAAAAGCTTGTCGATGTCTTCTATTCCAATTGCCTCGATTTGCAACTTCTTGTGAAATTCGTCTTGTTTCTTGTGCTTTTCCTTATCTCTCTTGACATCCTTGTCGGCATCTTTCTTGGCGGTGTTCTTAGTCTCATGGCTGCCTTTGCTCGCTCCTCTTCCTGACCCAGTTTCCTTTTCTTTCTTGTCATTTCCATTTCCTTTTTTCTCATGAGAGCTACTATTCACTGCGGCCCCGTCATCTTCCGTGTCAGGATCGTCATTTTCAATGTCATCTTCATTCTTTTCTCCATCTTCGCCAAACGCTGCTTGCAATTCAGACAAGATCAACTTCACCTGAACACAAAAATCTTTGATCATTTTGGGAGCTTGTTTAAGTTTCTTCACGTTATCGGAAAACGCATTTGTCGCCTTTATAACTTTGCGACTATCAAATAGACTTCTGCTCGAATTACGACGCAGAATTTCCGCGACGTCCAGATGCTCAACCTCTTCCAAAGCTTTCCCAGCAGCGGATACCACCACCTTCGGCATGCACAATAGAGCTTTTCCTGTGTTCATGATTTGCTTGACGGCAGCCACAACATCTTGCACTGCTTTAGCGACTATTTCACCTTGATGGTATAGACGAACTGCGCCTTCTTTGATTTTGATCAATATTCCTATGATAAATAATAAGAAAGATTACAATCCAATGTGATTTGTTGAACTTTTGTTATGTCTGCTTTTAATAGTTTTTTTTTTTCACGTCAAAGTTCTGGTCTCAGAAATTGCCGTGAAGTTTCATTTTGAGCTGAGCTAATATTTTGGTAACTTAAAAATCCACTTATGTCCAGAAATGGACTGGCTTTAGTATTTTTAGGAATCCTAAAAAACCTAAAGACCTAAAGATATCCTAAAAATCATAATTTATGCTCCCTCTAGGATTTTTAGTTTTTTTAGGATATTTAGTTTTCTTAGGATCTTTAGGTTTCCTAACACCCCTTTTAGGATTTTAGTTTTTTCGGTTTCCTAAACCCCTCCTTTAGGATTTTTAGGATTTTACGTTTTTTAGGTTTCCTGAACCCCCCTTTTAGGATTTTTAGGATTTTAGTTTCTTGGTTTCCTAAACACCACCTTTCAGGATTTTTAGATCATTAAATATTCGTCGTTCTTACAGCGCCTGTGTCTAAAAATCACAACAGCGTGATTAGCGTCTCACATCATTTATAAACAAGTTCCGTAAATATGGGTTCCACTAGTGAAACATTAATTATTCGTCGTTCTCAAAGCGCAAAGTCTGGTGATTGTCGATTAGAACTTATTCTTCGTTCTGACACCTTTTAGATTTTTAGTCATTAAATATTCGTCGTTCTTAAAGCGCTTGTGTCTATAAAAAAAAACATTAGCGTGATTGGCGTCTCACATCATTTATAAACAAGTTCCTTTCAGTCTTCCATAATATAACTTATTCTTCGTTCTGGCAAATTTTCGTCGTTCTCATAAAGCAAAGTGTGCGATTGTCGATTATAACTTAGGCCTAGTACATACGCCGCTCTTATCATGAGCCGATCCAATTGCAAAATCTCGATAAAACAATAGTGTTCATCCATCTCTGGTCTGCCTGTCACCTAGACTATTCTAAATCATTCCGGTAATGTAGAATCCATTTAGATGCCCCGATTTTCGCGTATTTTACGGCAACAGGTTGGATCGGCTCATGAGCGGCGTATGTACTAGGCCTTATTCTTCCTTCTTACAAATATGGGTATCACCTTTTAAGGTTTTTAGTCAATAAATATATTGACTAAAATATATTTATTTATTTATTTATTTCTAAAAATCACAACGTTAGCATCAAACATGAATTATTTGTCGTTCTCAAAGCGCAAAGTGTGTGATTGTGGATTATAACTTTATTCTTCGTTCTGACAAATGTGCATTCGACTAGTAAAATCAAAACATTAACGTGCCGCATACTAAACTTATTTTTCGTTCTGACAAATATGGGCTCTGACTAGTCCAACAATTATTCCTCGTTCTCAAAGCGCAAACTCATCCAAATCACGCTGCTGACTAGCGTCTCACATCATTTATAAACAAGTTCCTTTCAGTTGTCGATAATATAACTTATTCTTCGTTCTGACAAATATGGATTCCACTAGTTGAAACATTAATTATTCGTCGTTCTCAAAGCGCAAAGTCTGTGATTGTGGAGTTGTGGATTATAATGTATATTCGTTCTGACAAATATACATTCGATCGACTAGTAAAATCACAACATTAACGTGCCGCATACTATAACTTAATCTTCGTTCTAACAAAAATGGGTTCCACTAGTCAAACAATTATTCGTCGTATAATCTGTGATTGTCGATTATAACTTTAAGGCCCTTTATCCATGTAGTAGAGACGAGAATCCTAAAAATCCTAAAAGTGGTGTTTAGGAAACCTAAAAATCCTAAGAAAACTAAAAAACCTAAAGGTCCTTTATCTATGTAGTAGGACAAGGATCTTAAAAATCCTAAAAGTGGTGTTTAGGAAACCTAAAAATCCTAAAGATCCTAAAGGTCCTTTATCGATGTAGTAGGACAAGGATCTTAAAAATCCTAAAAGTGGTGTTTAGGAAACCTAAAAATCCTAAGAATCCTAAAAATTCTTAAGGCCCTTTATCCATGTAGTAGAGACAAGGATCCTAAAAATCCTAAAAGTGTTGTTTAGGAAACCTAAAAATCCTAAGAAAACTAAAATACCTAAAAATCCTAAAGGCCCTCTATCCGTGTAGTAGAGACTATTAAGCTTAACCATTAAATTATTGAACGATCAATATGCTTTCAAACTTGTCAAAATTCGCCCTTTCTTTCGCGTCATTTTCCTTCCGAGTTAATTCCGCTTGACTGCATTTCTCTTTGATTGTAAAATGCATACGAAAAAGCTCAGAAATCTAACCTCAGCGCAGGGAAATGGTACAATACACTAGTAAATATAAATATATGTTGCTTCTGATCTGCCAAAGAAAATAAATTTTTTTTTTTAAACAAAAGTCCCCAGACACCAGTCCCCCAGATGAGCAGGCGCGCGCGCCGGATCTCGACATTTCCCGCTAAAAACAGTTTCACGGCATTGATAATGACGTCACGTCAGCCTGGCATTCTGTGCATCTTGCTCTCTATATAATTCTCTCCAAGAATGGTTTTCTCACGTTTTATCCTTTTCGAGATATTAATTTTGAAGAATAACACAGGGATCCCATGTGTACACGGACGGATGGACACCGGACGGCGTACGCTATTGGTTTTTATACAGAAAAAAAGAAAACAAATTATATCCCCCGAAAGGAACCACCTATGGCAACCAAACTTTGACACAATTATCTATGGGGTAATTGCTTTTCAACCCACTAATCAGTTGGGCATAGCGCCATCAATGAAAAGAAAAAAGTGAATTAAATTCTCGTGACGTTTCAAAATCAACTCGATAGTATGCGGTTTTTCCTTAGGTATGGCGCTCCGTTTGCGCGGGCCTTCGGGCCTTAGGTATGGAGCTCCAACTAAATTATATAGCCGATCTAGTCCGGCTAGTTCCATGTGGGACAGGCCTCATACCTTCTGCGCAGGCTTGCTACAAAATGATTGGCGTTTTTTCTGCATCCGGAAATTCTTTCATTTGCAATGCAATTTAATATAAGTACAGAAGTTAGAATATGATAAGTCAGCTAAAGTATTCGCGTCCGACCTTTATGGGCATAAAACTGCCAGCCTACGGCTCGCAGTTTTAAATGCCCTTATAAAATTCATCAATTATTCATAAAGCAGGTATCCGATGAGAAAGCACAATTTAGATCATATGACTAGCCTTGTTAACTGGATAACAAGGTCCATCAAACTAAAAGAGCGGGTGGGGTTGATGAATAATGACAATAGTTAATTGATCTATTAGTATTCTGTAAATATTTATAGAATACTAATATCGATATTAGTATTCTATAAATATTTACAGAATAATAATATATCTATTAACTATTGTCATTATTCATCAACCCCACCCTTTCACTGCTGAACTATTGGAGTAAAATTACGACTATAAAAAAACAATTACTCAAAACTTTAAGCAAACATTTAATTGACATCAATCGGGCTAGTTGGTTTGTCGACAATAATAAACTGCTATTCTCAGAAAAAGGTATTATTAGTTATTATATACTCAGAATGAAACTAACCTTCATTTCTTGCACTATAGAACAGTCTAGTTACCGACTAGTTATACGTGATATCTTCTAAGATTCTGAGTTTTGGAAGGAAGCAGGCCCTGCGCCCTGCAAGGAGGCGCATGAGCGAACTGCCTAAAAGTGAACTATAATGGAGGTGCTTGAGCTATCTCTTCAGGGTGTGGTCCTTTTGGGTACCATGTTTTTCAGAACTAGGTGTCATAGATATCTAAATTAGGGCCTGCAGGTTGGAAATAACAAATAATTCTTGACTCTATGTAAATAGCCATCCTACTGGGTCCTAGCAGTACATATATAAGATGTCAACTCATTAACATATCAGTTGGTCTGAGAACGAGCACCCGGAATGACGTCTATGGGAGACGTCATATTGGTGTTGGCCTTTCGGTCTCATTGTGCTCTCCTTAGGCCTGGTGGTGCCTCTTGGCTTTCATTCTCCCACCCTCCCTCCCGCTGGTCATTACCATTGCCATCTTTGGCTCCACCAGGCCCCACTCCCATAACCTATATAGACAATGTATTGGTGGTGACCGTTGGTCTCATCGTGCTCATACTATGGTCTGGTGGTTAGTCATTACAAACAATTGCCATCTTATTATATAGAATAAAATGGGACCCAGTGAGAATATATTACTACTCCAGTGAAATATTCGCCTAGTGCCTCTTATATGAATTTTGCTATGAATCCCTTTACAGGCCATTGCCCTTTATCGTAGAAGGTATAATTTAGGAACTAGTGCTTTCAACATGACTACCATTTGTAGGGGTGAAAATATTGATCGTTCAATAATCTAATTTTTAAGCTTAATAATTTCTTTATATTGCTTCAGCTAATGCATAGGGCATTGCCAACTGGGATAAGGTCATTTCGAAGTTTTTCGTCGTCTCGAATCTCCGAATATTGCCTAGTTGCAAAACCATGTACTTTAGAATTCTACTGTTTCTTTGTTATCGGCTTAGATTTTTACAATTAGTAAATTTATCAATTAGTAAATTGATTATCAACAGTTATCAGCATATGATAGCCAAATCTCTCAGATTTGGAACATTATCAATTGTTATAAATTGTCAGTACCAATTGATAACCAATTTACTAATTGATATCTATTGTCTCCAATTATCAGACTGATCAATTGGATCAATCTGTACCAGGCATAACAGGCCGAGATTTTTTTTATTACGCCCACTTAAAGGCACTAGTTATAAGCTACCGGGAAGAACTTGCAGAGCTTATCTTTACTGTTAGTCGAGCTTATCTTTACTGTTAGTCAGTAAATTGAATAATGTCCACCGATTATTGGCCAAATATCCCCCTGACTCTTGAGTGAAATTTATCACGAGCAGTGGGCCGGGATATTTCCAATGACCATTACTTACACAAGATTTATCCACAGTTCATTGATCGATTCAAAGCAAATTATTTTCAAGCTCTGTTAGTGCACTAGGTGAAACCTAGTCTATAACTTCAAAAAACTACCTAAGATATAAAGAAAAAAGGATCAATTGCTATCAAGTGTTATCAATTGTTAATCAATTTTTATCAGTTCCACTCACTGAGATTTTGGTTATCAATTGGCTATCAATTTACTAATTGATATCAATTGGTACCAATTATCAATGGTTTCATTTGATATGGTGCAAGCTATTGGCAATTTGGAACAAGTAGATGAAGAAGAAAGAGACGTCTCGTTACAGATACAATCGTTGGAAGAAAAGATTATCGTAAATGAAAAGAAAAGAACAAAAGAGTATTGTAAATGAAAAGAAAAGAAGAGTCCTTGCAGAATTATCCAAGAAAGAGATAGAACCAGTCAAATGAGGATGAATCTGAAGACTGCACGACGAGCTCGAAGAGGGAATGTTAATAATCCTTACAGTAAATACAAGAAGGATACTCAACAAGAAGTGCGACCAACTGTAAATATAGTTCACATACTCATTAATTATTCACGAGGATAACAGCCAATTGCAAGAGCGAAAATTGGGTCACGTGATGATACTGGAAACCGGTCCAGTACAATCTAAAAGCCGGGGAGGGTATTGAAATCAGCAGGGAAGAGCTTGGGCTTAATTAATTCTTTTCCAGTTACTCAGGGACGCCTATTCCCTGAACTGATTTAATTTTGTTCCAGTCCCTTTGGGATGTCCCTTAGTTACTGGAACAAAATTAAATCAGTTTAGGGAAAAGGTGTCGCTGAAGAACTGGAAAAGAATCAATCTCTGTAAGTGAAAAAGTTCAACACAACAAACAACAACATAGACTTTATTTGATGCGTTTTGCATCCGAAGTACAGTAAATTATAAAGACAGCGTACTGTACATTTTACAAATTGATAAATGGTCACATTGAAATAATTCCCACTAATGTTAATTGGCCAATCGGCCGCGTAATTCCAATTGCGAGCAGATGAATTTTCAGGCACGTTATACTCGTTTAGTAACTAATCTATCTCATCTAACCTCAAAACAGGCAAAACTGCCTCATTGCCAACATCAAGAACACGTCTCAAACCTGCAAAACTAATAAAAAATACGCATATCAGTGAAAAGAATAAGCTTCTATTTTCCACCCACCGACGCATTTCTATCGAACCGGTCAGAGTCCGAACCCGGTTTCTCAATAAACACCAGCTCTTAATATATTTCATGCCTGCGCCACTCTCGTTCTCCTTTAGGGTTACAAAATTCGGTAGCTTGATTTATAATAGCGGAGCTCCAGCGCGGGCCGAAGGCCCGCGCTAGCGGAGCACCATACCTAAGAGAAAAACGTATAGTATACTATCGAGTTGATTTTTGAACGTCACGGGCATTATGGATCTTTTTGATGACGTCATTGATGACGTAAGGGCACGTCACTTTGGTATAAAGTTCCTCTTATGGTCTTTGAAAGTTTGTCCAAGTTTGGCTTCTATAGAAGCTACCCTTCGGGAGATATGATTTTTTCTTTAGTTTTCTGGTATTAAACCTATAGCGTACGCCGTCCGTCCGTCCGTCCGTCCGTCCGTCGTCCGTGTACACATGGGAACCCTGTGGTATGCAAAGAAAAAATTATATCTCCTCAAGGGAACACGCTAAGACAACCATACTTAGGATATTTTGTCTATGCCACAAGGGGGGTGCTGTAACCCGGACACGTGATGTGACGTCATCGATGACGTCATCAGTGATTGAAAAATGAATATCACGTGAAGGGAAGACTCTAAAACAACCAAACTTGGGTAGTGTAGTCTAGACCACCAGATGAGCGAAATGAAGTGGTCACGTGATATGACGTCATCGATGACGTCATCTATGCTTGAAAAATTAATATCTCGTGAAGGGAAGACTCTAAAAGAACCAAACTTGGGTAGTGTTGTCTAGGCCACCAGATGAGCGAAATGAATTGGTCACGTGATATGACGTCATCGATGACGTCATCTATGCTTGAAAATGAATTTCTCGTGAAGGGAAGACTCTAAGACAAACAAACTTGGGTAGTGTAGTCTAGACCACCAGATGAGCGAAATGAAGTGGTCACGTGATATGACGTCATCGATGACGTCATCTATGCTTGAAAAATTAATATCTCGTGAAGGGAAGACTCTAAAAGAACCAAACTTGGGTAGTGTAGTCTAGGCCACCAGATAAGCGAAATGAAGTTGTCACGTGATATAACGTCATCGATGACGTCATCTATGCTTGGAAAAATTAATATCTCGTGAAGGGACGACTCTAAAGCACCATATAAACCATGTACACATTCACATAGAAAATTTTATAACCACGAGCTCCGCTTTTAGCCAGTGGCTAAATCTATATATATAGTACATTTGAAATCTTACCGCATGTTTTTCTTGTCCAACATATTGACAGCTGTTCGAGTCTTGCTTTCCAAATCTGGTACAGACTTTTAGCTATCTTTCACCTATGAAAGATATACATAGCAAACAATTTAACTAAAATTTCGTAAGTTTACGTTTTGTTACCAATATTGCACAATTCTAAACAGAAAAAATAATTACAGGTTTACCTTTCTTATTTGTCACCGTCTGTACAAACTTTCATAATCCAAAAGTCAAGGGACTGCACCGACATTTTCTCCCAGTTATTCTTATCGAGGCCATGTTCGAATCAAGTGAAGTCGATCGCGACCCATCGCTAAATGGAAATTCAGACTTCAACACGAATACACCTCAAGTCCCAAGTGATTTTGATTCAAGCGTAGTTTTTTTTTAATATATAGATTTAGCCACTGGCTAAAAGCGGAGCTCCTGGTTATAAAATTTTCTGTGAATGAAAGGGATTCCCATGTGTACATGGTTTACATAGTTGCTTTAGAGTCTTCCTTCACGAGATATTAATTTTTCAAGCATAGATGACGTCATCGATGACGTCATATCACGTGACCACTTCATTTCGCTCATCTAGTTACCTAGACTACACTACCAAAGTTTGGTTGTTTTAGAGTCTTCCCTTCACGAGATATTGATTTTTTCAGCATAGATGACGTCACCGATGACGTCACATCACGTGACCACTTCATTTCGCTCATCTAGTAACCTAGACTACACTACCAAAGTTTGGTTGTTTTAGAGTCTTCCCTTCACGAGATATTGATTTTTCAAGCATAGATGACGTCATCGATGACGTCACATCACGTGACCACATAATTTCGCTCATCTAGTGACCTAGACTACACTACCAAAGTTTGGTTGTTTTACAGTCTTCCCTTCACGAGATATTGATTTTTCAAGCATAGATGACGTCATCGATGACGTCACATCACGTGACCACTTCATTTCGCTCATCTGGCGACCTGGATTACATTACCCAAATTTGGTTGGTTTAGAGTCTTCCTTTCATGAGATATTCATTTTTCAAGCGTAGATGACGTCATCGATGACGTCATATCACGTGACCACCTCATTTCGGTCATCTTGTGGCCTAGACTACACTACCCAAGTTTGGTTGTTTTAGAGTCTTCCCTTCACGAGATATTGATTTTTCAAGCATAGATGACGTCATCGATGACGTCACATCACGTGTCCGTGTTACAGCACCCCCTTGTGGCATAGACAAAATATCCCAAGTATGGTTGTCTTAGCATGTTCCCTTGAGGAGATATAATTTTTTCTTTGCATACCACAGGGTTCCCATGTGTACACGGACGGACGGACGGACGGACGACGGACGGACGGACGGACGGACGGACGGACGACGGACGGACGGACGGACGACGGACGGACGGACGGACGGACGGACGGCGTACGCTATAGGTTTAATATATAGATTTAGCCACTGGCTAAAAGCGGAGCTCCTGGTTCCCATGTGTACATGGTTGCTTTAGAGTCTTCCCTTCACGAGATATTAATTTTTCAAGCATAGATGACGTCATCGATGACGTCATATCACGTGACCACTTCATTTCGCTCATCTAGTTACCTAGACTACACTACCAAAGTTTGGTTGTTTTAGAGTCTTCCCTTCACGAGATATTGATTTTTCCAGCATAGATGACGTCACCGATGACGTCACATCACGTGACCACTTCATTTCGCTTATCTAGTGACCTAGACTACACTACCAAAGTTTGGTTGTTTTAGAGTCTTCCCTTCACGAGATATTGATTTTCAAGCATAGATGACGTAATCGATGACGTCACATCACGTGACCACATCATTTCGCTCATCTAGTGACCTAGACTACACTACCAAAGTTTGGTTGTTTTAGAGTCTTCCCTTCACGAGATATTGATTTTTCAAGCATAGATGACGTCATCGATGACGTCACATCACGTGACCACTTCATTTCGCTCATCTGGCGACCTGGATTACATTACCCAAATTTGGTTGGTTTAGAGTCTTCCTTTCATGAGATATTCATTTTTAAAGCGTAGATGACGTCATCGATGACGTCATATCACGTGACCATCTCATTTCGCTCATCTGGTGGCCTAGACTACACTACCCAAGTTTTGTTGTCTTAGAGTCTTCCCTTCACGAGATATTGATTTTTCAAGCATAGATGACGTCATCGATGACGTCACATCACGTGACCACCTCATTTCGGTCATCTTGTGGCCTAGACTACACTACCAAAGTTTGGTTGTTTTAGAGTCTTCCCTTCACGAGATATTGATTTTTCAAGCATAGATGACGTCATCGATGACGTCACATCACGTGACCACTTCATTTCGCTCATCTGGCGACCTGGATTACATTACCCAAATTTGGTTGTTTTATAGTCTTCCTTTCATGAGATATTCATTTTTCAAGCGTAGATGACGTCATCGATGACGTCATATCACGTGACCATCTTATTTCGCTCATCTGGTGGCCTAGACTACTACACTACCCAAGTTTTGTTGTCTTAGAGTCTTCCCTTCACGAGATATTGATTTTTCAAGCATAGATGACGTCATCGATGACGTCATATCACGTGACCACCTCATTTCGGTCATCTTGTGGCCTAGACTACACTACCCAAGTTTGGTTGTTTTAGAGTCTTCCCTTCACGAGATATTGATTTTTCAAGCATAGATGACGTCATCGATGACGTCACATCACGTGTCCGTGTTACAGCACCCCCCTTGTGGCATAGACAAAATATCCCAAGTATGGTTGTCTTAGCATGTTCCCTTGAGGAGATATAATTTTTTCTTTGCATACCACAGGGTTCCCATGTGTACACGGACGGACGGACGGACGGACGACGGACGGACGGACGGACGGACGGACGGACGGACGACGGACGGACGGACGGACGACGGACGGACGGACGGACGGACGGACGGACGGCGTACGCTATAGGTTTAATATATAGATTTAGCCACTGGCTAAAAGCGGAGCTCCTGGTTCCCATGTGTACATGGTTGCTTTAGAGTCTTCCCTTCACGAGATATTAATTTTTCAAGCATAGATGACGTCATCGATGACGTCATATCACGTGACCACTTCATTTCGCTCATCTAGTTACCTAGACTACACTACCAAAGTTTGGTTGTTTTAGAGTCTTCCCTTCACGAGATATTGATTTTTCCAGCATAGATGACGTCACCGATGACGTCACATCACGTGACCACTTCATTTCGCTTATCTAGTGACCTAGACTACACTACCAAAGTTTGGTTGTTTTAGAGTCTTCCCTTCACGAGATATTGATTTTTCAAGCATAGATGACGTAATCGATGACGTCACATCACGTGACCACATCATTTCGCTCATCTAGTGACCTAGACTACACTACCAAAGTTTGGTTGTTTTAGAGTCTTCCTTCACGAGATATTGATTTTTCAAGCATAGATGACGTCATCGATGACGTCACATCACGTGACCACTTCATTTCGCTCATCTGGCGACCTGGATTACATTACCCAAATTTGGTTGGTTTAGAGTCTTCCTTTCATGAGATATTCATTTTTCAAGCGTAGATGACGTCATCGATGACGTCATATCACGTGACCATCTCATTTCGCTCATCTGGTGGCCTAGACTACACTACCCAAGTTTTGTTGTCTTAGAGTCTTCCCTTCACGAGATATGATTTTTCAAGCATAGATGACGTCATCGATGACGTCACATCACGTGTCCGTGTTACAGCACCCCCCTTGTGGCATAGACAAAATATCCCAAGTATGGTTGTCTTAGCATGTTCCCTTGAGGAGATATAATTTTTTCTTTGCATACCACAGGGTTCCCATGTGTACACGGACGGACGGACGGCGTACGCTATAGGTTTAATACCAGAAAAATAAAGAAAAAATCATATCTCCCGAAGGGAAGCTTCTATAGAAGCCAAACTTGGACAAAGTTTCAAAGACCATAAAAGGAGCCCTACACCAAAGTCACGTGCCCTTACGTCATCAATGACGTCATCAAAATGATCCAAAATGCCCGTGACGTTCAAAAATCAACTCGATAGTATACTATACGTTTTTCCCTTAGGTATGGTGCTCCGCTTGCGCGGGCCTTCGGCCCGCGCAGGAGCTCCGCTAATACCAGAACAATAAAGAAAAAATCATATCTCCCAAAGGGAAGCTTCTATAGAAGCCAAACTTGGACAAAGTTTCAAAGACCATAAGAGGAGCCCTACACCAAAGTCACGTGCCCTTACGTCATCAATGACGTCATCAAAATGATCCAAAATGCCCGTGACGTTCAAAAATCAACTCGATAGTATACTATACGTTTTTCCCTTAGGTATGGTGCTCCGCTTGCGCGGGCCTTCGGCCCGCGCAGGAGCTCCGCTATAAACTCCGCTCTAAAGTGTAAACAGAACAAAGGGCTATGTAATTAGTTAACTGTGATTTGCGGGCTTAATCCAACCGCTTATCACTGATGATAGTCGGATTATTTCGGTTTTGATAATAACACACGGGTATATGCAAACCATTTCGCTCTTGTTCTCTTTGTTGTATCACAACAACCGACAGCAAGACAAAGAAGTTGATTCTACTTCAAGTCTTTCTCTTTCAATTTTGCCTCCCAAATAATTAATGAGCATGTGAAGTCATTTCAAATCCTCCAGTTCGGACTGGACCATATTTCAAGTCCTTGCAATTAGTTCCTAATTGGAACTAATTGCTGCGGACTTGAAATACGGTCCAGTCCTCATTGTCGGACTTGAAATATTACTTGATGTACCGTTCTCAAACTCATTAATAATTCATCAAGTTCGAACAAAGAAAATCACAACCGTGGAGGAGGGTTTGATACCCGATCTTAATTTGCATAGAATTTTGAGATTTTATTCCTTCTTTTTCTCGACATTAGATCATTCGTTTGAGAAGCTATATCAAACACTCGACAGAGTTTTTCATCAGGATTTCAAACACTTCGAAGTCAGTTAAAAAAACTCGGCTTTACCTTGTTTTTTCAACCCACTTCTCAGTGTTTGGAAATCCTGATCAAGCACGCTCTCTAGTGTTTGATATATTACATATCGGATGAGGGGAAGTTAATTTTAAATAGTACAACATCTGACATTTGAACACAGTTTGCAAAACTGATCATGTACAACACAAACTATATATATACTACTTTTCTCCATCTTCCCAAACAAGTGGCATGACCTTTAGGTGATAGTTAAAATATGAGCGGTAGACCTTTATGTACTATTTACACTATGAGCGGCCGATTTGTATTATTGGATTTACAATGGCGAGCCGGAGACATTTATGTCACGCAATAAATGTCATGTTTTGTAACCACGGGAGGTGGGTCAGACTCGGCCATTCCCTACTACTGGCTATCGAACAGCAGCGTAAGCTCTTGCAATGATTAGCGGTGATATTTACAAGCTGTAAGGATATACAGTCTAGATCTTGCCCTACTAAGCATGTTATCGAATAGTGGGTGTCCCAATGACATGGATCTCCGTAGACAGCTTTTCCTAACAGCATTAGTTCTGAAAGTACCTTCTTCTTTCAACTTATTTTTTAGCAAATCCACGTACTCTTTGAAGCTCACCCCAGGCCGAACAGCGCAGTACGACTCGACTGCCTTGTTGAATGACTCCGTGGCTTTCTCCAACTTTTCTCTGTTCACGGTAAATGGATTTAACGCCGCTGCAAAATCACTGAAAATGCTGTCAAATTCTAGAATGTCGAATTTCTTGAATTCTAGCGCCTTCGTCCAGTCTTGTTTCGAGCCGCCTGTTTTGTCCGTTTTTTTGGAAGCTTTTTTGTCTTTTTTACTTTTCGAGTTGGGCTTTTCTTCCTGGGAGGATTCTATACTACCGTAGCCATCTACCGGTGAGTCGATTTCTGTCCTTTCACCATTCACTATTGGTTCGGTTTCGTCTTCCTGCAAAATAAATCTTTCTTGAGTCCGAGGCTCAAGGGAATAAAAGAAAAGAAGTCGCGGCATCGGCATCGACACTTTCCTTGAGCCTAGTATACAAGTTAGAATTTTAATATATTTTAATATATTTGATATATTGTCTATTCAGAGTCCTATAAAACTCCCAAGGCACCCCTCAGTGCGGGCATAATTTTCATAATTATTACATATAATCGGACAAATTTGGTTTGATTTGGCAACATATCGGGCGAGTTTGGTCGAGCCGTGGTTCGTATTTTAGCGAGATGCAGTCAAGCCAAAATACCCATGGCGAGATCAAACGAGCTCTGATACTTTGCAAAAACGAATCAAGCCCATTAATTATTTATTATCCCACCTAAATATACGAATAATTAACACTTATCGGATGAGGTTGAGCATGATAGTGAGATTTGTCAACGCCGATGTTTGTGTTATCTAAACGAAGTCAACGATGAGGCCTTTGCACAGCGAAACGGTTGTTCAACTTCAGCTTACGTCCATTGGTATTTTCCTCTTTGTATTCAATTCAAATAGCCATAGTTGATGTTTAGATATCATGAGCAATGATCTCTCGGTAAAAAGCATAGCAGATTCAACGAGAATATTGGCAAAATCAGCTTTCACTTCCGAAATGAAAACCAAGATGGCGGCTAAACCTATTGGCTTGCGTTATGACGTCATTAGAGTGCATCAATCCTAATGTCTGGAGTATGACGTCATGCATTGCGCGCCAATAAGGTTTCGCTACGTCCTCTTAGCCAATCAGAACCGAGATAGTGGCATGGCTGAATAATAATAAAAAAAAGTATGTGTCCTCAAGCTAAAAACGATCGCGTTTTTGTAAACATGAACTTCATTAGAGCCGTGGCGACAGAAAACGATTTTGTGTTTTTTTTTGCCGTCGCGAACTCTAGTCTATAATTATTTATTCTAATTATTTTACTAAAGTAAAGTCGCGGCGGACCGTAGAGTTGCGGAGGACCTATCGAAACCCAGCATTGTGATAGAAGCTACGAGCAAACCTAACAAACGCTTGCGCTATATAACTAGAATAATCATAGATCACTAAATTGCGGTCGAAGCGAGTATATCATGACTGAAGACGAAAATGTACAGATATTTCACGGGCAAGTCCAGAGCCTATTACTGGTGAAAATGCTGTTACAACTAGACCTGTTTTATTTCAATATAAAAACATCGAGTGTCGGAATACCTGGAGTGATGGAGGGTAGCTTTTCAAGTTGAACAGAGATTAATTGTAGCGAGACCATGAAAAGGCCAACAGCCAAATAACTGGGAATTGTTAGCGAGTTCCAAAGGCCCCCAACCGGGTAATATTCTGAGGTAGTGAGATCCGAAGGCCATCTTGCCGAATAAAAACTGTGATATGAAGTTCGCTTTCTTCTATTCGTCGTACCTGCGTCGCGATCGACTGCAAAATTCTCTGTAAAACCCGGCAGGGTTCTTGTTTACAACGAAATGGAACACTTTTGGTTGAGCCTGCAATATTGTAGCCGTCGTTTCTTTTCGTGTGACATGCGCTAGTTACCATATCTCTCCCTGTCCGTATGAGATCGAGGCTAGTTTCATTACCATTCCACCTCCTTTCGTGAGATCGAGGCAGTTTCATTACCATTCCACCTCGGCCGCTCTTGGCATGAATACGAGGCAAAATCACATAGTCAGTCCAAAATCTCTGAATCAAGCTGGCATCCAACCAAAGCCACGCGGGACTACTCGCGAATCACGGAATGCGACCCTGATCAGATTAGTATGCGGTCTTCGACCGCAATAATCCACAAAATATCGAGTGGGGCCAAAGGGCGAGCCTGGCGACACCATGCGCAGAGATCATACCGGAGGATGAGAGAAACCTATAGAGGGAGTGTAACGATCCCCCTACGCCGCGTTAACGCAAAGTAGCGCTCCCAAGATGTACGATGACGGCGATGCAAAAGCGGTGCGACATTCATCGGAGCCCGAGAGAAAACGTAACAAATCCCTGCGCTACGGAAGCGCAAAATATCCAACAAGTATGAGCGAACTTAACGGCTAATGTCCGTATTGTACTTTCCTTTGGGAAACATATTTTGAAGCACCAAGACGACACTTCCATTTCTGTGACGACCCTTGAGTAAACAAACGGGCCATCAGCGGACTATCAGAAGCTTCAGCCATAAGATCGTGGAGGACCAAAATGTTATTGTTGGTAACGGATATTCTTCCCCAGTGATTTCTTCAAGGTATCATAGGTGTCTTGCCATTGGTTATAGTACCAAACAATCAGTGTCTTCTTCTTTTCGCTGTAAGCAATCCTGTCTGTTTCCAGAATCTGTTGTACAAAGTAGGTTTTGCCGCATTGAGTTGGACTCACCACCAGTAGAGAAAACTTGTGACGGAATTTATAGTCGGTATACGACTCAGTAGTTAGAGATGGGGCTGCATGAGATCGTGTTGAAGAGAGCTTTGGCTTTGCCTTTTTTAAAGTCTTCACTTCGGTTTGCTTTGAAATACTAGAAAGAAATGGTTGAGAAGGTTGAACCTTTGGTTGCCATGACGACACCAGAGCCTCTATTAGAAGATGCTTTCTCTCATTTCCTGTCAAAGCATGTTTTTGAAGAAGGTGTGTACTTAAATTTTCGAGGTCCGGATGTCCGCACAGCGGGCAAGTACGAGGGTACCTTCTCGGCATGATATCTTCGTCAACTAATAGCCGAAAGAAAGAGCAGGGCCTTTTATACCCTGTGCTCAGGGGTTCTCAAAGGGTTATAATAATAATAATACAAAATTTCTATAGCGCCATTTCCTGAGCTCAATGGCGCTTTACAATTTCTAAGTAACTAAAACGAAGAGGTTCTAAAAGGGATCAGAAGGGTTTCTGAAGGGGTTCTAAAAGGGTTCTTAAGGGGTTCTAAAAGGGTTCTTAAGGGGTTCTAAAAGGGTTCTGAAGGGGTTCTGAAGGGGTTCTATAAGTAACTTGGTAACCCGGCCTTCTCTAAAAGGTATATAAAGCATTCGGTGGGGCCAAGTGAATTAGTTCCAGCGAGATCATTGAACAGGACGCATCAACGATGGCCTCCTCGGACGATGAAGCTAGCCTTCCAAGCTCTGAAATCAGTGAAGAAACACACTAACGCGTTTTCGTTTGAGGCCTTCTGTCCAGACTAACACGCTGATCGTTTTCATCGAATCCGTATAAGTTTGAAAACGCTCTCGAAAGTGAATAAAAACGAATCCGTATACATATCGCTTTTGGACGGTCGAATCCGGATAAAAATAAAAACGATAACGTCAACTGCACCATTATTTTGAGACTGTCCTTGCACACGCCAACATCAAATAAAAACTGATCGCTTTGTTTGGAGCTAAATCTCCCGTCCACAATAACACGCTGCGAATCCGTATAAGTTTGCAAACGAATACTTTTGAAAACGCGTTAGTGTGGGCAGGGCCTTACTCAACTTCAGCATTTTTGTACATGTCGTCATAAAGGGAGTTATACGCTGAAATTCAGAGCATAGCTAGACTGACTATTTTGGTTTCGCTAAGAGAAATTTGGAAGAAATAGTTAGTGACTGGTCATAAATTAGAGGGGGGAGGGCTGGTGCACTGTTATTTGGTCTACATGTTTTTGGGAAACCCTCCCCTGACAAGATGACGAAAACTTCCCCCCCCCCCCCCCCCCAAATGTGATAACATATTTAACGGTGACCCTCCCCATCATTCACTGGATCGACTAGATATTGTTAAAAAGGTGGACATTTGTATTATTTTTAAAAATCTATTTTCATGTTATAATAGAAGTGCAACATATAAACAACTCAAGTCAACTTTTAGTCAAAGTTGAAACTCCCTAATTGCGTGCGAAGCGCGCCGAAAATTTAAAGCCCAGCATGTAAAATTACCGAATGTTTGGGGAAACTTTGATATGCTGGGTGCAAAATCGGGAGTTTAGGGATTTATTGGGGAAAAACTGTGGGGGCACGGGTCCCCCTGACCCTATAGTGTATAATATACACTATACTACATTGAAAATTGTTGCCCGCTTGACTTTACCACGTGACCATGATAGAACCAATCAGAGCGCGCGCTTTGATCGAATAAATATACGAGCTAATAATAATTCATTTTGACACCTTTAGGAAAAATACATACTAACGTACTAAATGTAACCAAATTACTTCATGACAAATATAATGTGCAAACCAGAGTGAAGTTAGCTTCCGATTCGCAGCCTCCGATTCGATTTGCCTCCGATTCAGCCAGCCTCCGATTCAGATAAGGGGGAGTACCAGCAAAATGCCTTTTTTCAGCGAAATACGCGAAATCCAAATTACAGAACACGCATTTATTATGTATTATTGCAATGTCTTCCTTAAAAAGCTTTGAATAAGTATTTGCGTTTCAAGAGTATAAATATTATGGTTGATTGGAATGGAATGTGTGCTAAATTTCAACTTTGTAAGCTAACAGCATTATAATTCCGGTTCTTTCCCATATCGCAGGTCTCATAATTACGTCTAGATATTTAAATTGCCCTAAAGTAATCTAGAAACCATAAATTTAACGGATATTCTTTCGCGCATTCCATTCCAATCAACCATAATATTTATACTCTTGCAATACAGATTGCAATAATACAATCATAAATGGGTGTTCTGTAATTGGGATTAAGTGTATTTCGCTAAATAACAGGCATTTTGTTGGTACCCCCCCTGATCTGAATCGGAGGCTGACTGAATCGGAGGCAAATCGAATCGGAGGCTGCGAATCGGAAGCTAACTTCACTCTGGTAATGTGCAAAGGGAAAACTTTGATATGTAGGGTGCAAAATCGGGAGTTTTGGGATTGATTGGGAAAAAACTGTGGGGGCACGGGTCCCCCTGACCCTATAAGCGCTACGGCCCTGTATTACCCTATGGCCCTGTATTACCCTATGTTTGCGTAAAAAATAATTACCCTCCCTTTATCATTTGCATCAAATTTTTTGACCCTCCCTTTGTCACCTGCATGAAAATTAGAAATATCTGAATGTTGCAGCTTTTTAGGCAAAGAGGGTGACTTTTCGAGTGTCATTTCCTGTGAATTAGTCATGGGCCACCTGAACACTCTGGAGTCTCCCGCAAAATGTGCATGAGTTGGCATCTTTGCTGCCCCTATTTTTAAGGGTTTGAAAAGCCCTTTGTAAAACCCTAGATCCACCCCTTACATCTAAGAATGATTTCTATAGATGAGCAGCTCATTTTATATGTGGCACAAAGTAAGAACAGGAACAACGAAAATGTTTGTTTTACACGGCAAGATTTTAGATCACAAAGCTTACAAAACAAAACGAGTGAATTTTAGAAAACAATTGTCATGCCTTCGGCACCCTTGTTCGATGAAACCCTTGTTCCGTTTTCAAGTCCGTTAAAACATTGTACACAAGTAGCAATCAAAGCGACGCTATCGCCAACTCGTGGGTATAGAGTGGACGTCGGAGTTCGCTTTGGAAACCTTTGCATCCAAGATAGTTTCAGTCGTTTGGCCATTTTTGTCGGGAGTTTCCTTGTTAAAAACAATTCCATCAAAAATGCTCACATGTTTAAAGGGATCCCCTGGCCCCCTCTTAGAATCAACTAAATCAACCTCTGGTGGGCATATTCACACTCGCCCCAGTCATGAGAATAGCACTATTGGAGTTTACATTTGCACCCAATAACTACTGAGACAAAGTTTCACTAAGTTTGTTTGCCTAAAATTCTTCCTTCCTGAGATACACATTTTTCCCGATATAAACTCTAAAACTTAATCCTGTTGCCCGTGGTTAGGACATCATATCACGTGACACAGTACTTGCACCCCTCTCACCACTTAGACAACCCTCCTAAGTTTGGTTACCTAAAGTTCATCCCTTCCTGAGATATATAGAGATTATAACATGGTAAGAGCTTATGATATCGTTTTTATTCACGAGTTTTCGTGTATCAAGTTCTTGCCATGTCATCATTTGTTTATTAGATATTCTGAGTCAGACAAAATAGCAAAAATATAAAGACAAATTGCATTTTATTCTTGCCGTGAAGTATATATATGTTATTTACCGGCTGGGAGGTCCGGATCGTGAAATACCGTGACCGAGGTCTTGAAAATACTGACCGAGACCGGAGGTCGAGGTCAGTATTTTCAAGGCCGAGGTCACGGTATTTCACGATCTGGACCGACCCCAAGCCGGTAAATAATATATTTATTTTTTGCTTTCACTGAAACAGCATAAAACTTCACAGAAATTAGCGCGCGCGCGATTCATCCGGACCCGGGGTCCGGATCGTAGGATTCCGGCCCGCTCGCGAGCCAATCAGAGCGCGCGATTTGATGGATACCGGACCGCTGAAAAAATATGCTGTTCCGCTGAATGAATACACGGAACACAACAAACAAAAACCCGCTCCGGGCGAGGAAGGTCAGGTTTTTAAACAACATTTTTAGCTTCGTGTTTCTTTTTTAATCTTTGACGATTTGTTATGAATATTTTACTTTTTATAAATAACTGTGTAATTATTTAAAAAGAAAGGCTACATTCGTTTGACTTTGTCATTCATCAATTAACTTAGCTTCAAGTTACGGCGAACTAGCTCAGAACTAGCGTATTCTTTTAAAATCTCAGTATGGATAAGAGAAAAAGTCCGAACCGTACAATCAAAACATGCCCTGAATTCCAAATTTATTAGTTCTCAGTTCTGATACGAAATAGGCGAAGGTCCTATCGAAAGTTCCTAGATCTCTTCTGTCATGTTCTGTTTGTTTAAATTCTTTACACCATATGGAAACGACATCATAAGAACACACATTTAGCTACCGGAGAGCCTCAAAATATATTGTTCTTTGCCAGGGCATGTTCGCGAATAAATTGCTTCCGAAAGGTGAACCTGATTTTAAACGTACGTACATATGTAATAAAGGAATCAGTCAGGTACGAATGGGATGTTGCCCTGCGCTCTCCGGTGGAGTTGCTGGCTATAAATTTGACAGACTTGATGATAGTCCGTTTTCAAGTACAAGATGCATGCGTGAAATGCAGTAACAATTCAGCTGTACAGTGAAAGTGATAGCGCAGCCTGGGTACTCGACATTTTCCTCTGTTTCTATGGGGAATGTACATTAATGGAGAAACTAGACTTCAGGAAAATTCACTTACCCCGCTCTTGAAACAGTTGCACTTAACCATTTTTTCAGTTAAATCTGTTGTACGATCCTCTTTTATACACGTTTGATATGTAAGCAAGTAGTCAACTCAGTCGCTTTGGCGTGCAATTTCCGCGAAAAGTTGTTTTCCGGGTTCGTTTTTTACACACCGGAAGTGACACTCTTCGCCAATTTCCGTTTCGACAAATGTTTTTTTGTTGAGACAGCCTCTCTTGCCGACCTCGGGGTGTGGGGTGAGGGGAAAATAATAATAAATAAATGTATGCACTTGTATACCGCATATTATTATATAGATACGAGTGTTTTACTGGGAAATACACCACTCGTAGATCTCATACGAAGCTACATCCCGGACCTGAGTGACCTATTTTCCATATCCTCACTAGTGAGGATATCGGTCAAAACAAAAGTGCTTGGAAATCAAATTAGAATATTTTTTCTGGTTATTGTCTATATAATAAAAAAGAAATTACACGGTGGCTTGAAGATATGAGTTTTATTTTATCGTGTCAAAACAATATTTTACTCATTCGCTGCGCTCATTCGTAAAATCTTGTTCTTGTCACTCGAAAATAAAACGGACATTTTGCAACGGCGAAGTCCGCCGCTGTTTAGAACTATAGCTGTTAGGAATAATACTTGCATTAAAGTACAACAGTAAAATAAATGCAAAATTTCTTATAATTGCATATATGATTGACGAAAAGTCCGCCTGTTGTGTAGCCGTGGTACGTCAGTATATAAGTATACATTAAAAAAAAAAATTCTACATTTGTAACAAAATTGATCGAAACAAATTAGTTCAGTACTATAATTGTAAATGGCGAAATACGCCGAAATATTACTTCCCAAAATAAAACTCATATCTTTCGCGCCAGCGTGTAATATCCTCTATATGTTGAATGAGTAAATCAAGAATTGTCTTCAGGTTTTGTCTTGTGTTTCAATCTTTGTTCAATTTAAGTGATATTTATAGAACGAGCTGGAGTGTTTTATCGGCGCGAGGCGCAGTCGAGTGTTTATATCATCCCGATAAAACACGACATGCGAGTTCTGTAAATCACTTCTGAAATTTATATTACAAGATGCGGAAATTTATAACTTGAATTATGTGCATCTGTTTGACGCGCCAAGAAAAAGCCAGCGAAGAGTACAGAAAATACCACTTTATTCTATACTACAACACTACAACTTAACTGCAAAAGAGCAAGGAAATACAATAACTATATAATTTCCATCAAAGACTGAAAAACTATCTTGTAAACATACAGAAAAACAATAAATCATGCTACCTTTATTTGTGCGTCCTTTCCTCAATGAATCTCGGCGAAAAGCACCGTTACAACAGGTGTACGCATCATTGACCTATTTCCATTGCGTGATTATGCAGATATGTGACGTCACGCACGCGCACATCCGGGGTATCATTTGTCTAAAATAATTCAAGATGGCGGACGTCGTGTGCCTTTTCTACTTGTGCGTAAACTTGAATGAAAATGTACTGGAAATAACTGGAAATCTCTGGAAAATGTCCTTAATAACTGTATATGGAGTTACTTGAGGTATGAATATTGAACATTATTTGAATAATATTGCCCAACAGGGACAAAGTTCTTGTTACTCTGAACTATCAAGAAATGTTCTCGAATTCAACTCGAGTGTCTTTTTGCATTCAAATTTTAAATTGACTTAAATAAATGTCCTTCGAATTGTTCCGTATAACTTGCTTAACATCGCTCCTCCTTTCTTCGGTTGCCTTTGATAGGTGACTGAAGACTTAGGTGTGTGTATCCTCCTCCAGTAGACACAGTTTGACGCTTGGTCGAACATACATACCATCTTTGGTTTTGACTCTTGCTGTACGGACTCGTCCATCAGAGCTTGGCATCACTTGGGTGATTCTTCCGAGAGGCCAGTGATGTTTGTTGATGTTATCTTCTGCGCAGAGCACCATGTCGCCAACCTTGAGGTTTCGAGACTCTGTGTACCACTTGGTTCTTTGCATCAGTGTTGGTAAGTATTCCTTTAACCATCTGTTCCAGAACATCTTTGATGTCGCTAGGGCTCTTCTGTAGATTACTCTGCTGTTCACGTCTTTATCTGTTGTGTTGTTCCACTCGATTCCACTTGTTGGTCGAAGCAGTAGTAGGTCGTTTGGTGTGAGAGCTCGTAAGTCACTTGGATCTGAGTCTTGCAGTGGCGTTAATGGTCTGCTATTCAAACTTGCCTCTATGTCTACAAGGGCTGTGTTCAGAACATCGTACTTCATTGGACTACTTGTAATACTTCTTAGGCCTTTCTTTGTGCACTGTACAAGTCGCTCGACTGCTCCAGTCTTGTGAGGGGAATAAGGGGATCCAAAATGCCATTGAACTCCACGGTTCTGCAGTGCATGTGAGATTCTCTTTTCATCTTCTTCTAGGAATTGTAGCTCATTCGAAGCTCCAATAAATGTAGATCCTCGATCTGAGTAGATTTCCTTGCACAGTCCTCTTCTGCAAGTAAATCGGATGAGGCAGTTGATGAAGGCTTCAGTCTCAAGGTTGTCCACAATTTCAAGATGGATCGCTCTGGTGGTCAAACAAGTGAAAATACACACCCACTTCTTTAATTCAGTAGGACTCCTCCTTGTAGCAATTCTATCTTTGACAATGATTGGCCTAAAAAAATCGCACATGACTGATTCGAAGGGGACGTTGCTTGGTGTGACTCTTACAGGTGGTAAATCTGCCATTAGTGGTGGTGCGGGCTTGGCTCTTTCCTTTTTGCAGGTCCAGCAGTCCCATATCAGTTTGCGGGTGATGGTCTTTGCTTTTAGAATCCAGTACTGTTGACGGACTTCATTCATTACATGAGCTGGCGGAGCATGAACTAATATCTTGTGCTTTGCTTGGATAATTCTCTTTGCAAGGCATGAGTTTCCATCAAGGATAATTGGGTGTCTTGTCCCATAAGGGAGTGGTGCATGTGTCAGACGTCCCTTCACTCTCAGAATACCATCTTCATCCATGAAGGGATTGAGGTGTTTTAGTCTTGATCCTTTTGGAATTACCTTTCCATTGCTACAGCTTTTGACTTCAGCAGAGAATGTGCTCTCTTGGTGGGACTTTATGATAATCTTATTTGCGTGTTCCATTTCTTCTTGGCTGATTTCGCCTCTTTGTTTGGTTTTCCATCGTAAACAAATTGCAAGAATTCTTTGCGCCTTCGCAATTGTTGAGTAATTCTCAAGGTTGATAACTTGTGCGTGTGTGTGCCCATCTGTAACCAGCAGACATTTCCGTTTGACTTCGCTGTTGTCTTCCTTGGGCTCCTCCTTGTTTGGAACGGTTGGCCACTCTGTCTCCAGGCTCTTAAGAAATGCTGGTCCATTCTGCCATCGTGATTCTGGACCAAGTTGATCAGCTTTCAGTCCTCTCGTTCCATCGTCTGCAACATTGAGGGAGGTGGGACAGTATCTCACTTGAACTTCGTATCCTTGACTCTTGAAGAGCTCTATCTCTTGCTGGATATCTGAGAGACGATGCGCCACATAGTCTCTGTACCTTCCACTCGGCTGGGTGACCCAGTAAAGGACGATTGCTGAATCAGTGAAAAATACAATCTTGCTTGGCTTGCTCTGTAGATCTGTCAATGAGGTCTTTGCAAGTCTAACGCCCATTAAGAATGCATCTAGCTCTAGGCGTGGGATGGATGTGGTTTTCTGGGGGCTCAACTTTGTTCTCGCCAGGACGATTCTGCTGTCTGTATGACTGTCACTGTACTTGGTAACAAGGTATACCACTGCACACTTTGCCATCTTGGAGGCATCAGTGAAAGCTGCAAGGGTTGTTTCTTCACCTTGTTCTTTGCGTGTTCTGAAGCATCTTGGGATTTCTATTCCTTCTAGTTGTTTGATTTCATCTTCCCATGAACGCCATTTTTCTAGGAGTGGTTCTTGAACAAGACTGTCCCAGTGAAGTTTCTGTTCGAAAGCTTCCCTCTGGAGGTTCCAACCTCTGATGACGAAGGGACTGAGGTGTCCAAGTGGATCCCAAATACTTGCAATGCGGCTTAGGAATTCTCTTGGAGTTGATGCAGGGTTCTTTGAGGATATGTTCACAGTGAATGCATCAGTGCTTGGGTTGTAAACAATACCCAGGGTCCTTGTCATTTCAGTTATGTTCTGATGGAAGTCCTTGATTCCTTTGTACCTTTCCTGTTCTGGGATTGTCTGTTCAACTTCTTTACTGTTGGTCATCCATTTTGTGAGTTTGAACCCACCCTTCGCTAGTAGCTCTGTGAGGCTCTTGATAATCTGTATAGCATGTTGTGACTCATTGACTGAGCTTAATCCGTCGTCCACATAGAAACTCTTCTTTGCAACTGCGGCAGCTTCTGGGAAGTGTTCCTCATTATCGACACAGCACTTCTTGATGGCGTAGTTAGCACAGCATGGGGCGGACCTTTCTCCTAGGGGCCTTCTTATGCATTTGTACACATCAATTTCCTTGTCTGGGTGCTCACGATAAAGAAATCTTAGGGATCCTTCATCTTCTTCCTTCACTTTCATCTGGAGAAACATGTCAGCAATGTCAGCTGCAAAACATATGTTGCCTTCACGGAATCTTGTTAGTACTCCTACGAGGGGGTTCAGGAGGTCTGGTCCAGTGTAAATTCTCTCATTCAAGGACACACCTTCCGTCTTTGCAGAGAAATTGAATACACGTCTGACTTTCTCTGGCTTGTGAGGATGCTGGACAGGATGGTGCACAAGGTAGTATACTCTGGGGTTTTCCATCTGTAACTCTTCTTCTGTCACCTTTTGGATGAAACCCTTTTCCAAGTCTGTCTTCAGGGTCTTGTTGTAGGCTTCTTTCAGCTCTTTGTTCTTACTTAACCTCTTTTCAAGCTGTTTCCAGTGCTGTTCTGCTTGCCATCTGTTGTTGACAAGTGGTTCTTCTTGATCTTTCCATAAGATAGGAACTTCATAGCGGTCTTCACCATCCAGTTTTATAGTTTCTTCTTCGAGTATCTTGTTGGCAATCTCATCTTCTCTTGATCGTACGATTCTGAGAGGTTGTATAGGAGTCATTTCAGTGTTGAACCAGTTGTCCAACTGAGCTTCAATTGACTTGTCTTGTCTGGTGCTGTGATTGCAATATCTCTGATTTCTCTCTGCTGAGACGCCACCATGGATAATCGTCCATCCAAGTCGTGTGCTTACTGCAATTGGCTCATCTCTTCGTCCTTCTCGCACAGCAAAACTTCTCATCAGGTGACCATTGTCACATCCAATTATGAGACCAAGGTTGCTTGCATCTACATTCTCAATTGGGAGGTCACTGAGGTGCTGATACTTGACTTTATCCTTGGCCCAGTCGGGCTGGGCTCCTCCGAGTTTTGGGAAGTTCTCATCCGGCGTTCCTAGGGCTCCGCCAAGGGTGTATGTTCTAGATCTTGATCGCCATCCCTTGCGTGAGATTTTGAGCTCTGGCACTTCATATACTTCCTTTTCTTTGTCTCCATTGATTCCTTGTAGGACGATTTTCTTGCTTGTGAGATGGTTATACCCAAGATTTCTAAGCACTCTTTCTGTGATAAAAGTTGTGTCACTTTCTGAATCCATTAGAGCAACCGTGTCGACTTGCTGATGTGGTGTCTGTATGGTGACATTGACTAGAGGGAGGGTTGACTTTGAAGCTCCATTCTTGGATGAGTAGGCCCTGGTTGTAGGTATATCCGGGGATGAATCGCTTCCTGCAACTGGCCCAGCTGCACCTCTTCTATTCTCCGTCTGTGCTGGTATCTGTATCTCCGGCGAGGTGGGTGACCTTGGACGCTGGTTTGGTCTTGGTTTCTTCTGCTTGTATGCTTCGACAGCTTCATGCGCCAGAGAATGATGCCGTTTACTTTGGCACTTGCTGCACTCCACTTCATATTGACATTTCATGTGTCGCCTTTCGAGGCAGACCCAACATAGCTTGTTTGATTCTATCTCCTGTACTCTCTCTTCAGGTGTCAAAGATGCAAACTTCTTGCACTCTCTTGTATAATGGCCTGTGGAATTTGGGTGTACTAAACAAAAGCTCTTCTGTTCTGGCTGTATTGATCCAATGAAAGTTTTTCTCTTATCCTGGACTTGGGCGTGACAAGGCTTGGGGATTTTTGATGAAACCTTCTCTAAAAGACTTGTTTCCTTTTCCAACCACTCACTTAATGCCTTAAGGGATGGATGGTCCGCTTGCGATTGTCTCTCCCATCTGACTCTCCAGTCAAAAGTTAGCTTGCTTAAGACTGTCTGTACATTTGAGGTTGACAGTAGCTCATGGGTGTAGCCAAGGGACTGGTAAGTAGTCACAACAGCAGCGAGCATGTCGGCGAGGGATCGGATCGTCTGGGTATTTCTTTTGTCTATCACTGGGTGCTGTCTTAGGGCTGTTTCCAAGGAGGTCACCACAATGTCACTCCGCCCAAACCGGCTGTGTAGCTTCTCCCAGGCTTCTTCATATTTTTCGGACCCAGAAAGAAACCCTTGCAACGCCTTGCGCGCACTGCCTTCTACATGATCCAATAACAATTGAAGTAACTCTTTCTTAGAATAACAATTATCATTTTCAATGGAGTTAAATCTAGCACGAAATTCTGCATATTCGCTTGGCTCCCCTGAAAAACTAGTGATGTGGGGTTTATTGATTCTGAGAATGGCTTTAGCCAACAACCCCTGATCATTAATTTCCGACTGCGGAGGCCGAAACATTCGGTCAACTCTCTCAACTGCACTTTCATTGGGTAAATTGAGCAGGAAGTCAGTTCCTGTGGTTTTACTAGAACAGCTTTCGGTATCACTAAAACCTGCATCTTCAAGCTCATTTTGTTGATGGGTTTCAATCTCCTTTTCTTTTATGTGATTTTGAATCTGTAAAAGCTTCATTTCATTTTCTAGTTCTTTCTTTCTTCTCTCTATTTCCATTTTTCTCTTTTGAAATTCAAGGTTTGCTTCCAATTTTTCTTTGTCATGTTTTGCCTTCATTGATCTGTGAGATCTGTTTGATTTCCTTGAGCGGGCTTCATCTACTTCTTTCTTTGAGGGGGCCTCATCTACTACTTGAACATTAATTGGAACATTCTCACCTTCATCCACAGGTGCCTCTGGTCTTTCCGCCATCTTGATGTGTGAAAAATAAAGTTAAGCAACGATGTGCATCTGTTTGACGCGCCAAGAAAAAGCCAGCGAAGAGTACAGAAAATACCACTTTATTCTATACTACAACACTACAACTTAACTGCAAAAGAGCAAGGAAATACAATAACTATATAATTTCCATCAAAGACTGAAAAACTATCTTGTAAACATACAGAAAAACAATAAATCATGCTACCTTTATTTGTGCATCCTTTCCTCAATGAATCTCGGCGAAAAGCACCGTTACAACAGTGTACGCATCATTGACCTATTTCCATTGCGTGATTATGCAGATATGTGACGTCACGCACGCGCACATCCGGGGTATCATTTGTCTAAAATAATTCAAGATGGCGGACGTCGTGTGCCTTTTCTACTTGTGCGTAAACTTGAATGAAAATGTACTGGAAATAACTGGAAATCTCTGGAAAATGTCCTTAATAACTGTATATGGAGTTACTTGAGGTATGAATATTGAAAATTATTTGAATAATATTGCCCAACAGGGACAAAGTTCTTGTTACTCTGAACTATCAAGAAATGTTCTCGAATTCAACTCGAGTGTCTTTTTGCATTCAAATTTTAAATTGACTTAAATAAATGTCCTTCGAATTGTTCCGTATGACTTGCTTAACAAATTATTCAATATGACAAAAATTTTGACGAGTAGGAAGAACTAGGCGCTATTCATAGTGTACGCCTTCCACGAAGTCAACTAATAAATCTAGTCATAATTCGACAAAGTTTAACGCGTTCTTTTTATCTAAAGAACAAGTTACTAAATAATGCATTTAATAAACTTTCTCAAACAAAGAAAAATGTGGCCATGAAAGAATGTCGACAACCGCAGAGTATGGCTAGTGTGACGTATAGAACGCCAAGAATGCGCAGATACAGAAAGAAACATGCGCAGATACAGAATACGCATCCCACATGGATAAGAGCCGTTACGGTTTGGGTGACCAGAGTTCACGAAATCCTAAAAAAATTCAACCAATGCGTAGGGTCTGGAATAGAAGTGCATACCTTATATTAAATGCAATCAACTAATGATAAGAAGAGTAAGTAGTATAGTATGGGGATGTACGTCACTAACCACGTGGTCGGGGATATGAGTTGCTGATATGAATCACTACTTTCTTCCTACACGCCAACGTTGCGGGAGAAAAAACGACTGAACGCCGACTTCCAAAAACGTGCCCAAGAGTTGCGTGATTCTCAAGATCTTGAGAATGGATGGTGATTGGTCAGTTTTTTAATGAGCTGTATTTATGCATAATTTTCAGCGATAAGAGAACTGCACGGCTAAGATTTATCCAGAAAAATATACCTTAATCCGGTAAGAATATTATGTGCCTGTTACGAAAGGCCAAGCGATCTTAGAAACGCATAGCATGCACAAAATTGGGTTTACTCGAGGCTCGTAAACTCATCGCGAACTAGCAATACACTCAGAAGCTGCTTCGACGAACGAGTACAAACTAAGCTTCGACGAACGAGTACAAACTAAGCTTCGACAAATTCATTGTGCTTGTATTGAAGTTCCGACTCCTCAGACACAAAACTTCCTTAAAATGATTTCCAAAGCAACATCCCAACTTTTATAGATAATTATTCCAGAATTTTGAAGCACCAAGAGCTGCAGAGTAGGATCAGAAATGACTTTGATCTGACGGCGGCTGACGGGTTTCCCCGGATTCGGATGACTAAAATGCTTCCTTGCCAAAGCAGCACTGACTCTGATTTCGAGGAGGAAATCGCTATAGCATTACAGGCTCCAGACTCGCTTGTTATTGTTTGTCAGTTGCATAACAATTTTAAGTCAACTAGAATGATATTTTAGTGTGTTTGGAGGTGAAAGTAATGACATGCACGTTTACCGATCTGAACGACACCAGTTTTCGGCCTGCAAAATCCTCGAGAAAATGTTATTCTTCCGTATAGTGTGGTTCTCTAAGATCGCGTGGCCTTTCGTAACAGGCACATAATACTCTTGCCGGGCTGAGGTATATTTTTCTGGATAAATTATAGCCGTTCTGTGGGCTGCTATAATAATAATAATCAGTTTAATTACTCTTTTCGTAGCTTAACAGCTAAATTACAAGAGTGGTCAGTATTCAATTCAACAATATATTACATACATCTCACACACATCAACTATATCTATATGTGAGAAACATACCTAATCGCTTTGTCGAGGCCACAGCTGGGTCACCCCTAGCAGCGCCAGACCGAAGATTATATCCGTGAGACACACATGCGCGGTGGTAACAAGTTGGCAAGGACACCAGTGTCCCGTACTCTCTGGATAAACTTAGTACAAGCTGCGTGGCGCCGATCCGAGAGAGTATGGAGACCTCAGCGCACAAGTGCGTCTTCGTATGAAAACCCAGGATAGATGATATATAAGGCTGTTTTTTGAACACTCTCAACTAGAAAACTTAAGTAAACTGGCAAGTTAGCCCAGACTGGAGAGGCATACTCCAGCACAAAGCGAATCGGGCTGGAGTACACCAAGACCAGGTCCTCTTCAACTACACCAGCCTTCTTCAAGCAGCGCAGTGCGTATAGGCGTTTGCGCGCCCTCTTGACAATGTACTCGCAGTGCGTACTCCAGCATAGATTTTCTGCAATGTGAACACCAAGCAATTTATACGTGGTGACGCGGTTAATTACAGACCCAGAAAGCTGCAGAGGAGGAGGATGGTGTGGTTTATACTGTAAGAAATCAACAAACATCTCCTTGCATTTGACTGGGTTGAGTCGCATGCCATGCTCACTAGCGTATGAGGAAATATCTCTAGCAATGAACGGCAAAACGCTAGTGGAGCAGGTATAATCTCTATTATAGAAAGGTCGTGAACGTATTTAGCCCTGGTTTTCCATTGTTTGGCTAGATTATTTACAAGTACGGCAAAAAGTAAGGGTGCCAATTTTGTCCCTTGGGGAATACCACCCTCGGTACAACATGGCCCGAGATGACATTACCTATTTTAACCGACTGTGATCTACCTGTTAAAAACGATCCGATCCACGTGATGAGCACATTATGCACCCCGAGATTGCGCAGCTCAGTACAGAGGACATTATGGTCCACAAGGTCGAAACCTTTGCTAAAGTCAGTAAATAAAATTCTGGCATAGCAATGGCCATTGTCCAGTGCTTCTAGAATACAATGTAAGGTGTAAATTAAGGCATGCGTAGTTGATTTACCCGGAAGTGCAAATTACAAAACGTCAATATTATCAATGACTTGACGATACAAAGAGCTAAGTGTGAAACCTTCCATGATTTTAGCTATCTGACCTGTGAGAGTAATGGGTCTTCCATCATTGTCTACTAACTTGGGAGGCGAAATTTTTTTGGCAGGGGCCGGACCAGTGATTCCTTCAGTTGGTCGGGAACGTAGCCCTGTTTCAGCGACGAGTTGTAAATGTCTGTGGGTACAGGACGCAAACTCGTTTAAGATCTTATTAGGAATCGAGCTCGGACCTGGAGACTTGTTGGGCTTTATCTGTCGCAGGGCGTTGTACACCGTCCTTTGCTCTACTAGCAACTCCCTGGGGACATCAAGGTCTAAGTGACCATCCGTCGGGCCAAGGGGAGTAAAGTGTGCAGTCAGACCCGCGAGGAAACAGTTGAAGCGCTCAGCGAGAGCAGCAAGGGTCGGGGTATTCTCGTCCAACATTTGATAGGCCCAGCTGTCTGTAGTACCCCTCTGACCTGTCAACCCTTTAATCTCTCTCCACCAACGCTTCACATTACTATCTTTCAGGGCCGCAACTTTTGCCTCATAAAATTTCTTTCTGCATATCCTGCATTCCTGCTGAACCCTGTTTCTCCAGTATTTAAAAATAGCAGAGTCTCTTCCGTGCGACGCAAAGGACTTTTGACGTCGTGTAATTAAGGTCTTAAGCTTGGAAGTCATCCACGGTTTATCAGAGGTGCAACACTTCGTGCGCTGAAAGGGGAAGATACGGTCCATCGCCTCCGACATTGTTGTGGAAAACAGGTCGAATTTTTCCTTAACACTTCTTAGATTGAAAACGTTTCCCCAATCATGCTGCGTAATCCACCTGCCAAACGCCTCCACTCTACTAGGTCTTAAATCCCTCTTTAGCACTGAGCTGACAGACGGTGTATTTTCCACAGACTCGGATTTTGGAAGTATAAGAACGGTGAAGTGGTCACTGGTAGGCCTATTTGTTAGGGACCAGTCCAGAGTACCAGTGTCACGGGTTAAAACCTTTATCATTTGCACTAGTCCGGTTGTCTGCTTGGCTTGCTGGGTGGGTTAAAATCTCCACATACCACAGCGAGCCAATCAGGATGTTTACTAAGAAATGAGTTAACGTTGTTTTGAATGAGTTCCAATAAGATCGTATTATCATCCGCACAATTTCTTGGAGGGTGGTAAACTATCCCAAGTAGGATGGTTGAAACAGCACGCGGCAATCGGAAAGGCCTGATTGTAAGCCAGAGGGATTCGACGTCCGGAGACTCAAAGTCCACTAGTCGTTTACAGGGAATGTGAGAGTTAACATATGCACAAACACCACCATATCTGTCCATCCGATCACTCCTAAAACAACAGAAGCCGTCAAGCGAGACAGCAGAATCGCTTTTGCAGAGTCCAGCCAAGTTTCTGTGATACAAATAATGCCAGGTAGATTTAAGTTAACCACGGATTGGAGCTCATCAATTTTGAAGCGCAGGGATCGTACATTCGCCAACAGGATACTGGGGAACCATGGCGCTTGGTTAGGAGAAGATGGTAACTGGTCGGAGACGGACGAGTCGTGGTCCACTGAATCAGGCTGGCCTACTGGTTCAATTTCTGGCTTCTTTCGCCCACCACGTTTTGAGCGAAAGCGCTTCCTGATCCCGAGTTCATCAAGCTTTAGCCATAACTCCCTCGAAATAACAACCTTCGGTTGAGTATTTCCAATTGACTTAAGGACGGCACTGGAATATGCTAGAGTATTGGCAGGCGACGGTCCAACATGGCGACCGACCAGGCTTGAGAAGTTGAGCGTAGTCCAGCGACCATAACTCAGCAACAAGTTGGCGAAGTGGAGAAAAAAACACAGGCTTAGGCCACTGAGATTCTTATGTGCCAGTAGAGGATGCATGGCGAGCGTTTAGACAAAGCTGACACAAAAACACTCAAGCTTAGACGGACAAAACATACACCGTGGCAGCCATTCCGGCGCCGCTGACCTCCTATGTCTTTGCCTTTGAGTGCAGTTCTCTTATCGCTGAAAATTATGCACAAATACAGCTCATTAAAAAAACTGACCAATGACCATCCATTCTCAAGATGTTGAGAATCACGCAACTCTTGGGCACGTTTTTGGAAATCGGCGTTCACTCGTTTTTTCTCCCGTAACGTTGGAGAGTATAGGAAGAAAAGACAATTGAAATTCAGGCTACACTACTTTATGAATCACTTATTATGAATCACTAATTATGAATCACTACTTTATAAGCCACTACTTTATGAGCTACTACTTTATGAATCACTACTTTATGAACATCAATTTATGGACACCAATTTATGGACACCAATTTTATGGACACCGGAAGTAAAATTTCAAAAGTGATGTGGATATACGTCTCACATTTATACGTCTCACTTTATATGCCACCATCTATAAAAGCTGGGTCTTCGGGAAATGTTCGGAAGTTCTTCGGGAAGTGTTCGGAAAATCTTCGACAGGTGTTCGGAAAAGTGCTCGGACGTTCTTCGGGTCTTCGGAAGATGTTCGGAAGTTATCCGGAAAATGTTCGGAAGTTCTTCGGGAAGTGTTCGGAAGATCTTCGGAAGTGTTCGGAAGATCTTCGGAAAGTGCTCGGGAGATCTTCGGAAATTGCTCGGAAAATGATCGGAACATGTTCGAGAGGTCTTCGGAAGATGTTCGGAAATTATCCTATGTATCCTACCTGTCCTAGCGCCCTATCTGTTCTAAGGGTCCTACTTGTCCTAGTCTTAGTTTGAGATCACAGTCGTCAGTCGTCCTCTGCTCGCCGTGATAGGAAGAAGAAGAAAGATGTCGGGAATAAGTGAAGAGAATGATGTAGAAGATGCACTTCGAATATTGAAGAAGATGATAGAAGAAGAAGAAGAAGAAGAAGTAATGGCGGCGAGAGAACAACAACAACAACATCAACAAGAAACATCTCTTCGAGATTTGTTGGAAGGAGAACAGAGAGAATTGTATGATTTGATCGAGGAACTACAACCTTACTGGATGGAACAATTGGAAGAATCACCACCGCTACCACCACCACCACCACCATCGTCACCAGAAAGGGAGCTTCTTGCTAATGAGTTCCTCGATTGGATTCTACAAGAAAATGGTGACGTAGTGTTGAAGAGCTCTTTGAGCGGCATTTGAATGACCAACCGTCATCACCTCCGCCCCTTCGTCAACACACATACGCTGTTACCTTGCTATGATGTTACCTTGCTACGTTGTTACCTTGCTATGATGTTACCTTGCTACGCTGTTACCTTGCTACGCTGTTACCTTGCTACGCTGTTACCTTGCTACGCTGTTACCTTGCTACGCTGTTACCTTGCTACGCTGTTACCTTGCTACGCTGTTACCTTGCTACGCTGTTACCTTGCTACGCTGTTACCTTGCTACGCTGTTACCTTGCTACGCTGTTACCTTGCTATGCTGTTACCTTGCTACGCTGTTACCTTGCTATGCTGTTACCTTGCTACGCTGCTCCTTGCTATGCTGTTACCTTGCTACGCTGTTACCTAGCTACGCTGTTACCTTGCTATGCTGCTGCCTAGCTATGCTGTTTGCTAGCTAAGCTGTTGCCTAGCTATGCAGTACAATTGATTTATCCCACTGCATTAATCCAATTGACCCTGTGGCAATAATGTCAAGTTAATGGAAATAGTGTATTGCTGTGGTTGAAAATCGGTGTTACCCTGTTCACGAGAGTAAGAACAAAAAATGGACGTTTTTTATTCCTATTTTAGGCATGGTATAGTCCAAGAGGCCATGCAAGATGTAGAGCGTGTTCTTGACAGAGTGTTAGAAGAAACGCTAAAAGGCGTGCCTAAAAAGGACTTTGCTCGCGTGACGTTGGATGCTCCAGCGCTGAAGAATCCCATATCGTTACCGTTTATGCTACGGGAACAGTTGACACCGCAAAGAATTATGGGACAGATTGAAGCCATTGTGCAATCTAACGAGGAATTTGTTCTCAATGGACAGTTTCAATAGGCCTTTTGCATGGAACGGTCACGTGACTGTTTGGTGCCTAGCGACGCCATGTTGGATAGCAAAGTTGTCGGCCGGCGTGCGTGACGAGCGGGAAGGCAAGTTAAAAGTCATCTTTTGTTTTTTTGGTCCCTTTTGATCATCAAATGCAACAAAAAAACACCCGTAGATTATTAGCAAGAGACTTTTCTTGCCATTTTATGTAGTTTTGGCATTTTTAAACGCGAAAACTCGAGGCAGTGACATCGTGAAAATGTTTCTTGTTTACATTTTTGTTAACACATTCCGCAGCTGCTGGCACTAAAATAGTGTTGTTTAGACTTTTTTCGGGGTTTCTCCCCATTTTGTCAACCAGTGACCGGCCCAAGTTATTTTCCTTGACATTTGTTTGCTAGTTGAAGATATTTTATAGCGAATTTATTCCGTTTTTGTGCGAAAAAGACTGCTTCAACACCGATACGAAGTACTTTAGCTGATGGATTACTGAGCAACAAATGGCGCCCGATATCAAAATACTCTCTCTTTGCTAGGCAATTGACTGATTTGAATGTCACTGCCTCGAGTTTTCGCGTTTAAAAATGCCAAAACTACACAAAATGGCAAGAAAAGTCTCTTGCTAATAATCTACGGGTGTTTTTTTGTTGCATTTGATGATCAAAAGGGACCAAAACGATGGAAAACAAAAGATGACTTTTACCTTGCCTTCCCGCTCGTCACGCACGCCGGCCGACAACTTTGCTATCCAACATGGCGTCGCTAGGCGCCAAACAGTCACGTGACCGTTCCATGCAAAAGGCCTATTGCACGTGATACGAGCACGTACGCCCCGTGGTGATGATAATGATGATGTTGACGATGATGACGATGACCCGGCTGGTGAGAAGAAAAAGCACTCTAGCAAGAATAGGAGGAGCTGGGATTGTGCGGATCCGAAGGCATGGACGAAGATGAAGAGAACTATTGTTCGGGTACATAATGGGGATAGTCTTTGTGCTGCACGTGCGATCGCGATTGGATCGCCTTTCATACCGGATCAAAACGGGATTATATTAACATGTATAGACAGTGGTCAGGAAACAGGGATAATGGTACTCCTCAGGTGTGTTAAGGCCTGACTTGGGGCTTATACGCGGGCAGAAAATAGTATTGCAAATATCTCTAATACGGAAATAGTTACAGCAATGAAACTTTGCATCAATGTTAATTCTTGTACTAGCAAAATTTTGACAGTTTATGTTTCCATGACAACCAATTTAAAGGGACGTGCGCCATATTTGTCCTTTTTTGGGACATAACTTAAAATGGGGAACAGAAAACCTCATCCTATTCTGAAAATACGATGGAATATTCGTTTACTGCATCGATTCCTTCAATATAACGCCTTTTAAGGCAGATCACCTTGAATATTAGCGGAGATAGGAGAAAAACTTTGTTGCTAGGGCAACAGTTCTCACGATCACGTGACCCTGGACACGATTAAAAGGCGTTATCAACTGCAGAAGTTGATGAAGATTACGAATTTAGGGTCAAAAAGTAGGAAAATTGGCGGTAAGTTTTCCCCGTTTTTGATTGAAAGTAAATTTTAAACGGTACTTACAGATACTATAAAATTGTGTCTCCATAGCAACTAAATGCATGGAACAGTTAGGGAAGCGGTCAAAACATCTGTACTCGACCGGGACCCGATTTTATCGCGGGAGGTGGTAGGTCCCGGGCTGTACCTACCCACCCGTTTTTTCAATGCCCATTTTCTCCATGCTCAAGTAAGGGGTGTTGGATTTTATTGCATGGATGCGTTGCTCTCGCTATGAAGAAGACGGTGCTGGGCTAATCTTTTGTATTCATTTATTATTTTACGAGATATTCGCAGTTAAAAATGGCTATTTTTTCCTAAAAGAAGGTTGGCTGCGGTATACACCACCCCATCGGGTCCCATTCTAGTACAGATGTTTTGACCACTTCCCTAAGGTCCGGGGACGTGCTACTCATACCACGTTCCATCTCGGTAGCTATTTTGCTAATGTAGTTATTTGCAAAAAATGCTTTTAGCCTTAAGAATCCGCGTATAAGCCCCACCTCCTTTCAAGTCAGGCCTTATCACACCTGAGTCAACGTAAAAAAGCGAAAGAATTGTATCAACAAGCTGACATCCCTGAAGGAGAGTGTGGTCTTGAAGACCTGAAAAAGTTCCAAACGTATTTGGCTCCACAAGGGATTAAGCTCTACGTCGTGTCCAGAGCACATGTTCTTAACTTAACTTTTAATGTAATGGAATGTAATGGAATGTAATGGAATGGAATGGAATGGACTTTTAATGTAATGTAATGGAATGGAATGTAATGGAATGGAATGGAATGGAATGGAATGGAATGGAATGGAATGGAATGGAATGGAAGGAATGGAGTGGAGTGGAATGGAATGGATTTGAATGGAATGGAATGGAATGGAATGGAATGGAATGGAATGGAATGGAATGGAATGGAACTGCAATCTTGCAATCAGAGGAAAGATGAAAAGATGAATTGCTTATTAAACTAAATAAATACCTAAAAATACGCCGACCTGAAATATGCGGAGATAATTAATTGAACCTAATTCATTATACATATGAAACTTTTTCCATATGTATGGCAACTAGGCTCGAGTCGATTGTGCTAGTAAAACTGGCATATTATGCTAGTAGCACTGCTCGTTTTTTATCCAAATTATGCTCAAATTATGCTCGTTTTTCAAAATTATGCTACTTTTTTTTCAATATTATGCTCGACAAAAAATGGGCAAAACAGTAAGAAAGATGAGTTTTATTAACCTTTTATATTAATAAATCTCTTAGATGAGATAAGTAATACTGTGCGGGCTGCTTTAGTGGTTTTAAGCATCCGATCTCTAGCACTGTCAGCTCTTTTTGGTCCTTGCAAGACCTCAAAGTTCTCGGGCTCTGCTTCGGGGGTGGAGGACGCCATTTTGTCACGTTGTCACACCTATGAGAGTGGGACTGGGGACAAGGTTTTCTAGACTTCCGGTTCCGGTTCTTCCCAACAAAAAACTAAAAAACTATCCCAACTAGGCCCTAGACATCGCCGACCGTTTATTTGGAGAGCTTATTTTATGTCTGAAGTCAATTTATCATTTACGATAAGGGATAATTGAGCCTGGTTTTAGCACTTCCGGTTTTCAAAATACAAATTATGCTAGCATTGCTTTTGACAAAAAATCTAAAAATTATGCTCGTTTTGACAAATTATGCCAAAAATTATGCTAGCACAATCGACTCGAGCCTAATGGCAACATTTGCTCTAATATCGCAAGGGTTGCCAAATGAAATAATATTTAGTCCAAACTTGCACTAAACTGCCAATAAACACTTACTTCTTGATATGCAACATGTAAATTAACGCCCTGGCCTTTTCTCTCGAAAATCATGATTTATGATATAAGTGTTCAAACAAGCTCCGACGTCGCATACAGAGGATGACTAGCTACTGAAACATCTCTAACTTCTAGAGCAATTTGACCCATTGAAAACACAATAAATATACACGAATTTTATATCAAAATCAAGGTAATTCTTCGTTATACTTCGTCATTCTCGAACCCAGAGCTCCCCGTCTCCTCACTACGCGGGGAGGCTCTGGTGACGGCCACTGACGCATGCGCGAGATTTGATACAGAGCCGTTGAGAAAAAGAGCTTCCTGCGCATGCTCGAACCTTCAAAACCAAAGCATTCTCTTACCCAGAGCTCCCCGGCTCGTCTCCTCACAGGGAAGGCTCTGGTGACAGCTACTGACGCATGTGCGAGATTTGATACAGAGCCGTTGAGAGAAAGATCTTTCTGCGCATACACCAACGTTCAAAACCAGCCAATCAGCAAAGGTCCTCAAATGGATGTCACCAGAGCCTCCCCTGCGAGGTGAGAACGAGCCGGGGAGCTCTGGATACGAGAATGAAACCAAAGTTGACCAGTTGACAAGTTTACTGATTGAGCGAGTTGGCCAGTTGACGCGTTGACCAGTTGACAAGTTTACTTACTGAACGATTTGACCAGAGTACGTGTGATACGGGTTTACACATTGACCTGCAGGTAGCAGGTTGGCCAGTTGACGTGTTTTTTATAGCTATACACGAGGGGTGTTCTGCAGTCGCTCCTGTTTACCGACGACCGGTTAGCGCAGTGGTAGAGCGCCGGGCTTATGTTCGGGAGGTTGGGAGTTCAAACCCTGGCCGGGCCAACACTCAGGGTCTTTTCTAATAATTGAGGAGAAGGTGCTGCCTTTGCTCTAACATCTGCAAATGGTTAGACCTTCGCGTCTTCTCGGATAAGGACGTTAAACCGTAGGCCCCGTCTCTCACATACACTACACTAACCGGAACCAGAGGGACGTTAAAGAACCACGAGGACCGTCGGAAGTTGCCCAACCTCAGTGTCACAGAACTCACAATGCTAACACACACTCATGTTTATAAAGCTGGTTCTATAGGATGAGTTATCCGTTAATGTAAAGCACTGAAATGTAAAGCATTGAAACTACGGTGTAATGCTATATCTATATATATATATTTTTTTATTCCTGTTTTAAAAGTCTCAATGCTCGAGGTGCCTGCAAACAAGGGCCAACAAACTAAGGATAGTCTCCTGCTTTTTGGAAATAAAATTATCATAATACTGATAATACCGAAAATGAGAACAAAGTCTGCGCCCTTAAGAAAATCTTTCCTCGATTTTTGCTTCTGCTGATTGATTTTGATGCCTTCAGCCGTTATTTAGGAGTTCAGCTTGTGCAAAACCGTACCCAGTCACCTCGTCCATAACCAAATATGGAATGACACTTACATGATTACACCTCACTTTTTTATCAGATCTCCAATGATTATCTTAGTCAGATGACATATTCGTGAGTGAATGGTAAAAAAAGAATGTCAGCATGTGTAAATACAGGCTTACCATGTCAACAGTCACGTCAAAAGGCGGATAACACAGGCGTTAGAGACAGCCCGAGACAGATACGCCCAGTGCTCAGCTAAAATCATATAGGACACTAAAGAAAGAAAACAAAGGTTTACGTAGTACGGAGAATTGTGTAAGTAATTCGGTTTTCGTGTATCGCTAGAGAATGTGATATTGAAATGTAATAGTGTTTGACCACGAGTCAAGTTGCCAATTAGTGGAGCGAAAATCAGTACAATTCCGCATCTCGACAGGTGTTAAACAGTAGTTGTGATTCAACATCGAGGTGAGGTAATGGCGAGGGACGATGTCTCTTGGGGTCATCGTCGATGAACACTTCTAGACCTGAAATCACTAATATTTCTAAAAAAAAAAATTGCTTCGGGCTCAAGCGCTGTCGGCCGTTCGTTTCTATCGAACCATATATGCCTACAGTGCATCATTCAATCACACTTTGATTACTGTGACATCGGATCATCGAATGGGGAAATTGTGGCAATATTAATTCTGGCAGCAAAACTCCAGAAGCTACAAGATCGCGGCACAGCAAGAGTTTGATCTTTATCAGTTACGATGCGACGCCGAACTTCTTGGGTTAGAAAAAGTTAGCTGATCGGCGTAAATCGGCGTAGCATAGGATTACTGAATATTCATGGCGAAATACCACGAACATACTCTAAAACCCCGCAACAACCACCTAAAGAATAGTTTTTGGTACATTGATGCTTTGCTTTGGAACAGCCTGCCTCTAAGACGGTAATTCAAGCAGAATCGTTAGACAGCTTTTACTAGTAAATGGCTGTAGGGATGTCTTTCTCTTATGCACAGTAAACACACCATATTCAGTGAAAGCAGACATTTTAGATTTATTGATTTATATATGCAGATTTATTTTCTTTTATATTATTATTATAGGCTAGATTATATTTTTATTTCTATGTTTATTTCTTTCGAAATTTCTTCTTTCTCGATTCTTATTTATCATTTTGCATTGAAATGCAATAAGCAATTATTGGATGAAGTTGAGCATGACATCGTGAGTTAGAAAAACCGAGATGCCTGTGTATGACTTTATTCAAAATGGCTTTGTTCAAACTCAAAATGCAAACATGGACGAGGGGCTTGGGAACAACCGATGAACTGGACATAATGCAACGACGTACAGTAGTGTGATTTCAGTACGTCAGTAGTGTGATTTCCTGATCGCAATTAAAGTGTGTAGCATAGGCGACAAATACAACTTGTTTATGGACATTAGTATATGTTTCTTTCTAAGCAGCGTGACTCTTCTCTTTCAACAGAATCGGTTCTTCGAGGCCAACAATATTACTATTATTCAGCTCCAATAACCACTATGAACTATTTCCAGTACGTCATTGTTGCAGTAACAAATGCATTAGTACTCAATAGTTCTTGTGAGCGGAACAATGAGAAGCAATGCCACACAGTAGCATCTTTACCTGATCGAATACTACAAGAGCATGTAACAAAGACGATTACAGGAACGTCCCTGGAGGGATGCATATCTGAGTGCGAAAAGGAAAGTAACTGCTACAGCATTAACTACGTCTTGACGTCTAGAACGTGCCAACTGAATAATAAAACACATAAATGGTATCCGAGTGACCTTGTTAAGCGGCCGGACGCGCTGTATCTGGAGAGCCTAGTGCGCAAGTATACCCCCTGCGTAGATCAGAACCCTACCTGTATAGGCACATGTGTACCCATTACAGGGTCCCTGGCAACCGAATGCATCTGTAACCTTAGCAACGTATCTTTGTGTCAACCAAGTGGTAGGTGCTATCTATGCATTTTATAAATGCAGTTTAGGTTTTAGTTGGTTGAAAGGAATGTCCCAGGGTACGTGTAGCACTCAGGGTACGTATAGCCCTATTCCAATACGATCAGTGGCGGATCAAGACGGGGTTCTAAGGGTTCCACATAACAATGAGAGCCCTTCTGCTCTTCATAATATATTGTCTTCAAAGGAGTGAAGAAGAAACGGAACCCACCTGAGTAAAATCCTGGGTCCGTCACTGACGATTGATTAAAAAAAACAATAATTATGTAACCTAGTTTTTTTTTTCTATTCCCCAGCATGTGCTCCACACGCACTGGGAATGTACTCGGGCTCAATCCTGTCATCTCAAATAACTGTTTCGTCCAATTCAGGGAAGAAGGATTGGGTTCGACTGCACTGGAAAATAGGAATGGCGTGGACTCCATTATCGGACGATTCAAGGCAATGGGTCCAAGTGACATTCCAACCGTTTTTTAAGATATTTACAATGATCACAACCAAAGGGGCTGGCAAATTCTGGTGGTGGGTAAAAAAGTTTGTGGTGAAATACAGGATAGGTCGTGAGCCTTGGGTGGTTTACAGAGAACAGGAGAAAACAAAGGTACTTACTCTTCACTCTATATATTTGTATAATTATGCCTAAGGCAAACATCGAACCAAAGCTCTGCCCATTTTGATTTGCAAGATGCCCTTTTCACTTCACATTTCACCGAACACCAGAAACATTAACTTAGTTGATTTTGAAAATAATGTTGTTGCAAGACTTCAAGATGTTAAATGTTAGTATCACTTACCACTGTTGCTCTAATTAATTTGAGCAAAATGAAATATTATGAAAAGAAGACATGTTTGGGTAAACAGGCGAGAGTTTATGGTCATAAACTCGCCACGAATAATCCACAGCACATATTTCGAAGCTTGGTACTAAATCAATGTATGTTTGTTACACGTTTCAACTCACTTAAATGTTTTTGCGAACACCGAACTGCCTTTTGGCTTCCGCCCTTCAAACCTTTAAAAAAAAGCTCGCGTGGCTTTTTTTACGTCTTCGTTTGCATTGGCTGATTGCATTTTTAAACCGCACCGGGGGGGGGGGGGGGGGGGGGGGTTTGAGGACCTCCCTTAAAAAGACCCCCTCCCCTGGAATTTCCACTAGTGAAACAGACCTCCTCCCCTGGAATTTCCAACCTCATAAAGGACCCCCTCCCCTGGAATTTCCATTTTTTTCTGGCAAAATACCCCTGGAAAATCCTCCCCCCCTGGAATTTCAAGGCTCTAGACACACCCCCTCCCGTGAGAATTTCCAGAGTCCAAAACAACCCCCCTGGAAAATTTGGCCATAGGTCCTCAACCCTCCCGGTACGGATTAAAAAGGCAATCAGCCATTTTATGGTGGAAAATTAGGTTTTGAAGCCTGACTAGTACAGTGAAAAAAACTTCTCAAAACTTGCGTGACACCACCAAAGCTGTTCACTCGTTTGATTGACGGAAGCCAATCCGCGGTTTGTTAGGTGGCTAGAATTCGCAGAATAACGAAAATGACAGTAACTACTACATTTGTATGGTTCGACATAACCAGCCATGTGCTAAACTCACGTTCCGTTGCCATTAGGGGCGGGGGGCCCCACGAGAGCAAACTGCACCTGCCCTAATATCGGTAACAAAGCTATTGAGGTTTCTTATTAAGCAATAAAAGTACTTTCCGCGTGCTCTCTGCTTTCTTACAAACACGAGGGGGATGTTGGTCGAACTGATAAAACTTGAAAGACACTCGCCTTCGGCTCGTGTCTTTCAAGTTTTATCAGTTCGACCAATATTCCCCGAGTGTTTGTAAGAAACCAGAGAGCACGCAGAAAGTATTTTTATTGCTTTTAGAAAATAACATACACACGCGCGACAGCGTTGCGTGACAATCGTGTTTCTCAGGTCTCTTACAAACACGCTTTTTAACCAATCAGAATGCGCACATTCGCAATACAACATAGGTGTTATTTTCTAATTGACTTTATTGGATGTTGTCTCAACAGATATTTAGTGCAAACACTGACAGATATGGACTAGTGAACAACACTTTCTTTCGGCCATTCAGAGCCAACACAGTCCGCCTTGTTCCACGTGATTGGGAAGGACGAATAGCCTTGGGTATGGAACTATATGGGTGTCACTCCAACTAAGGAGCATTACAATAAAACAATAAAAGCTCATGTCAAACCAATTCGCCTTGTACATCTTTTCATGCTAATATTTATCACCCATAATCCCGGCTCTGGGCCCCGGGGGTTCTTCACATGTCGACCTGATAGGGGTGCTCGTCGTATTTTTTAGGGTTCAAAATCCACTCTCAGGAATTTTTTAGGGGGTTTCGGAGAAACATTGTGGCTTTTTCTGAATGGTATTTTTAGGGTAGGCAAATGAATGAAAGGGTCACCAACCAAGCAAAATGTTTTCTGGCTTTCTCTAAAAACAAGAACAAAAAAGGTTCATCGTTCGTATTTTTTAGGGGCAGGGGCTCATGAGTAGGGGCGTTCCTCTGATATATATTCTTGATAAGGCGTTTTGACAGACCTAGTTATTTTTAGATTGGTATTTACTCTTGTTTGTATGCCGCTGCGGTCACGTTTATTTGGAATAACAATAGCAGGGAACAACAAGAAATCAGTGCAATTGCACGTGCATCTGATAGAACGAATTAGATTGGCTAGTAAAACAAAAGCTTTACAATTTTATAGCCGTAAAATCGTTCTAAAATAACTAGGTCTGTCAAAATGCCTTATCAATAGGGTAATACTAGAGAGGGACGCCCCTTTTTTATGAGCCCCTGTTAAGGCTCGTTTACACTAGCAATTTTTGCTGCAATTTTTGTCGCGCGAGTCGCGGCGATTTTTCTCGCACGAACACGTCAACACAAACTTGCTAATGTAAACTAGATGCAATTCGGCGCGACCGACCGCATATTTTGTCGCGTGATTTCAAACAGGTTCGAAACTCTTTGCAACACTTGATGCGATTTGAAGAAGAGAGAGCACAGACATCGCACCGGATTTGCATTTCGTTTACACTAGAGTTGGAATTGCAACTCGCGCGAGAAAAATCGCCGCGACAAAATGCAACAAAAATCGCAAGTGTAAACCGGCCTTTAGGGGTCATTTTGTTTTATAAGGTATTTTTAGGGGCTGGATTTTATATGTCCTGGTATTTTTTCCTGGTATATTTTCCGATGTCCCGACGAGCTCCCCTATCACTCTTACTTGGGAGAAACCCCCCGGGCTCTGGGCTCAACAACTGTATGTACACTGACGAATGAGTTATTTATATATACTGTCGCGATCTAGCCAAGTCATGATTCATAGCCTTTTTGATTGGTCGAAACTAATTGATGTGGTAGTGAGATAAATGGTCATTGTAATGAACTCCTTAGGAGCGGTGTACTTCACCCAAAGTTGGGTAGGTGTGCTCTGCTCGAGCTTGCAAAATGCGACCCTGTTTGACAGAAAAGCGCTAATTTTCGTACTGATAGATCCCGGAGACCCTCGATTGACGGCAGGCCCGTAGCCAGGGTGGGTTCCACGCAACAGCCAACAAAAAGGTCCACGTTTGTACACAGTAAATAAAGTACTTATATTTGCTTTTTATAGAATTTTGACTAGCGAATTTTGACTAGCGATTTCTCAATAAAAAATGAATTCATACCACATTGGACCGCTTTTTTGCCCCCGCAGGGTTTTGGCCCAGAGGCCAAAACCCGAGGAGGCATTATAGAATCCCCCGCGTAAAGAGAAAATATAAGGGTATATGGTACATATGGCAGAAAAAATCTCGATTCGTCGGAGCAGGGCCCGCAAAAGGTATCGGGTAACGTTTATGATTGGATGATCAGATCACGTGACTCGCAAAGGGCCCGCAAAAGGTCTTGGGTAATCCTCGTTCTTAAAGCGTGCCTTAAACACACTTTCTATCAACGTTCTCATGTGGACAAAAAATTACTTGGTCTTGAAATTTTTGTCCACGCCGTAAAAACTCCCAGATCACCAGCAGACAACTATCAATAATTACTAAAATTACACTAATAAAACAAATTCCTCGTTCTTAAAGCGTGCCTTAAACATTTTACAATGTTCCTATAAACGTACCTTACATTTTAGTTTTCTGAGAAAAGTTCAGCTCAGTTCTGTTCATTCCAATTACAAAATACTATTTACAAATACCACATTGCTAATCGATGCAAAGTTGAACCAATCAATATATCACTTGCTTGGAAAGCACATTTCATAAGTTTTTTCAAAGCTCTTCTAAATATTTTTAGGCACGATCACTTCGGCTAACCCAAACAAAAAAGGAGAACTATCCATAATTACTAGACTTACAACTAATACGACAAATTCTTGTTCTTAAAAGCGTGCCATAAAGATTTTACAATGTTTCTATATAAACGTACCTTAAATTTTAGTTTTCGTTATTTGTATAAACAAGGTGAAAAATGTCTTTCCAACATTTTGCGATAGCATTGTATTCAGAATCAAACAAAAGTGGTGGAAAAAGTCGGCGATTCCTTACTTTACCGCTAATTAACTAAACAATATGCCGGTCCGTGCAAAAGCTTTACTCTTTGCGGCTATTGTTTTTCATTTCCAGCATCTGATTGGTGGCTCTTTGCATAATGTGCTATTGGCGTCTGGACCTTGATATACCCTCTCCATCTCTTGCATTTCACGTCACACACGTACCGTATTCCAAAATGAGTGCCTTAGCGAAGAGCAATAAGCAACACGCTGACACCTGGAGAAACTTGAGTCTCAGGATGAACAATGTCTTGTTCAATTACAGCGGCCTTTTTCCGGAAAACGTTCACCAACTGTTCAAAAATAAGGCCACTGCAGGAGGAAGCTGCGAAGAGTACATGGTCCCGTCGCTTGTAACAACAACGGCCTTTCTTCTTTCCACAAGGAAATGCCAGGTTGATGCAGTAACACATACACAGCCCCTCAACCTTTTCACAATTTTCGTTGGAAAACCCGGCTTAGGTAAGTGATCGATGTGCTATAAAGATATTTAACAGTGCGTTTTGCAATGGGAACCGGTTACTCACAGGTATTAGTAGGCATTCTCGTAGTGAAATCCACCCAAAGTTTTCAACGTTTACAAAAAAAGCGAGCCCATGAATTCTAGATTCCACCCCCGACCTGCCTCAACAAAAACTATCATGTTTTAAGATCACCGTCATCATTTCTTCTTTTTTTCTCTTTTCAGGTAAATCATCGATTATACAAAGCGCTGCTCAAGTCCCACTTGAAAAAGCGGGTCTTGAAGAAGCCCTCATAAGCAGGACGACTTCGTCAGGCCTGGTAAAATTATTGGCGAACAACAAGCAAGGAATGATCGTATCGCCTAAAGTGTACGACGTTCTCAAAGCACTTCTCAAGTCAGATGACGAGAATGCCTCTGGCGACGTACAACTCTTGTGCAAACTTTTTTCTGGTGAGCGGTCTTCGTATCGTTTCTCGACGGAGAGAACAAGAACCATCGAGCGCAACACGCCATTTTCAATTCTCGGTGCAACCCAGTTGCCAAATGCGGCGAGACTCTTAGTACAAATGGACCAAGGTCACGGACTAGTGGACCGCTTTCTTATTACTGCGCCGTTTGCATTGCGGCCTACGCTAACCGAGATTGAATCGGCCAGGCAGCAGTTGACTGACATGCTTGGCGATCTAGACACCGATCAAGGTCAAGACACAGAACAAGAGTGCCAAGAGACGATTCTAGATACGCTCTTTGAGCGGATTCTAGAAATTACAGAAGGCACGGTCTACAAGTTTGACGCCAATGGAAACCAAGCCATAAGGGAGGCCATGGACGAGTTTGTAACAGAGGTGAACGAATCAATCTTAGCCGGTAATGAGCCCCCAAAGTCAAAGATGCCCGAGTTGATACCAAGAGTGGCCACCGCTTTGCACGTCCTCACGAACATGACCGACGATTTGCTAGCAGGTCATCCTCCCTCGGACCCGCCGACAACCATATCACACGATACCCTGCAGAAAGCCATAATCTTTGTCAAACATCTAGGGAGTCGCGAAAGGAAATCTTATGTGAGGTAAATTACAAATGCACTTTTCGAAATTTATCAGATTGCACCCCACAAAATTTGGCATTTTGTAGCGATAACATTTATGCCCTCATTCATGTGTCTGTATAAACTGAACCGAGACGCAACTCGCAACAAAAGGCCTGAAAACAAATCTGTTTTTGTTGTGTTTTTGCTGCTATATAGCGAAACCACGGTTTTCACCAACAAGTTCGCACTTCATTTAGCCCCGCTATTAGAATAAAGGGACATTGTTATCTAAACACATCGAACTTTTTACAACAACGAATCCAAAAATAACAATCCAAATAAGTAGAGAATGCATTCAACAATGTATATTTCAAGTTTGAGAAAGTTCTGATGTAGGATTGTAAATATATTCGTGGATGCAAATTAAAGTTACATGACGGCATTGGGCCCACTGCTCGCGCATTCTATACGTATATGAAGCATTTTTCTGAATTAAGATCATCTGCAAATAACCCGGTTTCAGAACTTACTCACGGCCCTGCAATTTTTTCTTTCTCCTTTCTTTGTTTTTCTCTGTTAAATTACCAACTTTATCTAAGATCAATATTCAAAGGAGTTTTAGTCAATGTACCACATAGTTACATTTCTTTGTCAACTTTTCCCCGCTCGAAGAGTCGCCATTTTCAATGTCAATTTGTATTCATAGGGGAGGGGTCCGCAAATATGTCATTTTCTCATTCTACTTCTTGCTGGTTAAAAGGCACGATATTTCTGAAAATCGCGTGGCTACGCTATACTTTTTTGTCGTGTATGCTCATTTATTTTTTTTTCCAGTTCTTGAAGGACATCGCAGCCACGACGAAGGAAAAGGTCGTAGAGCAACCTTCTCAGCAGCAGATAAAAGAGTGTATTCTAAAGACCCAGGGTCGCGTCGTCACTTACCGTGTTTTTAAACACGGTAAACGAAATGCCAGAGCTATCGCAGAAGCGGAGTACAACAGCGGCCTCGACAGTCTCAGCGTGGATGGTTTCGGTCGCCTTCTCACGTTCCGGCTACCGCGAACGGCTACGCCGACAAAGGTGTTCATCAAGAGCGTCCCAGAAGAATGGCCAGCAGCATTGTCCATGACAAGAAACGAGTACGAGGAAAATCTACGCAAGCCACTTCATTCCTATATCACAAACAACATGCAGAACTACTTGAGGGATAATCAACATATCTAACATTCGCGATGATGCGCATAATCACACTTGGACATAACTACTGCATCACTTCTGAACGAAAAACGACAAAATCAGCTTGTTAAATATGTTTATGTTGGGCATTCGGAATTCGCGCCTTGCGCTGGAATAGATCCCTAGGGTATCTTAGCGTCCCTATATATAGCGTGTTAATTGATTTTGCAAACACTTGACGCAACCAGTTCAAACCGTGGTCAATTTATTTATTATGGGAGACGATTCTGATTCGGAAAACGTTGTTACCAAAGGTGATTTGGCCGAATTCAGGAGTTTTTTCCTTGATCAAATTTCTGCCCATAAAACTTCGGTTCTTGCTGAATTTCAGGTAGCTCTAAAATACGGCTACCGCGGCTATTCAAACGTCGAAACAACTGAAGGAAGATTCTGAAATTTCTTTTCGTTTTGCCGGAAACGAAAAAAGTTACAAATTCAACAAGCAAGTTCTAGATAAACTTTTTGCTGTCGAGGAGTCTTTGAAAGGTATTCCTGGTACCTCTAATTCTTCCAAGATTGTTGAAGAAATCGTCAACCTTGTTAAGGAACGCAACCGCAAGATCAGAATTGCCGACTCGTCAGACGGAGGGTGGCTCACGGTGAAGCACTACGAGTCTAATCCTGTCTCGTTAAACGAGGAAGACGATAAGAAGATCAGGTCTGCAGAGAGGGAAGCCCTCAGAGACCAGGCTCGCCAGAGACGCAAACGCAATGTTGAGAGGTCTCAAACACGCTCTCGCCAACCTTCTCAGTACTCGACAGGAACAGGCTACAGACTCTGGAACCACTACTCCCGCCCATCGCAGTCAGGATGGCAGTCGTCTGCAGGATCCAGCTTTAATTCACCCGGCCCAAGTGGATTCACCCAGTCTACCAACGAATTCGCCCGCGGATCGTGTAGATATTGTGGCGCCTACTCTCACTGGTGGAGGGAATGCCCCGTCCGTCTCGGAAAGCACAACACTGGAGCAGCCACCTCTCAATTCCCCCCAACACAATATCTTAAGGATTCATTTTGGCGATCACTTCAAAAGGATTGTTCTGGCGCACTTGGTTTAGTTAGCTCTAAAAGGAAATGTGATACTTCCACCTCCTCGACATCTGATGCCTCTGTGGGTTTCTCTCAACTTTTAGATCAAGATAAGTACGCTATTGACTCTGATTACAAGCAATTTCTTGTACATAATTTATTTGAATATCGCATGGGTACCGCAACTCTAGTTCTCAAAAACAGGCTTAAGTACAGCATTGAATTTTGGAAAGCCATCGGTACACCTCCATGGATTCTTAGTAATGGCTATCGAATTCCTTTTATTCGTAATCCTCCTTCTGCTTTCTATCGCAACAATAAATCTGCCTTGGAACATTCAGAATTTGTTAATGACGCTATTTCTGATCTTATTCGTGCTGGTTCTGTTATTGAAGTTCAATCGCCTCCTTTTGTTATCAATCCTCTGTCAGTTTCATTTAATTCTGAAGGCAAAGGCAGACTTATTCTTGATTTAAGGCATGTTAATCAATTTATTCCTAAGGTTAAATTTAAAATGGAAGATAGCAATGTATTTCTTAATTACGTTCAACCTTCGGGTTACATGTTTAAGTTTGATATGAAGTCTGGCTACCATCACATAACTATTCATTCTGAACATCAGCAATTCCTTGGGTTCCAATGGCCTCTTTATAACTCTCCTTCTCCCAGATATTTCATTTTCTCGGTTCTCGCTTTTGGTTTGTCTTCCGCACCTTATTTATTTACTTAGCTATTTCGGCCCCTTGTTGCCCATTGGCGTTCTCAAGGAATTCCTATTGTTTTGTATCTTGACGATGGTGCTGTTTGTTTACCTAATTTGCTGAAACTGCTCGTGTTTCTGAGCTAGTCCGATCGGATTTATCTCGTGCTGGCGTTGTTACCAATGATGCTAAGTCTGTCTGGGTTCCCACCCAAATGGAATGGCTCGGTATTTTGTGGGATCTTTCTGCTTGTCGTATTTCCATACCTGAGCGTCGCATTAACAGTCTTATAAATTCGCTTTCGTTGTTACAACGCAAACTTCCTTTTGTTTCTCCTCGCGAGGTCGCTTCGGTCGTAGGTAAAATCATTTCCCTGGCACCTGGTTTTGGTAATATTGCTCTTCTTATGTCTAGATTCCTACAGTCTTTTGTTAAATTGCATGATGACTGGGATCTGGTTATGGATATTGGTTGTTACCAATTTTTCCTGAATGTTTACTTGAAATCGAATTTTGGTTACGTAATTGTCAGAAATTCAATGGCCGAGCGCTTATTGCGTACTCACTTCCGGTCACTATTGTTCATTCGGACGCTAGTAGTTTTGCCTGTGGTGCTTCTGTTCTTCACATAGATCGCGATGAATATGATTTATTTTATCAAGCGTTTTTGACCCTAGAAGTCTGCTTGGATAGCAATGCCAGGGAACTTCTTGCTATTCTTTATTGTCTTAAAGCTTTCAAGCACTCAATCTCTGGTAAAGTTGTTAAGGTTTTTACCGACAATAGGAATGCTGCCACTATTTCTGCTAAGGGTAGTAATTCTCTTCGCCTACAGTCCTTAGCTGTTGATATATTTTCGTTCTGTTTTCACACGCTTAATGTCTATGCTGACTCTATTAATCGTGTCGTTGATTTTGATGATTGGGCCATTTCTAATAAATTTTTTCTCCATATCACCAACATTTTTGGTCCGTTCGATGTTGATCGTTTTGCTTCAGCCCATACTCACAAGTGCGCAAGGTTCTTTTCTAAGTTCTGGTGCCCAGGCTGCGAGGGCGTTGATGCGTTTAGCACTGATTGGAAAGGTGTCAACAACCTTTTAGTTCCGCCTATTTACCTTATTTCGCGCTCTATCGCTCATCTCGAGTTTTGTCACGCTTCGGGTGTTTTAGTGGTTCCTAAGTGGCCCTCTGCCAGTTTTTGGCCTATACTTTTTCCATCCGGTCAGCCTAGATTTTCGATTCAACGCATTATCGAATTTTCAGATCCTTCCGGAATTTTCGATTCTTCGCATTTACTTTTTTCCACTATTTTTGGTGGCACTACTTTTCGCACGCCTGTTTTAGTTCTTCACTTGGATCATTCCTTATTCCAGATTTTCTTCCGTTTTCATGTTTCTACATTTCGATTGCTCTTTGGTGGAATTTTCCCAGAGTTTAAACCAGTTCTACTTACGCACTGCTGTACAGCGGAATTATAATATGTTATATAGTTGTAATATTGACAACCGCTAGAGGGCGGAATACAACAATGTATATTGCTAACCGCTAGATGGCGGATGACAGTAAGAACACATACCGCTTTTGGCGGACGGATAATGCAATTTGCTGCTATGTTTATATGGTTTGCTGTTCTTATTACACATGTAGATTTATATTGTACCGCTTCTGGCGGATGGACGGAATGTTAGTTTTGTACGGTATCATAGTAGTAATTATAGCGTCAACACATTGTTCATATCAGCAATTATCTATTTCAGTATATATTTGTATTTAGAGGCCTTGCATGTTTTGTAAACAAGGTGGATTCGTTTACATTGTCTTTGTGTATTTATTGTTCTTTTATTCCTTGTTACATTTCCAGTTCACCTACGTCGCCGCCTCTCCTTCATCCATGTTTAAGAGTCCTGGCTCTGCAGATACCACACTGTCTGGCCCATTGCCGAGCGGATAATACCATCAAAGCTTACTCTGGACATTTTAAAAGATGGAAGTCTTGGGCTAACAATTTCCCTGAAATAGTTTATTTCCCTGCTAAAGACTTGCACGTCGCGCTTTACTTTATATCATTATTGCAATCGGGTGCTTCGTTTTGTTCTATTCAACAATCTTTTTATAGTTTAAATTTCTTTCATAATGCTTGCGCAATTAGCAATCCTTGTAAGAGTAATTTTCTGCTTGCAATTTTGGATGGTTGTAAACGTATGGCTAAAAAGCCTACCCATCTGCAAAGGCAACCTGTTCATTCAGATGATATTATTAGATTAGTTTGGCACTGCTAATTCTCCTCTTTCAGACATTAGAGATGTTTCTTTCGTTTTATTAGCGTTTGCTGGATATTTTCGGTATGATGAGCTTAGTCGTTTGAAATGGTCAGACATCTCTTTCTTTGATACCCATATGTCAGTATTTATAAGTAAAAGTAAATGTGACCAGTTGGGCAGGGGTTGTACCAGAGTTATTGCTAAGACTGGTACTCCCTCTTGCCCTTGTTCCATGATTTTGAGATATGCCAATATGGCCAAGCGTGATTTTTCTTCTAACGAATTTGTTTTTCAAAATCTTTCTTTTAACAAGAAACATGGCTATGCCCTGCGCGCAGGCACCAGTCTCTCTTATACTAGAGCTAGAGAAGTAATCATTGCTAAGTTCAAGGCAATTGGGGTTAATACTTCTCAATTGGGTTTACATTCATTTAGAATAGGAGGCGCGTCGGCTGCGTTAAATAATGATGTTCCGGATCACATTATCAAAAAGCATGGCAGATGGAAGTCTGACACTGCCAAAGATCTTTATTGTCGCGAGGATCTTAAAAATCAGCTGTTGGCCTCTTCTCGCCTAGGTCTTAATTTTGCGCGCCCCTCGTTAGCTTTGTATTCTTGACAAACTGGTTAGCGCCTCTCTCTCAACACCTTGTCGTTCTATGTAGAATAAACAATATAAACGTTTTCTGTGCGGAGGAGCGCAGCGACAGAGCACAGAAATATGTTTATGTTGGGCATTCGGAATTCGCGCCTTGCGCTGGAATAGATCCCTAGGGTATCTTAGCGTCCCTATATATAGCGTGTTAATAATAATAATTCTTTATTCCATAAAATACCAATTACACGGCATATAGGATACACTAACAAATATATAGGTACAAAAGAAAATAAAAAATAATAATTGATTTTGCAAACACTTGACGCAACCAGTTCAAACCGTGGTCAATTTTTCCTTCCACGCAAGCTGTCTTCGAAGTGTTGGCTGTACAATATTTTCCATTAACTATAAAGCAATGTCTTTAACAAACTATGATATGTACACTCGTCTCCAATAAACTGGTTAGCGCCTCTCTCTCAACACCTTGTCGTTCTATGTAGAATAAACAATATAAACGTTTTCTGTGCGGAGGAGCGCAGCGACAGAGCACAGAACTCTTGTTGGTACAGGCACTGTACAGGTACTGTCAAAAAAACAATTTCAGAAAAAAATTCACATTACTACAATATGCTACTTTAAAAGGGTTTAAATGTTGATGTTTACTTTTCCCATTATAAGTTTGTAATATACCACATTCGATAGATGCGAAGCTCCGTAGAAAATTGCAAACATCTAAAAGTAAATGATTCATCTATGTTCAATGAACTTTATATTTTCCCGTGAGCCAAGGAACCACGTTAGACTTTTCATATATCGACAATGGTCTATCAGTTGCAGTACTTCATATGAAGCCACGACAAATGCATGTAAATAGCTTATTCAACGAATATTGTAAATAGGTGCAATACAGTTCCATATTAAAATTACACATATGTATCATCATATGTATAGATATATGTCGGTTTCGTCTCTTTTTACATGCATAATGAAGCAAGCATAAACGAGTATTGTGATGAGTGGGAACTTCCTGGGGTCATGCGTCGTGGTTGACGTTCTTAGTTCAACCCCGGGCAATAGGAAGATAAACCATAAAAGTGGCCTGCACTCGTTGGCGGTCTTGGCGTCCATTTTGCTCAGCACCGCCTAAGGAAAACCTTTTATATTCATTCTGTTCAGCAAAAGGTAACCTGCTGCTTTTTAACCCCAATCCACAATGAAGTCAGAAATACCTAGCCAGTCCCAAGCCGGGCCCAATTTAATGTGTTTTTAAATATTCTGTACCACCATTTTCTGATACAGCAACAAACAACTGCCGCGGTGCCAGTAACTACAATATCTACGTTCGATTAGTATTTGAGCGATTCTCTCTATTAATTAATGTTCAAGCGATTTGACTTAAACGTACTGCAGACCACGGTGACATTTCCTTGAGATCTTCGCCATTCATATTAATGCGATTTCACTAACGCACCGCGGACCACGGTGCCAATTCCTTGAGTATCTTCGTTCGATTAATATTCATGCGATTTGACTAGCGCACTGCGGACCACGGTGCCAGTATCTAGAGTATCTTCGTTCGTTTAATAGTCATGCGATTTGACTAGCGCACCGCGGACCACGGTGCCAGTATCTAGAGTATCTTCGTTCCATTAATTTTCATGCGATTTCACTAGCGCACTGCGGACCACGGTGCCAGTATCTAGAGTATCGTCACTCAGTTAATATTCATGTGATTTGACTAACGCACCGCGGACCACGGTGCCAGTTCCTTGAGTATCGTCACTCAGTTAATATTCATGCTATTTGACTAGCGCACTGCGGACCACGGTGCCAGTATCTAGAGTATCTTCGTTCGTTTAATAGTCAAGCGATTTGACTAGCGCACCGCGGACCACGGTGCCAGTATCTAGAGTATCTTCGTTCCATTAATTTTCATGCGATTTCACTAGCGCACTGCGGACCACGGTGCCAGTATCTAGAGTATCTTCGTTCCATTAATATTCATGCGATTTCACTAGCGCACTGCGGACCACGGTGCCAGTATCTAGAGTATCTACGTTCTATTAATATTTATGTGATTTGACTAACGCACCGCGGACCACGGTGCCAATTCCTTGAGTATCGTCACTCAGTTAATATTCATGTGATTTGACCAGCGCACTACGGACCACGGTGCCAGTTCCTTGAGTATCGTCACTCGGTTAATATTCATGCGATTTGACTAACGCACTGCGGACCACGGTGCCAGTATCTAGAGTATCTTCGTTCTATTAATATTCATGCGATTTGACTAACGCACTGCGGACCACGGTGCCAGTATCTAGAGTATCGTCACTCAGTTAATATTCATGTGATTTGACTAACGCACCGCGGACCACGGTGCCAGTTCCTTGAGTATCGTCACTCAGTTAATATTCATGCTATTTGACTAGCGCACTGCGGACCACGGTGTCAGTATCTAGAGTATCTTCGTTCGTTTAATATTCATGCTATTTGACTAGCGCACTGCGGACCGCGGTGCCAGTGTCTAGAGTATCTTCAACCATTAATATTTATGTGATTTGACTAACGCACCGCGGACCACGGTGCCAATTCCTTGAGTATCGTCACTCAGACCCCGGTTACACGGGTCCGGACGAATATTGACCGGGCGAATTCTGACCCACTTACGGCTTCTGTTCACACGGGTCCGGCGGAACTGGACCAATTTATGCACGGCAAAGTGTGCAAGTTTGGGACCTGCAAAAAGCAGGTACAACTTTTGACCGGTACGGTTCCATTTTCGTACCAGACCCGTGTAAACACCGGTACCGTACAAGTTTTGGCACAGTTCCACGGTAATGGCCTGGAAACTAGCCTACTTCAGGCGAGGATGCTAAGCTATTATTCAACCTGCAACCAATCAGAGAACGAGACTGAAAAAGCCATGTTAGTGTTAGTTCAGTTGCACGGACCCGTGTAAACACCTCTGCAATGTGGAACAAAACTTGCACGGTACCGTGTATACAGGTGTTCCAGGTACAAAATTCGCCCGGTCAAAAATTCGTCCGGACTCGTGTAATCGGGGTCTCAGTTAATATTCATGTGATTTGACTAACGCACCGCGGACCACGGTGCCAATTCCTTGAGAATCGTTAATATTCATTCCATTTGACTAACGCACTGCGGACCACTTGAAGTTTTGAGGTTGCTTAAAAATTGTGGACGGGTATTCTGAAGTTGCTCCACCTTTACAGTTTAAATCAAGAAAAAGAATAAAAATCTTTCCATTTTTCGCTGAGAAAACGAAAGGAAATCTATTTTCTTTGCCCTGCGTTCTGGTCTTTTCTGATTGGCTAATTATGCTTTGCCCAGACTCGCCCACTAGGGCCTCATTACCACGAAATGGCTTCCGTCTGGCGCTAAACCTCGTAAAAAGAGACAAGGGATGAAACAACTTTGAGTAGCCCTCGGAAAACGCTTCTAAAAAATAGAAGATTTAGGAATTATCGCCCAAAACTCGAGAGTTATTGATGAATGATTGCTTTCAAATCCTGGTGTGATTCTAACACAATCAAGCTAAATTCAAGCCCCCGCGGGGCCACAAATTTAAACCTCGATTTTCGTCTCGGAAAACCGTACGCCGGGGAGGACGGAAGTAAAATTCTCGCTTCCGGTTTTACGCCAGGGCAGCACACGTGTGTCGCATTTTAACGCGGGAACAACGAGCTTTGCGCCAACATTCGAAAGCTCTGCAGAGTGCTGCATTTAATTCAGTCAACGAAATTATAACTACACTTGTTCAAATGTTTTCGTCTCAAAAGACGAAACGCTTCAGTTTATGTTATTACAAAGAAGCGCTCATTTCTGCGCGAATCTTCGCGCATGAAAACCACTTCTCCCCTATATACAATCAGTGTATACAATCCATTATTCTTTGATCGGCAATGGAAAGCACAACATTCCGCTACTTCATTGTTGCCACACTGCACTGAGCTCATTTTAATTTATTGGCAAACTTTCAAACTTTTATAATTATTTATTGTGTCCTTCAAAAGGGTCAATAAGCTGACTATAACGATCACTTTCCTAGAGTCGATGATGGCAGTCACTGCTGCCAAAAAAATAACTGGTTCTCTTTAGTTTGAATAGTTTATAATTGCAACGTTAAAAGCACTCATCGTCACGTAGCGCTCATCTTCAAGCATTCGGTCGTACGCGTAACGGTCACGACAATCACAACTCACTTCCGGTCTTTTGTAGCAATCTACTTCCGTCCTCCCCGGCGTACGGTTTTTCGAGACGAAAATCGAGCGGTTGTTTCATCCCTTGTCTCTTTTTACGAGGTTAGCGCCAGACGGAAGCCATTTCGTGGTAATGAGGCCCTAGTGGGCGAGTCTGGGCAAAGCATAATTAGCCAATCAGAAAAGACCAGAACGGAGGGCAAAGAAATAGATTTCCTTTCGTTTTATTCAGTGAAAAATGGAAAGATTTTTATTCTTTTTCTTGATTTAAACTGTAAAGGTGAGCTCCCTGTGAGCAGAGAAGTCGCGAAGCAGAGACAGCCAACGAGAGTCTAAAGTCTTGTGTTCTGTTCTCCGTTGTAACATGGAGTTATTATCCCGCATAATAATTCCATGGTTGTAAGTATTTCCGGAAAGATCAATTGGCTTTAGGCTTTCAAGTATTCATATTCATAGAATTTTCAAACAATATTTTTGTGCGCAAGTGTTTCTGAGTAAGAATGTGTATTAAAAGTCGTTTTGGAATTGTGACACAATAGTTTTCAGAAGAGTTTTCGGTATTTCGCTAGAGTTTCGTAAGAGTTTTGACGGCTTTTAGTCCTTTTGGTTAGAATTGTTTGTAGAGTTTCGCCTTATAGAATTTCAATGTATCTTAACGGTTTTGTAAATACAACTGACAAACTCCAACAAGCTGATAACGGTGGGTTCGCGGGTTGTCTGCAACAGCTGTAAAAATGTTAACTGAATACTTATTACATCTGCTGTTTAAAAAGCACGGGGGCAGCTCTAGTGAGAACTATTACTAGTCTAGATTAGCACCCTCCCACAAAAATCCCTTGCTACGGGCCTGGACAGGGTTGCTTTCGGGGCGAGTTTCGAGCCTTTTGATGTATTTCCTATTTTTTATTAAATTTAAATAATGCTGACCCATGAGGCAAGTTGGCAAAAATGTTGACCATACTCCCTTCTCGGCATATGATTGTTTCAAGTTTTTAAAAGGCTCGCCAAAAATAGTCTAACAACTTTATATAGAGGATATCACACGGTGGCGCGAAGATATGAATTTTTGAGGGGCAAAAACAATATTTAACGAATGGACGCAACTCATATCTTCAAGCTACCGTGTAATTTTCTTTTTATTATATAGACAAACCAGAAAAAAATATTCCAAATTGATTTCGAAGCACTTTTGTTTGACCAATATCCTCACTATGGAAAATATGTCACTCAGGTCCCGGATGTAGCTTCATATGAGATCTACGAGTGGCGTATTCCCACTCGTGTCCATATAATAAAATGCAATATTAATCCTTGTATATTGAAAATGACCACCGTATTACGTTTCCTATTTCTTTCTCTAGTTTTTAATGTGGTTTTCAAAAGCAAATTAGGCGAACTCTCATTTGCCCCGCACTAGGGTAAGCCGTGTCGTATGTAACTTTTTTTCGGATATTGTGAAATCATCCACTTCCTCATGTGAACAATTTACTGAATTTATACCAAAAGGGTTTATTTCCTCTGCTTCCCGTCTCATTCTTCACTCGCACTACTGTAATACAACTCAGTGAAAAAACTAATTCGATCCGTAAGTGAAACATCAGAGAAGTGGTCGCTTGTAGTGCAGTTTTAACACTTTCACATCATAAAATTCCAACCATTATTGTTCTTAAAAGTTTAACTGCAGCGAGTACACTAATTCTGAATAAAACCTATACGAGGATTTTCAAAGTAATGGCAAATTACTCAGGATGGCAAATTACTCATCTGAAACCCGATCGATACTTGGCAACAAGAAAATCGATTTATCGAGTAAATGAGTTATTTTGAAAAACGGAATCTGGTCATTTTTCATATGCGCTAATACGAAACAAAATTGCAACAATAATTTAATATTTTGACACACTGGTGAAAACAACATTACTCATCGCAGTCGTAGCTTAAGCAAAGAAGAAGAAACGACAAGGAAATAAAATTTACTATAGTATTACCACAACATATAATTTATTTAGTTAATGATTAGACATGATACATTTCTTTCCCCTGATGCAGGGATCGAAAATCAGTTTCTAGATGCAGCAATGCGACTCCCTGACTATTTTCGGGGAAAGAACTACACGGCGAAACATTGAACCGACCGAAATACACCAAACAGCTAAGTAAAAATTCTGTACATTATTAATACAGTCTAACCAACGCAGTATCAGAATCTGTACTCAGTGCAGTTGCTCGGGCAGACAAATTAAACGAAATTTTCTGGCATTTCTCTTGCTTTGATAACAGGGCGTAGTCCTGACCGGAAATCACGGGAACTGGATGGGGCTACACAGCTCCGCCTGTGGATATTTTTGACACATTTCTTGTTTGTTTTGCGTTTTTTTCTTTTCACTACCATTGAGTCCGGTAGTACATGGGCGACATGTCCATTTTAGATAAGATCTGCGACGTTCATTGGCATCTCATCGATATTGGTGTTATAATACTGTTCTATATCCTGCAACATTCGCTGGTCTTCGGTTGTTATGAAGTTAATAGCTACGCCTTTACGGCCAAAACGTCCACTACGGCCAATCCTACAAATAGAAAAAAAACAAAACGTGTTTGTTAGGTGCTTGATTTATAACGAAACAGAACTGACTTGCTATAATCTCTACGAATAGAAGACGAACACCCGATCTGCCAAATGAGCCAACAAATAGAGCGGTTTTCACATGACTGTCGTGAAAACAATTGCAATTGAGTAATCACTAGCCAATCAGAATCGAGAGAATTCACTACGTGCTCCTAAATGGCTTTTTTCTCAGCCAATTGCAAGCCGAATCAATTACTTAGTAATTACACAATTGTATTTACTACAGAATTTGATTGGCTGAGAAAACGAGTAGCCAATGAGAACGCAAAGCAATCGCAATTATACAACAAGTCTTGACAGTCATGTGAAATCCGCTCTAAACTGTTATTGGGCAATTCCAGGAAATATATCAGGTTAACAGAGAGACAGACAGATATTTTTATTTGGCATCGTATACAAAAAGTACATGGCATCTCCCTCCCCAACCCTCCACAACCTCCCCCACCTCACAACGTTCCCCTCCCCTGCAGAAATTTCAACTTTTGTCCCCCCTCCACTCCGGAATCCAAATAAACACCAGAATTAATCGACAGCTTGTTTATTATTGCGAGAAAAAGTAAAAATTTGCCAGATTTAGGGAAAAAGTTGCGGGGAAAAAGGCAAAGCGGGAATTGTTGCGGGAGTTGTTTAAAATATGGCAAAGTGAAGAAAACATACAAAAAGCGCATAATACACCTATTTCATTTGTGTGTTTTTGTTGTTGTTGTTGTTTTCAGGGCCCACAGTCATTGGAGCAAACTGTTGTGGTGTCCCTGCCTATTTCTTCTCGTACTCAATATGTAATGTCTAGGCGAAGCTCAATACATAAATAAATAAATTTCAGAAAAGGATGCACCATCACAACTGTCTGTTGTGGCCCGCGATGCGTCATGGGAGCAAATAGGTATAACAAAACAGAATCATGCATGCTGGTTTCTTAGGATAAATAACCATAATGATCACTCGGTTTATGTCAAATGACTGTACAATACATTGCTCGCAAGAAATTTTGTATTAGATTAGAGCGAGAATTTCGTTCTTCTTAGTTTCTCCCATGACGCACCGCGAGAATAGGTGTATAGTTTCAGAATATTAAAACAGAGCATCAGATAGTTTGATTTTGGAAGCTTAAAAACAGAAAAAACAAAACGACTGAATATGAGCTCTGCATTTTTAGCGTTCATGCGTTTCCATTTAAGAGCAATATTTTGCTGATAACTAGTATCTAACTGGCTATTTTGTAGATTGTGAATTGTAGGGGCGAAAAATCAAATGATATTATCACGGAAAAAACTTGGGACTTTCGCCATTTGATCGTGACATGGAGGAATAAATATTTCAAGTGAAGAGTGGGAGCTATTTACTTGCAACACACATTTTGATTCGCTTTCTAAAAGAATTTTTCCAAATATAACCAATAGGAAACACATTAGAATGAGGTAGTTTACCAAGCTTTCACGGAAATACCGGAACGCCTAGTTATTTCTTTTTACGGATCTTCTAAGATTTGAAGCTTAATTACTACTAGAAAAAACCCATATAAGCAAGGAGTTCGATATGTTAGGGAAAGTTGCGGGTTTTGGCGAAAGTTGCGCGTCCGTAATAACTCAACATCCTTTATATTAATCTTCAACCTCAATACGTGATTGTACAAAGTTGAACCTGATGCGTGATTGAACCATAGTTTATAGAGGGGAATGGTTAGGAAACCTACACACTGTTATTGTAGCATCACTTTTTCAGAGGAATCCTTTTGTCTGTGCAGGGTCACAGTACATAAGTACCAAAATTCAGCCAGCAAGATTAAGGCCCATTTTAAACGTCGAACCTAATTCTGTCCCGCTAAATTGATTTGATTTATTAGCCACTAAAAACACTCTTTACCAGTGATGTTATGAGGTTAATATAGACTGTCTTGTGAATGGAGAAGATCCCTGCCCTGATTCTAAAAGCGCTGAAAGGATTCAAAGTTGTAATTTAGCGCGGCGTTGGCACGGCAGATAGTGCCGTTCCTAATGCAATGAGCTCGAGACAATAGCTCTAACTAGCTAAACAATGGGAAATTGGCATGCGACAAGAATTAGGTTCGACGTCTAAAACTGGCCTCAGTGTACAACCAGGCATGCATATTAGATGAGCATGAAACAAAAGATTGTGCAGGATCAATATCACGTGATAGCCCCTTTCAACATCCAGCCCACGCTATTATGTGGACCCTTTGAAGTTTGCCGGGCTTCCTAACCATCCCACTCCATAACTATGATTGAACTAATAGTCGAAATCAATATAAAATTACGGATATTCAGTCTTAGAAGGGACAAGTACGAACTGGGAAGCATTCTCTATCTGTCAAATATGGCGGAGAAGACTTTTTGTTCCAATGGGGGGAATGGGGCTGTTCCAAAAGAAACGTACCCCCCTACGAGGAACCTGGAAGTTCCACAGGGGTCGCTGTGTTTGACCATGGAATTTCCATAGGGTTTGATTTTGACACTGGAATTTCAACAGGGTCTGTGATTTTGACCCTGGAATTTCCACAGGGCCATTCATTTTACCCTGGAATTTCCACAGGGCCATTCATTTTACCCTGGAATTTCCACAGGGCCATTCATTTTACCCTGGAACTTCCACAGGGCCATTCATTTTACCCTGGAATTTCCACAGGGCCATTCATTTGCAACTGTGGATTTTCCACAGGCCCACAAGAGAATGAGGAATTTCCACAGGGACTGCTTCAAATTTCCACAGGGGTTGTCTGGAAATTCCACAGGAGTAGAGCAATTTTTGAAAACTTGGAGTTCCTCGATAGGGGGGTCCGTTTTTTTTTTTTGGAACAGCCCAGTATGACCTTCTGTTCTTTCTGAAAACGTTAGTTTTAGCAGGTTGAAAAACAGAAAACGCCTTCAAAGCTGGACATCTTCAGCCCCCCCTTGTGACAAGAAATCCAGCTTCGACCCCCCCCCCCCCCATATATTTTTTGGAATTGCCAATTGTGCCCCCAATATGAACAGTATATGTGAATCAATAATATTAATATAATACCTTGCAGGAGATAAGAGCGCGGTCATTTATAATAGCAAATGGCTAAACAAGCTAAATGGCTAGACAAAGTGGAGACAGGTTTCTTGTAAGCAGATTGAAAAAAAAAGGTTCACGACGAGGTAAAAACAAATAAACAGGACGGTACAACAACAACAAATATATATATTAATACTCAACTGACAAGGACAAGACAATGGGCTGTGCTGTTATCAACTTACATCAATGTAACATCATTCAAGCTCAACAGTGGGAAATACGAGCCGACAGGAAATCAGTTTTTTGGGGCAGACGTGACCGCAGAGGATTGTTGCACTTACCTGTGAATGTAATTTTCCCTGTTTGCGGGCAAGTCATAGTTGATGACAAGAGAAACTTGATGTACATCAATACCACGGGCCTAAAGAGTTAAAACAAATATTAAGTGTGCTAATGGTCTGCTGGTGAGGAAGGTTCTGCGCGCCTTTCCACTTGTCCGGCCTTTCCACTCGCTCCAATCTCTCAGACTTTTGACCGAACGCACGCCACAGGAACTCCAAATCCCCGACTAACATACTTCAGGAAAGTTACTTTCGAGAAAATGTATTTCTTGAGCCAAAAACACTACCTGACAAAAGCTGCTGACTCAAACTTACTATAAGACAAAGGTTATGTGTCAAGGATAGAGCGGATTTGAGATGACCGTCAAAAGTAATGAGACTTACTTTATCTATTGAGTCTTTGCTAAGGCCGCCAATCAGATTGCGTAGTGACTGTTGTTTTCTGGGTCACGACTAAACGCAAATCGTACCTATTTCGTCCCGATTGGTATACTATTGAATTAATTTTGTTTCTGATTGGCTAGAGGTCTAGATTATTTACTTTGCATTTAGTTTTAGAATTCATCTGAAATCCGCCAGCGCTCTAACAGCTCTTCCAGGAGTAGCTTGGTTGCGAAAAAACAAAGGAATGTGCTTGTGCTTACCAGAAGATCAGTGGTTAGAAGAACACGGCTGGAGCCTGAGCGGAACTCCTTCATGATGATATCTCTCTCCTTCTGGTTCATATCTCCGTGCTAAAAAATAAAACATGTAAAAATAAAATAACACGCAAGTGGCATTGGTGGAAAACCGACGTGTGTGCGGTGATGATTTGGTCTTTACTAGACCTGGCAGTCATTTACATAAGGGCACTATTAACTTCATAGAAGTGCCACTTCATAGAAGTGCTCACTTCATAGTGAGTTGAAACGTGTAACAGGCGTTGATTCGTGTGCCAAGCTTCGGAATATTCGAATGAGGTTATACGTATTTACTAAAATTGACCCTATTTGGATGACAATAAACTCATTGCTCGACGCGTTCTAGGCAAAACAAAATGGCGGACAGGGTGAATACTTAAGCAGAAGAAGCAGATGAAGGTTAAGAACGATATAAGAACGAGTTTTTTGAGTTGATGGGAGTGCTCTGTCAAACGACTCTCAGAGCTACATTTGCAGCAGAATTACAATCACGTACTGGCGTTGCGGTTCGAGATGGTTCCTTCGAGATGTGCAGTTTTATCCTGGCTGTAGGCGAATGATTGTTTGAAGAAAATGCAGATATAACCACTTAAGGTGGCCCACGAGTATTCATTGCAGAAATAGACCTCAACTTGCCTTGAACTCCTACTTTATAATTCATTTATTATCCTCATCTCCAGTACGGACCCCATACATGTAATGGACCCTGCTACCGGTAAATTGCCTAGTAAACATGGAACACTTTGAGATTTCAATCTCACAAATAAATTGCATGGAAATCCATCACATTTTGGTACAAAATCATCTGAATTTCTAAAAAGAATAGAACCTGTATTCCTTTAAACAACAAATCAGAAAATAAGAGTTCTGAAAATAGGAAAAACCAGGAACCTGATACCTGTAACAAGCAGTTGACAGATCCTGTTTAAAAGAGGTCCAGGTCTGCTTGCACTGGTGCTCGGTAAGGCAGCACTTAGTGGCTCTCTACAGACTTACCATGGAAGAGACTGTGAAATCTCTCTCTTGCATCCTAGTAGCCAACCAGTCCACTTTCCGCCTTGTGTTGAGAAATATAACAGCTTGTGTAATGGTCAGGGTGTCATACAAGTCAACAAGAGTTTCTAACTTCCAATCCTGTGGAAACGGCCAAATACAGTAAGCAGACTTTTACAATCTCTAAAACAACACCACAAACTCCCCAAAATTAACTTTAGTTGGGAATTTGACTCAACTAGAGAACGATTTTTAGAACACCACAAACAGCTTGAAAAATCTATACTCCCAATAACAACAGCAACAAGCATTTAATTCTCATATACACTTATAATTGCAACTAATCATTAATAAATACTCTGACTGCCTAAAATAATCAGAAGTTAAAAGAGATAGGCAGTCAGATCAGGGCCCGACACTGCAACCATATGGTCGCCAATGGAGACTAAATTTGGGGGCTTGGTGACTAAAAGTTTAGAGGTAGTTGCCAAATGGCACCCCATCTTTTTGAGTTCAGCTGAGATCCACGTTAATGTGGCGACTAAATCTTTGCATTTTGGCGACTAAATGTTTGCCAATGGCGCCCAGCGAAAAAAGTTAATGTCGGGCCCTGCAGATAGAATATTCAGGGCCCTCGGAATTATGCACAGATCACTTTTCTCAAAATCGTTTGTTGGATGCAATTCTATTTCGAAACTGACTAGGCGTTCTATAATTGGAAGTAAGGACCTGTAAACTAGTTGAGTGATAAAACAAAACACATTCCTGCAAAGAACGGCTTTAATTGACAGGACAATATATGGATGCAAAAATTTCTCGATTCTGATTGGTCAAGAGCAGTGCAATTACAAAAGTAATTTGCACTCAAAAAAGTAATTGCACTCAAATGAGTGCAGGTATTTCATGAAGCTGATTGGCTAAATAAACAATGGATTTTGCGAACGAGCCAATCAAATGCGCGCTAGCTGTCACGCCACTCGATCTGTTTGAGCCTTGTCAACAAGATGGGATTTGGATGGAGGGAGAAATTCGGTTCCTTTTCATGAAAATCATTTCCGAAACCCTTCAGCAAGACTTGTTTTAGTTTTCATTCTTTGTTATGGAAGGATATGAAGGGAAATCTTCGTTGACTGTGAATCTAGCGGTGGGAAATGCCAGCGATGAAAATGAACTAGAAGTCTACAAGAACACATGCGATACGGACAGTTTTCCGGATCAAATTCCTGTCAATCTTGGTTGTTTAGCTGTTACAAGAAAGTTTACACAAGAGAAGACTTCAGGTATGTCTTCTGTGGAAGTTTACCTAGCCATGTTCACCTTTCTGGACAATATTCTGCCCGTTTTTGGAGACCGAAAATGCACAAGCAACTAAGCTTTCAAAAGCAATTTAAACTGAAAGAAACCAACCAATTAATTAATACAGGCTCTCTTATGTTATTTTACCTTGGAATCTGAAATAAAGTTTATGATTGTCAAAACAGAATTCCACCTGCTTCTAGCATAAAATAAATTTGCATTGTGTCAAGTATATTTATGTCAAGTTAGGTTTTGTAAACTTTGCTCGCTTGTCTCGCACGCGTTCAGTGCATTTGTGGCCACTGCAAATAAGGTCTTTCTCTGAAAATTTTTGCATCCATATTATTAATAAGTAATCATACGACTATTCTCGTTCAATTTGGGATTAATTACACTCGTGAGGTTTTCAAAAAGCTCAAACTGCACTCGCCCTAACGGGCTCATGCAATTTCAATACTTTTTGAAAAACTCACTCGTGCAATTAATCCCAAATTGAACTTGAAGTCGTATGATTACCTATACAAATGTAAATGTTTATTTTATGTTTTCTACAGGCATGGTTCTGACATGGATAAATTCGTAACAAAAACTGATACAAAGCATAATCTCCATGTAGCAGTGAATGTTACGCCTTTTGATTGTGCTAATCAATATCGTAGGTTATTTCATGCCGACAATGGACTGTTATTTTGTTAAAATGTGTACTCGTTTAGTTCATTTGCTTACATTTTCATCAACCGGTCGGAGTTTTCCTTTGCGTTTTAACCTCCATCACAGCAAATTCACAGTCAATCCACTGACTGGTATGTGTGCACATTTTGTTCTGTAATCAAGTGTATTGCTCTCTGCCATTCTCGTTGCAGCTTACCCCATGTATAGGATGCTAGTACTGAATTGTTCTAGTATAAAAATGATATTCAAATCGTGCAGCGGGGAGTTCGATATCTGCTTTAATTTACTTGACTTTTAACCACCACGCCCATAAAAATAATCCAATAACACCGTCCAAAAAAAGCGAAAACATCGCCATAGATAAGATTTTCTAAATTAACTAAATTAACGCTGGGAGCAAGCCAGGTTATTTAGACACTTTTCATGTAACATGACGGCCAGTTTGAACGGTAAAAAAGGTTTTAAAAAATGTTACTTTCAAAAAAGTATTGTGCAATGCCGGATAATGTTGGCAATTTCCTGCATAATTATATAGCCAGCTCGAAATCCCATTGTGCCGCAGATCGATTTTCTTGAATCGTCCAATTATTTTTTAATTAGATCGCGCGCGCTCTAATTGGACAGTTCGCGCTAAAATTGGACAGTTTGGTTTGAACATTGATGTTATATAATTAATAAATAACAGGACTCCATGCTTGTCCAATTAAGGAAAAAATGGATGATTCCTCGGAACTCCAAATTGGACTCAGCCTGCGGCTCGCTCAATTTTGGAGTTCCTCTGAATCATCCAATTTTTTCTTAATTGGACAGCATGGAGTCCTATTATATATACTAATTCGGCTATTTTTCTGCATAGTTTGCTGAAAAATCCCGTATAATTGAGAAAAAATTCCGCATAATTCCAATGGCCAGGTATATTTGACAGCAAAAGATTAGGCTGGCATACAAATGTGCACACATACAAAAGACACATACATCAGGCAAAAACCAGCAATATAATATAATATTCTACAGTCCCTGCCATAACACTATAACACTCTAGGGGTCTTGTGTATCATACAGGTAAGGATGTACAATAACTATGTACAAAATGGCACTTGTATTCTTACCTCCTTTTCAACAAGAATATAAAATTGCTTGATGCCCTCAAGGGTTACTTCCTCTCGCTTCACAAGAATGTGGACAGTGTCCCTCATAAGTTTGTGGTCACCTCTAGCACATCAGTAGGCATTGTAGCTGACAACAGCATCACCTAGGATGTAGTATCAACATTTCTCGTCATCATCAATACTGTGCTAATACTCAACAAGAGGGCAGATGTTTTGCAGAATTAACACACTTGGAAAGTGGGGCAAAGCAGCAAAATGTATAGTGGTGGAGTTATGGCATGTCTGTATATTTCCAACAAATCCTTTAAAAAACTACTTGCCTCAAGCTAAATACACAAACCACCTGGATCTCAGATGGCAATTTTTGAAATACATCATAAATTTGACTCTTGAATCCACGTGACAACATTTCATCTGCCTCATCCAATACAAACAGCTTGATATCATTACACACTGCAAGGAGGAAAGGCAAGTTAACATTGCAGCTGTACCCCCCCCCCCCCCCTAGTCCGTCAAATAAGCGAAAAAATTGCACACTTTTGACTAAAAGGCACCAAACTGTGCATGCCAATAGTTTTCAGTAGTTTATTGAAGATAAGATGGAGATACTAAGTTATGGAGTCTTGCTAAACTTTATTCGTAGCGGAAGCTAGAAAAGTTATAATGCGAACCATTGTTTTGCCACTGGCAGCCACCTTTGAAACCTTTGTTATTCATGAGGGACATTTTTTTCAAACCCGGGGCCCAAAAAATTGGACCCCCCCTAAAATGCAAGCCCAAAAATTTTGACCCTCCCTCAAATGCTAGCCCAAAAATATGACCCCCCCCCCCCCTCGTAGTGTTACTGTTCTGCCATGTGAATAGAAAAATCACAGTTTTTTAAAAGAGTTGATTGATTAGTCAAAACTGCTAATCACCATTGAACTAACAGGACGGTCATTATTTATCGCCTGGGGGGAACGAATCTGATGAAAGGAACCCCCAGGTTTTGCAGAAGAGAGGATCGCATTCTTCTTCTGTGGCGCGCGAAGCGCACCCAGATTTAAAAAAAACACATTTCATCAAGCCTCAGAGAAATGGTTGATGAAGATTTCATTTTTTTGGAGAGTTAACAAAGGCTGTAAATTCTTTATGCGCACAAAGCGCACCCTAAGGAAATTCTTATTATTCACGTGTGTAAATGTGGCCCGATGAATTTCTATGCTTGTAACGTCAAACTCACGCTGACCTAAGGTGCCAGTCTTTCAAACATAGTAGCGACTGACCGTCAGGCTTTTAAGTGGGGGATTATTTTTTAGTTATTGGCTTCGCTGCACGTGTTTTCTAAAACTGAATAATATATGTCTTCTTTATGCGCATGAAGCGCGCCAAAATTTTTAAACAGCACATGATATATCAACGTGTGTTACTACAATGCAGTTAATGAATACAAATGATTTTACTATCAGAATCTTGTCCATGCTATTGCAGCCATCAATGTCACCCTGTCTAGCAATCAGCGCCCAAAAAATTTGGCCCCCCTCAAATGTAACCCCAAAAATTTGAGCCCACCCCCTGTTAAATAATGACCACTCCCTAATCTGCCAGACTACCATAGCAATGGGTTCACATAACATGGGTTCCTGGCACCCCAGGGTGTTGGGTCTCAAATTGGGCAGTTCCAGAAAATATAACGTACCCCCACCACGGGCGGCACTAGTGTTTTGACCCCCCAATGCATCCAGAATTTCCAAAATGCCCCCCCCCCCATGCATATGAAATTCTGGAGAGGTTAACCCTCTCAGTCCCATAGCATTTTCCCAGCTAATATCCTTCTTTTATGAGGGCAAACAGACACACCCTTGCCCATTTTTGCAAATCAGTGCCAAGTTTCTGGGTTTCCTGTTTTTTTATTGAGATTGGGGCTGGGGCTTTTGTAGAATTTGCCGCTGACCCATAAGTTGCTTTCCAGTGGCGGGAAGCTATCGTACAGGTTAGACATCTGATAAAACATCCAAAAATACAACCAAAATTCCACTCAGAAGAGGCCATAGGACATCATTAAGTCTATTATGGACAATGCATTAGGCCGGTTGGGAGAGAAAGGGTTAAACTAGCTTCCAGCTTTGAAAACCCCCACATGCAAGCAGAATTCCAAGCATGAAAACCCCCTCCCATTCAGAATTTCCAAATGCCGCCTGTGATGGGGGTACAAATATTTTTTGGAATTGGCAATTATATAAAAGGGTTGAAAATCAGTAGATTCTATTTGCAAAAAAGTTAAAAGGATAGAAAAGGATTTCAAAATTGTGTTGGAGCTTTTAAAGCGTAAATAACACATGCCTTTTGCAAGAATTATAAGGAAGGGGTTACCTTTTTCCTAATTTTACTATACAGAAAAGTAAGGGGTCCAGTATCTGGGCGGAGCATCCCCCTACAAAATGTTTTGAAGTACCTCATTAAATCACAATGTGGCAAATTGGATAAATTGTTAACAAACCAAGAACCAGTTTTTGTTTCGATAATAGTTCCAGGGGGTACCGACTAGACTAAAAAGAAAAAACACCATGGGAAGTATAGCTATTTTCAACCATACAGAAAAAAACCACAGTATTTCCTACCAGAGAGCAGTACTTTAACAACCCTTAAAATTTGATTTTGAATGTCTGTTATGGAATGCCCCTTCTGGACTGACCTTTGGCCAGTCCTCTCAGAGGTGCTGGATCATCAAGCATGAGTTCCAGTTGTACTAACCTAAAGCCCCTCGTGTGATATTGTCAAACACACGGCCAGGGGTGCCAACCACGATATGAGCTCCTTCCTTTAGAGATGCCCAGTCTGAGCGCACATTGGTTCCACCAATACAAGCATGGCATTTAACCCCCATGTAATCACCCAAGGCGAGGATCACTTTCTGAATCTGCTGGGCCAACTCGCGTGTAGGAGCTAGCACTAAGGCCTGACAGATGACCTGTCCATTCCGTATCAGATTTGTGTCTATTTGCTGTAGAATGCCAATAGCAAAAGTGGCAGTCTTGCCAGTGCCAGACTGGGCTTGGGCAATCACATCACGACCTGGAAGAAGAGATGGTTATTATCATGGAGAAATCATTACTATCCATACAGAAAAGAGAGTATACTCTGATTCAGATCATTATGGACCACATGTGACACACTCATTCACATTTTTGTAATGTTTTTTAAACAACAACAACAACAACAAATATTGTCTCAAAAAGCATTCTTACTATTATTTAGTCTGTGGTCCATAAGCGCCCAAACCTGCCAACTTATTTCAAACTCACCATATTTCAGCTATTCTCTATTTCTTATTTTCCTCAATTGAGATATCCAGACAACTTCTAACCTCTTTATTACCAGCACTTTCAAAGGTCTGAGAGGCTTGCTCTGCCACAAATATGGTGGACTTTCTTACAGAAAATGCTCTCCTCCATACAAACATGTCAAAAATGTCAATCTACAACAACCACTATGCTTGGAAATAGGGATGAAATTTGAAAGCTATGAAAAGAGGAGAAGTCACCATTGTGGTTATGGCTGAATTTTCAAAAACCTTTGACACTGCAGCATATGAAAACGTTTTATGTAAGCTACACTGGTTGGGATTCTTTAAGAACTCTTTATGGTTGATAGCAAGCTATTTAACTGATCAGAGTCTATGCGTGTCTACAGAGTCTACAGTGCATGCAAGCTTTTTAATGTATTACCATCAAATGTAAGAAATACCACAGACTTCAATGATTTTAAAAACCAAGTTAATAAGATTTTAAAGAACAGACCAATGCCAGAATACATAAGTATTAATAGATTTATTATGCACATATGGACATACTTTTTCTTATATCATATTTCTATATTGCACTGGTAGTTATCTTTTTACTGTAGGACTACGTCAACCAGGCCATCCCGTAAAAAGTTTGTCATTTAGATTCAAACCATTTAAAGAAAATTTAATACCTGCAACACAATTTGTTTACTAATTGCTGTGTTTGCGCTGTCTCCAGTCAGAAAAATGATTTCTAAAATGACACCCTAACTTGCTTAGATAATTATTTTTAGGCACCAGTAACTCAATGTGTGCAAGTTAATATTTGCTCTTTCTGGAATAAATGGAATTTAAATAGGCCACTTGCACTAACTGGGTCACTACCTCTAAACGAGATGTTTTGTCAAAATCAATTCCAGAAATACAAAGAACCAATTGATATGAGTCAGAAACTCAAGTTTCAGCTTAAAATCTCTAACCTGGAGCAAATGGCAGCAAGAGTTTATTCAGAATGTATGGGAATTGGGTCACGTGACCCAGTTAGTGCAAATGGCCTATTCACCATAAGCTTATCATTTCTTGAATCTGCATTCTTTTATCCACAATAAAATTGGGTGCATGCAATTTAATGCTTGAATGAGAATTTGTAATCCATTTTGAAAATCTAAAACATCAGTTCGATTTACAGGGACGTTTTTGTTGTTGCTTTTTTGGCTGCTTGGAATGGTTTAAAAGCCAAAATATTCAATCCAAAGATTTCTGCTCCATTCAATCACCACTGGTCAATTGTCTGAAGCCAATTGCCACTGAATTCTAACTGTCTTTTTAACCTCATTCCAAAAAGTAATTAAGAGCAAGAAGTTACAGGTGCTCTAGTGCATTGTGCCTGTGCTGGTACTAATCCGATGACTGCATTTCAGAATTCACTGGCCTCTTTACACTTAAAAAGATGGAAAATGAAACACTCGAGAAGAAAGTAATGGACTTCAAGTCAAATGCTTTACAAAAATCAGCCAAAAATAGAACAGAAAGCAATAAAACAGAACAGAATAGAACACAACAGTTGCCATGATCAAGAGCCTTGAAAGTGAGATACGTATAGAATGAAGCATGGCTGCTAGTGGTACCATTAAGACAGTATAATAATTCAGCTTCCACGCCAAAAGTCTTCTTGCTTCTGACATTTATTTCTTTAATTTGTATTGCCTGTGTCATATAAAAACAAAACCTAAAACTCAAGCATAGATAACACAATTGTATGCTTGATTTCTAGGATTTTAATTCTATATAATAAACAGAACATTGCCCTGCTGCTCTCTATTCTTATACTTAAAAGACTTGAGACTCGTAAGTATTTTTTGTCTGATATAAGGGCATGTTCTCTCTTTTCTGCAAAACTTTGTTGTTTTTTATTCGTGCTCAACAAAACACATCAGCAAATATAGATATTCTTTCTCATGATTTTAGCTGGTATCAGTTGGAACATTGTGTTATGTAAAGCTTGTCATGTAAAAATGTGAAACTAACACTTCAACACAGTGGTATGACTAGTTTTACGGGAAACTAGGTGGTCTGCGTCGGCGGAGACGTGAACATGAACAACAACAACCAAAGGTTGAGATTTATGTTAAACGCCGTGGAAAAATGGTGTTTTGCTGATGTTTCGAGCGTTAGCCCTTCGTCAGAGGGCTAACGCTCAAAACGTCAGCAAAACACCATTTTTCCACGGCGTTTAACATAAATCTCAACCTTTGGTTGTTGTTGTTCACTTCAACACAGTGTCTCGCTTTGTCTGTCTTTCTTTTAGTGAAGGACGCACAGCGACTCAAAATCTTCCTCTTGTATTGAGCCAGGAGCGTTTCTAGCCACTCAAGTGAGGCACCTCACCACAAACAGCCTCATCACAACAGAGTCAGTGAAATTCAAGCATGAGTAAATCAGGAGTCATGAGTCAACATTTGCAAACTCCATCTAATTCCTTGTATTATCTGAATATTGTTACATGTAGCCTCTTTTTGTTATAATGAAGTACTTGCATTGGGCTTAGGATACATGGTTTTGAGAAAGTCACTGACTCCTACTTTTTTATTATGATCCTCTGTATGACAGCAATGCATCGCAGTTTTTCCAACGACAGGTGTAAGAATCTTGCATTAAATGTCCAACTTTATACAATTCCTGCTTCCCGTCCAGTATGGAAAACCTGGATCCTGTTAATAAATTTAGATGCATCTTCCACAGAAAACGAACTAGCAGTTTGTGTGATGTAAATTGTGTGTTTCCAAATAAAATATCCATACCCCCCCAAGGAAGTGTGTTCAACACAGTGTCTCGCTTTGTCTGTCTTTCTTTTAGTGAAGGACGCACAGCGACTCAAATCTTCCTCTTGTATTGAGCCAGGAGCGTTTCTAGCCACTCAAGTGAGGCACCTCACCACAAACAGCCTCATCACAACAGAGTCAGTGAATGACTCCCCCCCCACCCCTCTGGAATTTCCGATTTTGGTGCCTGGTTGTTACCCCCCACCCCTCAGGAATTTCCCCCTCTGGAAATTTCGATGTCGAAAAAAACGTTGAAATCGACTGAATATGGGGTATACAGAGTATAATTGCAAAAGCGCGCTCCGAATATGTGTAACAATGTTTTCTAATCATACTTTATAACATTCACAAATTGCGAAAAGGGCGGAAAAAAAAAATGCTTTCAACGTTTTTAATTAGGAGTTTAAAAGAGAGTTGCTATTTGTGTAAATATTGCGTTCTTGTCAAAAAAGATGAACTGGGCAAGACGCCATGTTACGCATTCTCGTAATTTCACGCCTACAACAAACAGCAACTCACAGACCGCTTTAGACAGAAAGCGTCAATAAAGATATTAGTAAAAACGTAACCTGAACAATGGTCTCGTTTTACAAAAAATAACAATAAAATTACAAAAAAAAATCGTTTTGAATAAAGCAAGGCCGATTAACGGGTGCGCAAAATCTGGGGAAGCCATTCAGTTGTTATTATTCCCTTGGTGAACATGATCGTGTGAAATGTCATGCCTGATCGCTCATCGCTAGCGTAAAATAAATTCTTTGACCAGAATTTTTCTTTGATATTCAGAGTATTTCTTTGATATTCTAGACTATTGACAAGGAAATACATTTCTGTAATACTTGAGACTTGGGACTAGAAAGCCAAATCACAGCTTCTTTAGGAGCAAATCGCTAGTTTTCTCGAACGTGTTACATCTCTTCGACGAAGTTTACGCGGAGGATTCTAGACACGCTTCTTAGCAGTTTCGCTACAGAAAACAGAGGGATTCTCAAATGACAAAACAAGAAGTTAATTTTACTCTATTTCATTGTTTTTGAAAAGGTGATTAATTAATTGTAGAAAGCATGAACAACGTCTTTTCAGCGAAAAACAAAAACATTTACGCGTTCGACTCGGTACGAGAAATGCGGTTTGCTAACCATCAGGAAATTTTTTTCCCGTCGTTAACCCCCCACCCCTCTGGAAATTCATAGGCCTTTGACCCCCCACCCCTCTGGAATTTCCAATCCCTTCCGTGGGGGGGGGGGGGGGGGGTATGGATATTTTTGGGAACGCACATTGCCAGATGTTCCTAGTTGCAGAGTAGAACATCCAGGTCACAAATTCCTATGAGTACAAAAGAGTGTATGAACCACAGGTGACCCAGGACAATTGTTTGTGTACTACAACATCGAAGTATTGAGAGTAATATAGGGTTTATATGGGGATTGTGGTAAGGGATGTTTGGACCTGGAATTTTTTAGGAAATTATCAATAAAAGTTACTGAAACTTACCATGTTGTTAGTTGTGGTTGTCATTGATGCTCATGTGAAGTTTCACGGATTTATCTTCAATTCGCCCCCCCATACAGAGAGAAAGACAAGGTGGGAGGCTGAAGCCCAAATCGGCTCGTCGGATCGATCAGCACAACACACTTCAAGACGGATTTTTTCACAAATTCGAATTCAACAACTGCACTTGGACAACCAAAATGGCAGCCGTTAAAAACCAAAATGGCGGCCATTACCAAAAACTCCTCAAGGGGAAGGGGGACCTAGTGCAAACTTGCCGAGCGGCTGCTCCCTAGGCCAAATTTGCTACAAATCCATTCTTCTCCAGTAAAAAAAAAATCCCTTTGTTAGGGAGGTAATGGATTTATTTTGGAGTTGCACAATTTGATTTGCATGAGTTTGCGCTAGGTCCCCCTCCCCCTTCAGGAGTTTTTGGCAACGGCCGCCATTTTGGTTGTCCAAGTTGTGGTGATACCGGACCGTTACGAAGGGGGTCGTGCGAGTTTAACGGGGTCTGCTACTTTGCATATGTAACTGCAGGATATTTATTGATTTTGCTGCATCGGTAACATGTATATCCTGGTTTGTTTGTTTAGTTGTTGAATTCAAATTTTGTGAAAAAATCTATCTTGAAGTGTGTTGTGCAGATCGATCCGACGAGCCAATTTGGGCTTCAGCCTCCCACCTTGTCTTTCTCTCTGTATGAGGGGCGAATTGAAGATAAATCCGTGAAACTTCACATGAGCATCAATGACAACCACAACTAACAACATGGTAAGTTTCAGTAACTTTTATTGATAATTACCTAAAAAATTCCAGGTCCAAACATCCCTTAACACAATCCCCATATAAACCCTATATTACTGTCAATACTTCGATGTTGTAGTACTTTTAAACAAACAATTGTCCTGGGTCACCTGTGTATGAACTTGTTGAATTGGCTCGAAGCTGACTTATGACTCTGGCTCAAAGATGGCTTGTGCTGGTTGTTACCAGTGAATCCATTGAGTATTTCATCCCAAAATCTTGAATTCTGAAAGATGCCACCCAGTAGCACAGGAAAGAAAGTGCTTCCAATAACAGCTACTTGCTTTCAATAGAGACATTGTGCATTCATTGTTTCCAATAAAAGCAACTTGGCTTGGGTGTGGAGGGCAGTGCTCCTACCCCCTACACCTCCCACCCTGATCAATAGTGTAGTCAAATGTATTGCACAATGACAACCTTACAAAACGTTGTAACGCAAGTGGCCGACTACTTGATTAGTTTTCAACAAATTCGATAAAAACAACTGTAATTTAGACAGATGAATTCATTCAACAGCGCCATTTTGAGAATCAATGACCTTAGAAGGGCTGAGAAAGAACGATTCAGCTCGTGATCTCTACTTTTGGAACCTAAAATTAGTCTCCTCCTAAAATTCTATAGTTATACACATACTGACTTGACATTACCTTGGCAGCAAGGCTTGATGGCTCTTTGCTGGATAGCAGAAGGCCTCTCAAATCTAAAGGAACAAAAAGTTAAAATGAATAATCATTGCAAAATGTATGAAATTCATAAAAGATGACTCATCCAATCTAGTCCAATCCATTTTGGTCATGACTTTAAACACGAATCAAACTAGTAACCAACCCATAAGCGTAAATTCCACGTAGAAGTTCCTCTTTAAGGTCCATATCGTCAAACATTTCGACGACTTCGTGCCAGTTGCACTATGGAGTGAAAAGAAAGTCCCCTATTAGTGGATTTGACGACAAATATTCATTTATTCACGAACATGATTCACTCAGTGAGCTACGGGTTCGACGGGTCTATACCTCGATATCTCCTCCGGCATCCATTCCTGGTGCCCCATAATCGGAAGCATCCTCCTTCTTACTACTTAGAACAAGAGAAGAAACAAATCAATTCACGTATGAGAAGTTAGGAACAGATATTCTACCATTCGCCGGTAACTACACGTGGTACAGTGAAAATGGCTGACAGAGAACGGAAGCACTCGACTTGGACTTAAATTTTCGCTTCGTCTGTTGAATCCAAGCATAAAATCTAAACCAAGGCAATTATAAAGAACTCCAAGAATATCGAGAAAGAATACTTTGTCCTTCATTTGGGTCAAATCGGCAAATTACCCGGGTTTCTCGTACCTTTGTTGTTCGAAATATTCTTGAGACATATTGCATAGAGTAGCAGCGGGAAAAAGGACCACTGTAAGACCGTGAAGCACTATAGGGCCATCAATACATTGAATTGAGAACCCCCTATGACGTCACAAGCTGATTTTTTTCGAGTCTCAGGTATTTTTTGTGGGGGGGTATCGGAGAAACATTGTGGCTTTCACTAATATTGGTATTTTTAGGGGTACACAAATGAATGAAAGGGTCACAAACCAAGCAAAACGTTTTCTCTCTTTCTTTGATCATTTATAGCTCTAAAATAACCTTGTTTTGAGATGGGAAACAATACACAATAACAAGAGTGGATTACCAAGAGTTTCCATATTTACTATTTATTTTTTTTCCTCGAGGGCACGGTAACAAATCCTGCATTCTGATTGGTTCTTAGAGCGCGCGCGCGGGGGCAATATTTTCCATCTCTGACCCTAGGTCACGGTAACCATTTTCGCGCGCTTGTTTCCATCGAAAAAATCAAATTTTAGAGTTGGAAAAAAATAAATAAGCACGGTAACGAATTCTGCATTCTGATTGGTTCTTAGGGCGCGCGCGCGGGGGCAATATTTTCCTTTGTTATATAGCGAGTGCTCACTCCAACCGAGCGCGCGCTCTTATTGGCTAAATGAAGGTCACGTGGTGAAGTACAAATCAAATATTCCCCGATCAGTCAATATTTCGAAAAATTATTGACTGGTCGGGGAATATTGCTTTCGCGCGTCGCGTTTGAGAGCGGGGAAAAAGAGAAAGTTTATTGTAAACACGCGAGTCTTTTTAAAAACCTTTGCTAATTTTGATAAGTTTTGCTAATGCAAGAAAATTGTGTTGTTTATGAGTCTTTTCCTTTACATGATGCAGTCGCGCGCAAACTTTGTAACTTCTCTTTTCATTCTTGGAATACATTTGCTTTGACTTAATAATTGCAGTATATTTTCTGCTATATAACAAAACACTTAATGACTACTCCCTCGGGAATCACCAGTTTTGTTTCCCTCGAATCTCGATGTTTCCCTCGACTTCGTCTCGGGAAACATCGAGATTCTCGGGAAACAAAACTGATGTTTCCCTCGGGAGCAGTCATTAAGTGTATAATCTCTGACAAGAGGAGGTCTGTCAGTCTTCCCATGAGCACCTGCGCGAGATTTTTTGAAACTACCCGCCAAAACGGACAATGTTCCGGGGAAAAAGCGAGAAAACAGATGTGAAATCCCTCAATAAAAATCTCTTAAGAGCACCATTATATGCAACTTGATAATAGACATAAAAGTTTATGAAATGAACTTGTGGTTTAGCTAAATTCTCACTTCATAATGTCAAGCAGGCGGAAAATAACAAGGGCGCGACTTTGCCGTCAAATCTCTGCACGGACATTTTGTCCAGGCGATGGCTTTGTTTACATTTTTCATTAACCAAACTCTACTATTTCTAACCAATTGCTGATTTTATTGAGTATTATACTTAAGCAAATCTCTTTGATTTTAAATCTATTTCATTATCAGAATTGCCCTCTCGATTTCTTGTTGAATTTGGGACTGGAAAGTAGACAACCGAAACAACGGTCGGCCTTCGTGAGCACTGCAAAACACTTTGAAAACCTAAAGTCTCGCTCGCCGTCACCACTCGCGAACGGGGTCGATCCTGAACTTAATATCTAAAAATTGATTCAAACGCGATACATTTCTGCAATACAAAGTCCGGAATGGTTTCCTAGCTATATTTTAAGCAATATCTCAGGGGCGTAGCCAGCACTTATGAGAGGGGGGGTTCCAAAATTCAAAAAAGAAAAAACTCCACATAGATCGGACGTGTTTTTGCGTTCTCGCCACAGGAAACCCAGCCAAAAATATTGATTTCGGGGAAAAACTAGCGTTTGAAGAAATTTGCTACATTTTATTGGAGCTTTTATTTGTTGTCTATTAAATATTTAGGCCGAATTTTAGTAATAAGTCGATCCAGAACCGGAGGCGAGGGGGGGGTTCCGCTGCGGGAGAGGGGGGGTTCCGGAACCCCTGGAACCCCCCCTGGCTACGCCCCTGTATCTAATGTCAGAAAGATATTTATTAACCGAAAAATATGGGAAAATGTGAACAGAAAAGTGCTAGAGCTCGTGCGAAAAGCCGTTGTGATTGCGCGAGAGCGCGCGCTAATCTAAGGAGAATTGAGATTTCATAGACGAAAATAAGCTTTATTTCTTGCGATTCCTCCAGAAAGTCATCAAGAATCGCAATACAAAACGAATTGTTACGATTTTGATACGACAATTCCACAAAATATTGACGACGTTGGAAGAAAATATTTCAGAATTGCTGGCGAAGATAATCCTGCAAGCTATTTTTTTTTTTTGCACTGCTTGAAACAAACAAAATCTGATTTCTTCAAGCGACGACGGGAAAACAAAATGTCCCAAGACGGTGCTAACATGCAGACACGTGAAACTTGTCAACCTGAAGTTTATACTTCCGTTTGCCTCATCGGAGCAGAGGTGCAATCGTTTTTTGTGTGAGAAAGGCCGGAGCGCTTAAATTTGTGAGCTTCACAAATCCTCCTTGTTCAACTGCCGAATCGCGCGCGCGTCATCCGACCATTTATAATATGGCTCAAAAGCGATGCATTATGGGAAGACTGACAGACCTCCTCTTATCTCTGACCTAGGTCACGGTAACCATTTGCGCGCGCTTGTTTCCATCGAAAAAATCAAATTTTAGAGTTGGAAAAAAATAATAAGGGAAGAAGTCAAAACACTTGTACTCGAATGGTGCCCAATTTGTTCAAGGGAGGTGGTGGGTACCGGCATCGACCCCCTTAGGTACCCAATACCCCTTTTTCAGAAGTAATTTTCTCAGAGCATGATCTAGGGGTACCTGATTTTATTGCACATATGGACTCCTCTCGCTGCGAGGAAAGCGTTGGAGCATTCACCTTTTTAATATCTATTTTATTTAAGGAGATACTTGCTCTAAAATCCATTTGTATTTCGAGTTTTTTGCATGATATTGTGTTTGACTCTCCTCAAGTGAGCGTAGTAATGTGTCACGTCTTTCATGCCGTTTATTTCCTCTCTCTATCGATCGCTATTCCAACAATATCATTATTTTCCTTATTCCTTCCTGGTGATTCGTTCTTCAGGCTGTAGACTCTCAATTCGGCGAATTACAGAAATGATGAGTGTTTCTTCGAGCTATTTTCAATGGTGTCATTAGTGCGAATATTTAAGGTATGACTCATTAGCACTTCACTTGACCATTTGGCTCTATCCTCTGCTTCGTGCGGTCGCGTCCACTCGTCCAAGCTACAACCATTTCTACAACGCCGGGATATAATAAAACTCCACTTCCTTCATGGCTCCACTCGTTTCTACGCCTGCTCTCCTCTATTCGTGCTCACAGAGTCTTTTGTGGCTGCTCGATGGCTATTTAGTTTCCCATTTGTGTCGCCTGAAGTCTGGCGAGTCAACCAACTTCACGTGGTGCAATGCGAGAAAATCGTAGTGTTCCCCGAACTTCTCACCAGGAGCTTAGCCTGCCATTTATGCTGTTTTATCAAGGTTTGTATCATGTGGCTTTCCGTTTTGCACCCTAGAATTTTATCAGTTTAGACGGTTTATCTGCGGACCTATTTCGCAGAGACAATCAGAAACATGTTTAGTCCCCTTCCTCTGTTTATTTTACCCGCCACCCTTTTACCTATCTCCTTCGTTCCTCGTTTACTCATGTTTTATAAACCCTCTTTCTCGTATAGTTAATTTCTGGCGGCAGAGAAGATAAGTTTATTTCACACTAGTCGTGTTTCTAGAGGTCTATTATTTGCCGTGTGGTGTCACTGCTAGTTTATTTAACCATATGCTCGTCCACGTTTGCCGCTTCAGTACATATTCCTTTACCCCAGTGATTCGCTGCCGCCTGTCATTTATTTGTAACAACTACGTCGCTCGTTTTCCCTGCTTATTCCAGTTATTTATTTATGTTTAGTTTCTTCTGCAATACCTCTTCCAGTGACTTATATGCCCTGTGTTTCTTCACTTAGGTTTGAAACTGTCGGCAAGAGGAAGGAATTAAAGGCCGTTCAAAAGAAAGGAAAGGTACAATGAAGGAAAAGAAAACAAATTAGCATGGGCCGATCGGGTATTTTTAGGACCTGAATAAGAAGCTTGTGGTCGAACAAAGGAATAATAAATCGTAGACAATCGAAGTCATAGAGAACAAATATAAAGTGGAAAAGCGTAATTTGGCATACGCCGGATGTCGGCATGAGCTAAAGTTTAGCTCTTGTGGTCAAACAAAAGTGAAAAGTAAAACCGAAAAGCATAATTTGGCATACGCCGGATGTCGGCATGAGCTAAAAGTTTGGCTCTTGTGGTCAAACAAAAGTGGGAAGTAAAAACGAAAAGCATAATTTGGCATACGCCGGATGTCGGCATGAGCTAAAAGTTTGGCTCTTGTGGTCAAACAAAAGTGGAAAGTAAAAAGAAAAGCATAATTTGGCATACGCCGGATGTCGGCATGAGCTAAAAGTTTGGCTCTTGTGGTCAAACAAAAATGTAAAGAAGAAAAGAAAAGCATAATTTGGCATACGCCGGATGTCGGCATGAGTTAAAAGTTTGGCTCTTGTGGTCAAACAAAAGTGTAAAGTAGAAAAGAAAAAACATAATTTCGCATACGCTGGATATCGGCACGAGCTACACGTTTAAACAATTGTAGTCAAACAAAAGAAGAAAGAAGGAAATTGGGGCATGCACAGATAATCAGCAGAGGTATAAGATAAGAAAGATTAACACACTTATGTACAGTAAAATTGTAGTGAACTAACCGTAGGCGCGTCATCATGCAGCCCATACTTTCGTTGACTGGGGGGGTCCTCCTTTGTGCCTCGTCTCGGACTTAGTTCGGGCACCGGTCAATGAAAGGTTGGGTTCCATGTTTGTTTGCTATCGTGTTAGTGGCTCTTTACAGCTTAGGGCTACCTTATTTTAAGGGGGCCCAACCTTTCGTTGGCCGGACATCGGAGTAATGTATCAGTCAATTCCAGCGGTGACCATCCCCCCCCCCCCCCGGGACACCGTGGGGCATTTGCACACCACTGCCTTCCCTGGGGTGGGGAATTTTGAAAATTTTGCTGGCCCCAGGGTCGGGAATTGTCTTTCCCGGGGGAGGGGGGTGGGGAATTTTGGTTTTCTCATCTCAAGCGCGTAGGGTTTTGCGAACTACAACACCAGTTACAATAACTATCGTTTGGCAGTTACAAAGTCCCAGTTACAGAAAATAACGCCACATAAAATATAATGCAGAGCATGGCCCGTATACACCACGTTTGGGGGAAGACGCATTTGCACATTTCATAGTTAACGTCTTCTATAGAGAAGAAACAGATTTCACAATTTCGTCTCCAGTCTCAGTGGAAAAACATAAAAATGAATTGACACTATAAAAGAGTTCCAATTTCGCAAAAAGTCAAGTAACATAACTGTGAAATAGCTGCTCTGCAAATAGAATAAAGGTAAATTTCGCATTGAGAGATTCCGGGGACAATTTGCAGAAATGACTACAACGGCGAATGGCCTAGGAATGTCTACCGATATTGTACTAATACCTTAGTTTCACTTCTTTATTTATATTTTGCCTCACTTTCAGTGAAATGAGAACTTGTTCAAAGACGAGAAAACTAAAGAACATTTACTGAAACGAATTATAAATGCTCGGACACTATAAATGGAGTTGAAGTTTTTGTTGCGAAGCTTTGTCACGCAGAGTCGATGGAATCTTACCGTCTTTTTCTCGTCCCGGGGGTGGGGCATTTTTCCGCTTTTTGTGTTCCCCGCCGTGGGGTATTTTGCATTTTTGCTAGCCCGGGGGCGGGGAATTTTCAGTTTTATTTTTAGAAATGACCAAAATCCCGGGGGTTCCCCGGGGGGGCATGGTCAGCGCTGGAATTGACTGATACATAATTTACATGAACAACCGCGATCAAGTACATCATGGTTACGCTAAATTCAAGCAGTATAGTATGCCATAGCTCTATGGGTCAGATATATAAGCTGGTCAGAAGTATACCGCTGTTATGCTAATTGTCATGTCCTATGATGTGTCACATCACCATTCAACCCATGCTTTCGTTGACTGGGGGGGTCCTCCTTTGTGCCTCGTCTCGGACTTAGTTCGGGCACCGGTCAACGAAAGGTTGGGTTCCATGTTTGTTTGCGACCATCTATGGGTCATTTACTTCGTAGGGCCTTGACATTTTCAAGGAACCCAACCTTTTCGTTGGCCGGATTTCGGATTTTTGAGTAATGGGAGGAGATCCTAAAGTAATGGGAGAGAGGGATCTCTGAGTAATGGGAAGTAATCTTTGAGTAGGGCTGCGATGTGGAGAGTTGTTGTTCTGGCTTTGGTAGCGTCATTTGGGCGGAGCCAGGTCTCCTTCCCATAACTTAAATGAGCACAATGGGACCAGTGAAAATGGATAACAATAAACAGACCGGGGAACGCTTGCTGCCGATATTATTCGCGCTCACGTCTTCTTTGGATTGTTTCTGTTCGAATTATCGCTATACACCGTAAAATATCGACGCTAATATCTTTCTTGGAGTCTGCTGGACACACAATGCTAGTTTCATGGACTTGCGAACCATTTCTCGTGTATTTTTTCGTTTTTCAAGACGCAGCATTCATCTTTCGTCCACATAATTTCTCTTCTGTGATAAAGTCACATGTCTTCTTCTGACGTCACAGTCGATAATTGTTCGGCCCCCGCGAAAATTGAACGAAAGAAACAACCGCCGATCGGAAATGTTCAAAAATCAATAAAATATTCACGGCGCGCGCAAAACACATTTTTATTTCGCAAATGCTCGCTTGGATAATGAAACGTTTTGATGAAATAAAGTTGTTTTCTGCCTTTAGTGGCACTTTAAACCGCATATTTATTCTTCAAAAAAGGCTTATCAGAATTATTTCAAAGAAATCATTTGATGCTCACATTGATCCTATTTTTAAGGAATTGCAAGTCCTAAAATTTCATGATATCTACTTATTTGATATCGGCAAATTTATGTTTCTTTTAAAAAAACGTCTTCTTCCAAGAGCTTTTAAAGATATGTTTTCATTGTCAAATGAAATTCATTCCTATAATACTAGGAATGCTGGCGCTTTTCATATTTTCCCCTTCCGAACAAATATTAGAAAGTTTGCTATACGGTTTCAAGGTCCTATTTTCTTTAATTCGCTTAAGAAAGAAATTCAAAATTCAATTTCTATTTCTATTTAAATCAAAACTGAAAACATTTCTTCTTAGCCAATTAGTTACTCTCTATCTGCTGGGCTTTCTATTTTTTCGCTTTGTTTTTGTGTTGTTTGTGTCGTCTGTCTGTGTTGCTTGTTTTTATTATAAATTTATTTATCGTTACATTATGTGCAGTCTGTTTGTAAACTTATTTTCAATTATTTAAGATGAGGAGGGAGCTCATGGTTGTAAGCCCCTAAGGTTTCGTATGAGCTTCCTCGCCTGGAAATTATTATATTATTATTATTATTTTAAATATCTTGACTTTTATATATATGTGTATTTCCTGGCAAAAAATGAATAAACTGAATAAACTTTAATTAGATGTATTTTTTTATGCGCGCGAAGTGAGTGAAGTGAAGTAGAAAAATGCAAATGATAGAGAAGGTGCTGGAATAACTACTTCAGACATCTTCTTAACGAGAGGCCAAGCCATGTCTTTGTAGGATTTTATTTTCTAGCTTGACACTGTGCAAGATTTTTTTTTTTTGAAGGATTGGCCTTGCGCGAATTTTTTAGGGGGAATTGCCACCCCCCTCCCCCAATTTCTAATGGTCAACCCCTAAGTATGATGGGATCAGATAATTACACGGGCTAGCGCACCCTGAGATCAAGCCAAATCAAAAGGTGCGGCAGGGCTCCACCCGATGAAACTGGGCTCCAGTGCCGGTTTTGGAGAGGTTTTAGGGCTCGTCCTGCTCTTTTGCGCTTCACAGTATTGTAGCATAGGTAAATTGAAAAAGTGTTATACTATCGTTACCATTATTATTATCATGACTACACAAGAAAACACCGCCCGCTAATCATGGTAAAGATTTTTGTTTTCGGCTTGCCGCCTGGTATTTCCAGACCCAATATCCTCTCTACCCTGGAATTTCCAGGCCTTCAAACACCCCTCCTCTTTCAAGAAAGAAAATGCTATCATCCATTAGGGTTGGTTTACACACGAACGCCAGCACAGACGCAAAGCGCAAGGATATCAACTTATTACATTTCCCAAATCTCGTACCCAGAGCCCGTCATCTTGTGGCCAGCGGCAAGATTCAGGGCTCTGGGGGAATCGATTTTTAAAAAACCCAGATACGTTGTATGAAAGTTCGTTACGTTTTTCACCACGCATGCTCACAAACGGGATTCCCCCAGAGCCCTGAATCTTGCCACCGGCCAAAAGATGACGGGCTCTGGGTACGAGCCTTTGTTGTTTACATTAGAACGCAAGCGCAGGCGCAGACGCAAAGAAATCAATCTCGTACTCAGAACCATTCTCGAACACGGAGCTCCCAGCGGCTCGTCACCTCGCAGGGGAGGCTCAATCTCGTACTCAGAACCATTCTCGAACACGGAGCTCCCCGGCTCGTCACCTCGCGGGGAGGCTCAATCTCGTACTCAGAACCATTCTCGAACACGGAGCTCCCCGCTCGTCACCTCGCGGGGAGGCTCAATCTCGTACCAAGAGCCCGTCATCTTTTGGCCAGCGGCAAGATTCAGGGCTCTGGGGGAATCGATTTTTTTTAAAACCCAGATTCTGGGTTTCCGGTTTGATTGTTGTATGAAAGTTCGTTACGTTTTTGATCTACCACGCATGCTCACAAATCGGATTCCCCCAGGGCCCTGAATCTTGCCGCTGGCCAAAAGATGACGGGCTCTGGGTACGAGGTTGCCCAGATTCAGGCTCTGGTGACAGCCACTGACGCATGCGCGAGATTAATACAGAACCGTTGAGAGAAACACCTTTCGCGCATGCCCTCACTCAAACGGATGTCCCCAGAACCTCCCCTGCGAGGTCAACCGCCATTTTGATAAACGACCGAGAAGACCCTGCGAACGTGGTTGAGAAAGACTCAGAACCCGCCATCTTTTGGCCGCCCCGGGGCTAGCAAAGACGCAAAAAGACAAAAAAAGAAGGAAAGACAAAAATGAAAAAGCCCCCTCCCTCGGGACCAGAAATAAACAAAGTTCCCATCGACATGAGGCTCGGTTTCCAGCCGTGGTGGTTTTTCGGAGCCCGCGACCTAGGGAGAGGACAAAACATGGAGTACTACTCCATGGAGTACCCTTTTGGAGTACCTAAAATGGAGTACCCCTAAAAAGTGTCCATGATCATTTCCATGTACGTACCTTTTTTAATTTCAAGCGTGAATGCTCATCGATGTTCAGGTATTACAGTTCAGCGATTTTTGGCCGCCATCTTGAAATTTAGATGTTGGTACTTCAAGTACGGATCCTGAACTGAAGTGTATCATATTATGCACCAGTCAAAGTAAACTCCGCACCATCACCAGCTATCCGCACCATCACCAGCTATCCACACCATCACCAGCTATCCACACTATCATCACCTATCCACACCATCACAAGCTATCCATTTTATCACCAGCTATCCACACCAACAGCTATCCACGCTATCACCAGCTATCATCACCTATCCACACTATCAACAGCTATCCAAGCCATAGTCACCTATCAACATGCACTATCATCACTATCATGGATAGGTGACGATTGTGGGGATAGCTTGTGATGGTGTGAATAGTTGGTGATTGTGTGGATAGGTGATGATGGTATGGATAGGGCGCACTTAATTTGGAAACGGGCGCACTTAATTTGGAGCCTCGCTCTGTTGTGCGACCCTCACCAAAGTTTTGTTATCATTTGTTTATATGTTTTTCGTGCTATTGTTTATTTTTGTAAATTATATTTGTGAATTGGTGAAAGCTATTAAATAAATAAAATAAAATAAATAAATAGATAGGTGATGACAGTATGGATAGGTGATGATGGTGTGGATAGGTGATGATAGTATGGATAGCAGATGATGGTGTGGATAGGTGATGATAGTGTGGATAGCTGGTGATGGTGTGGAAAGGTGATGATGATAGTGTGGATTGGTGACAATGGTGTGGATGATGGTGTGGATGATGGTGTGGATAGCCGTTGATGGTGTGGATAGCTGTTGTGTAACACTTAAAAGGTTTTTCTATCAACCTGGAGGATTATTTTGATTATTAGGGGCAAATGAGCTGTGTTTTACGGTTACCATTTTACTTATTTTAGCGTGCGAGAACCCCTTTAATGATGATGTATATGATGATGGTGTGGATAGGTGTGAAGATGTATGTAGATGTTGTACTAACCGATACTAACATGATACACTAACATGATGCATACTTGAAGTACCAACCGCTAAATTTCAAGATGGCGGCCAAAATCGCTGAACTTTAATGCTTGAACATCAATGAGCATTCACGCTTGAAGTAAACAAAGGTGCGTACATGAAAATGATCACGGACACTTTTCAGGGGTACTCCATTTTAGGTACTCCAAAGGGTACTCCATGGAGTAGTACTCCATGTTTTGTCCTCTCCCCGCGACCTACACCATGGCTGGAAACCGAGCTTACCATCGTCCGACACTGTGCTGAAGTTTCACAACAAAATATTTTCACTCCAAATTTTTATTCCATTTATTCTGTTCGAACGTTTATAATTTGTTTTTAGAACTGTAGTTTAGTTTTCTTGTCTTTGGACGAGTTCTCATTTCATTGAACATGAGACGAATAAACATGAACTGAAACAAATCTGTTTCAATCTCGCATCGTATTTAAAATCTTTCTTAACAGGGTCCAGAGGGGGTAAAATGGGAGCTGGGATTGGCCTTATTTTAGGCTGGGAAAATGGGATTGGGGTCACTGGGACTGGGATTTCACCAATGGGACTGGGAATTAATGTCCAATAAACTGGGAATGGGATTCTATATTACTTCCCTTTTCCTTGTAAAACGATAAAAAAACGTCGTTTTAAAATAATTGTCAGGATAAATCAGTGTACGTAAAATGTGAAAAAGACGTAAAACAGATAAAACGACAAAAAGAATTAACTGTACAGCGGTTTCTTGTTTGGTTACCAATCTCACACATTTAAATCCATCTCATAGGACTCTTCCAATATCGTCGGCTTGGCTGAAACCTCGGGGGAGAGGGGGAAGAACCCTCGATAAAAATAGATGGGGTGCTCGTCGGGAAGATTGATTTTAATCCCAAGGGAAAGCAAATTGGGTGTGGTGTGGTCCTGCGCCCAATATTTTGGTGTCTCAAGGTTTTTCGAGCGGCAGGTTTGACGTCCCTGGATTAACCACATAGAACCTAGAAGTACACAACACTTTTTTTATCACTGGGATTTTAAAAAGTCTGACTGGGATTTCTGGAAAAAACGTTACTGGGATTTGGTGACTGGGACTGGGATTTGGCGAAAATTTACACTGGGAAATGGGATTGGGACCCCCCCCCCCCCCTTCCCCCTTCTGGAGACATACCTTGAAAAGTCTCCACTAATTTATTCTCAGTCCATTCGCTTGTAGCCACTGTTTGTCCCCGAAAATTCTCCATGTCGATCGTGTTGCAGTCAAAATCAAAATCAACTAAGCCACGCCCTTTTGGTACCTTTTAGGGGTAAAATCGAAAGTTCCCAAAGAGCACCTCCGCCCCCAAAATAGGGGAGTCCCCCCCCCCCCCCCCCCCCTCGGCCGAATCACGTACCATCGAAACTTAACAGAGACTCACGAAAAAAGCTTTCTTATTTTTGTCAGCCTGCCACATTCTGCCTAACAAACAAGACTTAAAAAGTACACGAAACTTTTGTGTAAGTCAGAGTTTCTGATGCACTGAATGATGTAATTAAACAAAGCAATGCACCGTGGGCAGGGTGCATAGGAAAGTTGGATAAAAAGAAAAAAATTGTAAACAATGTATTCAGCACGCTCGCGCGAAGTCAAAGGAAATCTAGACTATTGTCGATTCCAATGGGAATAGGAAACGGTGCGGAAATATGAACTTTGCCCCTATTCTTTCTATGGTAGTTCTGGTAGTCCAAGAGTGGTGGAAAAGAGGATTTGAGTGTAGTAGTTTTGGGGAATGTGGTGCACAAAACAATCAAAGGTTGCCATAGGCCAACTCGTGGCTTTTTTCCCCTTGAAAAACGTACGAAACATCGGAAAATGCCGCGCTTCTGCATTGGTTATTTGGCAGATTATTCGACAGGGCCGACATTAGCTTTTCTTTTAGTTTCTACCTTCGCAGTTTGAATGTTGTACTCAAGTTTTAATATAGCCAAAGAAAAATTACCGAACTTTGATGGATATGATTTTGTATATTAAACTTAGGGAGAGGCGATACTTTAAAAATTAGCGTTTAAAAAAAAATAATTTTTTGCGCATGCGCAAATAGCGTACCTTTCATTTGCCCACGTTTTGCTCCCTCTTGCCTCAAGGTGAGTAAGCTTTGCATAATGAAGGTCCTTATACAGTGCAGGTTTTAAAATGACTAAAAAAGTAGCGCTTTTAAACGAATAGTTTTTTGTAAGCTCCCACATGGATAAATTAAGCGGCAATCAGTAGTATCAGAAACATATATGTTTCTGGTAGTATTTATTATATAACTCGTGTTTATTCGATCAAAGCGCGCGCTCTGATTGGTTCTATCATGGTCACGTGGCGGGCTACAAATTCAATGTAGCCCGCGCGGGCTACAATTAAAAAATTGTTACCCGCGCGGGAGACATTGCTAGAGCGAGTAATTTCGGCGGACTATTTTTTACCGTATTTTCTCTTTGCTATATAATAAAAAACTAAAATGACTGCACCCTTGGGAAACAGCGTGTTTTGGTTCCCTCGAAAACAAAACTCGAAAACAAAACTCGCTGTTTCCCTCGGGAGCAGTCATTAAGTGTATAATATACTTTAGCAAATGTATAAGGGTAACAGAGATGACCTTGAGTTTTAGTCCCGCAGATGACCCGCTAGATCCCGATTTGATGGTGACTTCAGCATAAATTATGCTAATATCGTGCTAACGAAGGAGTGAGTGACATCGAGCCCCTCCAATAACTCTTTGGCTGTTGCTACGCAACTAGCCACGATTTAAAAACGAGGCGAGGGTGGCACCATCTGACTAAGAGTATCCTTTGTAACTTTTTGAACATCAAGCTGAGATAAGTGAAAAGGCATTTTTCAGAGACGTAATGGAGTCACTGAAAAAAATTGAGAACCTCATGGAAAATCAAGGCCCAAGGGCCCAGTATTCTTTCTGGAATATCTGTGTTAAAGCCGAAAGTGGGAGCACCGGCCCCCTAGCTTTCTCCTTGGATCCGCCACTGGAGAAAGTGCGTGCACATTGGTACTGGTAGGAGAGAAAGGGAGATATTTCTCTGGTCTACCTGATTGCTCTGGCGGGGAGCGCTATAGTTATAAATTACCCTCGAATGCACAAACGCGCACGTGTTTTTTTTTGCCTTGTTTGGCAGATCGGTTGACCGATGAACACACGATGACATTGTAGGTCCATAACACCCAATCTCTCGCACTTAGAAAATCGGCGGTTGGTATCTCTGTTGCATGTAAGGAATTAAATTTCGCGAAATTGACGATTGTCTTTATTTTCATAATACAACAACCTTGCTAATAAACCATTAAACAAAAATCCAGAGCATCAAGCGACATCTTATCCATTTCCATAGTGAAGGGTGCATCACATAAACACGTCTGAAATGACAAACTCCCAATATACTGAATCCACTAAATACCATCGGCCATTTGAACTCCACTAACTGTTTTATTGAATGTACAGTGCAGTAAAACGTGCAATATTTACATAATTTCTGCGACTAATCTCTACTGGTTTGGTATTGGTGTCTGTCCGGGGGGCAAGGGAGGCTGGGCAGGGGGAAGAATGTGGCCGCCTTTTCGGGACAAGAGCGTGATTTCATCCTTCAGGGCGTCGATTTCTTGAGCCTGGAGCTGGACAAGTTGGACAAGGCGTTGTCTCTCTCGGAGGTCGGCCTTGCGAGCTCCCGTGAACTCCGTACCCTGAAGAAAATATGTCCGGAGATCAATCAAATATGAAATACACGTACTGTGGGAACTAAGCTAAAAAGTCTCCCTAGAAAAAAACATTAAACGGCATCATCAACCAAATGAAAAACACTGACAAGACCAAGTACAGAAGAGACGAGAAAGGGTGTGAAGGAAGAGGCAAAGGGTGGATAATAAAGACAATTTTCTCACCAGTGATTTTTGTCTGGAGTCAAGCATATGTTCGAGCTCTTTCTTCTCCTGAAGTAAGACGGTAAAGGTATCTAGTCGTTGGGTGTTCTCGCGCGTCAGCTGAGTCGTCTTTTGCTTGTACGAGTCGATCTTCGCCTAGAAAATACATCAAGTATTCATGTCAGTGTTTCAGTCTGTCTCAAAGTACCAAGCAATCGCTTGGCTTCGCTTGCGACACAGAAGCCAATTGAATGTACTTGGCGAAACAAAAAAAAAAACAATTGCCAATAGACCAATCGATATTTGGAACGCACTGGGTCGCGTGTTACCTGAAACTGCTGTAAGTGATGCTTCAAACGGAAATACGTTTTTATTTGGTACCAAAGTACAAATTTCGTCATCTCAAACCCATTCTCGTACCCAGAACTCCCCGGCTCGTCGATTCCCCCAGAACACATAATCTTGCCGCTGGCAAAAAAGATGACAGGCTCTGGGCAGCAGATTGACAGAGGGTCGTGGCTAGATGGGATACTCACAGTGGAGGTGATTAATAATTCATAGGCAAAAACAATAGAACGAAGCTACATGGCATAACATGGCATATGTAGGTTCGTAACACCGCGGCAAAACGTATTTGCCATGCGCTAAAGATTCACTTCCTGTGAAATGAGCACAAAAGAAATAATCTACATAACAGAAATATTTCGTCCTGTCTTAGAAATTTGGAAAACTTAAGCTCCAGACTTAAGCCAAAAATTGCAGAGCAGCTAAAATATTATCATATTTTTCTCTGAACTCTTGCACCTCGCACTTTAAGGCTTGAACCCGAGGCTAAAATTATGGTTTAAAGTCAATATTTATAATTCGCTGTTGTTATGTAGATTTTTTCGATTGTCTTCATTTCACAGGCCAGTGAATCTTTAGCTCATGTCAACTTCGTTTTGCCATGGTGCTTAGGTTCGTATATACACATTTCCTTGACTTACATCCCATCTGGCTATCTCCTTAGCACTGTTAGCCTCCGCTTGTCTCAGTTTCTCCTTCAACTCCTCTACCGTTCTGTTGACGGTCACATTCTCGAGTTTCTCCAGATCTACCAGGCGACCGAACTTGAGCATCATCATATTGCGTACTTTCTCTTCAAGGTCACCGATCTGTGGAATACAAACAAACAAACAAACATCACATTTCGTCCCTCATTGCACGAGAGCAGGACGCCAAGTGGTGGGGCGTTTCACGGAAATTTGAAAATGACGAGTTTTAGATTCTTGATAGTATTAAGTAGCCTGTTCCTTCGCTCTCGATCGTACCCCGATGTGCCAAATCAGCACAACATTTTCTCATCCATTACGTCATCACTGTCAAGCAAAAACGTGTTTTTTTTTATTTTTCCAAGACAACGCACGCTTTCTTCAACAGTTGTGGCGCCTTTGTGTCTGGCTCGGAAGTTCCCGCACGCTTTTTTTGCGTGTGGGGAGCGTACGCTGTCACCAGAAACTAAGTTATATGTTTACACCTAATTCAGAAAAGGTTGCATTGGTCATTGGTCTTTGGTCCTTGAACGCTTTTGTTCCGTGGTCACTGAAGCAAATAATCCCTTTGTTTCGCGCTATAATTGAAAGACCAAGACCAAAGCAACCTTTTTTGAATTAGGTGTATGTTGTCACGGAACCGTTCACTTGCACGTGTGCAAGCAATCACATTCTACTGACCAAATTTGGGTCAGTAATAACGTAATGGTTGACAAAATCTCGTTGACGTCTCCTCTCGCAAAGTGAAGTAGGATCGAGAGAGAAACTACAAGAAAAAAGGACTACGACGGCCTGCAATATAGGAAAAGACCGAAACAATAGGATGCTGCCAACCAAAGTCACTCTGCCTCCCTACTTCAGACTAACCATGAACACAGTAAAAAAAGAACTAAATTCTCGTAGTCTATGTTAAATGGCGCCAGTTTGTGTTTACTTGCGCTATTTCACATTCCGGGGAAAATCACTAAAGTACTAAACCAGAAAAAAGTTTAACACTTAGCTAAGGACACCCTTAGCAACTAAGGCACCCTAAGCTACTAAGGCACCCTTAGCTACTAAGGCACCCTTAGCTATTAAGGCACCCTAAGCTACAAAGGCACCCTTAGCTACTAAGGCACCCTTAGCTACAACGGCAACCTTAGCTAGTAAGATACCCTTAGCTACTAAGGCACCCTTAGCTACTAAGGCACCCTTAGCTACTAAGGTACCCTTAGCTACTAAGGCACCCTTAGGTACTAAGGCACCCTTAGCTACTAAGGCACTCTCAGCTACTAAGGCACCCTTAGCTACTAAGGCACCCTCAGCTACTAAGGCACCCTTAGCTACTAAGGCACCCTCAGCTACTAAGGCACCCTCAGCTAAGAGCTAAAAAACCCTTTTATACCAACCCGCGCCTCCATGACCTTCTTGTCTCGTATTAGTTGCACATGGGTTTGACGATGTTCTCTAAATAAAAAACAAGTAACGAAGACAATAATTATCCCCTGTGAATAAATTATATTTGCTCAACGAAGCAGATTTCAAGAGGGCATTGGCTACATTTTTTCAAATTTTCAAATACTAATCTAAACACACAGAGTATAGCTGAAAGTAGTTGGATTTGACAAAAGATTTACCTATAGAGTCTTTTCTGCTCGTGCTTTTCCTTTTCGAGTTCTTTAATCCTGGTCTGCAATGTATTGAGTTCTGAGCCACAGAACACTAGACAGTTGGACAGGTCTTGTGGAATCACGCTGTTTACCATGTGTTGTACTTGATGCAGTCGAAGCACAACTAGCACGTCAAGCTCATTCAGCTTTTGTTGCTTCTCGCGCTACAAAGAGAATCATAACAGACTATGAAGTCCAGCGCGATCCTAACGATTTGCTGTAGTGCGTCGGGAAAATATCCTACCTGGAAGGCCTCTAGATCTGCCTCGGCGGTTTTCAAGGCAGCATCAATGATTTTGGCCTTCTTGGAAAGCGCGTCTGCTTCCTTCTTCAATGTGTCACTCGTCTTCTTTTCCTCAGCGAGAAGCTCCTCAAGATCGAGACGGCGCTCTCTTAATTGACACACCTGCACACAAAGAGAAACGCTTGCTTGATTTCGGTTAAGTCTTAATAGAAGGGCAAAGAAGGGTTTGACTATAATAATAATACTAATAATAGTCTTTACTCAATAATATCTCCAAGCAGACGTAAAAACTTACAATAATTAATTACAAATGCGAGAAAAGGCAGCGATTTATGAAAGAGCTCTTGAACCGCTTAGTACGTACTCGCGGAAGCAAGTAAAGATGCCCCCTCCACCTGAGTGTACGAGCTCTCAGTGGAGGGAGGAGGTTATCCAGGGCTGTTGGAGTCGGCCTTGTTATTTTCTTCCACAACTTCCGGTCCTTCTCTATTAAAAGCTCAGTTATGGTGTAGTTGCGTTTACAATAGCCCCACTTAAATGCTCTTTTGCAGAGGCTGTTCACCCTACTAAGATATTTATCATAGGCAGCACACTGCCAAAGCATACATGAAAACAGATACAATTATAAAAATGGGTCTAGGGCAAGTAGCCACACGAAATAGCAAAATGATTTTGGCGAGTGGCCGCGCAACAAGGGACTAGGGCAAATAGTCATAAAATATCAATGGCCATGCAATATCAAGGTAATATCAAGTTATCAAACGACTATGGCGTGTATCCATGCTTTATTTAAGGTACTGGGGCAAGAAGCCATAAAATATCAAGCAACCCTGGTTAGTGGCCGTGCAATATCAAGTTCCTTAGGCAAGTAGCCATAAAATATCAAACGACTATGACGAGTGACCGTGCAATATCAAGGTACTGGACAAGTGGCCATCAAATATCACGCGACCATGGCTACTATATAGATGTACCTGATCGAAGAGCGCTTGATCACACCCTGGTGGACAGATACTGTCGTCCAGTTCTTCTGCGTCACTGTCTTCCTCGTCACTGGAGGATAACTCATCGTCGCTGTCTTCTTCATCGCTGTCATCATCCGAAGCTTGATCACTCTGAAAAGTGAGTGGTAGTCCCCAATTGATGACATGTTAAACAACATACACACATTCTTACGTCCAGAGCTGACACACTGTTCATTTAAGGTCTCTGTAAACCTGTGAGGGGTGTCTTCGGAAAAAAAGTTCTCGTCGCGTCTCAATTTATGCTATGATAATCAGCTATATATCATTTTAGAGCTAAAATATTGCTCTATCTTATGAAGTTGTTTAGTTTATCGAAGTTTAAATTTTTCTTGTATTTTTAAGACCCCGAACTAAAAACTACCTTGTTTACTTGAGAAGCTCCAGACCACTAGCGGTTTGTTTTAATCTCGGAGAAATAAACTACAAAACCGTCATCCTCGCGCGCCAGGGTCCTTCCCTCACCTCCTCCCAGGGGACAGAGGAAAAGGACCCTGGAATGGTCTGGTCACGTGTCACTGCGTGTCACCCGGATTTCGGGTGATAACAAAAATTCCCAAGCGGGGGTAGGATACGCGCACGTTGCTCCTTGCGTTTTCTAAAAATGGCGGCTCGTGACTGTGACTAGCAACGGCGACTAAAATCACTGCAAAACAAGTAACTTTCTTGAGAAACAGTTTAGTTTTCCACCAATGCTAAAAAAAACATAGTGTTTCTGCAGAGGATTTCTGGATGGAGAGCTTTTATATCCTGCTATGGAAAAGTACATGAGTGGCTTCAAGTTTCGTGTTATTTTCTACTGGCAGTCCTTCGAGGGTTCATTGCGTCGGTTGCTCGTCACGAGACAAAGTTGAAACGTTTTTGCCGTCTAATAAATCAGCTTGTCCGGCAGCAAGCTTGAAGACTAAGATGTACCAATAAAGACAATTATTAAAAAGTGGAAAAGATGGTTGCAAACCCGAGAACATTCGTCTCTGGCCCCGATTTTGAGTGCCGAGTTGGCCGTTGTTTCGTCTTGATTGTTCTTCGCAAGGTGGAAATGTTTACTTTTGCTGCCCTACAGCTACACGCTGGGAAAACTACCGCTCGTCTGCATGGTTGTTCGGCTAAAAGTTTGAGTCCAAGAGATATTTCGGTAAAGACAGTAAACTCGCAAACTCTAGAAAGCAAGTGGAAAAAACTAGATAGCAAAAACCCGCTTGTCGCTGGCGAAACAAACAGTAACACAGTTTCAAATCCTGACAAGAAATACTGCATGTAGTATAGATTGCTTCTTAGGTAAGTTGACTTGAATGAATGTACATAAATAAACTAGCACGCTAAAATAAATTGCTCAATATCATTGCCGTTTCTGCTCGTGTTGTCTTGCTTTGACTTAAAGTTTATATATATTTCTCAACTGGGAAATAATGGGTCCGTCAGCCTGGGAATTAGTTCAAAAGTTCTTGGGAAAACAACGGAAAGATTATTTTTCATATTTTCTGATTTTCGTGACTAATAGTTTTGGGCAAAATGACAAAATGAAGAAGTCTGACAAAATGTCTTCAGTCTCTTTTTGTCAGTAATTTTCCGTTGGGACCCCACCCCAAGTTTTGATTTTTGTTATCACCCGAAATCTGGGTGACACGTGACCAGACCATTCCAGGGTCCTTTTCCTCTGTCCCCTGGGGGGAGGTGAGGGAAGGACCCTGGCGCGCGAGAATGCAAAACCGTGTCAGCGATTTTCGATATTTTGCATATTTACGAAAATATTAGGTCGCGAAGTTGAAAGTCGCATTTTTTACAGTTTGTGGCCGCAAAATTTATCATAAAATATTTTTCAAGTAAAAAATAAAAATTCCCTCACACGGTTTTTTAGTTGTGATCATTTTCTAACGACACAGAAAATTTGAAGCCGATATCTTAAATCATGCGGGGTCAGGGGCTTCGCGAAGGTGAAAGTTTGACCTAGAATTAAAGTGCTAGAAAAAGCGTGTAAAGTTAATTAAATTACAGAAAATTTGTGGCGGGCAATACAAAAGAATGGGCAATGGAAGCCTAGGAACACAGTTGACGCGTCATTTAAGGTTTTAGAAATATACTTTAGGACTGTATCAAATGAATTTCGGGAAAAAAGTCATTTATGAATTTTTACATTTTTACCTTTCACGAGACCTTTTTTAAAAGGCCCATCGGCAACCAGCAACCTTTGCACTTTATTTTCATTCGGATCTATGTTACTGACCGCTGTGTGTTAAGCTGATCGATTCCCAAAGGGTTTCCTACTGTATTGTTCTTTGCATTTCAGTTCAAACTACAAATTTGCATCGCCTTTTCATATATGGAAAGTCAACCCTTACCCTGACTAGGACTGCAAAGGATGTCGGCTGACTATGGGACTTTAAAATATACATATGTTTTTGCAAAGGTTTCGTTTTCTTCTCGTTACATTTCAGTGTAAACGATACTGGTGAATACATGGCGGGGGTTTTTGGCGAGCTAGGGGGGAATGGCGCCAGCAAAGACAAAACGTTACCGGTGCTTTTTCTTGGCCCTCTTGATTTTCTTCTTAAACACCCTGGTGAGGAAATTTTCGAACTTGTTATTATCACCCAAGGCGGTGGAAAAGGTGGTATAGAGAGCCTTTTCTTGGTCTTGTAACTTGTCAATGTCTTGCTTCTTGGCGTCCAACTTCATCTGGCAGTCTTCTACCTACAGGTACAAGTGATAGCAGAAAATAAGTATCTCGTACAACAGTCAAAAGCCGCGTATTTAATAACTTACAACTATCCAACATATAAGTTTCCAGATTAGTTTATAAGGTTGAGGCGAACGAGGGTTGATGCCAGACAAAAGTTGAACTAAAAGTGAAAGAGTGGTGGAAGAATATTTCGCGCTATAGAACAGGCATTGAAACGTTCCTAATCAAATAAGCGAAACAGAAGAGCCCGTTCACAAATCCATTGTCTTTCAACCACTTAGGGTGTAACCATCTTGTGGTAGAGAACATAACAACCTCGCAGTACAGTTTTCGAGTGACGCGGGCTAGCAGAGAGGGCCTGATGTTCAGGTTAGGTTGTCCTTGTCATTTTTCGGTTTAAAGGACGTCTGACAGGTACAACATTGAACCCTTCGAAACATACCTTATCTTGCATCTCTTCCTTCTCCCGTAGTTTCGTGTTGACTTTATTTGCGTACACGTTCTCGCGCTTCTCGAAGTCCTTGAGCAACACATACTCTTCAAACAGCGTGACTTGACGCAGGTCGGCGCATTTGATAGCTACTTCCATAATCATCTTATCATGACGAAGTGTGCGCAGGTCTGCGTCGAATTTGCACAGCATTTCATTGATGTGATCAATTAGAACATCTTGTTCGTAGCTAAGCCTGAACACACAAGAACATGGATTAACACAGGAGACCGGTATAGGAGAACAAAGCGCTAAATTTGACATGTAGAAACGCTCGTTACTAACGTGCGCTTCTCTAAACAACAAGATCGCCGAAAACAGAAACTTAGTCGAAACGTGTAACAGACGAATGAATCTGACGTGACAACCTGCGAACAACTCGCATTCACTAAACACCATATTTGGAAAACAATGTTCTCACGCTAAGTCAATCGAAATTCAGATGTGACTTATCATTGCACGGCCGCCATGCACAGCCTTTGGTGCCTTTTCTGCCTTTCCAATGCTATAGTGATTCATCGATCATGCTTGAAGGTTTTTGAAAGCCTTTTGCGAGATTTTCTGCTGGAAAATCATCGAACTTTGTACGAAGAACGTGTAAGTACAACCAAATTGCATAAATTTGTCAGAAGGAGAAAACGGTGCGTTTCTTTGGGGAAATCCGGATTCGGATTCGATTTCATGGATTTTTGTACAACGAAAGAAATAGTGCAGGAATTTGGTGAAAAATTGTTCATTTTGATGGAAAAAGCATGAAACTTGGCAGGGTGATAGAGCGTCCCATGCCAAGCAATTCTGGATGTAGACCCACCCTCGATAAGTATACTTCCAGTTTTCTAGCAGTGGAATTAATTATCATTTAAACTAATAAAATAAAGTGTTACCTTTTGAGTTCAGACAATTTTGTATCATGACAGAGTATTCAATACCCTACAATTCTACAATACGTAACACCCCCCTGATCATGTACTTCCAGAGTTCCAATATGGAATTCATTATACATAAAATCAGTAACAGAGGGCGTTGCCTTCAAGATACACGCATGTACATTCGTGTAAAAATGGACCATGGTGCAATGGGCAAATTCGCATGTAGACCCACGCCTTAACTCATGCACTTCCAGTTTTATCGAAGTGGAATTAATTATCCTTTAAACTTAACAAACTGATGTATGACTTTTCTCTTCAGACACATATTTTGTATCGTGTCAGGGTATTAAAATACCTTACAACTCTACAATACGTAACACCCCCTGATCATGTGCTTCTAGTGTACAAATATGGAATTTATTATCACATAAAATCAGTAACAGAGGGCGTTGCCTTCAAGATACACGCATGTAAATTCACGTTAAGATGGAACATGGTGTAATGGGCAATTTTGCATGTAGACCCACGCCCTGATACATGCACTTCCAGTTTTATCGAAGTGGCATTAATTAGACTTTAAAGCGGTGTTGGGCTTTCATGTCAGGGTCAAATTCTGTATGTTAAGAGTTATGCATTATTGCATGTTTTGCTATTCATGATCAAGGGAGGTGTGTGTGTGGCTGGGGGGGGGGGGGGGAGGGGGGTTGAGGTGGCTCTTGATCATGAATACCAAAGTTTTCGAAAGCCTGACACCACTTTTAAGACTAATTAATTCCATTTTGATAAAACTGGAAGTGCATGAGTTCGGGCGTGGGTCTACATGCAAATTTGCCCATTGTACCATGGTGCATTTTCACGTGAATTTCCAAGCGTAAATCTTGAAGGCAACGCCCTTTGTTACTGATTTTATGTGATAATGAATACCATCTTGGTACACTGGAAGTACATGATCAGGGGGGTGTCAAGTATTTTAGAATTGTAGGGTATTGAATACTCTGTCACGATACAAACTTTCGTGTCTGAAATCAAAAGGCAAGCGTCATTTTCTTATAATTTACAGGATAATTATTTATTCCATTTCGATAAAACTGGAAGTGCATGAGTTCGGGCGTGGGTCTACATGCGAATTTTTCCATTGTACCATGGTGCATTTTCACGTGAATTTCTATGCGTGTATCTTGAAGGCAACGCCCTTTGTTTCTGATTTTTGTGATAATGAATACCATCTTGGTACACTGGAAGTACATGATCAGGGGGGTGTCAAGTATTGTAGAATTGTAGGGTATTGCTTACTCTGTCATGATACAAAATTTCGTGTCTGAACTCAAAAGGCAACACGTTATTTTATTTGTTTAAAGGATAATTAATTCCACTGCTATAAAACTGGAAGTATATGTTATCGAGGGTGGGTCTACATCCAGAATTGCTTAGCATTGGACGCTCTATCATCCTGCCAAGTTTCATGCTTTTTCCATCAAAATGAACAATTTACTACTTTTTCTGCACGATGTTCCTGCACTAAAACGCTGAATCCGAATCAAAGGCATCGAGTGCCTCGATGAAATCATGGATACCGTTTATCCAAGTTTGGTCGTCTGGCGATGTTCCCTTCCCGAGATATCAATTTTTCTAGTTGTGATGACGTCATGCCACGTGACCATGGTGTTAGACCCCTTTATCACTAAGATAACTTAATCCAAGTTTGGTCACCTAGCGATGTTCCGTTCTCGAGATATTATTTTTTTCTATCGTGCTAACACTTGAGTTATGATCAGCGAGCAAGCGGAGCGAGTGACACTTGGCCCCCCACAAACTCGTACGCTTCGCGTATCCATGATTTAAAAATGATTTTACCATGGTAAAAGTCGTTGGACGACCCTCTCATAGTGCAGGAACATCGTGCAGAAAAAGTAGTAAATTGTTCATTTTGATGGAAAAAGCATGAAACTTGGCAGGATGATAGAGCGTCCAATGCTAAGCAATTCTGGATGTAGACCCACCCTCGATAACATATACTTCCAGTTTTATAGCAGTGGAATTAATTATCCTTTAAACAAATAAAATAACGTGTTGCCTTTTGAGTTCAGACACGAAATTTTGTATCATGACAGAGTAAGCAATACCCTACAATTCTACAATACTTGACACCCCCCTGATCATGTACTTCCAGTGTACCAAGATGGTATTCATTATCACAAAAATCAGAAACAAAGGGCGTTGCCTTCAAGATACACGCATAGAAATTCACGTGAAAATGCACCATGGTACAATGGAAAAATTCGCATGTAGACCCACGCCCGAACTCATGCACTTCCAGTTTTATCGAAATGGAATAAATAATTATCCTGTAAATTATAAGAAAATGACGCTTGCCTTTTGATTTCAGACACGAAAGTTTGTATCGTGACAGAGTATTCAATACCCTACAATTCTAAAATACTTGACACCCCCCTGATCATGTACTTCCAGTGTACCAAGATGGTATTCATTATCACATAAAATCAGTAACAAAGGGCGTTGCCTTCAAGATTTACGCTTGGAAATTCACGTGAAAATGCACCATGGTACAATGGGCAAATTTGCATGTAGACCCACGCCCGAACTCATGCACTTCCAGTTTTATCAAAATGGAATTAATTAGTCTTAAAAGTGGTGTCAGGCTTTCGAAAACTTTGGTATTCATGATCAAGAGCCACCTCAACCCCCCTCCCCCCCCCCCCCCACCACACACACCTCCCTTGATCATGAATAGCAAAACATGCAATAATGCATAACTCTTAACATACAGAATTTGACCCTGACATGAAAGCCCAACACCGCTTTAAAGTCTAATTAATGCCACTTCGATAAAACTGGAAGTGCATGTATCAGGGCGTGGGTCTACATGCAAAATTGCCCATTACACCATGTTCCATCTTAACGTGAATTTACATGCGTGTATCTTGAAGGCAACGCCCTCTGTTACTGATTTTATGTGATAATAAATTCCATATTTGTACACTAGAAGCACATGATCAGGGGGTGTACGTATTGTAGAGTTGTAAGGTATTTTAATACCCTGACACGATACAAAATATGTGTCTGAAGAGAAAAGTCATACATCAGTTTGTTAAGTTTAAAGGATAATTAATTCCACTTCGATAAAACTGGAAGTGCATGAGTTAAGGCGTGGGTCTACATGCGAATTTGCCCATTGCACCATGGTCCATTTTTACACGAATGTACATGCGTGTATCTTGAAGGCAACGCCCTCTGTTACTGATTTTATGTATAATGAATTCCATATTGGAACTCTGGAAGTACATGATCAGGGGGGTGTTACGTATTGTAGAATTGTAGGGTATTGAATACTCTGTCATGATACAAAATTGTCTGAACTCAAAAGGTAACACTTTATTTTATTAGTTTAAATGATAATTAATTCCACTGCTAGAAAACTGGAAGTATACTTATCGAGGGTGGGTCTACATCCAGAATTGCTTGGCATGGGACGCTCTATCACCCTGCCAAGTTTCATGCTTTTTCCATCAAAATGAACAATTTTTCACCAAATTCCTGCACTATCACGCGCGAAGGGCGCATGCGTGATGATAGCTAAACACTGACCCAAAGTATTCTTTTCGAATCCTTTCCGCAAGAAACGGCAATATTCAGAATCCGTCGACATCCGGATTTGGATTGATCTCCTGAATCCACGACGAGATTGGATTCGTTGGATTCACAATACTTTTTTCAATTTCTCTAAAGAAACGAAAAATCCGTTTTTGGATTCAAGAATCCGAATCCTGGTTTTCCCAAAGAAACGCACCCTAATTCAGGAATTGAGCATATTTTGCAAAACTGTTTTTTAACCACAACTGGGATTTCAAGAGGGAGTTTGCCAAAAAAGAAGTTGGAAAGAAAAGCTTTTATGGCTAAGGGACTCAGAAAAAATTGAAAACTAATCATAACAGGGGAACGTCGGCAATTGTGTTGACCGAAAAGGAACTTGAAGGATTACGAACAAAGCAGAAAAACAGGGAACCGGTCTTGCAACAATAGAAAACAAACACAGAAGATGGAAAGTAGAGTAGCTCTCCGGTGCTCTTTGGTTTTCTAAACTTCAAGCATTGTTGAATTTGTACTGGAAAATAAGATGTCAATGAAAGAGCGGAGGATCCATGTCAAAACAAACAAGCCACATCTGACATTGCTTAAATTTTCATTGGTATGACTTCTTCATGAGGCTTTCAAACCCTATATTTGATGGCTTTTCAATATGGATCAAGTGAAACTCATTTTGTGGGAAGACCCCGCGATAATCGCGCGCTCTATTTTTAAAACACATGATTTCGAATTGTGCGCAGGTTGTCACGCTGTTACAAGTTTCAACTCACTTATTCCGAAAATGTCATATATGGATCCACGCTACTTTTTCAGCTGTTTCGTTAATTGTTAGACACCTACTATAGCCAACAAACTCATCGGGTATCAGTTAGCTACACTAATCTTCCCGATCGCGCCAATCGCCGTGATCGCCGGAAAGAGTGCACGCATGATCCTGGCGATTATCATGGAAACATTTCCCTGGCGATTATATGGAAACACTTCCCTGGCGATCCGAGAAGACTGAAAAGATTGGAGCGATCGCAATCGCCGTGATAGAACTCTGCTCGGCGATCTCGGCGATCGAGGCGATTGGCGACGATTATATGGAAAGATTGTGAGACGAATGGGAAGACTGGGACGATCGGAATTTGTCCCAGAATGCACTGTCTTGAGACCAGAATTCCTTTCGACATTTTCAAAATGGCGTCGAACACGAGTGTTTTTATTGAAGAATTCCGGAAGTTTGACATAATAAATGTTGGAAAGATTTTTAAAAAGCAAATACACAAGTGTGAAAAGCATCGAACTGCTCTCTCTTCTGGTGGGTTTGTCGCACCCTGAATATGTGCGTTCTTTTCTCTATGCGGCCTCTAGCTCGTCTTCGCCGCAAATGTACGAGACCCAGCAAATAAAAAGCGAGAAGTTGCGCTGTCCAATTTCCCGCCTCCGTCTTTATTTGATTTTTGGCGCGTAAATATTTGGACCCAGGAACAGTCGTCGACGATCGAGGCGATTATATGGAAACATTCGATCGCGGCTGATCGTCTGAATCGCAGGGACCGCGATCGGGAAGATTATATGGAAACTAGCCTCAAGTTGTGCTAGCCGAATCAGTGGACGAACCTTAATTGTTCTTCATAATGTAACTGCTGTTCCAGGGGCGTAAGCTCCTCGGGGACCTCTTCAAGCAGGGGCTCAGGCGTGTCTTTCTCCGTTACCCCGCTAAGACTGGACTTAGGTCTTCCCGTGGAATGGACTGAGACGGAGGAGATGGATCGATCACGTGATTGGGAGGCAGGTTTACCAGGGCCGTGCTTGGCGGTTGACTAAAGATAAATAGGTAAAAAAAAAGATAAAAAAAACATAAATAAGGGACCGTTCATTTTTATCAGGGAGAGGGGGCTGGTGGAAATGAGGGGGGGGGGGTCACCCAAAAGAATACGGCCTCAAAGGGGGGGTCACCCAAAAAAATACAAGCACATAACAGGGAGGACGCGAAAAGTTTGTATTTTTTACAGCATGCAATATGTTTGTTACATGTTTCAACTCGCTTATATGTTTCTTATTTCACTCAATACTTAATAAAATTTCGGCGCGCTTCGCGCGCATGCAGAATTTAACATATAATATGCACTGATAGGCCTGCCGGGCAGTCTCTATGTTTGAAAGAACACACCTTAGGTAAGCGTGAGTTCAACGTTTAGTCATTTGGGCCGCGCTTCAAGCACATGAATAATAATAATTTCTTCATTTGCGGAGCGCATGAAAAATATTACATAAAGGCTCAGGAGCCCTTCACTAGGAGCTTTCATCTAACCTATATAATTAGCGTATTTCCTGGGCTCCTAACAGGCTTTGTTTACTATACACAAAAAACCATCTACCCTTTTTCTGAGGCTTGATGAAATGCGGTTATCAAAAGTTATGTGATCAAAGATTATGTGACCCCCTCTTTATGTAAAATGTCTTCTACTAGGTCAAATAGGGGACCTGAGGTGGGTGTCATGAAAACGTTTAATAGTTCTGAGGGGGGATCGGTTCCTTAGCTTTGACAGAAGTAAGAAAAACGTTAAGAAGAATGAGACTGCATCACTTAGGCAAGAGTCTATCTTACAGGGCAAGCATTTATAAGGGGGGGGGGGGCAGAAAAAATACATTGGATTTTGGGGGGCCACCTAAAAAAATACGGACATGAAAGGGGGGGCCACCCAAAAAAATACAGGGTCTCCCCTCATTTCCACCAGCCCCCCCTCCCTGATAAAAAATGAACGGTCCCTAAAATAAATTAACAGCATCATTTTGAGAGTCAAAGCGATAACGAAACCTGCTGGGGCGTGTGTATAACGGCTGGTCTTCATTTACCCTGATGAATGCTATTAGGGCTGGTTTACACACAAACGCAAGCGCAGACGCAAGCGCAAGGATATCAAACTAATACATTTCCTTTATGTGGTTTACACTAGAACGCAAGCGCAGACGCAAAAGCAAGAAAATCGAGACATTGCGTTCGTCTTGTGCTTGCGCTTGCTTCTAGTGTAAATCAAGCGCAAGCACACTAAATAAAGTTGATTTTAGGCTTGCGCTTGCGTTGCTGTGAGTAACACGTGCCTTGCGCTTGCGTTCGTGTGTAAACCCGCCTCCTTTCCTCCCCATGTCTGAGTATATTTTATCCATAAGCCACATGCTGTAGAGCGAAATGTGTTTTGTGTCGATACAATAATCCACCCTGGCAGGTGCGTTTGGTCATCAATTAAATAGCAACTGACCTCTCCTCCGCCACCACCAAACCCGCCAAAGCCTCCAAACCCGCCCCCGCCACCGCCCGCGCCCTCTTGGTGACTGCCCTGTTTCGCCTTTTCGTCCATCTCCTTCTTGAACTCCACAAGCTGTTCGCGAGTGTATTCAAGGCGCCTGGGAAAGAAATGTTAAAACAGGAGTTTAGTGCTGACATGAAACACAAAAAGGGCAGAAAATTATCCAAAGAAAAATCTATAGGCGGACGCAACATGAAAGTCAAGCATTGTAGTTTAGAACCATCGGCACCACTGGAAAGAGTGCCTTGAAAGTATTAAAACTGCCAAAGTTATAGAAGTTATAGATTTTAATTGAACGGAAAAAGCCGTCGAAAATTGGAAAATGGTTATAGACATTTATATGGGATTTCACAAGGGGTGGCAAGCTCTTAGATTTGACCTATCTTGCAATGTAAGCAACATTCGGGTTTCGCGCGCGCATGAGAATCCCAGCATTAATTACCGTCGATTTCATCTAAGCGAAAACACTTGAAAAGAAAAACGCCACTAATTAGGGGCGGTACTTCAAAGTTTTGATGTCTAAAATTAGACAGTTTGGCGCTTCAAACTTTGGCGTTTGGCGCATCAAACTTTGACATTTGCCAGGTTAAAAGCTTCAAGTGATTCAAACTTCGATTTATAACTACGTCCAAAAGCATTTCTATGAATTATCATGTTTTCCCCGCCGAATCTGGCGCAAATTCTAACGGTTTGGTAAATTTACCGTAATGTTTACATGCCAAAACCACAAAGTTGGCGTGGCAAACGTCAAAGTTTCACGTGCAAAAGCTTTGAGAACCGCCCCTAATTAGTGGCGGTTTTGTTTTCAAGTGTTTTCGCTTAGATGAAATCGACGGTATTCGTTTAAGCGGTAAGCGCGCGCAAGGGAACCCTTCCGTTGATCGCGCAATTATGACGACATAGACAAAATGTGTGACCTAACGAGGATCTCCAAAACATTTCCTTCAAACAACTAGAAGCCGAGAAAATGAGCTGTAACGAAAACATTCATGAGCTTCGCACTGCAAATCTGTCTTGTCAGACGTCCGCTAAAGAAATCATCGATGAATATGAAAGGAAAGTCTTTCGAGCTGCGGAAGTGGCTGCTGATTTTAAAGTTCGGAACGAGAGAGCGAATCTTTACAAGAGACGGCACTACTTAAAGGGCTTGTTGGACAGGAATAAACACCAAAGTAAGGAAGCTATCGACTCGGTCTGCAACAAGGCCAAACGCGTGATTGAGGTAATGAGTTTGTGAATAGCAACTGTACTGTTGGCATTTAAACGAATCATGTTAAAATTACAACAACAGAAACAACGTTAGAGTAGATTTCAGATGACGGTCGAAAGTAAATCAGACTTGAGTTCTCTACACGTTGGTATTGGTCTAGGTTTTTTTGGGGGCAATCAGAATGCGACCTAATCCAAGCACACAACGGCTATTTTTTTATTAGGTCTCCACTAAACGCAGGACGTGCTCACTTCGTGCCCTGATTGGTTTGTTGTTGAAAATGTTTCGTTTGTGATTGGCAAAGTTTGTTTATTTTGCGTTACGTTTTTGACACTCATCTAAAATGAGCTCTACCTAGCGATACCTCGGTTTGGGAGCTCTTTTTGTCTCCTTGTGTCGCTCTAGACTATCTGATACCTTTTCCAACAAATCGCGACAAACTTTTTTGATAGAAGTATTTTTTTTGTATAATTCAGCCTTGTGCAATTTCGCATTTGCTTAAAAATTTATCGAGCAGAAAGAGATATGGCAGTAAAATCACCAAACACGAATTATATAAAGAGGCAATTATGTTGTACTTGTACATATATATGCCTTTGATTGTTTAAATAGATGTTTCTAACTAGCTTTGCATCTTTTCTAACCGCAGCACCTCTTAGTCTTGTTGATGCTGTTTTATTTCGTTTTTTTCTCTTGTTTTATAAGTCAGTGAGGTATCTGTGTATCTGTTTTTTTTTTCTTGGATTAAAATTACACACCGTGATTCACTCAGATAGAAGGAGCATGGGTGAATCCCCGTCTCCTTTTGTAAGTCCAAATTCTAACAAACAAGTTCCTTATCATCAGATCATGGTGGAAAATAAACGACGAGAGCTGGAAACAATGGTGAAAGAGTTAGAGTCAAAGCACCAACAGGAGCTTCATCAAATGCGAGATAACACACGCAGTGAAACTATCCGAGAGTTTATAGAGAACAACCCTAAGTACATGATGTGTAGAACGGAAGCCGTTAAAATGTCACCTGTCTGGAAGAGAGAAACGTGTACCCAACATAATATGATAGAGGGAAGAGACAAACTACAGGGGAGAAGTGATGAAGCACCAGGCGCAGTCCTTAGTGGCTCTCTAACAGGAGGCAAGGGAGAACCTTTGTCACGTGATAGCATGCATGACGGGTCTACAAGTGAAACGTCCACGACTGCATCTTTCGGTAATGACGACTTCCGCTTGATGGCTGGAACTCGGGGCGAGAATATTGAGAAGAGTAATAGGAAGTGCGAACCACACGAGACATTAGTCATGGGGAGGACTATGCCATCTGAAGTAGATGTAAAAGAACCTTCCGACAGCGGGGAACGGAGCCAAATACAAGAAAATAAATGTACTGAGTTAGCGGCCCTTGAAGAAATGGTAGCACAAGTATCAGAACCTGAAGCCAGCAAGGTAGAACATGGTGCGGATATTGTTTTGGAGTGCTGCTCTTGTCAAGTTAAAGATCAAGGACTTCTTGTCTGCTCTGGCTGCATGAAGAGATTTTACTGTAGTGAAGAATGTCAGTTAAAGGACTGGAACACCCACAAGATGGAGTGCATGTTCATCAACCCTGAATACTGAACCGCGCTAAGTCGTGAAATTACTCCAAAGTGTTGCAAAATATTAAAATATTATACTTAATAAAACCAGTTTCTACCATTTACACTTAGTCCCGTACATTTAATTTGCCTTGCTGATCGCACAAACAAACCAAATCTTATATACCCCTTTGAATGAATGAATGAATGAATATACTTTATTTATACACGGTTATCCCTATTAAGTACGTATTTTATAAAAATATATGTAAGAAAAATATTATTATAATTATATATATATATATACTATCCCTAAAACTACCTAAAACTACCTTAACCTGTTTTCCATGAGAGCCGTGTTGGAAGAAATAATAATAAAAACGATATTACGATTTTGAGAAATCATAGGAAGTCCCTGCAGCCCGCTTTAAATGCATTTAGGGAGTCTGCGTGCCGTAACTCTGAGGGTAGGCTATTCCAAAGCACCGCACCACTATAGCTGAAGCTGTTTTTCAAATAGTTTGTGCGGGGCTTTGGAATAGCTAGCTTGCCCTCGGTGTCTCTCAGGGAATAAGCCGCTACGGTGTCCGGCTAGTGAACATGGACTTAAGGTAATCGGGAGCAAGTCCATTGAGTGATTTAAACACCATTACAGCTTTATGATAGTTCTGGAGTGAACGAATATTTTTCCACCCCAGACTATCAATTAGAGGGTCGGCATTAGCGTCATTAAACCGAGGGTTCCGAGGGTCATTTAACCGAGGGTTGGAGTAACCGGGATTCTACAGATAGTACAGAAAGGGGACGTGATGGCTATGATTCAGTATTGTCCTGACCCAAATGAGCCAATCACGGTTCTCGAAATATCACTTTGTCAACTGGCTCCTCACTGCATTGTGGTTCAATGATTTGAATGTGAGCGTATACATTTTAATCTCATCACGTCTTCATGTACGTTAGCTCATGAACACCATTCATAAATACACTCCTCCGCATGCCAGCTATAAAAGAAGATGACTTACCTTTCCGGACACTCATCCGGCCTCATCTCGGGCACTTTGGGGAGGGGACGGCGGGAGTGCATGTCCAGTTTTTTCTGTAGCTTCATCAATTTCTCGATTGACTTTTTCGCTTCTTTGATGATGGCGATTTTTTCGCTCGAAGCGCGAGGAACTTTTGGTTGAAGTCAAACTTGTACTGATGAATCTGCCAAGGTAAGGTGTTATTTTCAGGATTTTTCGAGGTTAACGACGGACCATTTGAATTTCTATGGGACAGGTGCGCAAACCCCCCCCCCAAAAAAAAAAAAGCAACGGCCAATCACGTAGCGAGTTCGATCGACGACGGGGAAACTCCCTATATTTTTTTTAACGGCCAATCACGTAGCGAGTTCGGCATCGACGACGGGGAAACTCGCTACTTGATTGGCCGTTGCAAATGTAAACAACGCTGAAACTGGAGCAACGTCTTTTCTGGGGCCAAATGGCTTCAACCGCGCAAATCGGTGAAATTGGCTTGTCGAAGTTCAACGGAAAAAATACCGAAATTCACCGTGTTCGGATGTTTAATCGAGACAGCGCTGCTTTGTAGGAAAGATATATTCAAGACGGTTCTCCTGGTGTGATCAGGGCGCCGATCGAGTGGCGTTTTATCGAAGAAACTCGGGCGCGATGTGGGGCGTTCGAGATTGTTGTATGGGGCCTTCCCCTCTGGTTAGAGGGGTCTGGTGGAACCCTCGGAAACAAACTTCAATGCCTCTAGACGAGGAAAGGACAACCGGAGAACTTAATGTAAGTCTTCTACTTTTATTTGCCATAATTTACCAGAACTCAGTGAAGATTTTATAGCAATTTAGCGAGTTTATCGATTACCCTTATACAAAGCCTCATAAACACTATAAATATCGCCAAGCCAGAATAAACTTTTTATAGCCATTAAAGTAAACGACCATTGTACTTGGGCTGCCTGTGTCGCCCCACATTTCGCGCGGCAAAATCATCTCTCGTACATTGAGGCATTTCTATGACCCTAAACCCCACGGAAATGCTCAGGGGCGTAGCCAGGGGAGGGGAGGGGGCACAGGGGGACGCGGCCCCCTTTCTCGGGAGATTTTCCCATACATTTACTGTATTTGCCGGAGGAAATTTGAAAATTTTCGTCCCATGTTTTCACTATCCGCCCCCCTCCCAACGAACATTCCTGGCTAGGCCCCTGATCCTGGCTACGCCCCTGATGCTTGCTACGCAGGCTAGCTAACAACTAACCTGGTCAAGTAATTTAAGAAGTTGTACTCGTTTCTTTTCGGCGTTAACACGCTGGCTTTCTGGTACCACGTAGTCTTTGGCAGTCTTCAGTTTATAATCTCCCATATTCTCGCGGGCCTCTTTGATAGCAGCTTTGTCTTTCGGATCCTCGTAATGCTCGTCTGGCTTGTTGCGGTTCAGTTCATCCCACTGAAACGTGAAACAATAACAATGTTTACAACCGATTTCACAGTTACGTGCACAATCGGCTTTTAGAGTCCTCATTCGACATCGTGATTCGACAGTAAACTCGAAGTGCTTGGTAATCAGGCCGTCAAGTCTTGTGTTTATGTTTTCTGCGAAAGCTTGATCCATTTTCTCAAGTCTCACTCACTTCCGTCCACCAGCTGGATTTCAGTGCATCACTGTGTGGTGTATGGAATTCTGCACGTAATTGTGAACTTGGTTGCAAGTAATGCGATGCGAGGCGATAGTTTACTTCCTCGCCAAGTAGCAAAAAATAACAAAAATAAATGAACAATTGAGCTGTACGATGTTTGTTGTGTACCACACAGTCTTCCTGAATCTAACAAGTGGAACCACAGAATGTGAAACAATTGAGCCTTTCACTTTGAGGTTGCATGGTGTGTATTACATAGCGCTAAGCCTTGAGATAATAACGACCACACAAGTGATAAAAGGACCTAAGCTACAGACGCCTTTAGTTTGATCAATGTGCCAGAAGGAATCGCACATGCTAATCATTTGTTGCGAATTGTCCCGTGTAACACCACCTTAACGGACATGTCAGGTAAATAAACGGTGGAATACCTGCGCCTGCCGAGCTAGCCTCTTTTGCCGCCTGGCCTCAGCCTTCTCAAGGGCTTTAGCAACTTTTCCTCCCAGCTGACTCTGACCGCCTGCAGTTTGCTGCACCTGCTGCTGCGGTGTCATCTTATCAGCGGTACTCTGTCGTCGGAGTTGTGCCGCACGAAATGATGACGTCTGTTTTTTTGGTCCACCCTCCGCTCCCTCTCCCCCACGGGATGCGGGACCTTCAGCCTCGTACAGAAGTTGTTGTAAGTAGTCAGGTTTGCTTGCACGAAAGGATGCAACTTCGTGGCTGGTTAAGAAAGCACGGAGGACTATTCTTTCACACTCAATCTCATCTTTGAATCTGGAAAAGTACAACAGTAACAGCATAAATAATTTATGGACCTTGTCTACTTTGATTGGTCGAAAGATTCAAGCAAAGGCACTTTAAACACTGATACGTTCTGGAAAAAGCTTGATCCTCTCAAGTTCAGGATGGGGTTCTCTTCTGCTAAGATATGCTGACGGGACAAGTATATAGGTGACAATCCCAACCAAACTAACTCTCTCGACGGTTTTAGGGATATATACCTTTTCTGTACTTTCCTCAGACCAATTGCATACTTTTCTGACTCCCATGCCATCTCTTTGTGAACCAGGTCGATCTAGCAACATAACAGTGATATCAACAAACAAACATACAAAAAGCAAAACAAACAAACAAGAAGCAAACCAATTAACTAGCAAACAAATGACAAACCAAACATTGACCAAAAATTCAATCATTCATTGAAATGCAATTGGCTTACATAATGGGAACTGGAAAACTGGTTCAAATACTCATTAATTATTCATGACCTAATCAGCCAACCAGAGCTTTCATTTTGTACCACGTGCAGGAGCTTGAAATCCCAGGAAGATACTGCAAGTGGGACTTGAAAACTTTTCAAGGTCCAAGGACCTCTGAACTATGAATATTCATAGTTCAAAGGTCCTTCCTTGGATCTAGAAACTTTTTCTAGATCCAAGGACCTTTGAACTATGAATATTCATAATTTCAAGGTCCTCACCCTCGAAAAGTTTCTACTAGTCATTCTTTGCGCCGTGCAAAGGCAGACCGTAGGAACCGCTCCGTGAGGAGACGAAAGTCTCCTCTCTCGGAGAAGTCAATGCAAAGAAGACTATATGCTTGTGCGCCGCCAACCTCCATGTGGGATAGGCTTTATGGAAACACTCTTGATCTTTTCACTTCTGCGCATGACTAGTGACGCAATCCAAGTTCATAATTCATAATTTCAAGGCCCTCGCCATTGAAATGTTTTTGTACTAGTCAGCCGTACAATGGCAGACCGTAGAAACCGTTACGCGACAACACGAGTCTCCTCGTGTAGAATACAAAGGACCTTGTTCCAGACTATATGCATGTGCGCCGCCAACTTCCATGTGGGACAGGCTTTATGGAAACAATCTTGACTTTTTAATTTCTGCGCATGGCTAGTGACCTAATTCAAGTTTCACAAGTAAAAAAAATATGATTATATTGATAAATCCTGTTTGGGTAGGGTACAGAGATTAAACATTATGTCCCAGGCTATTATCTGAGTATTTCAAATGACTAAAAAATATGAATGGAGATTGTTTCAACATTGATCGTTTTCCCTCTGTGTTGGCTAATTACGTCATGAATAATTATTGAGTATTTGAAGTAATTCAAAAGGCTCCTATTCGGACTTGATGGGATTTCAAAGACCACGCAATTAGTTCTTCGGCTCGGACTGGAACTAATTGCGCGGACTTTGAAATCCCGTCAGTCCTCATAGTCGGCTTTTAAAATTACATAAAAGTGATGTACATGCTTTATAAATGTACACTTTGTAAATCATGATATAATTACATCTATTGATATAGCTTGGGAGAGGGCTAAGTTTTAAGTTTGGAAAAAGTCTAAACTATTTCGGAGCTCTCTTGTTTCTTGTAAACCGTGCACATGCAATATACAATAGCCTTGATAGTAACACACCTTGTCTTGGGTTTTCAACTCCAGGTCCTTACGGATTTCAGGGTCGATGATAAACTCCTAACAAGGCAAACAAATGGGAAAGTGATACAAAGTGATGGGAGTTACCTTCTTGAGATATACAACAGTATTAATATTTGTCGGGCGTATTGTGTGTATTGGGTGATACTGGAATGCACCTATTTCAATTAACGTTCATAGATGGAAATGTCTTGTCTGAGATCGCAGCAACTCATGCCAATGTAATTGTTTTTTTTTAGTGTAGTTTGACTTGTCAAATTCGAATAAAAAGCGACTTTACCATGCTGCATGGTTCACGATACGAAATTTGTATAGACAAGTAAGCTAAAATTTGAATCCAGCACTTGAAATAGTTCCCTTTAAATAGTAAAACTGGCAAGTTTAAAACTTGCGAATATATACCCATGTAAATAAATCATATTTGTCAACAGAATTTGTATGCGAAAATGGCAAGGGGTGGCACCTTTTGTCATTCCTTGCCTTCCAAAATTTAAAAAGATCTATAATTTCGCTTGATTTTAACTTACAAACCTGAAACTTTGCATTTTTACTATTTTCTGTGCCTAGTGATGTGAATAGATTTTAGCTAGCTGTCATTTTAAAACGTTACAAATATGATTGCGTTTTCGCAAAACGGATTAGATTAGTCAGGGGCGTATGATCCAGGCCTTTTGTTTTTGGAAGCCATCCGGGACTAGGCTTGTGACTCGGTCTGAAAAGCCATTTAGCAACAATGATTATCGCCAGCTATAAAAGAGTTCTCTTTCAGATCTACAAAATAGATAAAGGCGGGTAGATACACGGGTATTTCTTTCAGATCTACAAATAGATAAAGGCGGGTAGATACACGGGTATTTCTTTCAGATCTACAAAATAGATAAAGGCGGGTAGATACACGGGTATTTCTTTCAGATCTACAAAATAGATAAAGGCGGGTAGATACACGGGTATTTTCAATACTTCGCGAACAATTTGGAAGCCAGTGCTTCCTTGGCTTTCAGACAGATACGCCTCTGATAGTGTCGCCAGTTTTTAACTTTTTGCCCCTAAACTTCGCAAATTCTAACTAATTCAAGATGCTCTTTCCCGTGGTATGGAGAGATTTTAGCTAAAACGCTCGTATCCAAAGATTTCGTGACGTCACGTTGCGCCCGCCTATTGGATGAGGTGAGGTTCTTGTGATATCCGGAATGAACAGTGTCGAGTTTCTTGCTGTCTTGTCTCGACATTGTTTATTCAGTATTATTATTCAGTAAACAATACTTTCGCGATGAACAAAGTTCATTTTCTCTCAAGCAATTTTTTTTACACAAGCACTTTTTTAAATAGCGAAGCCATTCAAGTGCTCTATGGCCCATGATGCATAGAAACGCGCGTAGAAACAGCAATCTGATTCTTGAAGACCACCAAATTGCGTGATTCCCAAAGTAAAGCGCGCGCTCTTAGCCAATCAGAATCAAGATTATGAGAAATGAATGTTACACAACTACCAGGATGCAACGCGCGCAAACTAGGCACTTGATTTGTGAAATGTAACACAACTACCGACATGCAGCGCGCGCATTCACTATAGCTCGGATCGTCCATTGAAATAGGTCTATACCAAATTCAATAAATGTTGCTTTGGGAGTTGGTCACTAAAGAAAAGCTCTTCCCTTAAAAGGCTTCATTCATATACCAAAGGACCCAGAACGTCTAAACAAAATGCGATGATATCGGAAAGGGGTGCTGGTTGCTAAGGACGGTCATCCAAGCTATTATCAGAGAGCAAAGGAAATAGCGTACCTCGGCTGACAGTTGGACATGCCCCGGAAGATTCTGGTTTCGACCCATTAGGCGTTTGAATTCCAACCTCATCTCGGCTACCTTCTGGCGAACTTTCTGTGAACGAAATTGATTATTTTCTCATTAGGTTTTTAGTTATTAGACAAATCGCTGGAGAGTGGAATTGGTAGGAAGAATGTAAAAGAATGTGTAGGACAAAAGCCCAATCCCGTGAAGAGCTTTTTTCTAGCCATAACGGCATAAGGCCTATTATTAGGATCTTACTAGAGCTGTCTTACCAGACACGCGAGGAGCGTAGTTCGAGAAACCGTTTTGTCATTATGTAGAAATGCATGTACAATGTGGTATGATCTACACCACGACCATTAGTTTGCGAATAAACCCACAGGAAAGTGAGCACCACAGGGGTGACTGAGGTTACGAGGCTGAGACCATGTCTGTTCTCTAACAGCTTGCTATCAAGAGACACCCGAGGTCTGCTCAAACGTTCAAAAAACAGGGACGCAGGGTATACCATACCGAATCATTACAGAGAGCTGATAAAAAACAATTATCATATAAACCAAAGTGTCGTTTCATCATGATTTCGGCGACTGAGAAATATCGTAATTCGCACGTGTGAAAAATTACAATAATGCCCACTATCGCGAAATTCATCAAATCGAAAATTTTTCACAAAAAAGCTGCGCTCACTCGAGAGATATCAAAATTTGAATACTCAAAGATAAATTCCATATATCCGCGCGCCCATGTATTATTCTCTATTAAAGAGCCCTAGTCAGCCACTCCTTTGTTATTGTTTTCAGTCGATAGGAGACCACGAATTACGTGTAGAAATCTCGAAATAGTCTTCTAAAAACGAAGTTTTATTATTTGTTTATCGAATTCAATCGCAAATAATGCACTACATTCTCTAAATCAGCCGATGGAAATGGATGCTTTCTCTGACTCGGTATGTTGCTAGGCTGACAAAATGGAGGCTGACAGAGGCTCTTTAAAAACATAAATATATTCTATTGTGATGTGAATTGCAGTAAACTGTCAATTCTCACTTGTCGTGAATAGTATCATAAGCGGCTACTCACTTGTTTCTTTTCTTCGGCAAGCTTCATCATCCGATCATGCTCGGCCTTTTGCTTTTCAAGTTCAATGCTACAATCAACAACGACAAAGGATAAGACAGACATTACCCAATGTGTTGAGGATATTAATCACAAGCTCCATCTGTCACTCATTGTATAGTGCATTATGTGTAGTGCATCAGACACTGGTGCAAGTGGACATTCCCTTTTCTATTGCGTGCCAATGGCAATCATTACACCTGCTGCTATCCTTACCTGTAGAAATTCGGATCGTCGATATCGTCAACTTTCTTTTCAATTTCTTGGCCATCCTCGCCTATAATTTTCTGTAAATTCAGAATGAAATTAACGTGTATTTGTAGAATTTGAACAACAGACTTGATCGATTTGCGTTTAGCGCCATGGAAAAAAGGAAACAAAATCTTTACTTAATAAGCATAGCACTTTTTGAGCGTATATTCATGACACAAAAAGCTAATGAAATCGTTTTAAATGAAATGCTTCATTTGCGCTAATAATGAACACGGCAAGAAGGAATTGAACTCGACAGGTAGCAGCCTTACTCTCATACTAGAAGAATGTGATGAATTGTAAACTTTGTCAGTGACAAGTGAACCTTGAACGATAACAGTTCTATTATAATGGTCTTTAAGAAAGTTACAGCAGGGTTCTAGGGGTGAATTTTGAAAGCACATTTAATACGCTCTCTACGATAAGTATGTGGCCATACATTTTCAGTTTGAAATGTCAGCGTTAAGGTCATTCAAACTAAACAGGCATGGGAAAATTGGCCATTCGTCATTAACTAACTGTTTCCATCTCTAAAGAAGGTCCATGAATCGATTAAGAAAATATACAAGTTGAAATTTTAAAATGTGCGTTGTTTAAAAAGAATATGAAATATCTTCATAGTGTGCCGAAAATAGTATGTGAAAGATATCTATATAAAATATATATATAAAAATAAGAAAACACAAGACAAGAATATGCGAAATTGGATACAAAAATAAGCAAGGAATCTAATATAAAAATGGCAATTCTCTAGTACACATTATGCTGTTGTTTTGCGCAGAAAGTCTAACTTAAATAACATAACTCCCCTCAATTGACATTTTGTTTAAAGCATGACAACAAAATAATAGAGTACTAATGGAGTTAACTTGATGACGAGAAGACAGGGTTGCAAGACAGAAGGTGTATGGATGGAAGAAAACGACGAAACTTAGGCATACCTTAAGAGAAGGTAGAGACACTTTATGAGGAAGCTTGAGCCCTTTGATCGCCTCATCCATAAACTTATGAACGAAAAAGTTTCCATCTGCACCCACAGTGAACACATATTTGTCGTCAAAACTCGTGCGGATCTGCGTGATGGCGCCATGGTGGTTGTCATGGATACTGAAGGACCAATAGTGTGAGAGATGTTCCAAGTCGCTACCAGTTTCCACGGGGTGTATACGCACAAGGCCATCGTCCATTCCAAACAAGAGAAACTTGCCAGAGTGCCTAAAATAAAAAAGTTACACTGGAATTTCTTCTGACAGACACAACATTACATCGACGTTGACTAAGGAGCTGGTACTACAAAACTGTCCAAACACCAGGAACACCATGTGTTCTGAGTTGAACTTACATATGATCGGTGGACAGGGGGCGCACATTCTTTGAATGTCATGAGTTCGTTCATATTCAACGTACATCGATGCAAATGAGTAGGAGAGTATACGGGTATATCTTATCACAAGACGCTGAACTTGTACTATCGACTGTGTAGAAGTGCTTACGTGAAGTAGACGGATCTGATTGGAGCATCATTACTGTCGTCTACTGGAATCGATCGAACTGGTTCCCCTGATGTGTCATCTTCAGTTTTCCCATCTGGGGGCTTTTGATCTTCCTTGAAATCACACTCGTACAGATAACCCGCGTCCCAGCCATCCTGGGGTATAAAACAAGTTCAATAAGTAGTGCAATAGGAGATACACTACTCCCAGTAAAATATACACTCACCATGGAGAGCCAGAATGTCTCCATTTTATTTCCGTAGTAGAAAGCCTTGACAATGGATCCCGGGTCATGTTCCTCCTTCGCTTCTTCTTCTGTCTCTTCCTGTTTCTCTTCCTCTTCTTCTGCCTCCTCCTCTTCCTCATCCTCTAGTCCTCGGGCGCGACGACGCGCACGCTCTGCTTCCTTTGTCTTGCGTTTCTCCTCCTCTTCCTTGGCTTTCCTTGCCTCCTCTTCAGCTTGCTGATTCGTACAACAAGATAAGCAGTTAGTTACCAGATTCGACATGCCACAGTAAACATGACAGCCGCTGTTACCGAACAACGGTTCTTAACGGAAATTATTTGAAACTTTTACTTCAGTGATTTCACTTTCGTCGAGGCTATAGTCCACATCTAGGGGCCAGAGGTCTGGGGTATACACTGAACAAAGTTTCGAACTTGGTCAGAAGTGACCAGGCTGATTTTCACTAAGTTTTGAATGATCCAAGCAGGTTTTTAAAATTCTGAAGCTAGACCCTGCTTATGCAAATGAGTAAACAAATAGTTCCGCCTATAACGATAGGATTTCAAAATGCTAGTGCACATCAAGCGGAGAACTGAACATATGGACGAAGTAGTTGTATGTTCGAATACCAAGAGATGTGTCCTAGCTTGAGACTCACCCTCAGCTTGTCCTTGACACTCTTGAACCGGTACTCGGTGATCTTGAGGTCGGTCAGCGGCAGGTGGAACGTCTTACTCGTGTCATACTCACCAGGCTGGGGAGCCTCGACCTGAAGTACGGTACCGTCTTTACAGCTCACTAGCAAGCCCTTTCCTTTCTGGGGAATTGATGAAATGCACATTGACCACACATCTTCATGGGAATAGTGCACTAGAAGTGCATGCAAATGTTCTTCCAATATTATTAATATCGTTTTGCAATCTAAGTGTAATGTTTCCAGTATTTTATCAAATGCACTTAGCCAATCAGAAACGAAACCCATTCAACAACAAAACAATCAGGGAAGTAAGTAAGTACGGCTTGCGCTTATAGTCGTGACCCAAGGAAACAAAGACCACTGTGTTTGGTTTTAGTTCGGATTCTGATTCAATGACGAAATTAAAATGGTGTATTCATAAATATTCCACTTTAAGCGACTACTTTGGGAGCCGGTTGTGTAACAGTTTTGTGTTTTCTAGGCAGGAGCCCTACGAACCCTGCACCCACCTTTCCCTTCTTGGACCACTCTATGGACACGACCGGCGATGCTGTCTCTACAAACCCAATGGGCCTGTAGGTCTCCCCGATGGTGAAGAAGAACACGGTGCAATCATCACTCTAACCGAAAAACATTTACCATGCATTAATTTGTGAAGAACACAGTGATAAAAATTAACACCTATTTACTGGAACTTCGGGAAAGCAGTAGGTTTTGTGGTCTCGAGACCGCTGATGTTTCCCGAAGCGGAGCTGTGGTCTATCACCTCGTCTGAGCAGACGGGTAAATAGACGGGGTTCTCGTCTTTTGCCGAATGACACACTGACAAACAAGGACGAGAAACTCGTCACAAGACAAAAAACCTCGTCAAGACGAGTTTCCCATCCCTAGTGTGAATACGGCTAAATTGTTCTGTTTACACTTTCGATACTCTTCCTGCGAGCGTCTAATGCTGCCCGTTTTTATACAAACATCAGAGTAATGACATAACTTGGCGTTCAGATATCAAGTGTACGCTCACTTGGTATACAAACATCAGAGTAATGACATAACTTGGCGTTCAGATATCAAGTGTACGCTCACTTGGTATACAAACATCAGAGTAATGACATAACTTGGCGTTCAGATATCAAGTGTACGCTGACTTGGTACACAAACATCAGAGTAATGACATAACTTGGCGTTCAGATATCATGTGTACGCTCACTTGGTATACAAACATCAGAGTAATGACATAACTTGGCGTTCAGATATCATGTGTACGCTCACTTGGTATACAAACATCAGAGTAATGACATAACTTGGCGTTAAGATATCATGTGTACGCTCACTTGGTATACAAACATCAGAGTAACATAACTTGGCGTTCAGATATCATGTGTACGCTCACTTGGTATACAAACATCAGAGTAATGACATAACTTGGCGTTCAGATATCAAGTGTACGCTCACTTGGTATACAAACATCAGAGTATTGACATAACTTGGCGTTAAGATATCAAGTGTACGCTCACTTGGTATACAAACATCAGAGTAATGACATAACTTGGCGTTCAGATATCAAGTGTACGCTCACTTGGTATACAAACATCAGAGTAATGACATAACTTGGCGTTCAGATATCAAGTGTACGCTCACTTGGTATACAAACATCAGAGTAATGACATAACTTGGCGTTCAGATATCAAGTGTACGCTGACTTGGTATACAAACATCAGAGTAATGACATAACTTGGCGTTTAGATATCAAGTGTACGCTGACTTGGTACACAAACATCATAATAATGACATAACTTGGCGTTCAGATATCAAGTGTACGCTGACTTGGTACACAAACATCAGAGTATTGACATAACTTGGCGTTCAGATATCAAGTGTACGCTCACTTGGTTTAGAGTCCTAAAGTGATGACGTCACAAAAACAAAATTTTCGATTTAGCAATATTTGTTTTTATTTTTGATCTCGAAAGGGCATACCGATTGAAAGCTACACACCAAAAATGAGGTGAATCGGTTGAAACGCGACCGAGATATGGCCCGCTGAATACATAATTTTCTTTAACAAATCACTGTATTTTGAACTCAGTTCATAACTTTATGAACTGAACCAAAAATACAGTGATTTGTTAAAGAAAATTATGTATTCAGCGGGCCATATCTCGGTCGCGTTTCAACCGATTCACCCCATTTTTGGTGTGTAGCTTTCAATCGTTTCCCCTTCGAAATCAAGGAACAAATATTGCCAAATCGATTTTTTTAATTTGTGACGTCACACTTTAGGACTCTATTACACTCGTGTGTAAAGACGTGTTCACAGTGCATCATGGGTAATCATGGCAAGACGGGGGAAGCAATTCAGCATCGAACTGAAAATCATGACTCAGACGTCTCACTTTTAGGCTTTCTCCAATCAGGACATGTCTTACAGGTGTTGAAAAACATTCTAAAACGGTTGCAAGTCCGCGATGCAAAGTTCTGAGAGCGCGAACTCATCTATTTTTTTTCGGGATTCCTGTCTACCCCCCGCGCTCACCCCAGTTGCCAGTAGTTCTCCATCCTTGTCAATAGTCATGACGTTGACGGGTTTGGTGTGCGGCTTGAACACTTGAGTCAAGGTCAATTCGTAGTTGAACTTAGCCTTCTTGGAGCGCACTTGTGACGGGTCAACTTTATTCAACGTCAAGAGACGCACCACGCCATCAGCAAAGCCAGCAAGGATGTTGGACCCTTTCATCTCCACCTGATGGTCACATAGAACATGCATGGTGGGTAACAGCTATTAGTCAAATCACACTAGTGGTATATTGCCAATGCTGCGTTCTGATTGGTTGAGCTACTAGTAGGCTATAAGTTATAGCCTACTAGTAGCGAAAAGTGTCGGATATGAAAGCCAGAAAATGGCAAATGACCAGACCAGAAAACGTTTTGGCTATGCAAATTGACCTACTAGTGTGAATTGACCTACTAGTGTGAATTGACAATCCTCTCGGCCTCATGGGCTATTGACTCAGGGCCCATTCGGGCTCGAGGAATAATGTTAAATAATCACAGATTTAAGTAATTATCAGCGTTAGTCAATGAGATTTCAAAAAAGGGCCTAGAAAATGGATTAAATTTGGAAAACGAAGAAAACTTCAAACTTCCATCTACTTGAGTACACTTGCGATGTGTGGCCAAACGAGACCGAAGTTGGCGCAAATTGCATGAAAATTTGAACATGTTCAAAGTGGACGTAAGTGAACAGATGTCATCGCAAGACCACTCCGCAAGACCGCGCAAGTCATCACAAGTTTGTGGCCAAACGGTTCGAAAGTCGACGAAAGCCTAATTGCGCACTTCATCAGTAACAACGAAAATATAACTGTCACCTGTGGACACTTACGATTTTCGGCACCCAGAGTAGGCTCGAGCCAGCAGTGCTGTACTTGGTGTGACACATTTGTGTCTTGGTCACATAGTCATATACACGTACAGTATCTGAAACAACAAGATCGCAAGGGTCGCAAGGCTCGTAAGCACTGAGTCCAAGGGGAGCGATGTGTTTTCTATCAAAATAAGGAGTTATTCGAGCACATGTTTCTAGTTCACTTAACTGAACATCTCTACATCATGATTTTTGAGAACTCGCGCAATGGAGAAAACATGCCCTTGCCGTTTCAATAGAAAGCCTAAGTTACAAGAACATGCTACTGTCTTGGCAGGGAACAGGGAACATCCCCCCTAAAAATTCCTGTGATAGGCCTAGCTGATAGTCACATGCTCGAAAAGAACTGACCTCTTTAAGCATGAGTTCGACGTTACAACATAGCAATTGATCATTCGTGACACACTTCACGCACACAAAGAATAGTAAACTCCTTTCATTACTCAAATGCCCTTCTCATTGTCTCAGCGAGAATAAGTTATGGGAAAGGTCAATTTTGACCGAGACAGTGAGAGGAGCGAAGAAAAGAACACGGAAGCGCCAAGCGCATGCGTGATGTGACGACAACGTACGTCGCCGAAGGGGAGGAGGGTGGGCAAAATTCATTCCCAACACCCGCGTCCCGACGTTGGTTTTTGAAAAGACCACGATATTGTGAAATCTACTGCTTAAATTACCCTGAAAGTGTGATAAATTACGTAAGACGTTACCAGGAAGGAATGCAGGGAATAACACGGGATAACATTCTCGCGTAGCGCAATTACGAGGGAATTTCAGTAATGAAAATAGTGAAGCGAACAAAACGGGAAATTAAATTTGGCGTTGTTCAACAACATGCACCCATACAACACACCAATAAGATAATTTAGCATTACTTGAAGCCAGCAAACCGAGAAATTGAATTTGGCAGTTTCAAAAACACCCAAACTAGTAACAAACCAATCAAAGAATTTAGCATACTAGAAGCCAACAAAGCCGCGAGAAATTGATTATGGCGGTGTTTAAAAAACACCCATACAACCAATCGGAGAATTTAGCATTACTATGAAGCCAACAAGCCGAGAAATTGAATTTGGCAGTGTTACAAAAACTCTAATATAACAAACAATCGGAGACAGTATGAGGGTAGGTTAACTGTATGTTAACGAACCCATACGGGAAATTGAATTTCGCGTTGTTCAACAACATGCACCCATGGCCATGCAACAAACCAATCATAGAAATTAGCATTACTTGAAGCCAGCAAGCCGAGAAATTGAGTTTGGCGGTGTTTTAAAAGCACCCATATACTAGTAACAAACCAACAGAGAATTTAGCATTATTTGAAGCTAACAAGCCGAGAAATTGAATTTTGGCGGTGTTTCAAAAACACCCATACGACCCATACCAACCAACCAATCAAAGAATTTAGCATACTAGAAGCCAACAAGCCGAGAAATTGAATCTGGCGGTGTTAAAAAACACCCATACAAACCAACAAATCGGGGAGAATTTAGCATTACTATGAAGCCAACAAGCCGAGAAATTGAATATGGCGGTGTTACAAGAACTCTAATACAACAAACCCATCGGAGAATTTAGCATTTACTATGAAGCCAACAAGCCGAGAAATTGAATTTGGCGGTGTTACAAAAACACTAATACAACAAACCAATCGGAGAATTTAGCATTTACTATGAAGCCAACAAGCCGAGAAATTGAATTTGGCTGTGTTACAAAAACACTCATACAACAAACCAATCGGAGAATTTAGCATTTACTATGAAGCCAACAAGCCGAGAAATTGAATTTGGCAGTGTTACAAAAACTCTAATACAACAAACCATCGGAGAATTTAGCATTTACTATGAAGCCAACAAGCCGAGAAATTGAATTTGGTGGTGTTACAAAAACACTCATACAACAAACCCATCGGAGAATTTAGCATTTACTATGAAGCCAACAAGCCGAGAAATTGAATTTGGCAGTGTTACAAAAACACTCATACAACAAACCCATCGGGGAATTTAGCATTACTATGAAGCCAACAAGTCGAGAAATTGAATTTGGCAGTTTTACAAAAACTCTAGTACAACAAACCCATCGGAGAATTTAGCATTTACTATGAAGCCAACAAACCAATCAGAGAGTTTAGCATTACTATGAAGACAACAAGCCGAGAAATTGAATTTGGCTTGAATAACAAAAATTCAATTGGCGGTCTAAATTGACTCAAGTAGCAGGGCTCGCGCCCGTAATACAGTAGAATAAACCGGAACAAAAAGGACGGACGCAGCACCTGCTAACTGAGTCGAATCAAAACCGTCCGGAGACAGTATGAGGGTAGGTTAACTGTATGTTAACGAACCCCTATGATAGCGACAAAGGCAACAGGGACTACGAGAATTTAGCATAGTGAAACGAACAAAGCGGGAAATTGAATTTCGCGTTGTTCAACAACATGCACCCATGGCCATGCAACAAACCAATTATATTGAAGCCAGCAAGCCGAGAAATTGAGTTGGCGGTGTTTTAAAAGCACCCATATACTAGTAACAAACCAACCAGAGAATTAGCATTATTTGAAGCTAGCAAGCCGAGAACAAGCAGCGTTTGCATTACTATGAAGCCAACAAGCTGAGAAATTGAATTTGGCGGTGTTAGAAAAACACTCATACAACAAACCAATCGGAAAATTTAGCATTACTATGAAGCCAACAAGCCGAGAAATTGAATTTGGCGGTGTTCAACAAACCAATCGGAGAATTTAGCATTACTATGAAGCCAACAAGCTGAGAAATTGAATTTGGCGGTGTTACAAAAACACTCATACAACAAACCAATCGGAGAATTTAGCGTTTCTATGAAGCCAACAAGCCGAGAAATTGAATTTGGCGGTGTTACAAAAAGACTGATGCAACAAATCAATCGGAGAGTTTAGCATTACTATGAAGCCAACAAGCCGAGAAATTGAATTTGGTGGTGTTAGAAAAACACTCATACAACAAACCAAAACGTCTGAGAATTAAGCCATAGATCGTGAGGATTAAGAGCCATGAAGCTTCGGCGACGTACGAACCAACACCAAACAAAATTCATGACCAAGACACCCGATGTTGGTTTTTGAAAAGACCACGATATTGTGAAATCTACTGAAAGTGTGATAAATTACGTAAGACGTTACCAGGAAGGAATGCAGGGAATAACACGGGATAACATTCTCGCGTAGCGCAATTACGAGGGAATTTCAGTAATGAAAATAGCTGTGTCACTTGCGGTGCAAATGAACAATGAAACTTACAGGCTCTGTCTGAATGGATTGTATACCTACCTTTTCTCTGAGGCATCTGATATGCGTTTTTCAAAATCAGGGCGCGCTTCGCGCGCAACGAAGAAAAAATGAGATCCTCTATTTCTGTAAATGTCCTCCACTATTTCTAATAAGGGCTGAGGGAATCACAATCATATATATAATACTTATATAGGGGGGATCACTTCATTTTGACCGTTCTCAAATTCTCAGATCCCCAGCCCCAAGGCGATATAATGATTGGTACATACATACATACAATTTTATTAGGCCTTTATTAGGCCATAACTTGTAGCAGCATAACACTTTTTTTTTCATTGAAGGCCAATGACCATGTATTTTCTACAGTAGGTCATGAATGTCAAATATTGGCGAAAAAAAAAATCATGCAAGCAAACGATGTCCGAAAAAAAATTCGTGCAGCATCTTGACTGGAAAAAAAAATATCTTACCGAGAAAAATTGCCCAACCCCCTCAAATATCTAATGGTCCTAAGGGAAAATGGCTAAAACATGTCACTACGCTGAAAAGAACTTCGATTTAGACCCTGTCCACTCTACACCGTTTTCAAACGAAAACGGATATACTTTTTGCTCCGTTTTCAAAAAGATTTGCGTCCACACTCGTATCGTTTTCGCCCGTCCACACTACAACGCGTATTCATACGAAAACGCTCTAATGCATTCAGTGGGCATGCTCAAACAAGCTCGAGGCATGCGCATTTCGATCTGTTGGCCCGCGAAATTGGTCGGGTTTGCTGTGGTGACGTCATCGTTTTCAGATAGTATCGTTTTCACCCGTCCACACTATTCAAACAGCTCCGTTTTCAAATCGCTCCACTATGGAGAGCGTTTTCCGATCGATCCGTTTTCGGTATCGTTTTCGGCGTTTAGTGTGGACGATAGCCGTATCCGGAGCAAAAAGTATCCGTTTTCGTTTGAAAACGGAGTAGTGTGGACGGGATCTTAGAGGTAAGGGGCAAATAAGAAATGAAATGATCAAATTTTGCATGGAATTTGCAAAAATGCAGAGCCAATAATGCACGAATTACTTCGTGAAATCACAATTGGTAATACTTCGTGAATTTATACCGAATTTATCTTATCGCCCGTGTCTTGCCGAAATATGTGAAATCCTAAAATGATGAGGTGATTTCGAAAAAACACACAAGTTATGAGCGTCGGAAGTTGGTTGAAACAACCTCAACTTCGGGCAGCTATAACTTGCTAATATTTACCCAAATCAACTCAAATTTTTGGCTTTTCTAATTTCGGCAAGCTCTTTTCAACTATGGTATTTTCATTTCATTGGGATCAAAATTCAAAATGTCACGCAACTCCTGCAAACTCCCCATATTGTACAAACTGGATCTCAGAGTCCTGATCAGTCAGGCTAGCGCTGAATTATGTAACACGTGCCAGTTAAAAGGTCTTTTAGCATAATTACAGATTACTGAAGTGACAAGATTTTTAGACCAAAAAAAAGATCTTAATAAAATTCGACTGCACACTCTCAATGTGTTCACTTAGTCACTGCTAGGTGATTACAGCAAAATAAAATGTACTCTGCACCAACTTCTTATAGTCACTTCGTAATATATCAATTAGTATAATTACTCAAGCACGCACTGATTGGTCAAGATGTTCGTCATATTTTGCTTTATGTTGTTATATTCGCCTACAGGTGAATATAACACTCATTGAAAGCATTGGGGATCGCACGTGCACCTTTTTACAAGAAACTAAAAAAATAGTCCTATAAACGCATTTTTTGTCAAAAACGTAAAAATCACATGAGTAATTATACTAAAACATTAGTTTTTTCATCTAAAAACCCTTATGGATAACTTGAGAAATTACACTAAAACAATTAGTCGCCCCAGTCTACGTGATTCTCGGCGAATAGTCACCTAGACTTTGTCTCGTTAGCCGATATGCCAGTATTTTTTAGAACTTACGGTCAATTCCAGTGGTGGCGACAAAATGTGCAACAGGTGATGTGTCCAGTCCTGTTATCAGGCCAGCATGGTATGAGAACATACACTCTGGGGCGTGGCTCTGCATTCAGATACATACGACATGTGTTAATTGATGGCATGCAATGAACAACTGTACCAGGAGTCTAAGAAATACTAACAGTATGAGTGAATGAGAGGTCTAGTAAATACTAATAGTATGAGTGAGCGAGGGGTCTAACAAATACTAACAGTATGAGTGAATGAGAGGTCTAATACTTACAGCAGGGCTCAATCTTAACTTTTGAAAATAGTAGTCAAGTGGCCAGTAAATGGCCAAGATTCACTAGCCATAATATATTTTCTACTAGCCACACCATGCACTGAATAAAAATGAATTTTTAAATGTTACCATTATTCAGTCACAGTAGAGAACAGTCTTAGAATTCATACAGATGATATTGTGCGCCGATTGTTGTAGAATGATTTTTACCTCCTGTTTTCTTTCAATTTATTTAGATGAAAACCTCGTGAAAAACATTTTGAAAGTTTTACTTCCTTGCCAAAATCCAGTAGCAAAGATGGCTATATTTAAGAGCTAAAATCCACTAGCCAAAACGAAAATTCTACTAGTATTATGGCTAGTTGACCACCGTTAAGATCGAGCCCTGTTACAGTTATGAGTGAATGGGAGGTCTAATACTTACAGTTATGAGTGAATGGGAGGTCTAGTAAATACTAATAGTATGAGTGAACGAGGGGTCTAACTAATACCATACAACGGTATGAGTGAATGAGAGGTCTAATACTTATAGTTATGAGTGAATGGGAGGTCTAGTAAATACTAACTGTATGAGGGAATGAGAGACCAGGTATAGTAACTTACTTACAGTATGAGTGACTAAGAGGTCTAGTAACTTACAGTATAAGTAAATGAGAGCTATAGTAAATACTTACAGTATGAGTGAATGAGAGGTCTAGTTTCCAGATTCCTCCTGATGCATCCTGGGCATACCAGATGGGTGCCTCACTATTGACAGCCTTCTTCATGGACATGAGCTTCACATCGGTACCAACCTGACATCAATAGAAACATGTCACAGTAAGATCGTCTACCCTACCTCACAAAATAGACGAATCACAATGATTAAACTTCAACCTGAAATACATTTTAAGTTATATGCCTGTAAACAATACATTAATTTCTGGGTTGCTGCAAATCTGTGCCTGTGTCACAGTTGGGCACATTAAGTTAGAGTTAGTCACCTCAATATCAATTGCAAGGGGGAATTATAAACTTTTAAAAATACCAGATGTATAAAGTGCACAAATTGACTACAGGTATACAAACTAGTATTATACTAAAAATTACCTTCAGCTCATACATGGGATCCATCTCAAATAGTTGGCCTTCCTCAGTAGTGTCTGCATTATCAATACTCTCAAAGTCCCAAACCTACAACACAATTAAGAGCCGTTGTCTGAGAAAACCGGGCAAAGTCAAAAGATGGGGGTCAACCGATTTCCCTGATTTTTTTCAGCAGTTGAATCCTACCATGAACAATTACGAATGGCGGCATTTAATTGTTTTTCGGGATGTTTTGTTTCGGAGTTGACCACCCCCCTAGTTTTGAGGCCGCGAGGGCCTTGAATCTAGCTAAAATTATGCCTTTTTGCAGTGCGCAAAATACGGAGTTCGCGATGAGTTTCGGAAATAATTTTTTTCATGCGTAATAAGTATCCTTTGCTCTACTGATTTGTGCTTTCTAAACATAAATTCATGCGCTCTAGATTTTGCACAAGGTTGTCAAACTAGTGTAGATCACCGAGGTGTCTAGAGACCTTAGATTTGGGTCATTTTCAAACCTCTGTAATTCAAAAGTGCGGCAATTATTTTTTCTCGGGCACGCGATTCCGACAGTTTATTACAATGTTAACACAAATAAAAAGTGAATTGATTGGGATAACGAATCTTTTATGCAGGAGAGGCGCTCGAGTTTTGACCAAATTCGGTAATGTTGATTCGAGACCGTTGAATTGGGTACAGCATCTTACTTGCTGGTGCATATTTCTAGGGTAGAATTACAATGCCTGCACGCTGTTGTAGCATACAAAATGCCTGCGGGAAATTATGTTGCCTGAAATGTCTATAATAACGTGGTTATCGTTTGTGTTACATCATGATATGCCCGCCAAATTTACGAACACAGTACAAAAATCACCAAAATTCAATGACCTTATTTGCTGTTATATTTTAGCTATTCTAGAGTTCTTTTAAATTGTTTTGTTATTATTTATCCATTATATATTTCAATGCGCTTAGATCCATATGTAACCGCAGGAAGAGGAACCCGTGACGCATTTTACATGCATTTGGGCATTTCAAACCTGTTCTATAATCGTTGAGATTCATTATTAATCGCAAACGCAGATAAAACAAGGCAGCAGAGAAGGTATAGACCCATATCACATTAATATGGCTTAATGATATCTTATAGTTATCAGGAAACGTCCAGTATTCAATTCAGCACACCCGTTAGAAAAACTGCAAAGTTTGGTGAAGTTTGGTTGAAAACTGACCGATATAAGGGAGTGGTCATTATTTAACGGGGGGGGGGGGGGGGGGGGGGGGGGGGGGGGGGGGGGGGGGTGGGCCGGCATTTTTTTCAAACCCGGGGCCCAAAAATTTAGACCCCCCCTCAAATGCTAGCCCAAAAATTTTTGACCCCCCCTCAAATGCTAGCCCAAAAAAATATGACCCCCCCCTCTCGTAGTGTTACTGTTATGCCATGTGAATAGAACAATCATAGTTTTTTCGAACTCTTAAGAGTTGATTAATCCACGCAAAACTGATAATCACCATTGAACTAAAGTATTAGAATTCGTGGAAAAAAGATGTCGCAGTTCCTCCTCGGGACATTATCAACGTGTGTTACTATGCAGTTAGACGGACGGATGCTTATACTATAGCATCCGGAACAGTTCGGGTTTTTGGTCACGGATTTTGGAGTTTCGCTACTATGAAGATATTCGGATTCAGGATTTCTATTTCTTATCCAAGTGCTCTTTGGTGTATCAGTACAGAGTTTGTTAAAAATCTGCACAATTTGTTAAAATCTGATGCGCGCGAAGCGCGCCGCGATTTTATGAAATTCCCATTTCTGGGACACGAAAATCACGCTGAAGAAATGGAGTCACGGAAGAAACATAATAGAAAATTTCCAAAATGAAACATAGTACAGTACGGTATTTCAGTTTGTAAATGCTACACCAAAGTATCCTCTTTGCGCGCGAAGCGCGCTGCAAATTTTTGACATATAAGTTTAAAGAATGGAAAACTCCAGGAGTAAATGAGAACTTGGGTGTTTAACAATTGGGGTCTGAAATTTGCTACCCCTTTATATTTCTGCTGGCTGATAGTAAATTTACTCAATTAAAAAAAATATATTTTAATGTTGTAGAGGCGAGCGCGCAGCGCGAGTCGACCAAAAAAAAAACAGTCTATTTAAGGACGTCGGGTTCCCTTAAAAGCAGTCAGGAGACAATCAGGTATCAAATGGTCCATCCCTAATGACCAGCTTTCACGTTTCATGAATCTCTAGGCCTGTAATCACGAGTCACGTAAGAGAAATTCGTAAAATCACGGGTCACGAGGGCATGAGATTTCACGGATGACGGCAATAATTTTCCTGTTTTCACGAACGGAGCAAATTGGGGTGAATCACGTAGAACCCTTCACCACTCTGCCCTACCCTACTAACCACCGCAGGTGTTCTATTTCCAAAGGTAAAAGTTGAATTTCAAAATAGTTAATAGAGAACATGAACAACAACAACCAAAGGGCATTTGTATCTTAACCAATTATCACCTTTAATCATCCGAATGTTTATATGTTGCCTAGCAACGTATCTACATTACTATATAAACAGCCCCACTCCCTGTTTTCTCTCTTGCTCGAAGGGCTAACGCTCAGCATAACGCCATTTTTCCACGGCGTTTAACATAAATCTCAACCTTTGGTTGTTGTTGTCATGTTCACGTCTCCGCCGACCACCTAGTTTCAGTAAAACTAGTCATACCATAGTTAATAGAGACTTCTAAGATTGCGTGGGTCGAAGCATCTTTAATAATGCTTTGTAAACTTTCATTTTGCTCAAGCCTCAGGCAGTGGCGAGGGCTGACCAACTGAGTAGTTTGCTTGTATGTTTCCCGATGCGCGCGTAGTTTGCTGTATGATTTACGAGGTGAATGAAATTCTTATTTCTGGGAGACGAAAATCACGCTGAAGAAATGGAGTCACTGAAAAATTTCCAAAATAATCATAACCCACTACGATGTTTTAGTGTTTAAGTACTACACCGAGCATCCGCTTTTTATGCGCGCAAAGCTAGTAAAATTATTTATTGTTGTAGATGGCGAGCGCGCAGCGCGAGCCGACCAAAAAAACACTCTGTTTATAAAGGCATCAGGTACCCTAAAGCAGCCATCAATGTCACCCTGTCTAACAATCAGCGCCCAAAAAATTTGGCCCCCCCTCAAACGTAAGCCCAAAAATTTGAGCCCCCCCCTAAATCGGCGCCCAAAAAATCAAAGCCCCCCCATATTTGCCGGCCCACCCCCCCCCCCCCCCCCGTTAAATAATGACCACTCCCTAATATTTTTGATTAATTTTCGTATCGATGCACTACTAGCCTCGTTTGATGTTTTTGCCCATACATTATTTGCACAAAAATAAGCAATTCATATCTCAGCCAGTTTTCGAGTAATTCTTCCTATTTGCAGCCTTTCTATCTAACTATTAGATGATATACCTATAAGATAAAAGGCATATTAACGTGATTGGGGTCGTTTGGTTCAAATCACACAATCAGAAGATATTCATTTCTATGACATGAAAATACTCATTCTTTATGATGAGAAAATATTTGTTTGTTGCTGTCATCCCTATCTAAGGGGCAGACCATTTAACTTTTGAGTGGAGGGGGGGGTGATTTTTTTTTGCAAGTTTTTTTCCTACCTCTGTTATGCGGCGAGAGAGTTTTCCAATAAGAAAGAAGGGTTTAAGTCACCATTTGGTGTGTAGGAATTTTTTTCAAAATCCCCCACCCCCCCCCCCCCCCCCACAGAAGTTAAATGGTCGGCCCCCTAAGCATAGGTCAGTATTAAAGGTTTCAATAAATATGTCTGTCTGTCAACGACTACATATTCGGCCTGTTGTAAAGGTATACGGTAGATGAAGTAATAGTAATCCGTTCAATTATCTCCAGCCTGGGTGGGTAAAAGGGTGTGCTTCATTGAATGAACGCTATTGAGAATGTCTCATTTTGTGGATTTCAAGGTTTCCAGAGACTAAAATATAGAATGGGGTTCTGATAATCGGAAGATATGGCTATTTATTATTAATTCTGCACACAGTCAATTTGATTCGTCTAAAAGTCTCCGGCTTGTGTCAGTTGCGTGATTGCGCTGACGCTCTTTTATTTCTGAAGAAGCAGGACCTGTATGACGTGACCCGTCCGCCATAGACAGTAACATAGATATATGTTGCTCACCTGCTCGGAGGTCTGTATGGGAAAAAAACTGTGATGGAGGGCCAGATGTGTGATTTTGTGCTACTTTGATGAAAAACAAGCGTGCGCAAACGGTTAGCGCAACCTAGGTCAGAGTAAGGGATAAAGTTGCCCGAGCGCACATGCGTAAATAAATCCAACTTCACCTCAATCTCAACCTCGTCCCCAGGGTCTTCTCGGTCGTTTTTCAAAATGGTGGTTGACTCGGGAAGAAGACCCTCACTAGCTGCGTCACATGACCGTTTCGAAACAAAGGAGAATCTCGTTCCCATCATTCTCGTACCCAGAGCTCCCCGGCTCGCTTGTCACTTCGCAGGGGAGGCTCTGGGGACATCCATTTGAGGGCCTTGGCTGATTGGCTCATTTTGAACGTTGGAGCATGCGCTGAAGGTCTTTCTCTCAGCGACTCGGTATTTAATCTCGCGCATGCGTCAGTGGCTGTCACCAGAGCCTCCCCCGCGAGGTTGAGGGAATTCGTTCTCATGTCCTCGAACAGTGGTTATGCCACACAGCCCCCCCAGGATCTTGTGCTCGACCAACCGCTATCTTGAAAATACCCACAAGTTTCAATCTCGTACTCAGAGCCTGTAATCTTTTGGCCAGCGATAAGGTTCAGGGCTTCTGGGGAATCCATTTTTTTGAAAACTTTGATAAATGTGATAAATGTCGCAGGGAATTTCTGCAGAAACCCATCCATGGGAAAAGCTGAACTTCCATGGCACACGCAGCGTGGGAAGTGTTCGGAAATCACAAGGATAGCCATGGGACTTCCCATTCTTCTACCATGGGAAATTCAGCTTTTCCCATAGATGGGTTTCTGCAGAAATTCCCTGTGAGTTTCATGGCAAGGCGCTCGATGTTGATATTAATATAGTTCATTATAGGAGAGACCTCACCCTAGGGACCGTTCATTTTTTATCAGGGAGGGGGGGCTGGTGGAAATGAGGGGAGACCCTGTATTTTTTTGGGTGGCCCCCCTTTCATGTTTTTTTTTTAGGTGGCCCCCCAAAATCCAATGTATTTTTTCTTGTGCCCCCCCCCCCCCCTCTTATAAATGCTTGCCCTGTAAGATAGACTCTTGCCTAAGTGATGCAGTCTCATTCTTTTTACAGCCAAAGACGCTCAAGCGTCCCCCGTACAGCGCAATAATGAGTTGATTCTTGGAATATTGGATCCATTATTCGATTCAATAATACTTTCGGCTTGGGAAAACTTCTTTCGATTTGAACTGGGTTTTCGCTTTTGATTGGACGTTAGACAACGGAGGCGCTTCCATATATGGAAAAATCCACAGGGAGCTTTTTGTTTGCGAGTTTTGTTACCAATATGGCGGACCTGGTACACTTTACGAGCCTGGTAAATCTCTCCCTCGTTCATTTAGAGAAGAAGTTGTGGATTAATATTATCAGGGATATTCCAAGAAGCACAAAGTCAGTGACTTAAGAGTGTCGGAGCGTGGTGTCAGGTAAATAATCTAGCCGAAATCTGAGTTCAAATTGAAAGACGTTTTCCCAAGCCGAATGCATTATTGAATCGAATAATGGATCCAATATTCCAAGAATCAACTCATTATTGCACTCTAGAGGGGGACGCTTGAGCGTCTTTGGCTGTAACGTTTTCTTACTTCTGTCAAAGCTAAGGAACCGATTCCCCCTCAGAACTATTAAACGTTTTCGTGACACCCACCTCAGGTCCACTATTTGACCTAGTAGAAGACATTTTACATAAAGAGGGGGTCACATAATTCTTCTTTGCGCCCAACTTTTGATAACCACATTTCATCAAGCCTCAGAAAAAGGGTAGATGGTTTTTTGTGTATAGTAAACAAAGCCTGTATAGTAAACAAAGCCAGGAGCCCAGGAAATAGGCTAATTATATAGGTTAGATGAAAGCTCCTAGTGAAGGGCTCCTGAGCCTTTAGGTAATATTTTTCATGCGCTCCGCAAATGAAGAAATTACTATTATTCATGTGCTTGAAGCGCGGCCCAAATGACTAAACGTTGAACTCACGCTTACCTAAGGTGTGTTCTTTCAAACATAGAGACTGCCCGGCAGGCCTATCAGTGTATATTATATGTTAAATTGTGCATGCGCGCGAAGCGCGCCGAAATTTTTATTAAGTATGAGTGAAATTAGAAACATATAAGCGAGTTGAAACATGTAACAAACATATTGCATGCTGTAAAAAATACAAACTTTTCGTTTCCTCCCTGTTATGTGCTTGTATTTTTTGGGTGACCCCCTTTAGTGGCGTATTTTTTTGGGTGACCCCCCCTTTGTGGCCGTATTTTTTTGGGTGACCCCCCCCCCCCTCATTTCCACCAGCCCCTCTCCCTGATAAAAAATGAACGGTCCCCTACCTGTTTTCGTTTACATCTCGTTCGAACACGTACTTGTCAAGAGTGTGGGAAAAAAACCAGTACTGAAATGTGCAGAGTATATAATGCAACACGTAAACATTACTTTATATCTACAGTATTGCGTCACTATATCAGTTCGAGTGGGAGAATCTCTCTATATACACCCTACCTTGTAAACCTCTTACGCATGAAAACGAGTATAAGTGTTCAAATTCGCTGGAAACTGTGTAATAAGTTCATTGAAAGTCGTGAGCAATTATACATAATTTATATTCATATTATTTGATTTAAAACTTTTTTATCTCTGCAGGGGTGCTGTAATAATGAAACCGACTAAATGTTATATTGCATTTTTTGCGAAAACTAGGGCGCCGCTCCTGCATAAACGACTCGTTATCCCAATCAAGTCACTTTTTATTTGTGGCCTCGCGCACGATGTTGTGCACGGCCGCGTAACAAAATTTCTAACGCTGCGTTTTGCAATATATCTCGGAAGTGAACGGTCGTTCAGCTCTGAAATTTGCAATAAATAATGTTTAACTAATGTGCACCCCCAAAACAATTTGTTATCGCGTTTCGAATTTCTAAAGACCACGAAAACTTCATATGGAAAAAGGGTGTAAACAGATCAAATCTGGTGTCGTGTTCTTACGAGCACGATTTAAAATATAAACTTTTTTGTGCTTTTTATTATCTGTTGTCTGAAAACAAAACACGCCAACGATGCACTTGAAATGCTGTTTGAGAATTGTTTGTAGAGTAAGATGATGTAAGGGAATGAAGTAGCACAACGATAAGTAGCGTTAGAATTTTTTAAAGTTAGAAGACAAGAAACGTCCAGTTCTATCGCGCACTTTTTTGCCTCGATTTGCTCAACCACGCAGTTTTTTGCCTTTTTGTGTCCTTTTTTGCTTCGTGCATCGCGCATCTTATTGCCCGGTTTTGCCCTTTTTTTGCATTTTTTGCCGTTTTGCTTCATGCATTATTTGCCCTGCACGCCCTTTTTGCACACGCCTTTTTTGCGCTACATACATTTTTGCATGCATTTTTGTTTGCCTTTTTGCCAGATTTTTGCTTTGTTTCACAACCTCTAGGCTTTTAATTCGCTCGCAGTTACTGCTTCAATCTCTTTAAGTAGTTATTAGTTGTGGTCCCCTATATGGTCTTTGCAATTGCGCGAAAACAAAAGAAAGAGGAACGGAAAAGCTGAAGAAAATCGAAAACAACAACATGCGTTCAATCCAATATTTCTGTATAGTGCAAGCAGATAGAGCCTTTTAATTTAATAGACAGAGAACACTCATTCTAAGAGCGGATTGAGTGTCTTCATAATCTCGTTCTCAAAAGTTCCCTCAAACTCTCTACTTCTTCCATTAGCTCATCTCGAATGTAGCCCAACATCGTTTTAGAAGCCATTGTGGTTAGCACTCAAACATTCGTTTTGAAATCCGCCTCGGCTTTGTTATGCTATTTTTGCCTTGGTATGTTGCTTTTTGCCTATTCGTGCCCTTTTTCGCTCATTCGCGCACTTTTTTTTGCCTATTTGTGCCGTTTTTTGCCTTGCCATGCCCTTATGCGCTCATTTTTGCCTTGTCGTGCCCATTTTTGCCGTTTTTGCCTGCTGCACCTTGAGGCTGCCTTGAATTCAGTTGTATGCTCGGTACACAATTTAGACAACTACACATCATAAAAAATACCCAAATCGACTCCCGGGGGGGAACTCAGTCTTGGACACAGTTTCCGCCCTAAAAGATACCATTCTGCCTAAAATTTATTGAAGATCAAGATCACCCCTAAAAGAGACCAAACCAACGTGATTTTAACCCCTAAAAGATACGACTATCATCCCCGGTCAAAAAATATGGGAGTCCCCCCCGGGAATCGACTGCTGGCGAGCGGCTCTTACAAGCTAAGGAGAGAAAAAAGAGCAACAAAGGAAGCGTTCAAATAAATTTTATAAAAACAAAACACAAAGAGAAAAAAAAAACGATGACGTTAACTGGCTTTCAGAAATTAAGACAGGCGAAGAAAACCATGACTGGCAGTAGACACCAAAGCACGGCAAGACAAAACGGGCAAAAAATGCAAAGGGAGGCCAAGAACTGCGAGGCAAAATTTCTGCACTTAAAAAAGGCAAAAATTAAATGCGCGAAGAGGCAAAGACGGCAAAACGAAATCTATCTTTAAGCAGTTCTCTTTTAATTTTTAAAACGCGCCTAAAAACTCATCTTTTTAAACAAGCATTTTTATAGATTATTATTATTATTATAGATTCTTATTTTTTAATTGTAGCATTGTAAAGCGCCATAGAGCAGTTAATGTATATGGCGCTATATAAATTTATTATTATTATTATTATTATATTATTATGTGCGCGAAAAGGCAAAACAAAATGTATGCGTGAAAAGGTAAAAAGAACAAAGCAAAATCTATGCGTGAAAAGGCAAAAAAAGGAAAAAATAGCAAAAAAGGCAAAAACAAATAAGGCAAAAAAAGGCAAATTTGCCTGCGCGATAGCGCGATAGGCAAAAACGGAAAAACGCTGTTTGAGAGACAACATGTTACGCACGGCTTTCTAGTTTTCAGCATGACACCATTTGAAAAATATTTTTTTACTCCAATCTCTTTTGATCTGTGATTAAAAAATGTTTTTTTTTATAAAGAAACTGCGATCATTGGGCTTTTGTTTCGTTTTATTTTTGGAGCATTTTAGGCAAGATCTCGGAAAACTCAGCAGATCTAAAACAAATTTGAGCTCAATTTCTCGGTCAACTCAAGTGTGCTCAACATCGTGCGCGAGGCCTTGTGTTAACATTGTAATGAACTGTCGGAATCGCGTGTGCGAGAAAAAATAACCGCCGCACTTTTGAATTACAGAGGTTCGAAAATGACCCAAATTTAGGGTGTCTAGACACCTCGGTGACCTACACTATTTTGACAACCTTGTGCAAAATCTAGAGCGCATGAATTTATGTTTAGAAAGCACAAATCACACATGAAAAAAATTATTTCCGAAACTCATCGCGAACTTCGTATTTTGCGCACTGCAAAAAGGCATAATTTTAGCTAGATTCAAGGCCCTCGCGGCCTCAAAACTAGGGGGGGGTGGTCAACTCCGAAACAAAACATCCGAAAAAAAAATTAAATGCCGCCATTCGTAATTGTTCGTGGTAGGATTCAACTGCTGAAAAAATCAGGGAAATCGGTTGACCCCTATCTTTTGACTTTGCCCGGTTTTCTCAGACAATGGCTCTTAAATACAAAAAATACATGCTGATGAGGGTCATAGAGCCCCCAACAAATCCACCTATCCCAGCTGATTAGTTGAAGTTTTCAGCTTTCCTCGTTTCTCCGATCAGCTAAAAAATAGTTATAAAACTCCGCTGTCGTTGCCGTCACATTTCAAACAGAATTGCAACTTCAGACTTTGACTGTGGGGAGGGGGGGTTATTTTCTCTTACTGCGCATGCGAAATAACAGCAAGTCAGCAGCTTCACTGAGGGCTCAGCTCAAGATTAGTTTGCGAAGAGATGTACGGCTCGAATTCCTTGTGGTATATGCATTATCATACAGGAATTTCAGCACCTTCCGCAAAATTGCCAAAATTCCGCAAAATCTTTTTTGCCATTGCAAAATCTTTTTTGCCACTTTCGCGCACAATTTTCACATTTTTTTACCATGTTTGTTGTTAATATATGTTTGACTTAATAATGGCTGGCAATGTCTCAAAAAATGCCAGCTATTACTGGCAGCTGGCTGCGATTTTGAACCCTGCCTGGTGGAGATGCCTTAAATCCCAGCACCCAAACAGGGGTTGTTAACTGGGATAAGAAAAGATCCCAGGTTTCATTTTTACAATTTCAGACATGGACATTACAATATTTTAGATGTAAGTAATGCATTACCTTGACATGGCCGTCCATGCCTATGGTCATCAACTCGCCTTCATCCATAAAGAACTGTTCTATCATGCCATTATGACATGTCTTCCTGCCTTTCTTCGAGATCTCCACCTTGATCAAACCTCCATCCCAAAGCAGCATGTTACCCCACTCTGACCCTGACAGAACCTTGCCATCTGGTAGCTCAACAAACCTGAAAAGTTCAATTGTGACACACCCTGAAATATAAATTTTGTCTGTTCCCTACTGAGTGTAGGTATATACATTTCGTACCTAATTTGATAAATGTAGCTCTAACCATTAATCATATCATCCACAACTTTATTTTCAGCCCCCCTCCTCATGTTAATGAATTATAACAGTTTCATGATGTCTTTGATTACTTATACTTTGCATGTTCACAAGTTATTAAAAGAGCTTTTTTAAAATGGCCGAGAAACGCAATAGTCCATACCTTCAATATCAGAAATTTCTTTGGCTCCAAACTTTCCAATTAGGCCCTGTAGCTTGAGGCCTGTGAATGTATTGGCCATAGACCAGAACCTAGTGAGACAAAATATAAATTTAAAGTCTTGAAATTTTTAAGCAGCAGAGAGACTGGCTGCTACAAACTAATACTTCTAGCAATGTATAGAGTGACCCTATGACATCACCATATGATATTTTATTTTTCTCTGGTACACTTATTTTTGCCGATGATTTCCTACCAGAAACACTGGCTCAAGACACAATGGTGTGCAGCTAAAAACAAAATGTCATTTGCTCTAGACATACTAGAGCGATTGCGTGCAAATTTGCCCTCAAAAGAAACAACAATTGGCCACAGTAAGGGTTGGTTCACACTAGTGATATGCAAAAGTAAAGAAACATAAAACTAGTATTTTCAACATGCAAAAAGCTATGCCATGGTCTCTAGAACAAAGTTTCTTCCTCCATAACATTCTAACTGCTCCACTTTGATTTGAACCAGTCTGAGTCTAACCTGATATGGCCAGAACCACTTGTGGAAAGATGCCCTTCATTCTCTGGTGAAAATGCCACCTTATACACATCCTGTGAGAAAGCCTTGGATCTCAAGATGATCTTTTCCTGTATCCAGTCCCATACAGTCAGCATGTAGTCTGGGTAGCTACCCACTGATGCTAGCATATTACCATCAGGTGAAAAGTCCAGATGGGCATAGGCCTCCTCTGTGCCATCACGCAAGACACGGTACAGTTTCAAGGAGGGGTATTCAAAGATGTTGATGTTGGGCTTGACACCTTTCTCAGCTACTGCAAAGTATTTTCTACTAGGGTGGACCTGCCCAGAAAAAAATAAAAGAGATTATTTAATATATGGTTTCTCTAATCTTGACTTCTCTGTTTGACTAACCTGTGCATGTTGTTGGGCAGGGATACTTGTGTGCTTTCAAATACGGTAGTTTAGAAAAAATGATGTCATCAGCAACATGCACAGGTTAGCCAAACAGAGAAAAAAAAGTCTAGTTTATAGTTTTTTCTCTATTATTTGTAAGACCATCAAGTTTGGTGAGATGCTCCGATAATATTGCTATCAATAGAATCAGTCATTACTAAATTAAATATTAATGACTAAAATACTGTACTTCTATTACTTACAGCTATAGCACCAATACCCCCTCCTCCAGTTGTTCGCAAGTATTGCTGCTCATTCGTTTTGAGATTAAGCAGCTCCACCATGTTGCCAGCAGCAAACAATGCAATTTCCTCATTCAAAATGTGCAAATTAGACCTCTTGGTGCACTCATAACCAAATGAATGGCTGAAGAAAAGTATGTCAAGGAACACAAGTTATTGGCATGCTAGCTTGGTTACCATACCTATACCTTAGGATGAAACATCATTATAGTAAATGTTCTTTTCTTTTTACCTGGACCCATCCAGACAAATAGCAAATTTCCAAATTTTATTAGTGGGTGGGCATAATTTTTTGGGAGGTGGATCCTTTTTGAATGTACATTTCTTGTATTTTTTTTATATGTGTTTTATACAATATGTATAACTTCTCAAAAAAATTGGAGGGCAATCTCTCCCTCACTGATGATACATACCGTACCGCTCTCGAGTAACGTAACATTTATTTTTATACTCGAAAGACTCAAGGCTCGCGAGTATTTTCAGGCAGCATATTCATGATATTCATAAGCCACTCGAACGTTTCGAGTGGCTGGTTCCTTTGTTTGCATAAAGCTGGCTGCGGCTCACGAGTCAGGAAGTTCGAAAGACAAAAATACAGGTACAGATAAGATAGCGAAAGAAATTGTTCTCGAAAATATGGCAGTTTGACAAGAAGACGGAGGATTTTCAATCGTTGTTGTGCGGCGGATAAAGGCCAATTATAGCTTCATTCAAAACAAGCACGATGCTGGGCATATTTATGGTTGTCACCGGCAATCTTTTTGTAGAGTCGCTGTCAGCTCTGTTATCTTGTTGAGAATAAAGTTACACAAATCGTACAGGTGTTTTTCGTGATTCTTAAAATTGAAGTAGCAAAAATCTGATGGACGATACGGACATTTATTCGGAAGCCATTCAAGTGCGCCACCATCTCGCAACGCTTTTGCAGATGAAGAAAATTAGCAAATAAAAACCTCCTTTTCCCGCTTTTTCAGCTATTTCAAAATTATAAGATGCAATGTGCAGTTTGCGTTTCTGGTTTATTTTTTATGAGAACTAGATAGGAGCTGATAGGGGGAAAGCAAAAGCGCAATCAGTTTCAATCACTCGGCTTCTTGTTCAGAAGTCAGATTTTACAATTACAAGATGGATTCTCTATGAAACTAGACAAAACTTATATCAAATCAAAGCCTAGGTTGTGTAGTTTGCGTTTCTGATGTTTATTGTGATTCGAACTCGACAGGGGAAAGCAAAAGCGCAGAGTTTTACACAATCACTCGGCTTCTTGTCCGAACTCAACAAAAGTGTAAAAGCCGCCATGATGCCAAAGTCGGATTTCGCAATAACAAGATGAATTTTCTATGAAACTAGACAAAACTTTATATCAAATTAAAGCCGAGGCTGTGCAGTTTGCGTTTCTGATGTTTATTTTGATACGAACTCGATAGGGGAATGCAAAAGCGCGAGAGTTTTACTCAACCCGGTACTCAATCACTCGGCTTCTTGTTCGAACTTTTTTAACAAGTGTAAAGGCCGCCGTCATGTCGCAATTTTATTTACAAAGACAAGTTTTACAGCGTGCTAATTAATTTGACGAGAATTTGACAGCACTCAATATTTCTGAAGCAACGTTACTTTTTGCTTTGTGTCGAAAAAATTCATTGCTAAAAGTTTAAAATCGCTCGCTTGTTATTTTTTAACCTGTACCGGTAGCAGATATTCGACAGCGCTTAAAATTTCTCGCCGGACCACGCAATGACTTCTTTATTTCTAGTTTGCCATGATGCTTTTTCAGACTTATGACTTATTTAGTGAATAACTTGATTGTTGATGATTGTTGTGAACTTGAGTTTTTCATCGCTAGCAAATAACTTTGATATTAAATGCCTATCACATTTGTTCTTATCTCTTCCTGGCTGTGTAAAACTTCACCTTTTTTAAACATTTTTGTAGACTCGAAAGACTCGCGAGTCAAGAGCGCCTCGAGCCGTTCGAGTGACTTGTTTAATGAGGCTACTCATTAAACCGACTCGCGAGCCTCGAGTCTTTCGAGTATAAAAATAGACTCGCGACACGCGAGTCGATATTACGTTACTCGAGAGCGGTACGGTAATCTTATCAGCAATCCCATATCATGGGATGGGTGGGATCCCAGGTATTCAGACCTGGGGTCCCACATAAAAGATGGGATAGGATCCAACATTTTCGGATGGGGATTTTCTGGCTGATGACTTAGAGAAACTACAAAAGCACGCCTTAAGAAGCATCTATCCAGGTTCTTCCCCTGTTTTGCACAGCACACTGATTGTTCTGCGCATGGGCATACAAACAACTCGTCCAAAACTTAGGTAATCAAGCACACACGTGCAAGCTAAATATCCCATTTCAGCGGGAAATACAGTAAAAACCTGCGTATAAGAACCTGGATTTTTAAATTTAGCCTAAACAGGTTCTTATATAAATGGTACTTCAAGCAAATTTAGGCTACCAAGGTTCTTAAAATAATGTAATTAGATATGATAAATGTAATTAGATATGATTTCAATTTAGCAGTTTCTCTACCTATACACCTTTACAGCAACTAGCCTTAATAGGTTCTCATGCAGAGGTAGCTTAACATGAAATTTTAGCCTAACAGATTCTAAAAACCCAGGTTATTATCTGTTCAAAGAGGAAGAAGTCAGTGTCTTTTCCATGAAATATTCCAGGACACCAATCATAAGCTACATGTGAGGGATAAGAAGAAGGGTGAGTTGCACATAACATACAAAAAGGATACTAGAAGGAGAGTAATTGATTGGGAATTCCTTCTGTAACAAATGGTTTGGATGACAGGTCATCATAGTCATAGTAGAAGTCAGCAGGGATCACCCTCTCTTCTTCTCTTGCCAGTAGTGTCACCTAAAAAATATACATACAAATAATTAACAAAAAATAATCTAAAAACAACACACAAAAACACATAAGTTGGTGAAATGCTGTACAGTATTATATTGTTAGTAATCATTGTTTGTAAAGCAGAGCATAATAACCATTATGTCAGGTTTATCATTTCTACAAATACATGTAGCAAGCATGATCCGTTTAGCTGTGAATAAAGACAATTTAACCAGTTGAGTGTTTTTGCGGGGTCACCAGGGGTTACTACCAGTACAAACAATAGTAGCTGGCAGATGGTGTGCATGTGGAACATATATACTGTGCCCTCAACCAATCTTTAATTTGTACCATTGCATGACTAAATTGGATATTTCTGTGTAAAAGCATTAGAGTTTACCTGTAACTCCCACTTCACCATGTTCCTTTTGTTCTTCTTGTCCTCCAACTATACCATCACCTGACACTCCTTCCCCTGATTCAGCACTCTCTCCAGTCTCTTCCAGTTTTTCCTTCTTTGTCTTATTTCTTTGACGTTTTTGTTCTCTTCCTTCTGAAGATCCTCTTTTGTACTTTCTTTGCTACTTAGAGCTTCTTGGCCACTAATTGTTTTTGGTTCAGCTTCCTGGCTACCAATTTTGTTTGTATCAGCCTTCTGGCTATCAACTTTGTCAGTATCGGCCTTTTGGCTATCAACTTGTCAGTATTGGCCTTTTGGCTATCAACTTTGTCAGTATCAGCCTTCTGGCTATCAACTTTGTTTGCTTCAGCTTTCTCCTTTGTGATATCATTTTTAGAACTATTTTCAATTGACCCCTGCTCCTTAGCATCACCTTGCCTTCAGTTATTTCCTCATCATCTTTTGCCCCATTGTCTTTACTTTCTGCCTTAGCCTCCATTGCCGTTGCACTTTTCTTAACATCTTTCTCTTCCCGGGATCCACTCTTTCCTTCAGTAGACTCCAGCTTACTAGTAATGTGGTCCGACTTGTCCTGTTGTGAGACAGATGCATTATCAGTTAGTTTGTTTTTATCCTCTTTACTCCCCCCTTTACTGTCTAACACTTTACTAGACAAATCATTCTCAGAAACTTTTCCATCAGTTTCATTTTGCTCAGTTTTGTTTTGTACTGCTTGTTCACTTGTGGGTGGAGAGATTTCTTTATCCTTTTCCTGGTTATCTTGGCCAGTTAAATCTGCTTCCCTTGGTTCACTGTGTTCATTTGTATCTCTGTTGGTCTCTCCTCCTTTACCAGCTGTCTTGTCACCAGCTTCATCAACAACTTTGTTTATTTTTGTGATAGATTCTTCTGAATTTTTATTTTCATTATCTTGCACTGTTGGTTCTGTATTAGTTTCCACAGAAGTTGATTTTGCAGAATCCTTGGGTTTTTCAGAGGTCTCTCCATCAGACTGACCAGGAAGAGCACTGCTGGTTTTACTCTCAGAAACATCACTTGCTGCCCCATCTTTTAAATTGCGTCCTTCAACTTTTTTAGAAGTTTCAGAATCTTCAGCTGCAACGACTTGTGTTTCATTTCCTTTTATGTCGTCTGCAATGGACTTACTTGCAACCAGATCAGCAGCATTTGCATCTGCAGTCTCAGAACTCACATGGGGAGCTGAATCATCCCTGTTATATTTTTGCTTCCTGAACTTGGTCTAATGCTACCAGAACTTTGAGCAACATCTGGCACGATTTTTTCGCCTTTCGCACCCTGAGAATCTATAGAAAGATCTTTTCTTGAGTTTGGTTCATCCTTGACGCCACTTTCTATCGCAGACGAACCCAGGTCCCCAGACTTTTCTTCCATGTTTTGATCGTGGGAAGCCAGTGAAATGCTCCCCCCGTCATCCAATTTAGCATCAGCCCTTTCAGTTTTAGAACCAGGCAACTCATCGTTATTACCAGAATTTACATTGTCCTGAGACGAAAGCCAGCTATATCCTGTTTTGCACTTGAAACTCGTTGATCAGTGGCCCCAGCGCCTTGTTTTTCGTGATTTTCAGCTTGATTGTCAACGATAACCGATTCGGCGGACAAATTCGAAACCTCTCTACTTCCCCCAGTTTCAGCCCCTCCAACTTTCACATCACTTTCGTATTCAGCATCTCCAAGTTTTAGCCTCCTTAGGGCTTCAGCTTTTAATTGACTAGTAGCGTCTTTAAGACTTCTTTTGCTAGAACTCGAGTCAGGCTTCAATTCCCCTTCGTCTTGGTCCGACATTTTGGATTCTGGTTACAGTGTTCAGCTCGGTGGGTTGCCATGACGATATATATTTACCGCCAAGAAATAATCCGCTGGCCAACTACACTTAATCTAGTCCAGAATCCCAACACGAGTGACGTCATCTATGTCAGTGGAGCAGGAGCATATTCTACACTTCAGACACTAACATCTAAAACAAAATTTTCTGGACAGGAATCTCGGTATATCTAATTTTGAGTAGAGGAGTTTATAAATTCAAAGAATGACACGAGGAAAACCCGTCATTCAAATGAGGAATGAATTGAATACCGATTTCTAAGTATTGCAAAATAATGTTTTTTTTCTCTCTTTTCTAACCTGAGGCTGAACCATTTTCTAAACGAGGCTCTTTAACGAAGCCGGCAGGTGAGTACTGTTACTAATGACTGTTAAAATATCTATTTACTTCATGAGTGGGCTTTCATGCTGAATACGAAAGCGATGTGAAAGTTGGAGGGGCTGGTAGAATAAGTGGGCTTTCAAAACATGGAAGAAAAGTCTGGGGACCCGGGTTCGTCTGCGATAGAAGAAGAAAAACATGATAAGATAGCTCTACCGAAAAGCAAAAAAGAGTGACCGCCTTCGCTTGCATGACACAGTGCTTGCTCTTGAAAAAATGAACATTTGCGAACTCTTCGCTAACTTTCTTTTCTTCCCATATTTGCCTGGACCATGGATCATATTGTAAAATATCGTCTTTTTACGATCCGTGCCTGGACGAATCTCCGTTTATGTCAGTCGCATAGGACATTTTCGGGAATAGTAGCTAATATAGGGGATTTCCCAGGGAACAGGGACGGCATTCTTTGAAATTACACATGATTTGTCTGTCCCCTTTCTATCATTAGAAACTCGGCTATATGTTAGAGCAATCTACAATTGATTGGGAAATCATACATATCTAGCTTGTAGGGCACGGTTGTTAGGAGAAATGCTCTGCTCGTTCCTAAAGACAAAGTGATCCATCATTTTTTTCATTATCCTTTTCCTCTTTGAGTCTTTGGCACTTGAAACGCTAAGCTTAAGCTTACCTACCATAGAAATGCATTCACCAATCTTTACAAAACCATTCTTTCCAGCATCAATAGTTCTCTTTTCATCTAACACGCCACACAACTGCGGTATGATTATCTCTTTTTGCCTTGTTTTTTTTTTCAGTATCTTTTTTGAAGTGATAAATTGTCTGGTTTCATTGCGCCTTGCTTAGGATAGCAACGGAACAGGTGCAAATGACGTCACAATATAGGCTTGATCACTGGGGTGGGTAGGGTTAAAAATGGCAAACTTGCGCTTTTTTCGCATTTCAACAAAAAACATAACAACTTTTTTGCACAATAAGTGACCATGCAGTTAAAATTTCATGTAAAGCGAATCGATTTGAGGCATTTAAGAAATATATTCTGATCTCGTTTTTTTAAAAACAGCAATTACAGGGAAAAAAGAAAACGTGACGAATTTCCCCTACCCTTCCCCGCGTGGTGGTTGTCGTTGAGTGCGCCTGACCTTAAGGTCACGTGACATTTTGGCCGGCGGCGTTTGCAGCGTGGTTTCTTCCAAGATGGCGTACGCAGAGAAGAAAGAGGGAACGACAAAATGGGAGTCCTTTTTACAGAATATGAGGAACTTCAAGGTTTTCCTTTACAACAAAGAGAAAGGGGAAGTTATGGGCAGGGGTGCCGCTAGCTGGGGTAAGTGTTTTCGTCGAACGGAAGCTAAAAACTGTTGGCTCTTTTCAAACATGGCCGCCTCATCTCAGTTTGAACAAGATTCATGTATGTTTGTCGTTTGTCGATGTAGTTTTGCCATTTGTTAATGATTTTGCTTTCTTTTATGTTTTAGGAAAGATCTCTTTGTTTTTCTTCATTTTCTACATGTGTCTAGCCGGATTTTTCGCTGCAATGTTGTCTGTATTTTTAACCACCTTACCGGATCGAGCGCAAGGGCCGAAGTTAACACAATACCTAGACGGCAAGCCTGGTGAGTCAGAACGACAGAATTTCACGAATTATTATCTTAGTCATCAAAACTTAACAGCCTCAACCTTGCAATACCTTGAATTACTTATTTTAAATCTATCTCGAGATGTTTCTTACGCTTAAAGTTGTATTCACAAAAAGAAACCCTTGAATTACTTCATCGCCACACGGGCCAGTGAAAATCTTAATTTCTCAAGCAACGTGATTTACCGACCCCGGACTTATTTACAATTCAATGAGGCGTCACTGAATTTATTATAAATTTGCTTCTACCGTCCGTTGAAAGTTTAGCCATTATCAATACTACAGGGATGCTAGAAGTAGAAGAATCTCTATTGAGTTTGTTTTTGATATTGCTCTAAATCGCATAAGAAATACCGAAGTTTGAAGCCGAAGTATTGGTCTATAATCATGGCCATTGATTAATGCAATTCGACACTTCATGTCGTTTCTAATTTATGAAGCCCGTAGCTTCCCATTATGATCGGTGGACCAACCAGAACAAGTTTGGTATTCAAACAGAACCCATGCCGTAAAAAGGGGCGTAGCTCTAAGAGTAAGTTGTAAATGAATCTTAAATATCAAGCTACATTGGACCTGTTTCAGTGCATCAGTCCATCAGTCCATCATGTTTTAATAGCTTATCATGAGGAGTGCATACTTGGTTCATGGTGATAAATACATGTATTTGTTTGGACTTGATCTCATCTGGTCTTGTCTTGATTATTGAGGTCCATTTGCCTATCTAGGTAACACAAAAGACTGCTACCATTTTATAGATTGTTCATAGCATAGCAATGATTATTTTGCCCTTCAATGCAGAATCTATGCATAAATACATTAAGTGAAAAAAAAAATTGTAAAGAAACAATATTTTAGGTGTAATGGAAGAATCATGTTCTAATTTTACAAAATTAAAGGCACACAAGATCAACTATGAAATTCAACTGTTTCCTGCGTGAGAGGTCTAGGAGAGCAGTAGTATGTTATTTCTTTAGGAGAGTAGTAGTATGTTATTTCCTGGAAAAACAGCAAAAGTGCCAGTCACATGACTGAGAAAATATTAAATATTTTACAAAATAATATATCTTTTTAAAGATTTAAAAAACAATTTTTCCTGTAAAAATAATTTTTTTTAAATTAATAATATAAATTGGTTTCTCAAACAGCAACCATGTAAGACAGTTGGTTGTATATGTCTGCATTCTTTACTTTTTAAAACTCACTAGAACAAACTGATGATTTTACTGTGTTTGAAATAAACCACATACCGTATTTACCCGTATATAATGCCCACTTTTTTCAGTCCAAAATGAGCCTCAAAAACGTGATGCGTATTATACATGGAACATCGCTTTTGGGAATTTGCATAACAACAAACACAAAAGATCCTCCACAAATTAGCTGATTCATGGTTGTGTGGTTCGGTTTCCAATAACAAAGCTAGGATTTCGATCTGTGAAACCTGCCAAGAGGCGTTGGAGGCTGTTTTATTGCAAAAATCTCGGAGTTCGTAAGTCGCGAGCGCCATTTTGGATTTTGTGACTCGGCCAAGGACGCACGTCCAAAATCCAAGATGGCGCTTGTCGGCACTCGTGACAACGAACTCCGGGATTTTTGTGATAAAATCACCCTGTAAACGCCTGCTAGAAGGCTACAATGCATATAAATATTAGTACAAATATTTAAATTTTGCGTGAAATCACTTGTGGCACAAGATTTCTCTCAAACAAACATGTAAAATGAAGAAACCGTCGGAAAATTTCACTCATCTGTTCATGGCAAGACAAAAAATCAAGAGAGAATTGCATTTGTTGTTGATGATTTTTCTCCAAGTCTTATGGTTGTTGGAGGTTCGAAGATTATTTTCACATTCTATTGTCAAACTTTATTTTTCGAAATTGACCCTCAAAATTGGGGTGCGTATTATACACGGGTGCGCATTATACATGGGTAAATACGGTAGATGTATATATTTTTGTGAAGTTTGTTCTAGTGAGTTTTATAAAAGTTAAGAATGCAGAGAAGTTGAAGGTCTTCTTTTTGTACATGAAGTGAATAATATCTTATTGGTGTATGTTTCAAAGCAGCAAAAAATAACAACATATCTCTGTGATAATAGTCCTTGGAATTTTATATTTTTTCCTTGAAGAGTCCTTAAAAACTCCTTCAAATTTCTATGTGAAAAGTCTGTATGACTAGGTGAATATTGGGATTGAGAGAGCTTTTCTGAAATCGTCTTGGTAGTTATTGGAGTACTGGTGTCTAAATTGATTTTGCAATTGCTAATGGGGCATGACCATTCCCATGCTTCTAAAATAATGGTGACTTTTTGATGTCATTACATTTAACACATTTTTCATTGAAAATCAATTGTGTTGATATATTCATGAATGTATCTTAGAACTGTGCGAGTAAGTGTTGAAAGAATAAGCTCCAAAACACGTTTTTCTTGAGAGGCAAGATGTATAAGCTTCAAGGTGACCAGTCAAAATGAAGGGCCTGACATTGATTTAACTTTAAGCCTCAAATATTAACAGAATGGATATTGAAGATTCAATGAAAGGGGATGAGTGGAACTTCTTAGTAATATGCTGAGAAAACTCCCAGGCTACTCTCAAATTTTGTTGTATGGTAGTGTTACTAATAATTCAGAATCCTTTATGTTATCACACAACTTTTTCAATATCTATAGCAAGATCGTAAATTATTGTGCCCCTATCATTATGCCCAGTGTGAAGATTGTCTGTAGATTAATACAGTATTTTGATGTTCCCTTTTTTAGTGTTGCTGATGTACCCAACACGTGAGATTGATAGCTATGATCCCAGCAAGGCAGGCTCATATGAGAAATATGTCACAACAATTAACAACTTTCTAGCCCGTAAGTATCTTGGTATAAGAATCAATAGACCTCCTCGGCTTGCCCGTTTGTTTTGCTCATTTCAGATCACATGGCATTCCATGAGTATTCTCTCTTTCTTTTTCTGCTACGCAACGAAGGATATATGAATATGGAATCTTTCCAAACAAAGAGAACACTCATGGGAATGCCATGTGATCTGAATTGGGCAAAACATTACGCCCAAGCCAAGGAGGTCTATTGTGTGGTCGCCTTAACAAAAAGATCAATTTCATTGCAATGGTGAACTTTATTGGCAATGGTGTTCCTTGTAGTAGAATTTGGTAGCTAAACCTGCAAGCTATCTTAAAGTTATTAATTCCCCTGTTTTGCACGGTGCACTCTGTTCTGCTGATAAGCGTGCACTGTATTCATTCGAAAATGATGTAATTAAGCATGCGCGAACAAGCTAAATACTCATTTCAGCAATAAATACTAAGAAAAAAGTCGCTTTTTGGGATATGACGCGAAAACAAGAATGGGCTCCTTTTTATATTTTACCATTTTGACTATCGTTTTCCAGTTATAAAAATAGTTTAAAGAAATTCTAACAACAAGTTTTTGAGCTATCGTCATAAAATGAGGTACCAAAGAGCGTCAAGTTATCATGGGCGGTGCACACATTTTTGCACATTTTCAAGAGTACCGTCAAACACATAGAAAATTTAAAAAAAATTTGTTTGTCCTAGGTAATGAAGAATCAAACAGTTAAAGGGGCACTCGCACGCTTAAATAATTCAAATCGCAATCCAATTCCATCCTCTTGATAATAGATAAAAACACTATTCCATCCTCTTGATAATAGATAAAAACACTATAGATTTGTATTGATTTAACAGTTAAAAGGTCATTTAACAAACCTGGACTCTTATTTTGGTTATTCCCGGTAAACCTAAATGTATTTTAGGTTTTTTGACAGGTAGTACAAAAATTAAGCATGCGAGTGCCCCTTTAAGTTCAAACTTGCAAGCCAACTGGATTGCTTCATTAGTGAGCGTTTTATCACAATTTTCTTGTTTCACAGAATAGCTCTCTAGCACTAAAAATGGGGTATGTTTGTACCATCACAGTTTCTAATCAAGCCTCTTTTATTTCATATTTTCAATTCTTATACTAAATAGTAAATAGAGACCTGTAGCACAATCACCATGTACATCTGATGTCGCTGAAGTAAAATTGTTCCTTTCAACTAAAATATTCAACGAATTACAATAAAATTGGCATCCAAATGAAGCAATGATTTATCTTTGAGTACCAATCCCCAAAAGTCATATTTGTATTTATTTAATGTGCGATATTGCGGGAAAATATGGTGAATTTTGCTCAAATATGCACGTAACGCGTAACAGCTCATTTGTAAGCATCACAGCAAGAAGTAAAGTAATTGATTTAGCATTGCTCGATTTCGAAAAAATTATCGCACCAATTCAAAGATATTTATATTGCCAGATTGTAGTTGAGATTTCAATAAAAATGGTTGATTTTATAGGAGAACGGGAAATACAATTATGGCAAGGTTTGTTTCAAGACATGTAACGTGGCGCTCTTTTAGAGAACGCAAACATCGAAACCATAAGAACTAGCAACTAGAAATCAATATTGAGATCAGAGAAAAGTTTATTCATAGAAAGTTCATTATAGTATTTATCGAAATGTAAAAAAATATCACTTGAATATTCAAAGGCAGCGAAGTTTTGAGCGATTTATTAATTCAGAAACACATTTTACTCGAAAATAAATAGGCCCAAATCCCCCGTTACATACCTAGACTTCAGCTCATATCTCAGTCGCTGTTGAATATTGACAGCTCAAATCAATATAATATGCAAGTTCATTCACGAAAGTTACTAGTTCACCAGAAAACTGAGTGTTATTGGCCCTAAAAGCCGCGCAAATACGAGTAAAGCGTTTCGGAAACATTGTTCTTGTTTCATCTTGTGCATTGCGAAGCGCATTGATTAAATTACACGCGCAAAACGCGAACTCAAACGAAGCAGTATTTGCGACAATCCTGTATTCCTTTCTTGTTCAAAGCAACACCGGAAGACTTAGTAACCTTTCCTGGTTATTTGTGGAGTTTTTAATGAATTTCCAGGGGTTTTAATGAGGAAATTATGCGCTCAAGGTCAGACAACGCGGCGTTGCGTTACATACGATTTCGCAACAACAATATTGAAACAGCTCCATGCTTGAAATGCCTAGAGATACGAACTCGCTTTTAACGAAGACACCGTATTATCTCTATAGAATCATCTATCAACCTTGCATATAACTTTCGTAGCATTTTTGCAATGAAAATCCACTAAAAAATTATGATTTTAAATGAGTGTTACTATTTTGTCATGCCCGCAAGGCATCATGGGTTATGGCTAATAAAGCTGTAAATACTGAATAAATGGGAAAAAATATATAAATCACCTGAAAATGTGTTATCTTATTGATATGAAATCAAATAAGAGTGCTTAGAAGGTAGTTTGAATATTTTCTTGAAATGGCCTTTATGTTACACAAATGTACATGGTGATGTGCTACAGGTCAGACAAATTAAGAAGAAAAATTCTACGACAAGTTTTTTTCAGCGGAATTACCTTAAATGTTGGGCACTTTCAAGATCAGCAAATTTCATTGAATTAGATAGATGTATAGACAAGTTGTCAGAGCAAGGGACTACTACTACTATAGACCTTGATTAATGTTCTTTTCATCTGCTGCCTATTTTTGTTTCTGTTTTTTAAAAATTATTTTGCATTTTTAGCATACAAGGCTCAACTGGGAAGTGATAAAGACAACTACCTACCTTCATTCTGTAACTCATCTGAGCCGCGCCCTGAAGATGCTAAGAAGCAATGTAGCTTTGATTTGAGCACCCTTGGACCCTGCTACAAGAATGAGTCTGACTTTACATATGGCTTTGCCAGTGGAACACCATGTTTGTTCATGAGGATGAACAGGGTGAGTGATGTTCTCTCAACTGATAGTGTTATGCCAGTATTGAATACTGTGCCACCTTTTTCTAATGGCAGCTGAAAACCTGCCAGTTACATGTAAATGTAGCCATGTAACAAACTGTCTTGTATTTATTTATAGCCAGCTGTATTTATTTACTAGTAGTCACTGGTAATGGAAAGTAGTGCTGGGAGGATCAAGGCTAATGTTTGTTTGGGAGAGCAAAAACCTCACTCTTGATCTCTTTTGGAACGATTTACAAACGATTTATACCCACTACCGTTGCAATACTGTTTGCATGCATGTTTGTCATGCTCTTGTCTATGCCAAGGGTCACTGGTATAGATTAACATTAACAACATGTTGTCAATGTTCACCTAAACCAGACCGTGCAATGAACTGGGCTGAAGCAGTCTTTATTTCTATTATTTACATTCTTATCGCCACCCAAACAAATAATAATCTATCATTCATATGTAATTATCTTTCTTTCATTCATGTATGTATTTTGTGAGCATCCTTACCACTAGACACACTCATACCGTAAACATGGAGGTCTAGTTCAGTCAAAAACCAGTCACATTTGCTAAATTTCATCCCATCAGGTTTTCAAGTTTGTTCCCAAACCAGAGTCTGGGGTAGACTATGTGAAAGTGAAATGTTCAGCAGAAGTGAGTATATGTTCTGTGATAAGCATGTAAAAAGGTGGTTTTTATTTACATTTAGGATGAGAGATGTTTTGGTTGCTAATTGAAAATCAATAAAATATTGTTTGTCAACAACAGCTATTTCTACTACCATTTGTGATCTTTCATGAAGCGTGATGCTACAAACTAGGTTTTCAAAAGTTTCTATCACAGACGTTTGTCAATTAAAACTTTTTGTTTGGTCAGTGAAACTTTGTCAATGAGGATCATATTTCATACTGAAATTTTTGAGTTTCTGTAACTTGGGAAACAGGTGTAACTTTAGAGTTTCCCATGGGAAACAGGAAAGTTTTGCATCCCTGCCTGTGCAAGTTTGCTTTGAATTTGGTGTTTAACTTTAGAGTTTCCAATGGAGAGTTTTTATCCCTGCACTCACAGTTTAATTAGCGAAACAAATAGCTTTGATTGACAAACATCTGTGATAGAAAGGTTTCAAAACCTAGTTGTAGTGTCACATTTCACAAAAGATTGCAAATGGTAGTACGTCATAGGCTCAGATAATGTTCTACAGGTGAATTTTCACTTGTTGCACCTGCTGATTAAACTATGGATTGGTCCAGTTGTTCCCTGCCAGACATTCACAAACTACTTGTAAATGGCTAGGGGCCCTCTTGAGTTTCAGTGAAAGTAAAAAGAAACCAATCCTTCCTCCTTGTGAGGGTACTTTGGAGGGCTCACTGGGCTTTTAATCTGGCCCACATCCCAGCTTACAATCACAAGAGCTGTTCAACAGAAAAATGATTTCAAGGATCTGACAGTGTGACACGTACACCGTAGATCATGCATAATCTTGCAAATACTGAAGAGGGTATAATATGTACTTTAGCATCTGCCTTAGATTGCCTTCAATTATTTTGACCATTCAAGGTTTAAACGGCCCACCTCCTGCCCAACAGGCTGAAGTGCTACTGAGTTAATCAGCAGAAGCACTGCACATGATGCAGAATGATTCCATCCCACCCCAACCTCATATGTGTATGCGTCTGCTTGTTTGCTGCCAAAATTAAATGCATCACTCGGTATGATTTTGTCCGACTTGACATTTGTCCGACTTGGCTTCATTCTGGAATTTCTCATCCAGGACAAGCATGGAGTCCTGTTATTTTTTTTATAGCATCCAGACATTTTCAATTTGAGCACGCCCATTCCCAAACCGTCCAATTTGAGTGTGCACAATCCAATTTAGGAGAAATTTGACATTTCACAAAGTTAGAAAAAACGTCCATGCACTAACACTAATATTGGTTTTTGAGGTGGCTATATAATTATCGCCTATCAAGGGCAATTTCAAGCCGTGGGTTTGAAAATAATTCTGTTCTGTATTAATGATCTGAAGGGTCCCTTAGAATTTTACTAGAAGCCTGTCATGTATTAGCTGTACAGTAACTATGTATTGCGTTTTAATTACCACAGGATAGCAGCCTGGACAATCAAATCAAGGTTTATCCTTCAGGATGGCCTGTATCTTTCTTCCCGTACCGCATGGAAGAGTATTGGCTGTCTCCCGTTGTCGCTATTCATGTCAACACCACTGCCAAAGTGACCATCAAGTGCTCTGCCAATGCTGTCAATATAAAGCAAAGTGAGACCTACCTTCTTGAACGTGGAGCTGTTGGAAGAATCCGAATCACGATGGGCGCTCGCTAGAGATTATCCGAGTATCTCATCAACAACACTTTTAGACTTTATATGTCATGTAACAAAACCAGTTTTTTTACATTGATGAATATCTCTTTTTTACACATTGCATTGTGATTGTCATGATGAGTGTGAGAGTGTGCTGGGGTGTAAATCATATTTCAATTAAGCAGTCCATTGCACTGGTGTGTTTTTTCTTTTAATTCCTTACTACTATTTGATGATTCAGTCAGCTGTTCGGTATTGGTTGAATCTCAATTCGTGAATTCACTCATTTCTTTTCATTCCGTTAATTTCCATTAAAATTATTCATACTTGCATACTTTATTGCTATTGCTCAGTTTTTGTTTCATTTGTAACAGCTCTTTATGTTTAGGAGATTTCTCCTCAGGAAATTTTGCTTCGTGGATTATTGATGAATATGACAGCAGGTTTCAAAATGTTAATTTCGAAAAACCGCCTCAAGATCTGGTGAAAGAAAAAACCCATTCGTATAAAGATATAACTGGATATTTGTTAGTTTTGATGGCGTTCCCGGAGTTCTGTCACCATAGAGAAATACACGCAGGCAATCTCCCAGTTACCCTCCAGTAACTACAAACAATGACCTCAGATGTAGGCCTTGGCTAAAAGGTACAGCTAATGAACCGCAAATTGGACAGCGTGGGTGGGTACTGGAGTGCAATTTCGGATATGTCGACTGTTGAAGGGAATCGAAAATTTCAAAGTGAATTTTGTAAGGCTATGGTTATTGCACTGCCGCTATGGGAATAGGGAATTTATTAACCCAGAAGCGTAATTGGATATTCTGATTTTACATTTTGTCAATATAACTTTTTAAAATATGTGCAGCTGAGAATGTTTGAATTTATAAAAGAATTTTGCACCAACAAAATAGTTTCTTTAACAGCCTCTTGTGGTCAAAGTTTTTTTTACAGTTAACGCTGATAAGCCGCCAACCTTGGCTTATTCAGCGTTTACGGTAGGCCTTGTTGTCATGTGGGCGTTGTTAGACTTAGATAACAAATAACCGCCTTGTGTGTGAGAGCTTCTGAACACGGGCGTAGCCAGGCTGTGCCCCCCCCCCCTCCCCCTCCTTTCTCGGGGATTTTCCCATACATTTACTGTATTTGCTGGAGGAAATTTGAAAATTTTCGTCCCATGTTTTCACTATCCAGCCCCCCAACCAAAATTCCTGGCTACGCCCCTGGAACAACCAGTTCTCAGGCAACGTTACGTAGGGTAGATACCATATCTTCGTGCTGCCGGCGATCGAAGATAATTTGCCGTCAAATTACCAAACAGTAGAGAATCGTGGATATGGATCTACTTACTAGTGGGTGTTATTTGAGTGCCATTCGCCATTTTGGGATCACTTGTTATTTAATCAGATTTCTTGAATTGTTGTGCAGTTTTGCCAGCTTGATCGCTATCGTTCAGAGTGAATTAGGCGCAGCGCTAAGCGCCGAACGTCAGTCGAACGTCTTCTGTCGAACCTTTCCATTTTCGAAGGATGCATTATTGAAATACCAAGCACTTCGCTATGGTGTTTTAGACAATAGCCCAGGTTCGAATTACGCTCCAATGCTCACAAAACAAAAGCTTCAAATCGAGGCTTTCTCCAAAGTTCTAATTCATTTACAGTAATTTCAGAAGAAAGCCTCGACTTGAGGTTATTGTTTGTAGGCATTGGAGCGTAATTCGAACATGGCCTATTGTGCCCTTAAATATTTTATACTTGGTTATCTACTTGTAGCTGCTTGTAACTAATGGTAGGCAGTATTCAGTATACATTTTTTGTACACTCCTACTGTAACTCGAAGCGTCGAATAAATGTCAAGTTGGTGCATATTTGTCTGAGTATTAGACTTGTGGCTACCAATATCCTGCGAGATTGCGCAGAATATCGTCTGATACGTAGCCAACGACATTGGGACGAAGTCCCGAGTTGGCTAAATCAGACGATATCATATCATTCTGCAAAATCGAGCAGGCCCTGATAATGGTTTTATTAATAATAATAACTAGTGGGTACCCGTGAAAATTTCACGAATTCAATTTTCTAGCCGGCTCTCCAGTGGAATTTTTTTTTTGGGACTTGATTTTTTGGCGCGCGCGGGATTCTTCTTTCAAACTTTATAAAGACATGATTTACAAACCATCCCCCAACATCGAACCTCCTCGCTCCATGCTGAAAAAAATCACGGAAAAGATTTACTTTCGCACACTTTTGTGAGGTTAAGGTATCAAATTTCGTTAAACTGACGGATATCACAGGATAAATGTACAGAAGACAGCTATTGGCGAACCAATGACCATATTTGGGTGAATATTATGTGCTGAATAATAAAGTATGTCAGCCGTGCCTTATTTTTCATGGCGAGAGACTTCCATATAAAAAGTCGGGCTTTTCTTTCATAGAGTCTACAATCCTAAGAAGTGCTCGATCATACGGGTGATGTGCTCTGTAAGGGATTCGTCTACAAAACAGCTACAAACCTACAAATTAACTCCCGCGCCTCAGTACCGCAGAGACTAAAGCGGTGGCATGTGGACGTTCCAGCTGCTCTCGCGTCACGGTGCGCAAAGGATTGTTGGTCAAAACGAATAAATTCTAGGTCCAGCGATAGGGGATAGCGTGATTATCGCGCGTCTTCAAGTTCATCCGCAGGTTACCTTACTACCTCACTCGGATAAACTTGTAGCAAAAACGCAACGTCTCAAGAGATGAAACAGTTGTTATATCCTCAATTGCAATAATTTATAGCTTTATAGTGTTATAAGATTAGACGGTCCCTTAGCTGTTATAGATACAGTAAAAGCCCGCGTATAAGTATCGATAAGTACCTAGAATTTAAGCCTAAAACAGGTTCTTATTTGATTTGAAAATACAAGGAAACAAGGGGCTCACATTGATAATTCTAGCCTAACAGGTTCTTAAAATCCATTCTTATATGCGGGTTTACTCCGTTTTTGGACCTTTAATTGCCGAACTCCGGATTCGGCAAAGTGACACTTTGGGATCCGGGATTTGTAATCCGACTACTCAAAATCGCGATCGACCCGGTCGGGATTGACGACTTGGGATCCGGGATCCACTTTTGCGGACATGAGCCAGTCCCCCGGCCATCCCGGACGGACCTTTTCACTGTGTTTTCCCGGATATAACAGTCAAAGCAAGCCGTCATTACATCTTTGCTGAGTATCAGACTCGTATAACAGTATATGGGCTCAGCAAATTATGGCCGGCCAGGGTACAGAGTTGGATCCACGTGGATCAGGGATAATAAGCTCCGAGCTCCGAATCAGGGATCGATCATCTGATTTATCTGATACAAGATGTTTTTCGCCTAAGAAGATAAGTGTCTTCAGTCCAGTTCAGTCGTTTTCAACTGTTTCCAAGTCGATTCCCTACGGCGGTGCGATCTATATACGCGAGTAGTATAGCATGCACCGAATTAGCCCTTTTTTGTTGGGGAATACTAATTTTGTGGGGGAATACTAATTTTGTGGGGGAGGTCAAAGTCACGTCAGAATCATGACAGGAATGTTGAGCCGGAGGTCAAAGGTCACGTCAGAGTCACGTCAGGAATGTTGAGCCGGAGGTCAAATGTCACGTCAGGAATTTTGAGGCGGAGAAACGAATTAGCGCTCATGCGGGTTAATGCGGGCGCTCAGAACGCCAACTATGTTGACATCGACATAGACTATTAGCATAGCCTAACATAGTTGGCGTTCTGAGCGCCCGCATGAGCACCCACATGAGCGGCCGCAACGGAGGGACATTTATGACCAACGGAGAAACCAAAGGGTAACAACGGGGTAACCATGGGTGCCCTCCTCCTCCTCCTCCTGAATTTATATAGAATAAATCCGCTTAAATCTGTAACCCAACTTCCGGTTTGAGCATGTCTGTCCATCTGATGAGCGGGCAAGAAGTCTGGACAACCTATTGTTTTCACTTATGACGTCATTTCTGGCCTAGATATACACATGACGTAACTTCCACGGTGGATATGTCGCGCTTCGCTGCGCTTTAGCCTCGTTTTCGTTTTTTACCCGAAAACTGTATACATTTTCGTACCGTCAAACCCCATTTTTCGTTCTTTTGATACCCCCAGTATGCATGCCACTTGCTGGTGTAGAAAGTGCTGGCTTTTAAAGTGCTGGCGTCAATCCACATCACTACAGGTAACCTGATACCCTAAGTAGCGTATATCCACATCACTGTAGGTAACCAAGAGTGGATTGCCAAGAGTTTCCATATTTACTATGTACGCCCGAATCACAGTCAGAAAAGTGTCTATTTTAAAACTAGGATTCCCGCGAAAATTCGTCATCCACAGGGTTCCCACTTTCTCGCCACGCGGACAGTTGTGAGATCCAGCCTAAAATTAATCACAGATCAATGGGAAAACCGTTAAAATCGCAAAGATAAGGTAGGATATTCTCTATTTTGTTGTGTTTTGGGTATACGAGCATTCGAGCCTGAGCGTTCGAATACTTTCGCGCGCGACTCAAATCTAAAAATAGACACTTTTCTGACTGTGATGTGGACAAGTACTGTAGGGAAAGATTCTAACTCTTGTTAATCCACTCTTGAGGTAACCTGATACCCTACATTCTTCACATTCCTTACCTTCGCCTCAACATTCCTGACGTGACCTTTGACCTCCGCCTCAACATTCCTGTCGTGACTTTGACGTGACCTTTGACCTCCGCCTCAACATTCCTGTCGTGACTCTGACGTGACCTTTTGACCTCCCCGACAAAATTAGTATTCACCCACAAAAAAGGGCTAATTCGGTGCATACTATACTACTTACGCGACGCAACAAGGGTTGGTTTTCACTAGGAATATAAGCATAAGGATCAATCTTGCCTATATGCTTACGTTGCTTATGTCGTAGTGAAAACTAAATGTGGGGGAAGGAATAACTCAGCGGAAAGGGGGCAACAGAGAAAGGACCTGCAAAGGTTTGCAAGAGAGTTTGGAATGGGTGCGCAAGGAACGAGCAGACCGGAACACTACACTTCCATTCCACTGGGCAGCTGAGTCCGGGAGCTGAGTATGTACAGACGGTGCTGCAAAAGGGGTGATGGGAAACCCATCGCTCAAGAAGACCTCGGCTATGTTAATGCCTGGGTCTCAGTTGCTTTCAAAATGGCGGCTCAAAAACCTTAGGGGGTGGTCTATATCGAGAACTTTTAATCTTTACCATTCATTTCTTATTTAGAATTGTTGTTCGGCAAAAAGTAAAGAAATTCCTATTTACATCCCCATGGCAATGTGGAATGTGACCTTTGAACTCCAAAGAAAGGAAATTTTAAAAATTGCTTCGCGAGGAAAGGAAAGGCAAACAAATTTAAGGATATTAAGATGTTATGTAATTAATGCTAGGACAAGTATCACTGGTCCAACTAGATATGATGTCCATTTAATCAGGAAACCTATTTTGGACATTCTGAAATATGATATCTGCTAATAACTTCGTTAATGAAAACATTATGCACGATATCTAGTTGGACTGATCAACTTCAGGGTATGGCCTATTACTTCATTTACTTTAATCGCAGGTTTGTTTGCATTTTCCACTCCTCGTCAAGCTTTGAAACGAAAATTTTTGAAACAGAGGTCAAAGGTCGGGCTTTTGTTTCTATGGTAACAGCAACTTATTAAATTATCAAGGACGTTGAGGTCTTTAATATTGTAAGGGAATTGGACGGATAAGTTGGTCGTATCTTTACTAAGAATGAATCTAATTCTAAACAGGGCGTGGTCCCTTTGACCCAGGCATTAAAGTGCCTGAGACGTCAAGACATATGAGGCCCTCAAGCACAACTACAAGAGATATATTATTCCTTTCTTTCTTGCAGTTCTTTCACGAGATATTTATTTGAGATCACAGAAATTCCGTGGTGATTGTGACCTGTCAGTCGTCAGAAACGCGGGTCGAAGTCCAGTATCCAATTCAACACATCCGCACCAAATAGTAGGGTCTGTTAGGGTAAAAAACCCTCGGATCGTGCACTTTTGCGACAGGCACCAATTGGCACAAATGTTCCTTCGGTGGATACCAAACAGTTTTAGAGGAGGGTGCCACAAATGTGCTCCTCAGTGCTGATGGCTATGGAAGGAAAAGCGTAGGGAGTGGTCTATATTTAATGCATTTACTCATTTCTACGAGACTTAATTCATGTTACAGACCACCCAGAACTTAACAAAGTTTGAGTATCGTTTCTATGACAACTGGAATGTGACCTTTGAACCTCATTTTAACGGAATTTTAAAAACTGCCGCTGCTGACAGAGAAAATGCATAAGAGGCAAAAAATAAATTAGTGGAAAAAATTATTCTTACCTTGGTGTTTGTAAATCTAATTGGAAATGATGCACAACACACATGGATAAGAGGTTATCGAAGGGTATCGAATTTCACATTGTCCTAAAATAGGATTCCCAATGGAGAAGTCAACTTTTCCAATTAGATCAACAATATATACCCAGACTTAAGTCACTTGGCACTTAAACATTTTCAGGATTTAAAGCCTTTCTCTGTCCGGAGGAGCACTTTTTAAAAAACCGTTAACTTCGAGTTCAAAGGTCACATTTAAAGTTTTCATAGAAACAGCAACTAAAATGTACTTATTTTTCAACCCCCCACAGGCTGAAAAACTTTAAATAACCGAACAGTTGAAAGCACTTGAGTTAGACCACCCCCTAGGTTTTATGACAATTCGTTTATCAGCCATGCCTTAATATTTAAAATAAGAAAAGCCGGCGTTACAACGTAGGTTTTAGTTGTATTTTAGTACAATATTTCGGCTGGCCAAACCAGCCTTCTTCAGGTACTGTAAATACATAATGGCATGATAGGCTTATATATAAGGTGAAACGTGATACAATAAAAATGATGATGATGATGACTTGTGTGATATTATACTAGATAAGAGATATAACAATATAAAATTTAAAGGAAAATACAAATAAAAGATAAAAAATAAAAAATAAATAATATAATGTGATTTATATGATACAATGCAAACGCTGTAACTAATCTAAAATGAAGTCTCATCTCGTTGATTCAATCCGTCAGGCTCAAGGGTACCAGCACGTAGGATGAGTGTGGCCTCTCTTGCCTTACGAATCGAATCTCGATTAGTCATTAATTGTTCAAGGGGAATCAATTGCATGTCAGATGCTTTGTGATTGGGTGTCGATAGAAAATGTTCAGCTGCTGGGGTGGGTTTAGATTTACATTCGGGCTTGTCGATTTTGCGATGATCATTAAAGCGTTGTCTAAGTTGGCGTTTAGTTTCTCCTATGTATTGCAAGTTACAGCGTAAACAATGACATCTTATATACTCTTTGAGGTTTTCTTGCAAAGAAAGGTGGTGGTTTTGCCAGGCACGGTCTATCACTAATAGACCATTAGTAGCTCAGCCAATCATAATGCAGGATTTGTAATAGACCATTAGTTGGTTTATACTAAAACCGTATATTTACCCTCGTTCTCAAAACACAAGGAAAGCGCGTAAAACCATATATTTATCCTCCAACGAGGACACTACCGTTGACAAGAACAAGTTATCTTGACGAGGAAAATCAAACTCTCGCCCTAAATTTCCCTGCAAATGATAGGCCTGGAGGGCAAGTCACTATATGTTTGAAAAAAGACCCCTTTAGGTAAGCGTGAGTTTTCGACGTTACAGGCATAGAAATTCGTCCGTTGGGCCACGCTTCGCGCACATGAATATTAATAACTTCGTCATTTGCGGAGCGCAGTTGTGCGCATGAATAATATAACCTACCGTAACCTATATAGTTGAGGTAGTGTACTTCCTGAGCCCCTGACAGGCTTTTGTTTACTATGCCGTACACAAAACATGTTCATCTACCCTTTCTCTAAAGCTTGATGAAATGCGATGAACAAACAAAAAAACGATGAACAAACAAATAAACGTTTATCAAACTTTGGGGCGCAACGAAGGATATGCGAGCCCGTTTTTCTAAAAAAATTTTTACAGTACTAAGTCAAACAGGGGACGGGAGATGTCGGATTACGTTAATCATTGTACTTAGAGGGAGGATCACTGCATTTTACCCGTGTATTACCAAACTTCATCCACGTAAATAATCGAGGCGATGAATAATAACCGCGGTTCCTTATGCACCAGTCAATTGACACCCCGGCCCCCACCCCCGGGACAGGACGGGAAAGTATCGCGGCGCCAGGCCGGGGATTTAACACATTAATCTACGAAAAGGCAGGGAATTTAAGACGGAACTTCTTTAGCGGGGATATTCAGCGGGGCATTACAGGGAATTAACGCTGAACCAGAAGTTCGATTATCGTGCGAAAATATATTGGTTTAACCCTATTCAGACTGGGGGGGGGGGGGGGGCTTTTCGAGCCCCCCTCCAGTAAAATCCTGATTACTCTAAAACCACTGCAGCTATGATGGTGAAACTTCGTGACTTTTCCTAAAATTTATCTAGGGACATTTTGGTGTCAATGACATGTCAGTGTCAACGACCTAGTTTCCATGGCAACCACTTTTTGACATGCATGTTTTTCAAAACTCGAAAAAACGTGAATTTTTCATATTTCAAGCTTAATGTTGGACAGATTGCCCAATTTATGACTATCGGAGCTTGTACTCCTTAGTAATTTATGTACAGGCTAATTATTTTTTGACACAAAATCTTTGGGGGGGAGGGGTAGGGGGATTTTGTTCATTTTAACATATGGTCTAAAACTAGCTCTGGGATTCACAAGTTTCCTTTTAATTCAACTTTTTGAATGTCAAACACTTCTTTGATGAGTATTTTGTACATTTTGACCATTTTTTTCTCATTGAGTACTTATCTGAAGAGTCAAATGGAAATTAAATGAAATCCAAGATGGCGGATCCAAGATGGCGGATCCAAGATGGCGGACAATATTTTCAAAAGTCGTCATTATGACGCAAGTTTAATAAAATTTATGTGTTAATGTCACAAATTATTACATTTACATTATCTTGATGTTAATTAGTTGGCTTTTAGAGTATTATCTACCAAGTTTTTGGAAGTTAATTAAAATTACTTAAAAATTGATAAAACATTGAGAATGGCGTCATTGTGACGTCACATTTTGCTCCCACGTGACAAAAATAGGTGTGGTGATTTGTCTAAGGCTCATGGTCATTGTGTGAAAGTTTGATGATCTTAGCCTTAGTGGTTCCAGAGATATAGAGGGGGGCCGAATTAGCCCCCCCCCAGTCACAGATGGTCAAAAAAAGCCCAGTCTGGACAGGGTTAAGGACCGAGGTTGGAGGATTTTGGGAGGGATCACTTCATTTTTGGGCGAGTGAAAGGGGAGGGAGGATCTCTCGAAACCTGAAGCCTTGAAATAGAGAGATTCCAGCAACGAGTTCTATATCATTCTCTAGTTTATTGCACTCATTATGTTGAAAATTTCGGCGCGCTTCGCGCGCATAAAAGGAATGACGTCTAATCTAGTTTTCGAGAACTCGCTTGTGGCGCTAACATGGGATGCGTACGAATGTCGTTACAAGCATGTGTATCTCGGCAACGACAATGAAAACCCCCAAAAGCCCTCCAGTGATACGAATAAAAAATTCGTTTTGGGGCTGCGCTTCACGCATATGAATAATAATAATTTGTAGTGCGTGAAGAATAAAACCAACAGGCTTTTTTACTACACGCAGAAAATAAAACGTTTATCTTTTCTCTGGAGGCTTGATGAAATGCGTTTATCAAAATAAAGGCGCGTTTCGTCATGTTGCGAAAGTGTCCCCGGGGGCCTGACATTTAACAACGACCATGCCCCTGGTGACCGGGAAAATAGTAACATTTAACACTTAGTGAATGTTAAATCGGGGGGCTGTGATGTCAATTGACTTGTGCATGACAGAAGTAAGAAAAAAGTAGTTCTGTTATTAAGAAGAATGAAAGAGACATTACATCACTTGGACAATAGTCTATCTAACAGGTTTTTCAGAAATAAATTGCATGGGGGAGGGTCCCAATTTTTTTACCTACGACTGGGGGAGGGTCACATTTTTTTTGTTATGTTCAAGGGGAGGGTCCTAATTTTTTTTAGTCTTGTTTCGAAAAAAAAGGGAGCCCTCCCCCCCCCCCCCCGGTAAATAATGACACGTCCCTTATTTGGTACCAAAATCTGAAATTGATTGATCACGTCATGTGAATACAGTACGAACTTCATTCTAAAATGAAACTGATTCTGGAATGAAACTCATTCCAGAATCATGTGAAGAGGCCCTTACCGATAAAAATATGCAAATCCATGATTCTGCAATCCTGGGTTTCACTGACAGATGCGGGGCAGTAGACAACACCTCTGCTGATTCGTACTTCCCGCTTAGCGTCTTGTTGACAGATCTCAATGCTCAATGAAAGATATCAAAGCTCCTCATGCGAGAAACTAAAAAAATACCCCTGAACGCGAATTTTTCGTCGAAAATAATAAGTCACATGAATATTATACTAAAACATTCGTCCCGGTGACTATTTAACAATTAGACTACGAGTTGTCTATGAGTCAATAGATCGGTTGATTCATAGAAAACGAGAACAAGTAGTTTTTAAACTTTTAAAATTGTTAACATGGAAAACCCACATACTACTAAAAGGTATTTACTTTCATGGTTTTTTGAACGTTTTCGGCTAGCGTTTTCACTACTCACTATCTATTACGTGATAACAGAAACATATAACTAGTTGAAACATGTAGGGTTATTCGAGATGAATTTTATGACCATATTTGGTCAATAATGAACTCTCATCTGCTAACCCAAGTAGGTTTTCTCTTTATAATATTTCATTTTGCGCTCAAATAAAAGTAGAGCAACAGTGGTAAGTGATAATATACTAATGTTTCCTTCTAAATCCCATGCGTCTCCGTAACAGATAACTCAGCCACAAATCGTATAGTTTGATTATAATTTTATTCGATCTGAAATGATACAATGACTTATTACTTATCGATACCTATATTCTAGAACTACTGTATAATCCTTCAAATCACAAATGAAAACTTACATATGTGGCGGATTTAAGTCTTGTAATGCTTCTTTGTGCCCTTTTGATTGCTGGTTAGCAGTTTCTGGTTAGCAGTGTTTCTTATCGACTTTTCACATTACTTCTGTTACTTATAACATACCCCGGCGTAACAAATCGATATAAATCGATAATCGAAAACTGATCGATAAATCGATATTTGTTGATCAGATTGACCGATCATTATCGATTAATATCGGCAATTGATAAAAATCGATAGTCACAGCCATCCCCAACAGATCGATAAAAATCGATATCACTTGATATCGAAAGTATAGCATAACACAGTTCCAAAGATAAAAGTTATTTAAATTTATTGTGTCTCGACCAAGAACGCAGCAGACGAGCAGCAAACTATACCATTGCTATTAAGACAAAGATCCGAGAAGATTCTGGACTACTATATACCCCAATACTGTGGGGACCAGAAGCTGAAACTCTGCCCGCTCACGTTTTTGTTGTTTCTCAGGAAACTCGATCTTTTAAATTCTTTGGACCTCGAGCCTCTGGTTTCCAAGGTAGACTACCCAAGACTAGAAGTGGAATTTCTTCTATTAGAGGCATCTTTTCAAAGAATATCGATACATTAATCAATCCTGTGCCTGTCGATAAAAATCGATGAAAATCGATATAATTATTGAAAAATCGATAATCACAACGGAGCTAGCGATCAATTTTTATCGATTACCGATAAAATCAATCGATTAAAATCGATTAGTATCGACAAATATCGATTTTATTGGGTTATCGATTTATCGATTTGTTACGCCGGGAACATACTGAACTGAACTGAGTACACGACGCTAAGCTGCGTTTATGTCTTGTCAATCAAATGTCAATCTACTAACCGGTTTATTAATAGAAAATCAAATAATCTTATCACTAATTTCTTAACGAACGAAACAACTAACATTTAACATCTTGAAGTCTTGCAACAACATTATTTTCAAAATCTGTTCAATTGTTTATTCTGGCGAATATTCCGCAGCTTGGCACTACTAAAGTAATGTAGTAATAGTATGAGAGAGGGCCGGTTTCTAAAATCCCCGATATTTACGTAAAGATATGGGTCTAGGCTCGTAAAGCATGAGGCGAGCTCAATAAAAATAGTGTATTGCCAAGCAGTTGTTGCCGTTTATCATAGTGAAATAAAAAAAAGTATTGTGGATGGTACCGGGAAATAGCCAATCAGACCGTGCGTACTGTTGTTGGAGTAACGCCTGACTGATTCCTTTATGCCGACCGCCACATGCACCCAACAAACGTTGCGAGCGAAGCAAACTTCTTTCCATACTGGTTTGGTAGTGCTGTGCGTTAAATCTCAGGATGGAGACCAGCTTCACGCCCCAGAGAACAAACCCTATGAAATTCGCGTCATATTTTAGCAAGTATTTCAGCTACTGGTAAGCGAGCAGTGTTGCTTTTACTTTAATTTGTGTGATCTTGTGAATGATTACCCGACCAATTGCGAGTCATCCATTCAAAATATCGTATAACTTTTTGATATTGACAAACGGGTGCATTTTAATGAAGCAATTAAGTTATATTCATTCAGTGTCCATCTAACAATAAAACTAGTAAACTAGAAGTTTCTAATAGAAAGTGAAGTGCTCGCGCAACAGAAAATCTGCCTCCTCGGCATGGTATGCTATTAAATCGACCAACGGAAATCACCAGAAGAGCAATATCCAAGGCAAAGGACTTCTTTTGTGTTCAAAATTTATAAAGTTTAACACTCAAAGATAAAATGTGTATATGCTCTGCATGGCCATGTAATATTGTCTATGCTAGACTGAATATGAGATAAATACTCACTTGGTGTGCTAAAAAACAACAGTAATTTGCCAGAAATTTAGAGTCCATCAAAATGGGGATGCAACAAATTGTAAGAATACACAAAAAAATGATAAACAAATTTTTTTAATTTCAGAAATAGCTTTTAATTAATTTTTTTGTGCCTCAGATTAATACAAATCCCAAACAGTAATATTATTGGATTTATCCATCAGATTTTCTTGTTATATTCCCGAAATAATGTGTGTTATGCTAGTCCAAAGGTGACAAAAAAACAAGTTTACTTTTTACAACTAATTTTGAGACTTTCACATCAAGTTCCCCTTTTTGTCGACCAAAATTGCTTGATTTTGTGTCAAGTTGCACACAATTTTACAAATCAAGAAGGGAGAAGCGCTTTGTTCATCACAAATGTGACACGATGTTCTGTGGTATACTTTTATACAACAAGTGCTCACATTTTTACAAATCAAGAAGGGAGAATTACACTTTTCGTCACAATGCGATACGATGTTCTGTTCTATACTTTTATAGAACAAGTGTACACATTTTTACAAATCAAGAAGGGAGAATTGCGCTTTCAATCAGGCAGCAACTTCAGCCTCGTTCCAGGGTCCTATCGGTCATTTCCAAAATGGAGGCTGACTCTGGACCGTCCAGCCTTCGACGACTTCAGCCGCCGAATATGTCACCATATTTTGAAAAATTTATGTCGCTACGGAGGACATCATACTCTCAAGCTTTTCTCGCTTGATTCTGTATCCAAAGAATGGCAGTTGAGCAAGATTCCGAGCATTCAATTTCAATTGGAAAACAGAACGGACAGAGGCCAAGTTTGCGAATGTCCAGTAGTCTGCAAAGTGAGTTTCGATGCCGAAATTTATTATTAAAGAGAAATAAACAATTTGATTTGGCCTGACGGACCCTGAGACTCATACACTCTAGGTCCCTTTTCTAATTTCTGCCTATAAGCAGCCGGCTGGTACATTGCTAAGAAGATACAAAAGAGCTCTTTCGCTCTGAAATCAGTCAACTAGATGGACGGTCGACTGTCCAGCAGAGTCAGCCTCCATTTTGGAAATGACCGAGAAGACCCTGGAACGAGGCTTAAGTTGCTGCCTGATGGAATTAGCAATTCTCCCTTCTTGATTTGTAAAAATGTGTACACTTGTTCTATAAAAGTATAGAACAGAACATCGTATCGCATTGTGACGAAAAGCGTAATTCTCCCTTCTTGATTTGTAAAAATGTGTACACTTGTTGTATAAAAGTATACCACAGAACATCGTGTCAAATTTGTGATGTAAAAACACTTTCGCCCTTCTTGATTTGTAAAAATTTGTGCAACTTGACACAAAATCAATCAATTTTGGTCGACAAAAAGGAAACTTGATGTGAAAGTGTTCAAATTAGTTATAAAAAAGGAAACTTGTTTTTTTGTCACCTTTGGACTAGCATAGTGTGTGCAATTGTAATCACTTAGGCTTCTAGCAGTTTTATAGCTGGCTAGTAACATCACTGGATTATATTCTTACAACTTAATCGATGCCAATCGATCATCGAAAAGCAATCAATAAATCGAGATCAATCGATGGAATTGACTTAAATTAATATCGGTTGGTATTTGGTCAATCGATAACCGATCGAAAGTCACAGGAAGATCGTCTGCAAATAACATCGATTGACATAGATTGGCATCGTCATACGGAATGACGTATGACATCGATGACTCCAAATTTATACTTTTCTGGCAGTTGAAAGGTTATAACCGGCCCTAGCTGGTTATTTTGCTTAATTCTTATGAAGTTAAAGGGGCTCTCGCATGCTTGCTGGCCACATCTCTGACAAGAAAATAGCTGAAATCGCAATCCAATTCCATCCGCTAGATAGCAGGTCAAAACAACCTAGAATTGCATTTGTCTAAGACTTGAAAGGTTTTTCTATTAATCTGGAGGATTATTTTGATTACTACGGTCAAATGTACATATGTTTTTATGGCTACAATTTTACTTATTTTATGTCCACGGTGGACGAATATTAAGCGTGCGAGTGCCCCTTTAACTTCATTTGAGTGAAATTAACAAAAGTGCTTTATCTCCTGGATACATAAAATCGATTTCAATGCCAATCAATGTCAATCAATGCCAATCAATAAAAGGTTATAGCTAGGTTGGTTATCGATTGGTCATTGATTTCCAATATAAGTCAATTGCTTGTTATTGATTGACATTGATTGGTATGGATTGCCATTGATTATCGACTTTATCGATTAAGTACGCCGGGTCAGTTAAGTATTAATAATAATAATAATCAATTTATATAGCGCCACTTCTACTAAAAATCCAGTGGCGCTTTACAATGATATATCATAACAATAGTTTAAAATGGAATAACTGATAAGATATTTCAGTTACAAGTATTATAAGAAACTAGGTGATGCCCGTGAAAAATTCACGGAGTATGTAAAGGGGGAAATTTATTTTACTTATAGTATTTAATGTTCTCAGCAGCCTGCAGCCTGAAAAAGAAAAATAACAATGGACATCATAGGGGGAGTGGGGAAGCATGATTTCCCTGAGTTCCCTGAATGTTTTTTTCCCCGTAAATTCAAGGGATCACAAACGTTTGTCAAGCAGTTTTGTTCTAAGGGTTTGTTAGTTACAGGATGATATTTTAGAGAGAATATTATTTATGACTTTAGCATGTGCTCAGTGTAGCAAGCCTGTGTACGTTTGTTAAAACTTGAATGAAAATTTTTCTAAGCTCATAGCTTTCGAATTGAAATTATCCCAGTACAAAACTGTAAGTAATCTGTATTATTATATACCAAGTCTCAAAGTTCACTTTTTCTAGTTCCTTATTGCGGTCGAGAGGGCATCACGTGCACATGAAGAAATTCGACTGTTTCCCTTGTGACAACTGGGGGAGGGCAACAGTGTGTTTTATCATTCACATAAAACAAACTCTTCCATTTATTTCTCTGTTTTTGTGTTGTTCCCTTTGACACTTGGTATGATAATAAAGCACTTATTTACTGGAACCTTGGGAAAGCAGTATGTTTTGTGGTACCTTGACTGCTGATGTTTCCCTCAGCACCACAAAACATACTCTGTTTCCTGCGGTCCCAGTAAATAAGTGTTAAATACTGTAGAACCATTTAGATTTGGAATGTCTATGGTGCTTTTGGCTGTGCGAACTGAGTTCTTTTTTAGTTTCTGTGGGACATTTCAACATGGCGGCGATGGCGGCTTTGTCCTTAAAAAACTCGCTTGAATTAAAACTTAGCCCAAGGCAAATCTTTTCCAACAAAAAACACACCCAATGGATATCTTTCCTCCTTCTCTTCTGGTTTGTGTCCCTCGCTTTGTGATACAGCATCAGGATATATATTAGAGAATGTTATCCATGGCTTTGGTTTGTGTAAATTAATTTCGACTTGGCATGCGCTCTGGGAAGTAAAACAATGGTGTACGTTTGTTTAAGTTTGAATGAAATTTTTCTCAGCTCAAAGCTTTCGAATTAGAATTATCCCTGCACATAATCTGTAATCTGTAATAGAACCATTTAGGTTTGAATGTCTATGGTTCTTTCGGCTATGCGAACTGAGTTCTTTTTTAGTTTTTCTGTGGGAGATTTCAACATGGCGGCTATGGCTCGCTTGAATTAGAACTTAGCCAATATTTTCCAACAAAAACCTGCCCACTGTCCAGATTTCCACCTTCTCTTCAGGTTTGTAACTTCTTTTGGTGGCACAGCTCCAGGGCTGCTAAGCGGAGTGAGTGCGCGGATTGAAGGGAGAAATTTATTTTACTTATAGTATTCTCTTTAAAAAGAACGGACACGGAAACGAAGTTGCACACTTAAATTGACACGTCAAATTGAATATATTATAACAATTTTACAAAAGTTCCCCTCCCCTCCCCCATTGGTGGCTGATTTTTTTGCTAATCCTTCCAAATCTATTAGGGGTGATCCATGGAATATATATGTCAATTTTGGTCAGTTGCACACTTAAATTGAAACGTCAAATTGAATATACTTGACAAAATTCCCCTCCCCTCTTAATTTCAAAATGTAACAACTTTCTAGAATTCTTCAAAACTTATCAGGGAACACGTACATTTATTCAATGTATGAAATCAGTCATATTTTGGCTAGAAAAATAGCCTTACATTTTGGTGACAAAACTGCCCCTCCCCACCCCTACACAGTGCGAATCGTGTGGCACCCCTTCCAGTTCTGTTCAAAATGGTGCAAGGAATATTTGTGCCAAATTTTGTGCCTTTACGCGAAATTGCACAAAAAAGTCACTAAGCCACCCTACTATAATAAGGTTTTTCGGTTGAAACAAATAATTTCTGAGCGATGAGTTACGGCTATGATCAGTTTGTTTCTTTTATTCCTTTTAGCGTATAATATTCGAACTTTAGTGTATCACCACGCGGGAAATACAGGGATCATATGGGATTTGCCAAAACTCAGGATTATTTAGGTATTATTTTGCAGAATTGGTTATAAACAAACACAAAATTCACATCTATGCAATCACATTATGCAGTAGAAAGAAATTGCTCGATATGTCGTTCAATAGCACACAGAGTTACGGCTATACAGTCCATAGCCCTCCCTTCGAATTGTTCGCTTTCATTGTCTAAGTGCCACCGAAAACAATGGGCTTTCCTTCGTGCAGACGGAAAACCCTAAATTTAACCAACTTCCCCCGAACGGATTTTCACAAAATTTGGACACGTATTTCTCACATATGCTCCTGAGAATTTGCTGTATAAAAATCCCATGTTGCAATTTTTTCCAGGTTAAACGCTAAATTGACCGGTCTACAAGGCTTTGTCCCTCGCTTAAAAAAATCGCTTTAATTAGAACTTTGCCCAAGGTGAATCTTTTCCAACAAAAACACGCCCACTGTCGAGTTTTCCACCTTCTCTTCAGGTTTGGGAACTTCGTTTTGTGGTACAGCTTCAGGGCTAAGCGGAGTGAGTGCGGACACGATTTGGCTTACGGTATTAATATATAGAGGATATTACATGGCCGCGCGGAGATACGAATTTTATCTTCTCGTGTTTAAAATTTATCTCACTCGTTCGCTCTCCAAGCGGTCATGTAATGTTCTGTTTATTATATAAACATCAATGAAATACCAAATTCAAATTTTATTTGAGTTAAGCTTAAAAATCGAGCATCCAGCAAAGGCAAGTGTGATATTTTCAAATGTGAAAATAGCATGATATTTTCACGTGTGAAGATATCAAGTTTTCGCGCGGAAGATCACCTGGTATTTCATTGGTGTTTATATAATAAATAGATATATGCAGCCGCACTTCTCGCTCTCCGACTGGCTGAAAAAAATACCGGTCAAGAGTGCATCCGGTCAGTGAGCGAGAAACGTGACAACTCCCAAGGTAGAGAAGATGATTCAGAATGAGTATTTAAAACAAACGCAAAGGAAATATATGAGTATACCTTTGCGCGAGGGATGTCAAATTTTCGCGAAAAAAATCACTGTCGCGTCATTATTTACACTACAAGGGCCATTTATATATCGTTTTAAAGCTTGTGGAACGGCCTTTCTTACTAAGTGGTCTATTTATATGCAACGTGACTTTGATGGATCGTTTTCGTCGTTTTGTATTTCGAAGGAAAAGTACCAATTTTTGCTTTTTAAAAGCTCCTGCCACTTCCAGTTAATGTTAAAAGCTCCAGATTTCCGCAAAATGTATTCCTTAGAGGGCGATCTGAAAAAAGGTGTGCGGGATTATTGATATTTTACATATTTGCGGAAATATCACGTAAAACAGGTTGAAAATCGATATTTTTGGCAATGCTATCACAAAAATTAGCATAAAATATGTTTTGAAAGGAAAATCAAAAATCCCGCACACTCTTTTTTAGATCACCTTCTAAAGAATAGATTTTGCTTAAATTTGAAGCTGTGCAATTTAATTGGAAGAAGGTGGAACTTTTTCAAGAAAGTCGGTACTTTTTTCTTTAGAGCTAAACAAATATATGTTAATGTACAATATAATGAAAACAAAGTTATTCATCAGATAGCCCAACCTTTTAGCTTTGAAATGATATATGAACGACGTTTGTGGTGTAAATTGTGACGCGATACGAATTTTTTCCCGCGACACCCTTCAAAGGTATACTCAGACCTTAAGCTAGCAGTATCTTTTAAATTGTGAAGTGCTTCACACAATCATGAGGGCTGTTTTACAGTATATGCCTCCGAAAGTCAGGCCATTGCACAGGGAGACAATCCCCTACTCTTACGAAGAGTGCAATGGGTTCATTATTCGCCACCTTAAACAGGGGTAGAAGGGAAGGCAGACGGGACCTTGGTTTATTGTCTCATCTAACATTATTAGAGGGCTGTAGATTTTTACAATGACAAAAGTAAATAAAAACTTTAGCAAAACAGCCTTAGTTACCGCCCCAAAATACGCTCAACTTCAAGTGATTAGAGCGCCCAATGTTGACTCTATTTTCTCTCTCTCCCCCTATCCAATGTTGATTCAAACAAAATGAAAATTGCAACCAACATTGGATAGGGGGAGTCAACATTGGGCGCTCTAATCACTCGAAGTTGAGCGTATTTTCCTTGTAGAAAGGCTACAAGTCTAAACTTGTCGAGCGTTCGACTCGGAGGAATGGAGGTTCTGGTGTTGGAGGTTCTGGTGTTCATTTCAAAACTTTAAGGTTACTGAGAACCTTCGCGGCAGGTCCTCGGAAAAACAATCATACACGCCCTTAGTTTAACCAAAATATGTCAACCTGTATATCGTTGGAAAGCTTATAGAATGGACTAGCGGGCTACGGCAAAAAGAAATCACTTACTGATACCTGTCATTTTTTTAAAGCATTGATTAAATATTTTGGTGTGCCATTTTCACGAGCTAATGCTGAAGAACTGCTGGACCATGACTCCCAAGTAACACGTTGTTTTCAAAAACCGTGTCTGCGTTTTTTTAAATTTTGCTCAGTTCAAAAGTTATGAATTTTTACAATTTTTAGAGCGTGAAAATTCTATAAAATTTGACCTTCGTAATTTAAAAGTTCCATAACTTTTGAACAAAGCAAAATTTAAAAAACGCAGACACGGTTTTGGAGAAACACCTTTAAGGATTAAAACAATGTGTTACTTGGGAGTCTAGGTCCAGCAGTTCGACAGCGTTATCTCTTGAAAATGTCACACCCGAATTTTTTAATAAAACCTTATTATAATTATGAAAAAGATAATATTTCTTTTTGCCACATCCCGCTAGTCCATTTTATAAGCTTTCCAACGATATATAGGTTGACATGTTTTTGTTAAACTAAGGACGTGTATCAGTTTTTTTTCGAGCAAGTGCGCGATGGTTCTCAGTAACCTTAATAGCGCTGCGCACAGATGACGTCGCACTAATTAAAAACTCAGACAAGAAAATAAGCTTTTCTCCCATTTTCTCAGTTTTCACTCTAAAGAACGATACGAAACAAATTAGTCAACTGGTACATTGGGCGGTCAAATCACTTGAAGTTGAGCGTATTTTCCTTGTAGGAAGGCTTAAAGTCTTAACTTGTCTGAGCGTTCGAATGTGCTGGTTGTGATTTCAAAACTTTATTTTAATGCAGAGAAAAGGCAAATGTTGTTCTCTCTCAAAAAAGCTGTCAACACTTGGAAAAGTTTAATGGACTTGAAGCCTTTCTAGAAGGAAAATTAGTTTTAATTTCGGCTTTTGTGCCACTAGCACCTAATTTGTCACTTGCCTGAAATGCCACCAAATTCGGCACATAAGTAGAAGGCTTCATGATCTTTAGCTCTACGCCATTTTTTTTGCCAGAAGTTGAAAGGAAAATAGCGCATTTTCACGCCAAAGTTCCAATTTAATGAGCTGTTTTCGTCCTGATATTCATAGAGTCAATTCCCAAGGGACGCAGCACGTGACCCAGCACAGGGAGCCGAATTGCAGATGTTATTGCGTTTTTCCCTGTATTTTAGGGCAGCTATCCCCCCCCCCCAAAAAAAAAAGGCATACTGTAATATGTCTTACTTCTGCGGTTCTAGTCGTCGCATTTTCTACCAGTTTTAGCATTATTTTAATGGACTTCGTATATGCAATTCAAAATCAATAGGAACGCCTGCTCAATTGAAGTTTTTTCTCAATTGAAGTTTTTTATTTCCAAAGTTCTCTATTGGTTGTGCTTGTCGAGTTCACGGTCTGTTGGTTTGACTTGACTGTTTCTTTCATGCAAGTTTGGATTCTTCGACATTCCAGCATGCGGAAACTGCCCGCTCGGTCGAAGGATTTTACGCTATTTTAACCTGATTTGCACAGATTTTTCGGCAGAAATTGAAAAATCGAAAAACAGTCCAAAAAGTCACTTACTGTAAGTCGTTCTTGTACCGACCCCTTCATATTATATCTGGTTATTCATTTTATTGTATTTATTATAACCTACCAAAACATATATTTAAGAAACAAATGACAATGATTTTATTCGAAACTCTTTGTGTTCAGGACGGTTATGCTGACATACAAAGCATTATGAACAGTATTAGCAAAATTACAAAGTAAAAGGAAAAGCCTTTGTCCATATTTATTTCCTTTGATAAGAATATATGTTATCAGTTTATTGTTATTGTGTTCTGTGTTATTCTGTAATTTTGGTATTCCAATGTAAAAAAAGTAATTGTATTTAGCGTCCACACACTGCCTGCCTTGTTTAGCTCCGCTATTTGCAGGTAGTGTGCGTTTTAACTTAGATCAAAAATAACAATAAAGATTGAATTGAATTGAATTGAATTGAAGCAAAAAAAAGATTGAGAAATATGTTATAAATACGCGAGGAACTGAAAAATGTCGTGAGGGTTTTTGATTTAGCGCGCGGGGTTCATGTGTCCGCGAAAAACGCGTGAAAAAGTTGTCTCAAGTGCGCAAATTCCACTCATTTGTTTTCATAGTGTGGTTTTGGAAATTAGGTCAGTGGGCAATTTTCACAGAGGATTCTGTACGGACCCTGTTTATTGCCATATAAAATTTGATGTAATATTTTCCATTGAAATTCTCTCTTTCGTGTTGTAGTCCAGTCAATAAAGTAATTGCAACAGAAGGTTTCTCTTCGGAATGTAGCCTAGACAAGTGCCCTGAACAACATACTAAAAGTCTCCCTAAGGGAAATCACCCAATTAAATAAGGGAAAATTGATACTCGCGCTATGCTGCAACACGGAAACGAGGCTGAAACCGGAAGTTGCCGTATTTGCAATTCTACGGTTTCATATGACGTCACATCCGCTTTTTGGAGCCTCATTATAAATTCTTGTAAAATTTAATACGCAACGTTTCGGCGTAGCCATTACGCCTCTGCATAAGCAAAACCGCTCTTATTAAGAAACATTATAAATTCAAGTAAAGTAAAAAAGTAACCGTGCTTATATAGCACTTATCCTCGCGGCTCAAAGCGCTTTACATTAACGGATAACTCATCCTATAGAAACCAGCTTTATAATCATGAGTGTGTGTTAGCATTGTGAGTTTTGTGACACTGAGGTTGGGCAACTACCGACGGTCCTCGTGGTTCTTTAAGGTGGATCGACCCAGTAATTTTGTACCCATGCCAACCAATTTTGAACCTCTCATATAAAAACAGGTTGATTTCTATCGGGCAGCCAATATAACACATATGTTACCAATAGACTGAAATACATGTCAATACAAAAGTTGGGGAGATCGGAGTTAGTATCACGTGACAATCGGGCTACGCCTATTTCTACTCTCAGCCCAGTTTCAAGCTGTAACGACATTTTTTCGAAAAATGCTCTACGGTACTTCGAGATGGAGTAGTTGCCTCCGTGTAACCGAAGTTTGATTAAATTCTACAAGACCGATTTGAAGATATTTTAGGATTTATAAATAATGGCTATAATTTATGTAAAATTCAGTGAAGTGAATAAATATGCCAGAGTTTGGTACTTCATGGTTATTAATTGCAGGCTTTTATAGCCAAATCTATTTGTAATTGTTCAAGGAAGGTCATGCTTTTGATAAAAATTAAATATTATTTTGCGATTTCGAAAAATATAGAAATGTACGTATCAACATAATTCCTCCACGCATCGGCTCAACGCGAACTTTGGGCCTACTTCCACGAAATTTGGTCTGATTTAAAAAATCGTAGTTTTTTTCGCTCCAAAATTTGGAGGACTCCAATCGATCAATGTAAAGTTTGTCTCCAACGTTTCATAGCAATTGAAATGTTCTATGGGCATCAACTGTACCGTAGTACCGTAGAGCATTTTTCGAAAAAAATGTCGTTACAGCCTGAAACTGGTGTGAGAGTGGAAATAGGCGTGGCCCAATTGTCGCGTGATACTAACTCCGATCTCCCCAAATTTTGTACTGACATGTATTTCAGTCTATGGGTAGTATGTTTGTTATATTGGCCGCGCGATAGAAATCAACCTGCTTTTGTATGAGATAATAAAAACTTGAATGGTTGATTAACAGCTTATAATTTTCATTTACACGATATTTCGGTCAGCCAGTATGTATGTATTTTCCCATACATTTCTTTGTAAAAAATAAGCCAGAATAAGCCAGTTTTGGAAATTCATCAATCATCTCTAACTTAGATTCCAGGAAAGCTTGGAAAACTTCTTGTGAATCCTCGACGCCATTCGGCTTAAAGTGCCACTAAAGGCAGAAGTCAACTACATTTCATCAAAAAGATCCATTATCCAAAGGAACAGTAACGAAAGAAAAATGTGTTTACCGCGCGCCGTTAATATTTTATTGATTTTTGAATATTTCCGATTGGCGGTTTTTTTTCGTTCAGCTATGCGTTTCTGCATCCTGTGGGGTGAACAATGGTTCCTGTGACGCATGAAGAAGACATAGAAAGTAGAACAAAGACCACGAAGAAGACAATGAAAGAAGAACAAAGACCTTCTTTGTTGTATTTTCTATGTCTTCTTCATGCGTCATAGGAACCATTGTTCTGAAGAACTTCTCCCCCAAGATGCATCGCGCATAGTTGAACGAAAAAAAAAAACCGCCAATCGAAAGTATTAAAAAATCAATAAAATATTATCGGCGCGCGTAAAGCATATTTTGTTTCGCTACTGTTCCCTTGGATAATGGATCTTTTTGATGAAATGTAGTTGACTTCTGCCTTTAGTGGCACATTAATTCTCTGGTATGCCGTAAAAACAGAGGTATTCACGGTGTGTATATAACTCATAATACAACAGCTCATCTCTCAGCTTCTCCAGATTCCTCTTTGCATCGGACTTGACGGAGTTTATCATTCCCTTTTCGACTTCTAGGTTGAGGCCTTGGACGCCATGTTCTATTGTGACTCGAGCGTTGGTGTTACGAACCGATTCTTAGAGGGAAGCAAAGTCTTCAGCTTCTTGGAAACGAATCATAGAACGGGGTATCTTTTCTTATGAAAATCCTTTTTAGAACGGGGTCCGTATTTGTAGGTCTCAGCGGCACATACACTCCCTATATCAGGCTAAGAGACTCTTCTAGAAAATACACATAAATTCACTTCTTGTTCTTCAACATTGCAGGTGGCTCAATGGATTATTCAGGTTGGGAAGCAAGAGACCACTGAGGAATGAGGATCTGTTTGAACCAATGTCTGATGATCAAACAAAAAGACTCACTGACAAGCTTGAAAGGTATGGATACAATATGTGTGTCGTCCTCATGTAAACATGTATCTTTTGTGGGCTCAAGAGAGCCATCAGGGGCAAACTAATCATGAGGATCATGCACCCAAAATTATACTGGCTTGTGATCATCACACATTTCACTGGCTGGCATCATTATGGTAAGGAAGTATGATTGGCTCAGCATTATGGGGCAGGTCTCTCACCACTATGACCCATGATCAACCCGTGGCTGGTTTCTTTCTGTTCAGGCCATGTTCGAAAGTGGTTCATATTAGACCCTGCCCCCTAAATCCAACCGTAAGTTGCAGGAAATGTTTTTCTCATTACTGGGTTTATCTGTTAATTAAGTCAGTCAAAATGTAGTAACTGGATGTCTGAAAAATAGTGCCAATACTACTGATTCTATCAAGGTGCAAGCTAAATGCGGCCACCAAGGAGAAAAATTAGAGACGAAAAGCTAGAGCACTTAATTAAAGATAAAACTCTAGTCCTATTGGTGGGGTTATTGGCTATTGTTTTGGGCCCTCAGCTTGCACATGCTTGACTGTGTTTGACACACATGTAACGTTTGTAACATTTGTAGACTGTGGAAAGAGGAAAAAGAAGCTGCTCATAAAAAGAGAAGGGATCCTCAGCTGATGAGGGCGTTCATCAGATTCTTGGGTTGCCACTTTGCACTTCTAGGATTTTACGCTTTTGGTGAGGTAAGCAATGTGTTCATTGTAAAGAGGTGTCCTGGGAGGCAAAGTCTAATGTCAGCAATTATGCAATGTTAATTAAGCCACTGGTATTCTATTTATCCTGTTCATTATCATCTCCAGGAAGGCATGCGAATCATACAACCGCTCTTTATCGGGAAGCTGGTCACGTATTTTGTTCCTGGCTCCACTACAACCAAGGGCGAGGCTTACATCTATGCATCGATAATTGCTGTGTTGAGCTTCTGCTTGGCAACACTTCATCATCCATTGTTCCTCCATACATATAGGCATGGATTACGTCTTAGGATTGCTGCAGCTTCATTGGTTTATAGAAAGGTTAGGGACTAAGTTGGTAATACTGGACCAATGATACAAATAGATTATCACCAAACATCGAGTTCCACAACCAGGAGCATTTGTTTGTTTTGGTTATTAGCGTCTTGAGTCACAGAAATGGCCAGAATGTAATAGGAGTAATAGACGCCTAAATAGCAACATACCAAACCGCAATAAGATTAATGACTGGAAGCAGCGAGGTGGTACTCAATACCGTCACATGCGAGTTTTGCGACGTATTTTTCTTTACTTATAACGTTTTGCATTTGGCTACTTTACACTATGGTTTATAGAGAAATACGTCGAATTATCTACTTTTCAACAACCTCGTCCCCAGGGTCTTCTCGGTCGTTTTTCAAAATGGCGGTTGACTCCAGAGAGGACCCTGGAGAAGACCCTGAGTCACGTGACTATTGTTTGAGGACATGAGAACGAAATGTGTCCTTTGTTTCGAAACGGTCATGTGACTCAGCCTCCCCCAGGGTCTTCTCTGGAGTCAACCCGACCTCGTCCCCAGGGTCTTCTCGGTCGTTTTTCAAAATGGCGGTTGACTCAGAGAAGACCCTGGGGGAGGCTGAGTCACATGGCCACTGTTTGAAAACATGGGAACGAGGTTTGTCCTTTGTTTCGAGATGATCATGTGACTCAGCCTCCCCCAGGGTCTTCTCCCGAGCTAACCGCCATTTTGAAAACGACCGAGAAGACCCTGGGGACGAGGTTGACTTTTCAACTGATTTTGATAAATATTTCTGATCATATGAGCAATTTTATCTCCTTACCGGGTGGGGCCTGGTAACTAATCAAACGCAAGACTCCTTTCTTTTGCAAAAAAACCCACTTGCATTCTCCCAATATCAAAAATTCGAACGGTACATAACAGTTGGAAAAATCACCAGTCACAACGTTTATAATAAATACCTTTCTTTTAGAAATGCCATTTGCAATTGTTTCTGATAACACCCGACCCTGTAGGTTCAAATCTAGTGAGCCTTTGGCAGTTAAGTTTGCTGCGTAGTCAATCACAATCGTGTGAGCCAATCGGATCCTTGTTCAGTGCACTCCTTTGGCTTGTTTTTCGAGACATGTCGCAACAGACATGTCGCGCTAGGCGAAACTAGGAAAGGATCTGATTGGCTCACGAGTTTGATTGACTACGCTTAATTTTCTTGACAAAAAAATGGTCTTCGAAACGCTCTTGGCCTATTTCTTCAAACTTATAGTCTGACCTCATTGGCGTTGGTATTGCGAAAAGTTATCTTGCATGTCTGGGTGGATTCTTCAACTCAAAAAATGGAGGGCCGCCATTTCGTTGCCATGGAAGCGTCAATCCAAAACATGTAAACACATATAACGATCCATTGCATGTTTCTTGCAAAGTGGCTTGCCTTTCTGTGTATGTATAGCACGTGAGATACAGGCCATACCAGACCGAAGAGTCAACTGCTATAAGCCACCTTAGAGTGCACATTTTCTTAGTTTTTTTATTAATAACACGCAATGGCAGTGGTTCAAAATACATATTTTTTTACAAAATACAGACAACGCTTCAAATCTACTAAGATACCTTTTGTCTTGAATAAACTCCCGTTGATTTGCGATAAATGTGAAAGTAATCGCGCGCTAAAATTATCTGAAAACAGAAAAAATGAAGAACTTTTTCTAAACTGTATTAATTTCTTCCGAATTGCATAAATTACAAAAATAACATTGTGGGTTTTAAATCTCGTGTGTTATATCCGAAATCTACCTAATCGGTGCGAATGAAATCTCAGATGTATGTATTTAATTGCAGCCATTTGGTCTATTGCCCGGACTTATAGCCTATTTTGAGAGAGTTTAGGAATGGCGTGAAGTTTACTGAAAAATAGTTTGAGCAAAAAACCTTTTTTCAAATGTAAACGAAGAAATTAGAAACAAACTTCTGTAGCAGTCACATTTGCTGTCGTTTGTTTAGATATGCAAATTTTATGAAGTGGGGGACAAAACTTTCAGTAAACTTCACGCCATTCCTAAGCTCTCTCAAAATAGGCTATAAGTCCGGGCAATAGACCAAATGGCTGCAATTTTACTAGACCACACATCTGTAGTTTCTTAGTGCAATAAGGCTTATGGTTATCTATAAATTAGAGGAAATGCAAACCCCGGTCGTATTATTATGCTTTAAATTTTGGTGGGGGACAATGCTTTCAGTAAACTTCGAAATTTTATATTTCCAAGAACTTATTTCCGATCTCAGTCAGAATGCCACATTTCGACATAAAAATCTATAGACCACAGTTGGCTCAGTTTGTTTCATTGCGGCGTTGCTTATTTTGACAATAAATCTAAAAAACCTGAAATACGCTAAAATTATCAATTTTTTGGGACACGAAAATGGCAAAGACGTTTTCACTAATAATATCGAAGAAGATGCGTGACGCTGGGACATGCAAATTTGCATAAAAACAGAGATATTTATAATGATTTTTCGATTCTAAAAAACTCTTTTTCACAAATATTATTTTTCCAGGGAAAGTTGAGTATTAGGTGCATAGACGTATGCTTAGAGAATGAGCTTACTGCAAACCGATGCTTTAAAAATTGATTTTAACTGCAAAAAATGGCGCATTGTCTAAATGTACACCACCTCGCTGCTTCCAGTCAATATGATAATTAACTGGTTCGTGGTGACTATGTTTTATTGCAGGCAATGCGACTCAGTCATTCTGCATACGCCACGGTAACCACAGGTCACATTATTAACTTGGTCACAAGTGATGTTCAGATACTAGAAAAGGTACGTGCATTGCGATACTTGCCTTCTCTCCTAAGAATGAATCTCTATTGGCCTTTAACAGGAAACAGGAACAACTACAGTAGTAGCAGCAGCAGCAACAACATCACGTACATTTGTATCGCGCAGTTTCCATTTTATTTCGTCACCTCGCGGGGAGGCACTGGTGACAGCTATTGACGCATGCGCGAGATTTGATACAGAGCCATTGAGAGAAACACCTTTCTGTGCATGCCCCAGTGTTCAAAATCAGCCAATAAGCGAAGGCCCTTAAATGTCTCCAGAGCCTAGTATTGCCAGCCGGCCTCCCCTGCGAGTAGACGAGCCGGGGAGCTCTGGGTTCGAGAATGATTAACTAGCTATTAACTGCATAAATGTGCAATAGATTTTTTTGCAAAACACGTTATCAGAGTGGCAACGAACGGTTTGAATGTGTTTCAGTGATGTAGCTTTTTTGTTTGTAATGGTGTATAGGGGGACACTCTTCAATACGATGCGCTTTAAAAGTTCCAGTGGCCTTTGTAGAAGCTGTCAAAGGTTAACTCTCAATGGCCGTTTTCACACTAGAGACGAACAAATAGTCTGTAGACAAACAAATCGTCTGATGTGAAAACGGGACGAACAAATTTTCAGACGAACAAATCGTCTGAATTTGTTCGTCTGTTTGGCCGTCTAGGAAGACGATTTTTCATAGACAACTTGTTCGTATAGACGAACAAATCGACTAAAGTCCGACCTGTATTCACACTAGACGTACAAATCGTCAGACGATTTGTCCGTCTAGACGATTTGTTCGTCTTCTAGTGTGAAAACGGCCAATCTCCATGGCTTTGTGAAGAGGACCCTGGGATCTTCGGAAAATGGCTATTTTCCTTTGGGCCTACAATGGTTATCAAGATTAGTTTCCGTTCCCTACCTTGACATTCTTTACCTGCCTTTTCTTTCAGCTTACAGTATTCCTACATCAGTTTTGGATATCTCCAACCCTGTTACTGGGTGCTGCAATAATCGCCTGGTACGAGATTGGGATATGGAGTGTACCAGGAGTAGCTATGGCCTGTCTACTGGCTCCGTTCCAGGGATGGCTAGGCAAGAAATTCGCTATTCTGAGGTGATATTTGATTGAAGGAGAAAAGCTGAGAAATATTGAATAAACATACTTTAGGATAACGTAAGACTTCAATTGCCAGTACTGCTTGAAACACCTATTCATGTTGTTATAGAATAGGTCTATTCGCGGTTTTCGAAGCCATTTTGACGAGTAGGCAAGCCGTGCAAAACTCCACAGAGATACAGCATAATGCAAAGTGAAAATAAAGACAAAATATCGCACATGTCGAGAAAATACTATGCGTAAAGTAAGGATACTAGGTCAAACAACCCATATAGATATCTACTAAATCTGTGATTATTACGGCGCTATAAAGCGAACGGTTGTAATTTTTAGTTTTCACATGTACCTGTATTTATGACAGGCTTACGCATCGATGCACACAGATTTTACAGGCATTAGTATGAAGAAATGAAATTATAACTACTATAACCTCCAAATCTCAATGCTATTATAAATATTTTGTCGATATGTTTGATATTTTTGCAACGATTTTACTTCGCGTTTTGAGAGTTTCTGTAGTGTTTTGTACGGCTTGTGCCATTTCGTCAAGATGGCGACTAAACCCTTGAAGAGGCTTGTTGACATCTTTCATCTAACAGTCGGTACTAGTATCCCCCAGAAAGTTCTTGATAACTTGATGATGTTGCCGTCTGAACGCTCCTTTACGAAGTCCTGGCATTATATGAGACGTTCAACAACATATCAACGAACAAGGATAATAATAGTACACCATGGTCGCCTCAGCACCATAATACCATGATCGCCTCGATTTGTTCTTTACTAGCTGAATTCCCTCATTATAAATGCAAAGGGAAATTAAGTAGACAAAAGAACCCTTTGTCTTTTACTAAATTTCCCTTGCATTTATAATGAGGGAAATTTAGTAGACAAAAGAATTCTTGCATTTATAATGTGTGGTTCCATGGTTCCAGAAAATATGCTCTTCTCGCTCACTCCGGACACAAAAATACAACCGCTGCGCCATGAGCGAGAGTAACGGAAAAAGAAAAAAAGACCCTCGGAATAATTTTTAAAAATCTTCCTACATAAGAGAAGAAGCAAAGTAGTTAAACTTTACTACACTTCATTTGATATTACCGCGTAATATCATCATCATTATTTATAATACGTCAGAGATTATGATTACACGAAAAGAGGAAACCCTTACTATCTAAATGTTTGGTTGTCGATAGCCTAGTACTTAGGACCTTTCAGCGTGTCGACACTATACAACGGTGAGCGCTTCAAACTAATGAGTGTACCCGGGGCTGATCATGATGTCTGGCTGGTGCTGATGCTGCGCCAAGACAAAGAAGCACCCACAAAAATGCTTTCCAAACCTGCAGGTTAATTGTTATAATGACCTCCCATTTTCTACAGGCGTAAGACGGCCACTCTGACCGACAAGCGTTTCCGTATCATGAATGAGGTGATTTCTGGCATGCGGGTGATCAAGATGTACACGTGGGAGATGCCCTTCGCTAAGCTCGTAGCTGATGTGCGTAGGTAGGTCGGTACACTTTGATCTATAAACTGGACAAGAAACTTGACAACACCTATCACTACCATCTACCACTACCATCTATCACTACCTACCATATATCACTACCACTACCATCGCGGGGGGGGGGGGGGGACTCCCCATAAAAACAGGACGGGGGTGCTCGCCGGGAAATTGATTTCAACCCTAAGGGATAGCAAAATGGGTGTGGCCAACAGTGAATTTTACCCCTAAGGGATAGCAAATTGGATGCGGAAAATCCTAATGTTTTTGCGGTCCTTGAAATTGCCATCATGTACTTGAAACAATTTATTCAATGTTGTCGCTGAATTTCTAGGTCACCTTTGGCGTGAGACCCCCTAAGGGATAGCAGATTCTTTGAACACCCCTAAGAGATAGGACACGAGCACCCCCGTCTATGTTTATGGAGAGTCTCCCCCCCCCCCGGACTGCCATCTATCACTACCACTATCACTACCATCTATCACTACCATCTATCACTAGAAAGAGCTCCCTAAAATTGACTGATCCTGAAATGTTTAAATCTGTATACGAACCAGCTTACCCGATTATGCGAAAAAAGTGTAACGTTTAAGGGTGATAACTTGAAAGTGAAGGCATAGATCCACGTATTGGGGACAAAATCTTCCCCGCTGCGGGGCAGTCAAATCTCGTGTACGAATCTTTCCATTATTTTTATGGTCGAAGCCTTGATCCTCGTAAATCGTCATGGTCTGAAGTGCGTATGCATCTATTTTGTTCATAGCTGGTGTAACCTGTGTTGCTTTTAGCGGTCTTTTGTAACTGTTTTAAGCATTTCTCTTACGAATCGCTCTCTACATTTTGCGTGCGCAATTCCTTGTCGACATGCGATGTGACGAAGAAGGTGCTGTCCAATAGTTGTGTGCAAAGATAATAAATAACGAATTTTCTCGCTAGCAGACGGTTTCTTTTTTTCTCCAGGGAAGAGGTCAATGCTATCAGACATGCCGCGTATCTGAGATCTCTAAATGCCACGTTGTACTCCATGTGTATTCCCCTGATAAGTCTTTCAATGTTTGTGCCATATGCCCTTACTGGCCATACCTTGACGCCTGAGGCCGTATATACAGTGCTGGGATTGTTCTACTCTTTGCGTGTGTCTCTTACTATATTCCTCCCGGAGTGTGTTCGTACAATGAAAGAAGGGATGGTCTCATCCTCTCGTCTACAGGTAAACTGCTTTGATCTTCATGGAATGTGCCGTTTCGCGGAATCTTTGCCATGGTGACTTACCGCAGTTGTTAAGGTCTCTGTAAAGGTATTCCACGTGCTAGCGTCGCAATTTATGCTACAATAATCAGCTATATATCGTGTTCAAGATAAAAGAATGCTCTATCTTATGAAGTTGTTCATTTTAGTGACGTTTGAATTTTCTTGTATTTTTAAGTCTCCGAACTAAAAACTACCTTGTTTACTTGATAATCTCCAGACCATTAGCGTTTTGTTGCATAATTTCGCACTTCGGATACTGTCGGATTTTACTCACGGAGAAATGAACTGCAAAAGCGTGTCAGCGAGTTTTGATATCTTACATATTTCCTAAAATATTAGGTCGCGAAGTTGAAAGTCGTATTTTTTTCAATTTGTGACCGCAAAATTTATCATAAAATCTTTTTCAAGTAAAAAATTGTCTAACGACACAGAAAATTTGAGGCCGATATCTTAAATCGTGCGACGGTGAAAATTTGACCTAAAATTGAAGTACTAGAAAAAGCGCGTTAGTAGGGTGGCTTAGTGACTTTTTTGTGCAATTTCGCGTAAAGGCAACAAATTTGGTATAAATATTCCTTGCATCGATTTGAACAGAACTGCAAGGTGTGCCACGCGATTCGCACTGTGTAGGGGTGGGGAGGGACAGTTTTGTCAACAAAATGCAATGCTATTTTTCTGGCCAAGAAATAACTGAAATCATGCTTTGACTAAATCTACGTGTTCCCTGATAAGTTTTGAAGAATTATAGAAAGATGTTACATTTTGAAATTAACGGGGGAGGGGAGGGGAATTTTGTCAAATTCTCATAATATATTCAATTTGATGTGTCAATTTAAGTGTGCAACTGACCAAAATTGGCATACATGTTCCATGCATCACCCTTAATAAATTCAGAAGGGGTGCCAAAAAATCGGACACCAAGGGGGGAGGTGAGGGGAATTTTGTCAAATTATCATAATATATTCAGTGCGATGTGTCAATTTAAGTGTGCAAATGACAAAATTCGGCACATGTCCTCCATGGAACACCCCTGAAAGATTCCCCTCCCCTCCCCCCTTAATTTCAAAATGCAACATCTTTCTGGAATTCTTCAAAACTTATTAGGGAACACGTAGATTTATTCAATGCATGAATTCAGTTATTTTTTGGCCAGAAAAAGAGCATTCAATATTGGTGACAAAACTGCCCCTCCCCACCCCTACACAGTGCGAATCGCGTGGCACCCCTTACAGTTCTGTTCAAAATGATGCAAGGAATATTCATGCCAAATTTGGTGCCTTTACGCGAAATTGCACAAAATGACCCGTTTTTGTCGCTAAGCCACCCTACTACGTAAAGTTAATTACATTTCAGAAATGTGTGGCGGGCATTACATACAAAAGAAATTGACAATTGAAGCCTTGGAAAACAGTTGACGCGTCATTTAAGGTTTCAGAAATATATTTTAGGACTCTATCAAATGAATTTAAGGAAACAAGTCATATTATGGATTTAAAATTTTTCCCTTTCACGAGCCCTTATAATACAAAAGTACACTGCATTTTTTAAGGTGTCTGTAAACCCGTTAGGGGTGTTTTCGAAAAAGCGCTCCCGTGGCGCCGCAATTCGGGTTATATACACCACCTATATATCAAATTGAAGATACTATATGCTAAATGTTTTAATTTTTGTAAAATCTTGTCCATAATGTAGTTTTATGGCCGCAAAGCCGGAGATACCGACTTTGGTTTCGGACCTCCAGACTCTTCGCGTTTCGAAATAAGCACCTTGTTTCAATTTCAGCCTAATGACAGATAAATGCGCTTAGAAACTGTTTGATAGATTTTTCGTTTTCCTTAGCAACATGATTTTATACCACTTTTCGTGCGCTAGGGTGGAACAGGGTTCACACGGTCCTGGAAAGTCCTTGAAAGTCCTGGAATTCTGGAAAAGCCATTCAAGGCCTTGAAAAGTCCTGGAATTAAAAAAAAAATGCTTAAGGTCATTGAAAAGTCCTTGAATTTAACATTCACTTTTAGGATGATAAGATTCTTGACTTCTAGATATATTAAGTATGTTCTGTTGATTCAACACTCGTCATCAATTTTGGCAGTTTTTCAGTAATAAATCCTACTTCCAGTTAATATCTTTTGAGTGCTTGTTTTTTTTTTATTTTGGTCCTGGGAAAGTCCTTGAAAAGTCATGGAATTTCATTGGTGCTTTCTTGTGTGAACCCTGTAGAAGGAAATTAAAGTTCCAACTTCAACGCTAATTATTGCTAAGCTATTCACGGCTTTTCACAAGTAATATAGAATAGATATTGTATGGTATAGCAGGCATAATTATGCCCACATACGGTTATGTGTTTTTATATTTAGGCCTTTCTTGAAAAGGAGGACAAACCTGCCATGAAAGGCGTGCGTCAACTCAGTTTGATGGAGTCACCTAAAGTGAAGGTGAACAACATCTCAGCAAAGTGGAACCAGGTGAGCCAGCGAAATAGAATCCTAAATCACTTACTGGAAATTGTATGGTGAATAACGAGCAACGGTACGAGAATTATGAAATGTTCCTTCTGTAAATTTACTCGTTTTGCATCTCGCGGGTATACCGCTGTATGTACAATGCCTTAGTTGCAGTTGTTATGGTAACCAGCCCAAATTTTGATTACACTTACACTTGATTGGTTACACTTGATTGTCTTTCATGCAAATTTGGATCCTTCAACATTTTCCGTGTGCTGGAATGTTGAAGGATCCAAATTTGCATGAAAGTTACAGCCAAGTCAAACCAACAGACCGTGAGATAGATAAGCACAACCAGCAGAAAACTTTTTTGGACGTCTTAAAAAAATCAATTGAGCAGCCGTCCGGATTGGCCTTTGCAAATGTCGTGAACTTCAATCCAACAGAAATCGAGCAAAATTGTTCGATAGGTTTTTTAATTGCATATACGAAGTCTATTTAAAAAATGCTAAAACTGGTACAAAATGCGACGACTAGAACCAGAGTAGTAAGACATATTACAGTACGACTTATTTTTTGGAGAGCTGCCCTAAAAAATAGCCAAAAACGCAATTATGGTCTGCAGTTCGGGCTCCCTGTGCTGGGATCACGTGTCACACGCGCTGCGTCCCTTGGGAGTTGACTGTATGAATATCAGGACGAAGACAGCTCATTTAATTCGAACTTTGGCGTGAAAATACGCTATTTTCCTCTCAACCTCTGGCAAAACAAATGGAGTAGTGCTAAAGATCATGATGTCTGCTACTTGTGTGCCGAATTTGGTGGAATTTCGGGTAAGTGACGAATTAGGTACTAGTGGCACCGTTCTTAAGTGTTCCCGCACGCGCGTGGCTATGTGACGGACTGTTTTAATAGACATGTTGTCGAAACATGTCTATTAAAGCTTTCGTAATTTTTTTAAAGTTGGTCTACTGCTGTTGAGACCATTTGGAAATATAAATCAAAAGTTTTTTTTATAGATCATACTCGTTTAAGTAGTATAATTCGTCCTGCAAATTATTTGTTTTCAAGTTGTTTGAAAATCATCGCCTGTCGGGAAAGTTTTTTCTTCCGAAATCTCGAAATACTTTGCAAGTGTCTAGGAAACTGGAATTTCCAAGAGGTCTCAGTTATTGTTGCTATAATGTTCTTTGTGTCCTCTTACTTTTTCTGTCAGTGGATTAGTACTCCAACCTTGCAAGGGATTCGATTCGAGCTCAAACCGGTATGAAATTACACTTTTTGTTGTCGTTGTTATTTTCTTCTTATTTTCTGTTGGTGACATATATCTTATTTGGTTGACGTGGATATCTTCATGGCACCTCGCTTCTCTGCTCTCTTCTTACTTCGTTCCAAGCTCCAAGCTGTTTGACTGCGTCTGGCTTGTGTTTCTCTTCACCTCCACGCGTTTCGGCTCGTCAGAGTCCCCTTCAGACCTTACGAAACATGTAGAGGAGAAGACATGCACAAAGAGATGGACGGAGGAAGGAGAGAGGCCAGAGGACAAGTCATCACATCGTTTTGTTAATGCAGCAAATTAACTTGTTGTTGTTGTTATGCTAGAGTGATCTGCTCATGGTGGTTGGCCCTGTTGGAGCCGGAAAGGTAATCTATGCCACGCCCTTTATCGGCAATGCTACGTCACCACCAGTATATGGATGAGATATATAGAACGCGAGAGGTCGGGCCACACAATTATTGTAGTGACCTGCAAGTTCTTTATGGTCTACTTCCAATTGCCAACGCCTTAACCTGCTCGTAATGCACTGCTTTGCCGCCATTTCTCATACAACAAAATACAGTGTGTTGACCCAAATCCGTACACTTCTCGCGTTTATCATTTTACCTCGATCCCTCAATACATAGTGTTGATCGTGACATTTCCCGTGCAACAAGTTTGGTTACTAACTTTTAAATAAGCAACCTTTGTCGATAATCTAATCCTCGTTGAGGTACTGTATTTAAACATTTCATTTTACTAAATTTCCCTGCTCTAAAGTTGATATTTTTAGAATTTGCGATGAATTTTAGGGTGAATTGACTTGTTTAAAAGTGACCTTGCCAAATAACCGCGTCTTTGACATGCGTTGTAGTCGTCCCTATTGATGTGCCTCCTAGGCGAGCTGCCGCTGACCAGTGGTACCATCGACATGCAAGGCCGACTTAGCTACGCGTCACAACAGGCCTGGATCTTCTCTGGAAGTGTCCGGGACAACGTGCTTTTCGGACAGAAATTTGACGAGGAGAAGTACATAAGCGTTATAAAGGCGTGTGCTATGGAGAGGGTGAGTAAAGAGATGCACACGAAAATGACATAACAACTTTAAAGTGCATATTATCCTTGAGATGAAATTGTACGCAAAATGGGATGCCGTTTATTTCGCTGTGATATCGTTATCCGCTTAAGAGATACACGCCTGTCAATTGTTATGCAAAAAGACGTCAGCTTTGCCCAAAACAATCAAACACAGCATCTCTTCCCTGCTTTGAATCCAAGGTTTTTGTGAATGAATTTGTTTTGAAGTTTACAGTCAGAATATATAATTAGTCATCATTTACGTTAGAAGCATACGGATTCAAATGTTTGAACGGAGAAAGATATCAAAGCGAAATAAACGATACTCATCTATGCTCTAGCTAAAATCCCCTATTCGTAGGATTTCATATATAGGGTGATGTGCACTTGCGACTAGACATCCCAAAAATATGACAAAACTTAATCATTTGATTTTTGATAATTTCGGCGTTGAAAGGTTTTCGCTGTTTGCAGTTTGAGTAGTACTTTTCTTATGTAGTAGGCCAAAATAGGACAAATTTTGAAGAACCTACAGAAATGTCGTCCGGCCATTTTTTGCGTGAAACTGGCCTGTGAGTTAAATCCTGCTAGACAGCAAGGACAAAGGTAGTTCCCTAACCTCCGTGTTCTTCTGAGAGTTTGCCACATGGCTCTACATTAGAGACGCTCGCGTAAGCGATAATCAAGAAAACCACTAAATCATGATTCTATTGGCTCAGGATCTGGCGCTGTTTCCTAATGGAGATGAGACCCTGGTTGGCGAGAAAGGCGTGGCCCTGAGCGGAGGACAACGTGCACGGATAAATCTCGCCAGGTAAATCCTGTCATGGTTTTCAAATCGTGCCAAATAAGTTGAACAGATGGACGGACGAGACGGCATTTATAGATTTATAGCCAAAACTGTTCGCACTGTGATTTTTCAAAACATGGTTTGATTTTGCTTTTTCTGTTCCGCCAGTCAAACCATCTAAGTTGGCAATCATGTCATTGCCCCCACTTCTACTGCTGTCGAGTGGCTTTACGTGAAAACAGAAACCCAGTCGACTGCACTAGGCGGAAAAAAAAGAAAAAAAGGTTTTATTGATACAAAAACAGTAAATCACTAGCCATTTGGAATCTTCTTTGTTATGTAGTTCTACCAGGAGTTGGATATTATATGTTTCATTCCAGATCTGTGTATTTTGATGCCGATATTGTACTTTTGGATGATCCCCTGAGCGCTGTCGACACGCATGTAGGGCGGCAGTTATTTGATGAGTAAGTCAAACGACGATTTATGAGTATTACAGCTATTTCAATAAGTGCTGTCGGCGAGCAGAGGCTTTGTAATAGAGTGGATTTCAGTGTCGTGTTCACACTTACTGTGTACTTATCCTATTATTTAACTGTGCGTTTGGTTTACCACAGTCATGTGAAATCGGCTCTCTCTACAAATGCTTTTATTGCTTCCTTAGCTCTTTGCCCATATACCATAGCGGTCTGAGCGCTATGCTTGAACTCTACCGAGAACGTTTGCTGGAATAGTTTTCTCAAACTCATTAATAATTCATCAAGTTGGAACAAAGAAAATCACAACCGTGGAGGAGGAATTTTGAGATTTTATTCCTTCATTTTCTCTACATTAAATCATTCGTTTGAGAAGTATATCAAACACTCGACAGAGTTTTTCATCAGGATTTCAAAAACCTCGAAGTCGTTTGAAGAAACTCGGCTTTGCCTTGTTTTTTCAACCCACTTCTCAGTGTTTGGAAATCCTGATCAAACACGCTCTCTAGTGTTTGATATATTACTTACAAACCGAGGGACCTGCTGCGAACATGCTCAAGAGTATAAAACTTACCTCAAGAGTATAAACATTTCTGTGATAGATTGTCCCTCCTTCGGTTCCTACGGACCATGCGACAGGAGGAAGGTGGATAGGTTGGCCGCGATCGCACAATTCCGTAAAGACGTCTCTAAGGACATGTTTGTGTTGTTGTTTTGATTTTAGATGTATCCGTGGTATTCTTAAGGATCGGATTTGTATACTGGTCACACATCAGCTACAATTTCTCAAGGGCGCAACTGATATTCTTTGCTTACAAGAGGTTAGTTGTAGTTTTGTGCATCTTTATAAGTTAAATTAACAATATCAAAAAATACTTTAAATAATCTTAAGCTGGAGGCCGTAACGGAACATTCCTCTATAAAGGAAGTGCCTCAAATTATTGATACACTATTTAACAGTCAGAATGTCCACGCATTCGCTGAACCTCGATGTTCCTAGACTATAATATGGGGTCGGGAACAACTGACGCAAAACGTTTGCATAATGTTCGTTTCAAGGGACGCGGAACGAGGCACAATTTCCTTTTCAAATGAATTGCTAGACTGTTGTTTGATCTTAGTTCTATTGTACAAGTGCCTTTTCCTGGATTACAGTGGTGAAAAAACTGAAAAAATCAAGGAGGGATATTATTGCTTGGGAAGATTTATTTACTTCACAAAGATAAAGCTTTCGAAGTTCTCTGTATAGAGAAAAGCGCAAACTCGAATGGTTGAAACTTGGTCGTTGTCGCGAAAGTGAAATAGCTGAAGTAAAACTCAAACGTTCTCAAAATTAACTTAATTAATTAAATAATACTAACGGAAAGAAAAATTAAATTACGTTTACAAAACTAAATCTTATACTAAATATCACACACTTTCAATCACACTCGCTCATATAAAGTTCACTCGGCAGTCCGGAGAGAGTTCATCAACTGAATTAGCAGGTACAGTAAATCCGTGAATCCATAAGCTTTCTTGTATATTTCACTCATTTCCATGATCGATCACAAAGCTCTCTTGCACATTTCAAGTTCCATGAACACTTAAAAGTACTGTACTGTACTTAACTTTCTGTGTCTTGACTTTACACCATCCATGTTCATTCCAGCATCCACGACACGACTCCCTCCATTTTTCTAACTGCCTTAAACTCGACCCCGAATCATTATTTTTCAGTCTTATTTATTCGCTGAGGTCGAGAATCTCTACAAAAGTCCTATTACGTAGCTAAGCAAACTTTGACATCATTATTTGAAAAACTTGGTTTGAACTTGACAAATTCTTGATTCTTGATTATTTTGTCCACTAGGTATCTAAACTATGCTAAGCTATTTATTGTTCTAAAAAAACCACGGCACTTGTTTGCCATTACGTGAGTTCTATTATCTATTTATTGAAGTTAAAGGAAAATACTTTCAATTAAATTTATAAGGGGTGTCACAAGGCCGTGACAGTCGTAGTCCCACTTAAAGCTAGTAGAATTTCAGGATGCGATTTTTGTTCTGCCGGCCAGGGGAAGACAAACCTTTTTGTAATTTCTTTCGTTTCTAAAACTTGTCATGTTCGCATACTCAACTGGCTATGTCTCACCCCTTTGCATACTACAACTATCGTACTCGTTGTTGAGGGCGTTCCAGTTGTAATGTCGTCTATATTTTATTATACAAGTTTTGTTAAATACAACGAACGAACTGTTTGTTCACATAAGACTCCCATTAGCTGATAGAGCAATTTCTGTGTCAGGGCAAATGTGTTGGTCAGGGTACCTACGGGGAACTGACGGACGCTGGGCTCGATGTCATGTCACTCTTGTCCGTCTCGTCCGCAATACAGTCAGACAACACCCCTACTGACGTCATAGATCTCCATGGAAACAAACCTCATAATCCGGTTTGCAATGGCGCCACACAGGCAGGATATCGACCAATCAGCCAATCGATCGCAGGTCACGATTACAGGGATGATATGGACGAAGAGCTGGTCTGCACACGAAGGAGCCAGGCAGACCTGGCACGAGAGCTCTCTGTCCAATCGCTCGCGGAGGTAAGAAAAATCTGTTTCGGTTTCATTTAAGTAACTATGGTTAATAAAGGATATCACATCAGCGCGTGGATTTTGTTTTCGGATGTGACGACAAACGACAAACATCTCTGCGTTTAGTTTTGATTTCGATTGTTTTATACCGGCCTCCAAACTGTTGTTTGTGAACCGAGTGTTTATTTATAAGAATGGCGCGCGGCTTCGTGCAACGCGCCAAAACCTTTCAATGGGATATCTGTCCACTCTGCCGTCTTTTTGAAGAAACGACTTTTGCCTGAAGATTACTGTGTGATTTGTGTGAGAATCGCGTAGGTTTCTACGTGGAAGACTAAAAATGGCGCCTTTGCGAACTCGATCTTCTCGCTTACGAAACGCTTGAATTAGATCTTCCGTCCACTTTTATCATTTTCCAATAAAATGTATCCTATAACACAGTTCTCATCTCATTTTTATTAATCCTTTGAGTCATAGACTATGCAGGATGTTAAAATAATAAGCTTATAATAAGCATAAAAACACTAGGATTACGAAAACAAAACAAAGAAACAAAGAAACAAAAAAAAAAAAAACTAGTAAAGGGCAGCGATAGCCGGCTGGGCGAGAGCCAGAAAACCGTCTACAGTATCAGCGTTAACTGAACTGTAGGGTAAAGAATTCCACAATGGGATAACCCTAGGGAAGTACCAGTGGCATTGATGTTGGGATTTGATATTAATCTAAACTTGAATTGGTGGTTAGCGCGCGTTCTGCTGTCAGCTGGTTGGACACTACCTGGAATGGGGAGTCCAAGCATGTACAGCTTTGTACATAAGCGCGACTGAACCCAAGTGACGCCGGCACTCCAGGGTATCCAAACTGAACATTACTATGTTATTTGTGAGAGAATCGCGTAGGTTTGGAAGTATTTGTTGCTTTCGGCTGCGAGAAATTGTTTTTTTTTTGGTTTCTGTGGAAGACTTAAAATGGCGCCTTTGCGAACTCGATCTTCTCGCTTACGAAAACGCTTGAATTAGATATTCCGTCCACTCTATCGTTTTCGAATAAAATGTATCCTATAACACAGTTCCGTTGTGCAGCCGTTTTTCCAGGCTGCTGGGCTAACAGTTTGACCTTGACCCCCCAAACATCACGTATTATATATAAGATTAGTCTTTTAAACTATTGAACATACAAGAACTGATGTATTGCCGTTCTAACCAGTTTGAATCATTTATATGAGAGATCGTACGTCTTGCGGTTCTTCAATAAGGGTGGATGTAACAGCTATCGTACATTGTTGTATTTCTTGCCCCTCTCTGTGGTTGTGTATAAACAACACAACAACACATGGCAGTGTGCATGTTGTCTCTATTGCAGCCCGTGGAGGAGGTACTCTCCAATGAGCCAAGTAAGGAAGAGCAGCACACAGGAACAGTGACATGGCAAGTGTACCTGGATTACTTCAAGGCCGGCGCACGACCCTTTAATCGTTTCATGATAGTCTTGTTGCTCCTCGGCTCTCAGGTAAGGATAATTGATGTGTTGCCCCTCTTCCATGTATCTTAAGGTAGATGCCCAAACCATTGTTTTCGGGTCCATGCAACGACCTTTGAACCCTAAACCATCCTCCCCCTTGCTACGGACATGACTTACCCTCCCCTCTCGGTATATCTCCCCACCATCCCCTCATGGTTGGTCACTGGTTATCCAGTTTCGCCAACTGGTCGCCCATCCAACTACTAACCTCGCCGGAACGGCTTAACTTCAATCAAGAGATTCTCCGAGTCACGCGCTAACATTTTCACGGCGCCACTTTGATGACGTAAGCACTAGCGAAAGTACTTATATGTCTGCCTCGTCCCAGGCGTCTTGTTTCAGCTCTTCGTGTCACTGTGTTTTGAGAGACTTTTTATTTTATTTATTTTGCAGTTGTTTTGCAGTTCTAAGTGGCTTACTTTCTTGTGTTGATTCAATAATACTGGAAAAAATAATTGAAGGGGGAAAAAATTGGCCGATACCGGGAGTCGAACCTCGGTCGACCGGGTTTGATTTCTACCCGGCGCTCTGCAGATTGAGCTACACGCGATGGTAATAATAGAGCAGATTTTGTGTGAATGTGAAAAGTGCCGCGGTACTGTCGCGGTGGCGGTACGGAACCTTGCCTGCTGTAAATGGAATGAAATCGCCAATGAAACAGCGTAGTCGCGGTACGGTCACGGTCGCGGCGCGGAACAACTTTGTCGCAGTAGTTTTCACAGTCATAAGAAATCTGCTCTAACTTCCAGCACCCCGAGAAATAAAGGAAAATAGGCCAGCATACAGGGCGTAGCCAGGAATTTTGGAATTTTGGAGGGGTGGGGGGGGGGGGGGTGGTGAGGGAGTCGGATTGCAGTGTCTCATTGTAATCGCAAATAGCTTCCCGTTCGCGTTAGCGGACCTATGTTTTTCAATTTTTCGTGACGTAGCTATCTCTGCGCTTGCCTCGAACTTGATTGGCTAAGTACAACTGACTTTCAAGTAAGGGACGGAGCTAGCCAACCAACCGCGAAAGCCCGAAAAACTTTGGAGGGAGGTTTTTAGCGATTCGATTTTGACGGAAAATTTCCTACTTCTCGGAGTTCTAGGTCAGCTTTTTAGGTTCAATTGCGACCCGACACGATTTTTTTCCGTGGACACCTCTCCAACCTTTTTCTATCTCTTAAGTCCTTGGGACCTCCCATGGAAGTTTGGTTATCATTTGCAGCAATGGACACGAGGTCGATCAGTTGTTTCGTACTTCTCTTGTTTGTTCTTTTACCGCTCAAAAAATATCAAAAAAGTTGAGTTGCATATGTTTCTGTTCTGCAGACGGTCGTTATGGTTGGTGAATGGTGGCTTGCTTCATGGTAAGAATGATAGAATGGCTGCTGTGTATACACCTATTTCAGAAAACGATGCACAACACATCTGTCGGTTATAGCCCGCGATGAGTTATGGGAGCAAATAGGTCTACCAAAACAGAATTATGGACACTGGATTTAAATGTAAATAGCAATACCTATCACCCTGTTTGTGCCAAATGATTCTACAAAACATCGCGCGGAAGAAAGGTAAAAAGTAAATGTTGTTTATTTTACTTCGAAACCGCTGGAACTGGTTGCCCAGTGTTTGAACGTTCGAGGTGCACCCCTTTACCCCATTTTAACTCTGGCTAGTTGCGTAGCAGCAGCCAAAGATTTATCATAGGGGCTCGATGTTCACTCCTACGTTAGCAAGTCATCCATCCAATCCCTCGAGCTATTGCGCCCTCGAGCTGCGAGATCAAGCGAGTCATCTGAGGGACTCAAACTCAAGATCATCTCTCTGTTACCCTTGTCCCCTCGCCAAAGTATATATACGCTAGGTTGCCGCTAAATTTATCCACGTGGGAGCTTACCAAAAACTTTTTAAAGCGCTACGTCATGTTAGAACCTATACTGTAATCAAAGCCACGCTGTGGAATCTTCATTGATGATAAGCAAATAATCATATAAATTATAAATGATATAAATGTGACGGTGCAACATTTCTGAAATAGTTGTACTCTACTGTAACAGCTGAACAACATGGAGTTATAATAATTTTCCGAGGTAATCAATCATGACAACTTCTTTTTGCGCACATTCTCTGCGGACTGTTTGTCAGGTTATTTCCTGCAAATAGCTAGAGCCTTGTGGTTAACAAGAAATCATTGATTCAACTGTCAACCAAGCACAAGAATCAGGGTAGTTATTGCTGATAAGAGTTGTTGGTGTTTAGATGATAAATCCTCAAAAAGTTGACAATATTTTTAGATAGAATAACTTGAAAGCAATCGTCTTGTTTTTGGCACCTTCGTTAAGGTTAAGTATCAAATATTATCTATAGACCAAATTGTTATGGAAACCAGAGAAAATAATTTTCACTAACGATCGCAGGACTGCGAGGAAACCTTTCCATCTATTGTTACAACAAAAGAGTTGATGTTTGCGGGCGTAGATATGTATGACCCGACTCAGGCTCATTTTAGCCCGAGCACAGCGAGGGTTAAAATGAGCACTGATCGAGAAGGGCCCAAAACATATTTACGCCGAAGACCATCAACTACATGACTATTATTTATAACTTTCGAGTGCACTGAGTACAAAGAAATATTAATCTATGGTGACGATCATCAACGCCAATTGACTCACGCGGGCTCTAATATATTGTTCATAGAGCCACTAAACTGTTCATTAGAGCCCGAATACGCCACAATGCTCGCCAAAATTATTATAATAGCCTGTTACGTTCTTGTGTGAAGTTCGGAATTTGTTCGGTGTTGTAAGAAGAGATCCATGTCATTTGACAAGATACCAAGAACACATTACCATAGAAGTTTGTAATGTGATATATTAGAAATGATTTTATTCACTGAATTGTTTCCAGTTGATAGTCGAATTCCTAGTGTGGATTCCCTCTTAAGGCTTGTCTGTTTTATCAGGGCCGACAGTGAAAAGCGTCGAGCAGTATACGCCGAGGCCTCTCTCCGGTCTAATTCCACCCTCCCTCGCTTAGATGATCTCTCTACAGACACGTACATCTTGGTATATGCTGGGTTGATCTGTACCGGCTTGGTCTCTTGTCTCTTCTGTGCCATGTTGCTGTTCAACATTTTTGTCACTGCATCGCAGACCCTGCACAACAACATGTTCTCGCGCGTGCTCAAGGCGCCCATATATTTCTTTGACACCAATCCTGTCGGTAAGTACTCTGCATGTTTTGTCCTTTACCCAATTTTACCACTTTAAAGATGTTGTGAGAATGCGCGGCAATACATGCTTGTTGGTCATTTGTTGTCATTGTATTCGATGTGTTTGGCGCGAATAAGAGAATTTCCTGTTACCCTTGGACGTCGTGCGCTATTTTGCCGCTTGATCTCCGTTCCGGCTACAACTATGCATACAAGATGGTACTGTAACCAATGCCTCCTAAATAGACAACATGAATATGGAACATTTGACTCTCGGAAATGTCTTGAAGCTGAAAGGGAGAAAACGGCAGGCTCAAACAACAGGAACAAAACAAAAGTGTATATGCATCGACGGATTCTGTCATGGACTTCCGGTTTGTGCGTTCGTTTGTTCGTCCGGAATGACGTCATCAAAACTAGAAAAGTCAATATCTCGCGAAGGCAACATCGCTAGGCGACCAATCTTGGATTAGGTTATCAGGGTGCACCACCAAGGTCACGTGGCATGACGTCATCGATGACGTCATCAGAATTAGAAAAGTCAATATCTCGCGAAGGCAACATCGCTAGGCGACCAAACTTGGGTGCAGTCGAGAAAAGCATCCGTGAGTCTGTGGGTACGGAGCTCTGAAATGCCAACATAAAAAAAATCTGAATTTGCAAGTATGCAATGGAGAACGAAAAAATGTTTTCTGTAGCAAGTGACGTCGCGATACGTCACATGATGAATTTTTTGCAGGACTTATAATTTTCCCTAGCAATGGCCCAACAAGATAGGTAAACGCACCCTTAACACATAAAAATATGTAACCGGGAGCTCCGCTTTTAGCCGTGGCGAAATCTATATATTATGCTTGTGGGATAATCTTATCGCGCGAATTATATCTGTGGTACCGAATATGATATTATTGGCTGATTGCATTTTTAATCCGCACAGGGGGGTTGAGGACCTATGGAAATTTTCCAGGGGGTTGTTTTGGACTCTGGAAATTCCACGGGAGGGGGGGTGTCTGGAGACTGGAAATTCCAGGGGGGAGGGGTAAAAAGGTGACTTTCCGGGGACATTTTATCCCAAAATAGATTTTCCAGGGGGTATTTTGCCAGAAAAAATGGAAATTCCAGGGGAGGGGGTCCTTTATGAGGTTGGAAATTCCAGGGGAGGGGGTCTGTTTCACGAGTGGAAATTCCAGGGGAGGGGGTCTTTTTAAAAGAGGTCCTCAACCCCCCCCCCCGGTGCGGTTTGAAAATGCAATCAGCCATTCTATCAAATCGTAACACCAAACCTCATCGTCACATAAAAGTGGTTTGACTGGATCTCCGAGCGTGTTATGTGTAAGGTTTGGATCCTAATAGAATTGGTGGGTCAATTTGCTCAAAATGTGAGAAAAATGACTTTTAATGTAGTTTCAAATGTCAAGTTTAGACAAATTCATTCCAACTGAACCCCGACATCAGAATTGGACAGGCCCTTAAATATTCGTTGAATAATGACTAAAATGTACTGTATCGGAAAGTTTTTATTGTTTCAGCAATATCGATTGCTTTTTGTACATACCATATCGGGGCCCTATATTTTGGCCACTGTAACTACAAAATTGCACTTATATTAAACGTGGAACACTCATACCCCCTTGTACACAAAATCACTGGTGTCAGGGGTGCTTCATATTCCGTACGTATCCCGGAGTTTTAAATTTCGTATCAAGCAGGTATTTATGTTCAGCTGCTGCATCTGACAAGTGCAAGACGATGGTATTGTTCTATTACTGATATTGTTAACGCCCTATTTTCTGTGTGAACCACTTACTTTGTAATGCTGCGTGGGGTAACGTAGCTCATATGTAACTATATGTAGTTCATATGCTGCGTAATATCTCGTAACCTTAGTTGTTGAAAACCAAACACGCTGTATCGTGCTGCGTGTAAGAATATCGTAGAACTGTCTCGTCCATATTGTTTGCAGAAATAACATTTTATTGATGGTGGAAAACATAATTCATTCTCCACAAGTGATAACCAGTTGTTGGGTGTATTCATGTTTTGTAAATTTGTTCTCTAGCACTCTAGCACTTCCCTCTCTCAGTTGTGCATCAGCGAATTTGAATAGAAAAACAAGATAATAAGTTATTACTAGAACGATTTCACATAACCGGCTTTAGTATGCAAATTAGCTGCTTAGGTAGCTAATGTGCTAATTGGCTCGAGCGTGACAAAATCACCGTTAATAATAGACCGATCCCGTCTTCGCATTAATCATCACCAAACAATGGCAGTTTTCCACGTTTTCCCTATGGAATTCAAAATGTCCGAGCAACAAACTCGAAATTCAAAGATTTTTAATGAATTATTCAGCTTTTCGTTACGAAAATCTAAACCCAAAATTTTACTTTGGCATAGAACATGGAAAATACACCGACTGCAGGAAAGTGTTAGAAGTTTGCTCATAATGAGCAAACTTCTAACACTTTCCTGCAGTCGGTGTATTTTCCATGTTCTATGCCAAAGTAAAATTTTGTCTTTTCCTACGACTACGTACAACAGTAACTAGCTAGGGAGTAAAACGTAATGAATGCCGGATCGGTCCCCAGATGTGCAATATTTATACCCGTTTATTTTAGCTAAAATGAAATATTCTACAATCGTCAGAGATCAAATAGTAAAGAAGGGCGAAATAAAAAATAACAAACCTGCCAAAAAGTATTGGATACAAAGTTGCAAAACTGTTGGGGCATGAAAGGAAAAAAAATTCAATACTATTATAATAGATGATGTTGCAAGATTACTGTTGCAAGTGTTGAAAATTGCTCAACTGTACCATGTTCACAGAATTAACAAAACTTTACAGTTCAAGTTATATTTGACTGAATGTTCGCTAGATAGCTTTATGTTGTTTTGTTCAGCTGACTCTCGACTTTCGTGAGCAGACTGTTCACTCTATCAAGAGTTTCCACTGCTTTGCCGCACATCGTTACATGTGCCTCCTGTGCCTCTCTAGCAATTTCTTTGTCAGTCTTCTTCTTTTTCGCTGGGCCATTCACTTCATCTTCACTTTCTGATGAAGAAGCGGCGAAAGCGGTCAGCATTTTGCCTTCTAGTTTTCTTTGTGCGGGCGTGCGCTTAGTCGCGTAACGCATCAACGTCTCCTCTGTCGTCTTGGCTTCGACGTGTATTGGCTTTGACTTTGACCTGGAGGTGGAGGGCTTCGGAACCGCCAACTGTTGTTTCACTATGTTTCTCATTCTCGAGATAACTCTTTGGTCGGGATTTTCTTGGTATATTTGGACTACTCGCTGCGGCAGGCCGTGATCAAGTACCGCTGTCTTGCAAGTTGAACAACAGATTCCCATCCCTTACCAAAGGCAGTGTTGTAAGTGTCGACTACAAACTTTATCTCCTTCTCCCCAACATTTGCTCGGCTTCTTTCTGTATTTCCAGTGCCTAATTGGTAGCAAAAATGAAGAAAAGAGATACGAGAGTTGATTTGATAATAAAATTCCAATTCACGTTGTTTGGCTTGCTCCGTATGGATTTGGTAAAAATATAAACCAAATTACCAGGCACTTCTTGGACATAAACGTTGACAGGGTCATCTAGTTCCCTGAAACTCGACAATTCTACGGAAGACATTTTTATGTAGAAAACAAACTCGCGAGTTGTCAAACGTAAACTGCGTTATTGCGACCCAGCGACTCGAGCTGTAGACAAAAAGCATGCTGGAATTCGACATACATTTGTGCATTTCACTTACGCTAAATTATTACTAGCAAGAGCACGCGGCCAACTCGACTCATAATATTGTTAGTGTTTTCGCTCGAGCTTCTGAGTTAGAGTAAAGTGTATAGCGTGCAAGATACACAAATGGATGTTTTAGAGGTCAGGGCTGTTCTTCTGAATCTCTTGGCCGTCTGTCTTTTATTTGTTGCCTTGCAGCCTATTGACGAAGCTTCGTTTGCTCAGCGTTTACTACCTCGGCTTCCATGGGCACCCATACAATGGAAGAGATGTCTACTCTCTCATCTGTGGGCAATTCTGGCTTTTCTGGCGGAATACTGGTGAGACCCCTGCATCGTTCTTACAACTGGTTAGGGATGTAACACCAACGTTACACCACATTGACACCCTAGCGCTCTTGTTTGACATAGACCCGGTTTCTGTTGTTCGAATAGTATATAAAATCGTACCAGAACTCTGGCAATATTTTCTGAATCAACTTCGATGGCCAAATGATGCTGAATGGACAAATTTAATGGGGAACTGGCCAGAGTTTCCGTATGCTATTGGGTCAATCGACTCGACACCTCATGAGATCTATCGTCCGATAACTGAACCGCAGCGGTTATTTTATAGTGGCCATCGGCACTATCATTGTTTTAACACTCAGCTCATAATTGACAATGAAGGACACCTGTGCTATGTACAGGCCGGTTTTATGGGGAGTATGCATGACGCAAACGCCTACAGGCATATGCCTCAACTTGGACCCGGGCTAGCCCTTAGCCTTCCTGCAGGCGCCCATTTCCTGGCTGACAGAGCCTACCCAGATGGTGGGCCGCTACTAACGCCCGTCCGAGCTCATCAGATGCACCTCTTGAACCACCGAGGCAGGAGACGAGCTCGTTAGTTCAACAGGTTGCTGGCACGGTGGCGCATCAAGATCGAACATGTTTTTAAAGAATTAAAAACATTTAAAGCCATAGGTGGCATTTGGAGACACCCGAGATGGTTGATGCCCGTGTGTATCGAGCTATGCGCGTGTTTGGCAGAGAGGCGTGTAACGCTTTTCCGAAACATTTAGATCTCGCAAGAAATACATTAACAATCTTCTCCCTTCTACTGTTGATTGTTCTGTTAAGTGTTTTGCGACACAGCCTACTGGCTCACACAAGTCACACACACAAAGCCAGAATGTCAGCAAGGATTTTACTATCTACAACGAGGATGTAACTCGCACGCCACTCTTTTGAGCAGTTTATATTTCGGAGCTTAAAACTTTAAAATTATAAAACACTGCTACAGAATTTGTTATTTTGCTCTAACAATTTTGCGACTAAATTGTATCCATTCTATTTAGTGCAGGAATTTGGTGAAAAATTGTTCATTTTGGTGGAAAAAGCATGAAATTTGGCAGGGTGATAGAGCGTCCCATGCCGAGCAATTCTGGATGTAGACCCACCCTCGATAACGTATACTTCCAGTTTTCTAGCAGTGGAATTAATTATCATTTAAACTAATAAAATGGCGTGTTACCTTTTGAGTTCAGACACGAAATTTGTATCATGACAGAGTATTCAATACCCTACAATTCTACAATCCGAACACCCCCCTGATCATGTACTTCCAGAGTTCCAAGATGGAATTCATTATCACATAAAATCAGTAACAAAGGGCGTTGCCTTCAAGATACACGCATGTACATTCGTGTAAAAATGGACCATGGTGCAATGGGCAAATTCGCATGTAGACCCACGCCTTAACTCATGCACTTCCAGTTTTATCGTAGTGGAATTAATTATCCTTTAAACTTAACCAACTGAGGTGTGCCTTTTATCTTCAGACACGGTATTTTGTATCGTGTCAGAGTATTAAAATACCTTACAACTCTACAATACGTAACACCCCCCTGATCATGTGCTTACAGTGTACCAATATGGATTTTGATAATAACAAAATCAGTAACAGAGGACGTTACCTTCAAGATACACGCATGTAAATTCGCCTTAAGATGGACCGTGGTACAATGGGCAAATTCGCATGTAGACCCACGCCCTGACTCATGCACTTCCAGTTTTATCGAAGTGGAATTAATAAGACTTTAAAGCGGTAATAGGCTTTCGTGTCAGGGTGAAATTCTGTATGTCAAGAGTGTATAGATTATTGCATGTTTGCTATTCATGATCAAGACCCCCAGACATATACTTACAGTATCAGCGGATGGAATAAATCACAGCATGATTGCAGCACACAAATAGTAACATATAGAGACGCGTTATATTTTTGTAACAACGCTTGACCAAATAGACTCCACTTTATCGGGTCAAACAAAGACTTCTCTTTCTTGTTAATGTGACTATTAATGAAGTTTTCATATGCATCTTTCCCAGTCGATTTATATTTCTTACAGTAGAGACAGTTACATCACTGGGTCATCACTGGCTGTGTCCCTCATGCCCGAGGACTATCAAATCGTTGCTGAAATTGAAATCCATGAAAGGATTACCCATGCGCTCTATGGAGCGTACTAGCTTAGCATGTCTATTTGGTCTAGCGTTGTTACAAAAATATAATGCGTTTCTATATGTTACTATTTTTGTGCTGCAATCATGCTGTGATTTTTTTTTTCATCCGGGGTGGCCCTTGATCATGAATAGCAAGGTCTTCGAAAGCCTGACGCCACTTTTAAGACTAATTAATTCCACTTCGATAAACTGGAAATGCATGAGTTCGGGCTTGGGTCTACATGCGAATTTGCCCACTGTACCATGGTCCATTTTCACGTGAATCGCCTTGCGTGAATCTTGAAGGCAACGCCCTTTGTTACTGATTTTATGCGATAATGAATCCCATCTTGGTACACTGGAAGTACATGATCAGGGGGTGTTCGTATTGTAGAATTGTAGGGTATTGAATACTCTGTCACGATACAAACTTTCGTGTCTGAACTCAAAAGGAAAACGTCATTTTCTTATAGTTTAAAGGATAATTATTTATTCCATTTCGATAAAACTGGAAGTGCATGAGTTAAGGCGTGGGTCTACATGCGAATTTGCCCACTGTACCATGGTACATTTTCACGTGAATTTCCATGCCTGTATCTTGAAGGCAACGCCCTTTGTTACTGATTTTATGTGATAATGCATGAATCCCATCTTGGTACACTGGAAGTACATGATCAGGGGGGTGTCAAGTATTGTAGAATTGTAGGATATTGCATACTCTGTCACGATACAAAATGTCGTGTCTGAACTCAAAAGGCAACACGTAATTTTATTTGTTTAAAGGATAATTAATTCCACTGCTATAAAACTGGAAGTATACAATATCGAGGGTGGGTCTACATCCAGAATTGCTTAGCATGGGACGCTCTATCATCCTGCCAAGTTTCATGCTTTTTCCATCAAAATGAACAATTTACTACTTTTTCTGCACGATATTCCTGCACTAATTGGTATTAAAGGTTGGTCATTTTTCATCACGCTGTTCTACTGTTTGATCTCTGACCAAGAATAATTGGACTTCTCGACATTCAACTAAAATATACAGGTACAAAATCTAGAATGATTCATCTTCTGAATGTTGGGAGTATTATAATAAAGCTACAAAGTCGTCAGAGTCATTCAACCGTGATATTGTCACGCTCGAGCCGAATTAGCACATTAGCTACCTTACAGCTCATTTGCATACTAAAGCCGGTTATGTGAAATCGTTCTACTATTGCTCGGGTGCCGGCAGTTAGATTGGTATACGGCCAGGTTAAAACAAGTTACATGTCCAAACAATACGGAAAATGGTCCAAAGACAAAATGATGACCTTCTCAATTGAACTGGTCTTCCTGAGGCTCTTATGATAATGGCGCAAACAGATTTATTTTTTTATTTACTTGACATATCTATTAGTAAATATAGGCAAACCTCAGCACTGCAGACTTCGTTTCAATCACATTCTGTTATTAAATATTTATAGTTGAAGTGAACATGCAGTGCTTTTTATTCGCGTTCTTCTGAGGTGTTGAAATGCAGTGGGTAAGAAAGTACAAACCTGAAAGCCGCCACTTTTTATTTTTAGAAATTGTACATATTATATAGTTGTGGCCATGGCATAATAAGGTGAACATACAGTTCTCACGCAGCAGGTGATCTTTTTTTGATCAATTGTCTGCTACTCTTGGTAAAATGATGCTAGCGGCGGATGTCTTGCACACAATCGTTTGGTTAAAAGGGACGTCTGGTGCGGCTATAGACCTGTCTGATTTACCTCATGTATTGCATTATTAGTCCTGCGCAGTATTTAACCCTAATATAATCTTACCAACATCTCAACACAAATTAACCGCTAGGTAATTGGCATATCGGCTGTGGCTGAAGTTGGTTAACAAATGACTATGGATGGTTAGTAGAGTCTACACAGCAAGAACTTCGACCTAAATAGCTAGAGTGTGGCTCCCGGCACACATTTGAAACAAGCTTGGTACGCAGGAAACATGCTCTGCCGTGAAATTCACCACATCATACTCTGCCTACTCGTTTCGTTTATCGTTTTAGTCACATATTCAAAAGGTGACACTCCACGAAACGGAACAAATCCCTTAATCGTGGTGTCTTTGGATGGCGTTGGTTGGCAGTTTATAAGTACGGAGCTGACGAGCACGCCAAATTTGATTTCGTGGCAAGAACAGGAGTTAGAAGTAAGAATTTGATGGGCGTTAACCCAACCTCTACCTTTCCCGTACACACTACCTTCCTTACTGGGCTGTGGCCGGAGAGTCATGGTATCGTCGCCAATGATTTCTACGATCCCCTTTACGGAGAGATGTTTCACCTGGAAAGGGACTGCTCCAACTTCGACCCCAAATTCTACAATATGTCTGAGCCGATTTGGCTAACTATGGAAAACGAGGTCGGAAAACAGGGACCTACTATTGGCCTTCAAGCACCAGCTATAAAACCAGACCTTCTTTCTTTGCCAATCATATTTGCAATGTAAATTGCAGTTTATATGACGGCGAAGGTTTGAGGAGGCTGCGCGAATCAGAAATCGGCAAAAGTCACTGCAAGTTTGACTGGGAAAGTGACCCTTATTGGAACAGAATTGAGACAGCCATCAAGTGGCTGAAATCACAGTCGCCTCCAGAGTTGTTGTTGCTTTATTTTGAGAAAGCAGACAGTTTTGGACACAATTACGGCCCTAGTGATGTCAGGTATCGGAGGTCAGTGGAAGAGCATGACCGATACGTAACGGGATATCTCATTACCCAGTTGCAAAAAGCCAAGCTACTTGATCAAGTCAACTTAATCTTCGTATCTGATCATAGCATCGTGGAGCACACAAACAACAAAATCATAGATCTGTACTACCACGTGGACCCTTCGTTCTATTATGATCGCCCTGGGTTGTGGCCTAGAGAAGAGCTTCTGGAGAATGTCTACGAGAGTCTACAGAAGGTCAGAAGCCCGTATCTTAAGGTTTACAAGAAAAACGACACGCCCGACGAGTATTATTCTAAAAACAATAGACGTTATCCTCCACTATTTCTGGACTTAACACCTGGCTGGGAAGTCGCATGGGGGTGGAGAAGCCCCTATCGTACATTTGTTAAAGGGGCACACGGCTGGGCTCCAGATGAGCAACAAGCAGGGATTTTCTACGCTCGCGGTCCAGCGTTCAAAAAGGGCTACTACACAAATGAAACCATGCGCGCTGTAGATTTGTATGCACTAATGTGCCATCTACTAGATTTAAAACCGCTGCCGCACAACGGCTCTCTTGAGAATGTCAGGCAAATTTTAAGGAAACCGGAAACGGAAGCGATATATCCGAGTCACGCAATGCAGTCGAAAACCGCTCCAAGTAGTCAAGCTGTTCACCCAATGAGTAATGTGACAAGATTCATACTGAGCTCGACGAGCCACTTAATAAGCTCCGCGAGTCAAGTAATCGTGGCGGCGAACTGCACGCCTACCGTAAGCATGATTCCATTGCAGAATAATACAGGAGAACAGCAGCGACGAGCTACCGGGACAGCAGGGATGAGTCAAAGGCCATTTATTGGCTGGTGCGTCATATTACCCCTCTTGTGTCCATGGGTATTTCCCTCTTTATTTGTCTAAGCGCCAATAATAAATAATAATAATAATAATAACTAGCTGATGCCCGTGAAAAATTCACGGAGTGTAAGGGGGAAATTTATTTTACTTAATTAAAGTGTTCTCTGTTTAAAAAAAAAAACGGGAAAAAAAATCACAATAGCCATGTGGGAAGGGGTTCATGATCTCCCCCTTCCAAAACTGCTGGATTTACATTACTAATAACCTCCCATCAGCATGAGTACCCCGTCCCACCATGCCGAAATAAAGGAAGTGAGCCCAAAAGGATTTTTTTTTTGCACTGATCTCCCTGATTTTGGTGCGACAAAATCACGCGCGTGTCCGTCTCTCAAATCGGTCAAAGAACCCGTGAAAATCGAAAGCGCAATTTGACTTCGGAATTGTTTGTATGTTTATCATATCTCAGTGAGGGGAGAGAAGAAACAGGTCAAGTAAAAATGTTCTAAGAAATAGGAATTTTTTTTAGTTTATCTTATTTATATGTTTTTGAATTAGAACTTAGCCCACAGTAAATCTTTTCCTACAAAAACATGCCCACTGGAGGGATTTCCTCCTTCTCTTCGGGATTGTGTACTTCGTTTTGCGATAGAGCCTTCAGGATTTATACTTAGAGAGTATTATTCATGACTTTCAGGGACTTTGTTTTGTAAATGTGTCATTTCGACTTAGCATGACTTAGCGCGTGCTCCGAGGGAAGCAAGGTAGTGTGTACGTTTGTTGAAACTTGAATGAAAATTTTTCTCAGCTCAAATCTTTCCAGTTAGAATTATCCCTTCACATTCCTGTATGTAATCTGTAAGACAACCATTTAGGTTTCAATGTCTTTGGTGCTTTCGGCTGCGCGAACCGAGTTCTTTTTTAGTTGCTGTGGGAGATTTTCAACATGGCGGCGATGGCGGCTTTGTCCCTCGCTTAAGAAATCGCTTGAATTAGAACTTTGCCCAAGGTGAATCTTTTCCAACAAAAACACGCCCACGGTCCAGATTTCCACCTTCCCTTCGGGTTTGCGAACTTCTTTGGCGGCACAGGTTCAGGGCTGAGCGGAGCGAGTGCGGACACGATTTGGCTTACGGTATTAATATATAGATAATGCTTTATTTTGCCACGGTGGGCCTTATCAGGATTTAAACAATACAACAATAAAAAGATACAATGGGCGGGAATTTATTGCAAACATCAGTATGTGAGAAACCACAAACTGCATGTCCTCGGCAATCCTTTGCGGGGAGGGAGAACGTTGCGTGATTCTAGCCATTGGGGCAAGAGGAGACAGACAAAGCTCTAGGCGATATAAAATATATACCACACACATATAGAGCATATTTCGTATAACTGTGAAAAGTGACGCGACAAAGTTGTACCGCACCGTGACCGAGCCGCGACTACGCGATTTCATTTCGTATCTACAGCAGGCCAGGTTCCGTGCAGCGACCGCGACTGTGTCGCGACACGTTTCACAGCCATACGAAATCTGCTCTAACATATATAAGTTGTATGTTTTATTACTATATCAAACCTATAATCAAGTATATCTAAGTTACTATATACTCGCGAGGAAAGCGAAAGAGGCGCCTTATCTTCGCTTCCTATGTTTATGTTACCTGGAACTCCATACGCATCGATCATTTTTTATTCAGTTCAAGTCTTGTTATCGCCTCTATATATATGATCATTAATAACATTGTAAATTATATATATAGCTGATGGATTATTTAACCGTGCTTAAATAAAGATTTTATTTACTTACTTACTCTATGAATAAATTATACTAGAGCTAGTTTTATAGGAAACTATGTGGTCTTGTCGGCGGGGACGTTTTTGTGCTGACGTTTAGAGCGTTAGCCCTTAGAACAAACAGGTAAAACTGGGAATTAATGGACTTGAAATGAGGAGAGAACACTAGGGGGAAAGAGCTATGGCGCCAATGACTTGATGGAATAGCGAGTATGATAAAAAAAAACGGGATGTAAAATAGGAGCTTAATGTAAAATAATGTTTCGTTCGCGTGAAAGGCAGCCAAAAAGATGGTTGAATAATTTCTCCTTCTCTAGAGGGCCACTTCACATGGGGCGAGTTGTCTTGGAAGGAAGAGTTGTCATCTTGGGATAGGGGAAACGGCTGGCCCGGTTTCGCACGAAAACAAGGAACGCCCTTATCCGCGATCTTGGTTTATGGTAGCATGGATATTTGGGTTCAGGCACACCGGGAGCAACTTTATGTCTCCATTTCGAGTTCGTATTTTCGGCTCGAGATCAACAAAATGCTTCTCAGAGCTTTTAGTGGTGAGCTACTCTGGTTTACCAGTGGACGATCTAGGTACTTACTTACTATACCCTACCCAGTGGCGGATCCAGGATTTTAAGAGGGGGGGGGGGGGCTCATTTTTTCTGTTGAAGTGCAACGTATGAGGAAACATTACATACCAATTCTTCTCTGTTGTCCGTGGCCCTCTCACGAGGCGAAATCGTGGTTGCTACATCATGAATTTAATATACTGGTTAATGACAAAAAATATTTAGCGATCCCAAAAACATCGGTTCGTTGGGAGAGGGGGGTTTATTTGCACCCGATGAACCCCCCTGGATCCGCGCCTGCTACCATGGAGATCATCATAAGCAGTGTTTCAATCACGACAGTCATTTGTTGCTGCTCAGTCACGTTATTTGTAGTATCCTGTAAACAGACCGTTTTTTTCGGTTTCAGGCCGTGTGGTAAACAGATTCGCTAAAGACATTAGTCAGATGGACGACGTGTTACCAGCTGCCATGTACGATTTTCTCAGGGTAAGTCAGCTACATTTCTGTACTGTACTCATTCGCTCATCCTGTCCATAATGCACTACTTCGCCACCAATTTTGATGCCAGAAAAAATGGCGGCTTTGACCAAAAAAAGTTCAAAAGCTCTTCTTCTATAGTTCTGAATATTTTACAAATCATTTGCACGAAGTCCGAGTTTCTGACGCACTCAATCGATATAAACAAAAACAAAGTCATACATTGTGGGCAGGGTTTTATATTAAGTCATCTTTTGGGTATATTATTACCCTCCATGTATGTTTAGGAATTGACTGGAAGCAGCGAGGTGGTACTCACTAGCGTCACATGCGAGTTTTGCGACGTATTTTTCTTTACTTATAGCGTTTTGCATTTGGCTACTTTGCGCTATGGTTTATAGAGAAATACGTCGAATTATCTATTTTTCAACTGATTTTGATCAATATTTCTGATAATATGAGCAATTTTATCTCCTTACCGGGTGGGGTCTGGTAACTAGTCAAACGCAAGATTCCTTTCTTTTGCAAAAAAAAACCACTTGCACTCTCCCAATATCAAAAATTCGAACGGTACATAACAGTTGGAAAAATCACCTGTCACAACGTTTATAATAAAAACCTTTCTTTTAGAAATGCCATTTGCAAGTGTTTCTGATAACACCTGACCCTGTAGGTTCAAATCTAGTGAGCCTTTGGCAGTTAAGTTGGCTGCGTAGTCAATCACAATCGTGTGAGCCAATCGGATCCTTGTTCAGTGCATTCCTTTGACTTGTTTTTCGAGACATGTCGCACTAGGCGAAACTAGAAAGGATCTGATTGGCGCACGAGTTTGATTGACTACGCTTGATTTTCTTGACAAAAAATGGTCTTCGAAACGCTCTTGGCCTATTTCTTCAAACTTATAGTCTGACCTCATTGGCGTTAGTATTGCGAAAAGTTATCTTGCATGTCTGGGTGGATTCTTCAACTCAAAAATGGAGGGCCGCCATTTCGTTGCCATGGAAGCGTCAATTTAAACAAAACATGTAAACACATATAACGATCAATTGCATGTTTCTTGTAAAGTGGCTTGCCTTTCTGTGTATGTATAGCACGTGAGATACAGGCCATACCAGACCGAAGAGTCAACTAACTGCTATAAGCCACCTTAGAGTGCAAATTTTCTTAGTTTTTTTTATTAATAACACGCAATGGCAGTGGTTCAAAATACCTATTTTTTTGCAAAATACAGACAACGCTTCAAATCTACTAAGATACCTATTGTCTTGAATAAATTCCCGTTGATTTGCGATAAATGTGAAACTAATCGCGCGCTAAAATTATCTGAAAAACAGAAAAAATGAAGAACTTTTTCTAAACTGTAATGAATTTCTTCCGAATTGCATAAATTACAAAAATAACCTAGTGAGTTTTAAATCTCGTGTGTTATAGCCGAAATCTACCTCGTCGGTGCGAGTGGAATCTCAGATGTATAGGTTTAAATAGTTTGAGCAAAAAACCTTGATTTTTTTTAAATGTAAACGAAGAAATTAGAAACAAACTTCGGTAGCAATCACATTTGCTGTCGTTTGTTTAGATATGGAAATTTTATGAAGTGGGGGACAAAACTTTCAGTAAACTTCACGCCATTGCTAAACTCTCTCAAAATAGGCTATAAGTCCGGGCAATAGACCAAATGACTGCAATTTTACTAGACCACACATCTGTAGTTTCTTAGTGCAATAAGGCTTATGGTTATCTATATATTAGAGGAAATGCAAACCCCGGTCGTATTATTATGCTTTAAATTTTGGTGGGGAACAATGCTTTCAGTAAACTTCGAAATTTTATATTTCCAAGAACTTGTTTCCGATCTCAGTCAGAATGCCACATTTCGACATAAAAATCTATAGACCACAGTTGGCTCAGTTTGTTTCATTGCGGCGTTGCTTATTTTGACAATAAATCTAAAAAACCTGAAATACGCTAAAATTATCAAATTTTTGGGACACGAAAATGGCAAAGACGTTTTCACTAATAATATCGAAGAAGATGCATATATTGAAGAAAATACCATATAAGTTATTTCATTTAGGATTGGAACTTCGATTTATGGCAAATTTTGCGTTGTATGTTTTATCCATGAAGAAATAAGTAAAAATATTTTTACACCAGGCGCTGAACGTGTGACGCTGGGACATGCAAATTTGCATAAAAACAGAGATATTTATAATGATTTTTCGATCCTAAAAAACTCTTTTTCACAAAAATTATTTTTCCAGGGAAAGATGAGTATTAGGTGCATAGACTTGTGCTTAGAGAATGAGCTTACTGCAAACCGATGCTTTAAAAATTGATTTTAACGGCAAAAATTGGCGAGTGAGTACCACCTCGCTGCTTCCAGTCATTAGCCTTCTATAGGATATTTAAGATATTTCCTTGGCCGGTTTTTACTACATATTCCACCAATTTTCCACTTTTTGACTCTCTATTCATCGCCTTATGCAGGCTTTGTGGGGGCATTAATGCAAAATGTTGGCCCCGGGGGGGATAGTTGTTTTAGTACATGCCGAAACAGTATAATAAAAGACGCAGAATAAAACGCATTATTATCCAACTGCAACGAGAGGAATAAAAATGTCGCAGGAGTGAAACTGGGGCGAGTACAAATATCACGCCATATTGTACACTTCCAAACTATTTTCACTAAGTTCGTCCATTCTCATTTCAAACAGGGAAAAATAGAATGTCTGATAATAAATAACTTATTATTATTAAAATGTACAATATCTCCATATTTTTTCTCGTCTTTGTATTTTACTCCAGACTCGAAAAACTATGCAGGGATATTGTACATTAAAATGTCCAATAAGATACAGTGGTTTCAATAAAGTTTGTCACCCACAAGACTAAAGCCTACAAGCTGTCGGCGCCAAGCCTTGCGAGTCATTTGTTGTCCCAAGTTCTAATCAAAATTCAATTCGATTTACGCGCGTGTTGGGAACGGCGCGATTTAAATTTATAGTGCATTTCAAATCTCAAATTGGAGGGCGCAAGAACTTTATTCTTAAACGTGAACGACAGTACTGCGTACAGCATTAAGCTGTCCATTTTACTTTTCACGCTTTTCCTTTGTCAAGGAGGAAATCAAATACTGACGGGGTATTTTGTGAGATGATTGCATTAGATCCGAACTACTGAAACTCCGCTGGAATATTCTGTAGAACAAATATCTAAAGAAAGAAATATTTCGCAATGTCTATTCTGTTTTGCTTCCGTCCGTTTTTGCTAGTCATCTACACCTTCAGAGATATAATGAAAGTAAATTATCGGAACGCTCGCGTAGAAATTCAAAACGCGCTATATTAATAAATAGTCATAATACATCTTCAGCTAGGCTAAAGCTTTCTAGGCGCCCAAAATAAAGTTTCAATTGGGCATTGGATTGAAATGAAGTACAATTATTATAATTGTAAGTGTCTTTATTTCATTTCTTTGAGAAGCGAACTCTTTGAGCAAAATAAACACAGAATGCTAATTGTATCATCCAAACAATTTTTAGAAATTAGATTGTGGGTTGTGACCGTGAAATGTCAAATTTTGCTGGAGCTTTTGCTGAAAATTTTATGAGACATTCGCTCTTAAGAGTGCACATTTGTAGATGCCAGTACAATTCTCTCACTCGAATAGTCGGAAACAGGTTAAAGTCAAAGGTCGACTTCGCTCATCGCGCGCGGCATTTTTGACTCGTGGAGAATATTTGTTATTCAAAGCACGAATGACCCACAATGCTTGGCGCCGACAGCTTGTAGGCTTTAGTCTTTGGGGTGACAAACTTTATTGAAACCACTATATATGTATCGCGCGCGAAACGAGCCGATCGGACACTTTGAGAGTTTTCTCAAACCAGTAAATTGTGTTGGATATCTATTATTTCAGGAACCAATCAGAGCGCGCGAAAATGACTATTCACTGATTTTGTATATACTAACTATGATTGTAGGTAGTTATTTGGGGTTTTCTTCTCGTAATTCCTCTTCCTACATCGAATGAAAACAATAAGGAAGGAGTGGCTGACAAGGGTTTTTAAATAGATCCTCGAAAGAGATATCAATTTTAAAGCTTCAATCTGTAGATTCTTTGTTTTGAAGCGGAGTTCTGTATCATGATGCAAAATTGGTTGCCCCACCTCACCATTTCTCGTTAACCAGTAAATACAAGAAAGCTCTTTGGATCCGTCATTCTGTATCCGTTATTTTGTTTTTCTGCAATATAAATTAGGTTTCGCTTGCCCGATGGCACCTGCTTCCATGATTGCATTATATTATTTGATCGTGATTTATTAACCGTTTTTATCTTCAATCATGTTGTTCGTTAATTGCAGCTGAGTCTTCTGACGTTTGCCATTGTCTTGTTGAATGTGGCGAGCATGCCATACCTGTTAGGGGCGGCTTTGCCTATGATCGCGCTGTTTGGTTACATCAGAAACTATTATTTGAAGACATCTCGTGAAGTGAAGCGTCTCGAGGCTATCAGTAAGTACAAACCAACATGGCATGAAAAACACTTATATTAAGGTTTCAGGTGTCAAATAGAGCGAATTTCAGATGAGTGTCGAATACTAACCGCAAATACAAAACCACAAGCCAATCAGGATAGGAAACCATTCAACAACAAAACAATCAGGAGTGGAAACCATTCAACAACAAACAAATCAGGAGGCGAAGTAAGTCAGACTTGCGTTTAATAATGATGTGAGCAATAGTGCGTTTTGTTTTAGTTCGCAATTTGATTGGTTGAAAGACAAAACACTGACTAGAAACGCTGACTAAACACAAGTCTGGCTTACTTTCGACGGTCATCTGAAATCCGCAATTAGTTGTAATTGCGTTTAGCTTGCATTTTCATTGGTCGATCATTCTGTCATTTAGTCAGAACGTAGCTGTGTATTTAGTGATCATGTGCTCGCCGCGTGATAGTGTCTATATTTGGGTCAGCTATTGTGATGTTTGTATTTGGGTCATGATGTTTGCATTTGGGTCAACCATGGATGCTTTTGAGCCCGCCATGATATTTGTACTTTGGCAAGCCATGGATGTTTTTATATTGGTCAGCCATGGATGTTTGTACTTTGGTCAGCCATGGATGTTTTTACTTTGATCAGCCATGGATGTTTGTACTTTGGCAAGCCATGGATGTTTTTATATTGGTCAGCCATGGATGTTTGTACTTGGGTCGGCCATGTATGTTTGTACTTGGGTCAGCCATGGATATTTGTACTTTGGCAAGCCATGGATGTTTTACTTTGGTCAGGCATGGATGTTTGTACTTTGGCAAGCCATGGATGTTTTTATATTGGTCAGCCATGGATGTTTGTACTTGGGTCAGCCATGGATGTTTGTATTTGGGACAGCCATGGATGTTTGTATTTGGGACAGCCATGGATGCTTTTGAGCCCGCCATGGATATTTATACTTTGGCCAGCCATGGATGTTTGTACTTTGGCAAGCCATGGATGTTTTTATATTGGTCAGCCGTGGATGTTTGTACTTGGGTCAGCCATGGATATTTGTACTTTGGCAAGCCATGGATGTTTGTACTTAGGTCAGCCATGGATGTTTGTACTTCGGTCAGCCATGGATGTTTGTATTTGGGAGAGCCATGGATGCTTTTGAGCCCGGCATGGATCTTTGTACTTTGGCAAGCCATGGATGTTTGTACTTGGGTCAGCCATGTATGTTTGTACTTGGGTCAGCCATGGATGTTTGTACTTTGGCAAGCCATGGATGTTTGTACTTGGGTCAGCCATGTATTGGCAAGCCGTGGATGTTTGTACTTGGGTCGGCCATGTATGTTTGTACTTGGGTCAGCCATGGATGTTAGTACTTGGGCTAGCCATGGATCTTTGTACTTGGGCCAGGCATGGATGTTTGTATTTGGGCCATCCATGGGTGTTAGTTCTTGGTTCAGCCATGATGTTTGTACTTGGGCCAGCCATGGATGTTTGTATTTGGAACATCTATGGGTGTTTGTACTTGGGCTAGCCATGGATGTTTGTATTTGAGCCAGCCATGTATGTTTGTACTTGTCCCATCTATGGGTGTTGGTTCTTGGGTCAGCTATTGATGTTTGTTTTTGTCTTACAGACCGGAGTCCTGTGTATTCGCACCTGTCGACCTCTTTAACAGGGTTGACCACCATCCGGGCATTTCATGCCGAGCAGTCCTTCATTGAAAACTACAACACGTTCACGGACTATCATACGGGATCTTACTTTGTGTTTTTGACAACTCAACGGTGGCTTGGCTTTCGACTTGACATGATTTGTGCCATATTTCTGGCGCTCGCTACGTTCACGGGTTTGTTTGTAGTGGAGAGCGGGTTTAGTAAGTGTGGTTCACAGGGTTTGTTTACTAAAGTACTGAGATTTATCCGGGTAGATAGTGAAGGAAATAACACGTACGGCATAAAATTAACCAATTTCGGCGCCGTGATAATGACTTTGAGAGTTATTTTAGCTCAAACGCAACTATTACGTGTTGTCACGTGAACAGTCCTAATGATTTTTTTGATATATTGTAGTTTTTTCATAAGAAATATAGATGCGTTCAAACATTTTATGAGAATGGTTTGCGTATGTCATCATTTTCTTCAAATAAATATAAATAACGTGATGACCTTACCCTCGAAAATTGCCTAAATTAAAATTGTTTTCTACTGAAAAGATAGCTGCCGCTGTGTGATAGTTGTATTACTTGTACTATGCCAATTAACAGTGTCATTATTGTCTGTTCGTAGCGATCAGCGCGAGTGTTGTTGGCCTGTGTGTGACGTACGCCAAGCAGCTGACGGGTATGTTCCAGTGGTGCATTCGGCAGAGCGCCGAGGTCGAGAATAACGTGAGTATTTTAATAAAACCATAGTTAAATCTATGTGCTTTGCTGCGCTGTGCGATGCAGTGCGGTGCGGTGCGGTGCAGAATGGTGTGTTGTGATGTACAGAATGGTGTGGTGTGATGTGCAAAATGGTGTGATATGCAGAATGTTGTGTTGTGATGTAAAGAATGGTGTGATGTGATGTGCAGAATGGTGTGATATGCAGAATGTTGTGTTGTGATGTACAGAATGTTGTGGTGTGATGTGCAGAATGGTGTGGTATGCAGAATGTTTTGTTGTGATGTGCAGAATGGTGTGGTGTGATGTGCAGAATGGTGTGGTGTGCAGAATGGTGTGATATGCAGAATGTTGTGTTGTGCAGAATGGTGTGATGTGATGTGCTGAATGGTGTGATGTGCAGAATGTTGTGGTGTGATATGCAGAATGTTGTGTTGTGATGTACAGAATGGTGTGATGTGATGTGCAGAATGGTGTGATATGCAGAATGTTGTGTTGTGATGTACAGAATGGTGTGGTGTGATGTGCAGAATGGTGTGATATGCAGAATGTTGTGTTGTGATGTACAGAATGGTGTGATGTGATGTGCAGAATGGTGTGATATGCAGAATGTTGTGTTGTGATGTACAGAATGGTGTGATGTGATGTGCAGAATGGTGTGATATGCAGAATGTTGTGTTGTGATGTGCAGAATGGTGTGGTGTGATGTGCAGAATGCTGTGATGTGCAGAATGGTGTGATGTGCAGAATGGTGTGGTGTGATGTGCAGAATGGTGTGATGTGCAGAATGGTGTGATGTGCAGAATGGTGTGATGTGATGTGCAGATTGGTGTGGTGTGATGTGCAGAATGTTGTGATGTGATGTGCAGAATGGTGTTGTGTGATGTGCAGAATGGTGTGATGTGCAAAATGTTGTTGTGTGATGTGCAGAATGTTGTTGTGTGCAGAATGTTGTTGTGTGCAGAATGGTGTGATGTGATGTGTAGAATGGTGTGGTGTGATGTGCAGAATGGTGTGGTGTGATGTGCAGAATGGTGTGATGTGCAGAATGGCGTGATGTGCAGAATGGTGTTGTGTGATGTGCAGAATGTTGTGGTGTGATGTGCAGAATGGTGTGATGTGCAGAATGGTGTGATGTGCAGAATGGTGTGGTGTGATGTGCATAATGTTGTGATGTGCAGAATGGTGCGATGTGCAGAATGTTGTGTTGTGATGTGCAGAATGGTGTGATGTGATGTGCAGAATGGTGTGATGTGCAGAATGTTGTGGTGTGATGTGCAGAATGGTGTGGTGTGATGTGCAGAATGCTGTGATATGCAGAATGTTGTGTTGTGATGTACAGAATGGTGTGGTGTGATGTGTAGAATGGCGTGATATGCAGAATGTTGTGTTGTGATGTGCAGAATTGTGTGATGTGATGTGGTGTGATGTGATGTGCAGAATGCTGTGATGTGCAGAATGGTGTGATGTGCAGAATGGTGGTGTGTGATGTGCAGAATGGTGTGGTGTGATGTGCAAAATGGTGTGATGTGCAGAATGCTGTGATGTGATGTGCAGATTGGTGTGGTGTGATGTGCAGAATGCTGTGATGTGATGTGCAGAATGGTGTGGTGTGATGTGCAGAATGGTGTGATGTGCAAAATGTTGTTGTGTGATGTGCAGAATGTTGTGATGTGCAGAATGTTGTGATGTGCAGAATGTTGTTGTGTGCAGAATGGTGTGATGTGATGTGTAGAATGGTGTGGTGTGATGTGCAGAATGTTGTGATGTGATGTGCAGAATGGTGTGGTGTGATGTGCAGAATGGTGTGATGTGCAGAATGGTGTGATGTGCAGAATGGTGTGATGTGCAGAATGTTGTTGTGTGATGTGCAGAATGTTGTGGTGTGATGTGCAAAATGGTGTGATGTGCAGAATGGTATGGTGTGATGTGCAGAATGTCGTTGTGTGATGTGCAGAATGTTGTGGTGTGATGTGCAGAATGGTGTGATGTGCAGAATGGTATGGTGTGATGTGCAGAAAGTTGGGGTGTGATGTGCAGAATGGTGTGATGTGCAGAATGGTGTGGTGTGATGTGCAGAATGTTGTGATGTGCAGAATGTTGTTGTGTGATGTGCAGAATGGTGTGATGTGATGTGCAGAATGGTGTGGTGTGATGTGCAGAATGGAATGGTGTGATGTGCAGAATCGAGTGGTGTGATGCGAAGAATCGAGTGGTGTGATGTGCGTTGTGCTGTGCATTGTGTTGCGATACCGTACTCTACGGTATGTGACTGTGGTGTGGTGTGTGGTATGTCTATTTATACTTTCCACTGGTAGTTTTCTAAATCACGCATATTGTTATACAGATGACGTCAGTTGAACGCGTAATAGAATACGCGCGTATTAATCAGGAGGAAGAAGCCAGCAAGCCTCTAACCACACCTGATTGCTGGCCCAAGGCGGGGACCATCGTGGCTGAGATGCTGACTTATGCTCATCACAAGTCCCTCCCGGCCGTGTTGAAGGACATAAATTTTTCTATCAAGGACGGGGAAAAGGTGAAAAGGGCAAACAATTTGAGATGAAAAAACATCACGTTTACAATATGACTGTATTTACATTTCTATCCTCGAATAATTTGTAAACGCTATAGATACTGTCAACAAGTCCTGTCTTACCTGTTTTTAGCGAATGACGTATTTTTTTTTACTTTAAAAAAGTCAGTGTTGACAAAATGTCAGCTTGAAATACAGTGCTATCTCTTATTTCGACTAACATTTCACTGATCCAAATTGGAATACTTGCACCCTTGTTTCTCATGCAGTGTTCCTCTCACCGTTTTCATCGAACGCTGAGCCAAACTGGGAGAATGTTGTTGGGTCTGTTTCCCTGTAGTTGCCCCTGTTAAAGGTTCCTTTCTCGTGACAGATCGGAATTGTCGGTCGCACTGGAGCAGGCAAGTCCTCGCTACTTGCAGTTTTATTCAGGCTGAACAACCCACAAGGTCTAGTAAGGATAGATGAGCTACCAATCACGGACCTTTGTCTACACGACCTGCGGAGCGCAATCTCCATCATACCGCAGGTATATATCGCTAGCATGTCTCATTGTAAGAGACGGCTAGATAGCGTATCTTGTTTGTAATGAATATAGAAATGAAATGGTCCCGCGCAGCATTATATGCGAAGATATGAATAGTTATACTTGAGTGATAATCAACGCTGAGACGTGTATTTGACGATGAAAGACACCAAAAGACACACTTGCGGCTCTTGCGGCACAAGTGCACACCATAGCGGCACTAAACGCATGGGGTGTCTAGGAATCTCATACATTTTATCTTGTGCCTAAAATGTCTCACTACAGTGTACATAGAGCAGATTTCGTATGTCTGTGAAAAAGCACACAACACGGCATGGTCTGACGGCACCAATCATTTTACGCAAAACGACTTGGCAACCAATGAAAATGCTTTGACACGGCACAGCATAACACCATCATGCCGCGGACACGGCACGGGACACAGCGTACGAAACCTGTATGGGAGACTGGTAGGCGACCAACATTATGATCCTGAAATTGCCTTTGCAAATCAATGCGCGAATCACAGTTTGGTTTATTTTGAATTTCGAGTGAGTCTCCTTAACAGAACTTCTCGAATTTAATTGACAGGATCCCGTTCTGTTTAGTGGGTCTCTACAGAACAATCTCGATCCGTTTATGCACTTCTCAGAAGAGGCTCTTTGGGACGCGTTGGAAGAGGTAAGCTAAGACATGCTCAGGGATAAGATGTCTTTCTCTGCTTATATTTCGTTTGAATGCGTCACAGACGATTGTTCATTAGCCTGCGAGCCGGCTCTCCAGTGGGTTTTCCAGAGAAGAATTCGTTAGGGCGCGCGCGGGGTTCCTGTGGCGTCGGGATTCCTTTGTCGCGGGGGGAGACAGAAGAAAGTCCGCGACACAGGAATCCCGCGCGCCAAAAAAATCGAATATCCGAAAAAACCCACTGGAGAGCCGGCTAGCAGGCTAATTGTTCATGTGTTTGTTGGTCCATAGATAGTTATACCACAACGCGCGCGTTTCTCGAATTCTGATTGGCTCTCAGCCGTGGGTACATAAGAGGACATACCACGGAACGCGCCATCATAAGCGCGCGCGCTAAAAAGAACCAACGAAAACACCGTTTGGCTGCGCGCGCGCTGCTTTTGCCTTTTTATTTTTGCCTTTTTGTTGTGGTATAAAACAAATGTCCTCTGATTTTCCGTGGTATGTCCTCTTATATACCACGGAATGACGTAATAAAGTGGTCAAAATGTACTGCGGACCCACTCGGCTGCGCCTCGTGAGTCCACAACATTTTGACCACTCTATTACGTCATTCCGTGGTATATAAGAGGACATACCACGGAAAATCAGAGGACATTTGTTAAATAGATAGATAGATAGATATTACTTTATTTAAGGAGGGTTTCACTAGATATCACAATTATAATGTATGCGTGGCCCTCAAATAAGAGATATTTACAACATAATAAAACAAGTGAATGGAAATCTATGTACAAAATGTTATACTATATACATTAATTTGATAGAACTAGCTAAGCTGAAATATGGGTGCGCAGTTTTGCTGCAAAAGCAGCCACAGAGCGTGTGTCCTTAAGCTCGTTGGGAAGTTCGTTCCAAAGCCTCGCTGCCGCACATCTGAAGCTGTTCTTAGTAGCTGTGGACTTGACTTTTGGAAGGACGAGGTTTTTATGTCTCGCCCCTCTGGTATCCTTGCAGTGGACGTCACAACTAAGTTTGAACATGTCCTGTATATAACTGGGTGCTAGATTGTTAAGTGCTTTGAAGACTAAGATTAATCTAAGAAAAATAAATCTTTTGTCAAAGGGCATGATGTTCAGTTCCCTAAAAAGGGGTGCCGATGGAGTGTCCCACGTTTTGTCTAGAATTATTCTCGCGCATCGTTTTTGAATTTTAATTAAATCATTGATATTCTGCTTGGTAGTCGCACCCCAAACAGCAGCTCCAAAGTCAAGAATTGGTTGGACAAGGGAGTTGTAATACAGTGTCCTTGCTTTCAAAGAAAGGAACTTCTTTGTTCTCTTTAGCAGACCCAACCGCTTGCCCAACTTTCCTTTGATGTATTTTATGTGGTTATCCCAACTAAGGCAGCTGTCAAGTTTGATTCCCAGCAACTTAGGATCACTGACTGTTTGGAGGTGCCCTGCGTCAGTTGTGACTTGGAGGTCATTACTGTTGAGTCCCCTCAGCTTTGGCTTACTACAAACCAACATTGTCTTGGTTTTGGATTGGTTTAAGACCATTCTGTTTTTTTCAGCCCACGTTACTATGTCCCTCAATTCTTTTGAAAGTACCGTCTGTATCTCCTGTACATCCTTTCCGCAGGTTATTTGAGTTGTGTCGTCAGCATAGATCTCGATTGCGCTGTCTTTGACATGAAGTGGCAAGTCATTGACGAATAAAATGAACAGAAGAGGGCCGAGGATGGATCTTGTGGGACACCGGCTGTTATGGCCCTCGAACTGGATACCGTTCCTTGGATTGCTACCATCTGTTTGCGATCGGTTAGGTATGATTCGAACCATTGAAGAGATTTTACAGAGACACCGTAGATTGACAGCTTATTTATCAGTAATTTATGATCCACGAGATCAAACGCCTTCCTGTAGTCAATAAGATTAAGGCCAGATATCAAACCGTTGTCAATGTTCATCAGGAGAGTGTCAACTAGCTTCAGTAAGGCGGTATCACAAGAATGCAAGTGACGGAATCCGGACTGGTGTTTACTCAGCAGGTCGTGTTCACTGAGGTATGAGTAGAGTGAGGTGTGCACATGCCTCTCCAGTATCTTGGACACAACAGGTAGAATGCTTATAGGGCGATAGTTATCCACACTTAGACGGTTGCCAGCCTTGTAGACCGGACAGACTTGCTTGCTTCCAGGATGATGGGAATGATCCTGAGCAAATAGTGAGATTAAACACCTTGGTCAGAGATGTTAATATAGCTGGTGCTGCAAGCCTCAGAAGTCGTGCACTTATTCCATCCAGCCCTGTCGCTTTATCCGCCTGTAGCCCGGACAACTGTGCTAGTACGAATTCATGTCTAACCTCTGGGATCTCAAAGCAGGTTTCTTCTGCGAGCTTTGATCGTACAAAGGCCTTCAACCTTCCAAACTTATTCGTCATCAACACGTCATTCGTCCTTTGTTTCTATCAACCTTTACATAGCATATACCAATTTCTGTTAAAACCTCTGGAAATTCAGGATTAAAAGTAAATTCCAGGGTCGAAAAAATAGACCACTGCGGAAATTCCAGTTTCCTGGACGAGGGAGTAAGAAATGAAAGGGCATCACGTTGGCGGCTGTTGGCATGGAGAGGTCACAGATAACAAAAACCGCAGTACAAAATAAAGCTGTCTCTAGACTCTAAGCTCTAGACTCCAAGCAGCTCTAGACTCCAAGCAGCTCTAGACTCCAAGCACCTCTTGACTCTAAGCTCTAGACTCTAAGCTCTAGACTCTAAGCTCTAGACTCTAAGCTATAGACTCTAAGCTATAGACTCTAAGCTCTAGACTCTAAGCTCAAGACTCTAAGCTTCCAAGCAGCTCTAGACTCCAAGCAGCTCTAGACTCCAAGCAGCTCTAGACTCCAAGCAGCTCTAGACTCCAAGCACCTCTTGAGTCTAAGCTCTAGACTCTAAGCTCTAGACTCTAAGCTCTAGACTCTAAGCTATAGACTCTAAGCTATAGACTCTAAGCTATAGACTCTAAGCTCTAGACTCTAAGCTCAAGACTCTAAGCTTCCAAGCAGCTCTAGACTCCAAGCAGCTCTAGACTCCAAGCACCTCTTGACTCTAAGCTCTAGACTCTAAGCTGAAGACTCTAAGCTTTAGACTCTAAGCTATAGACTCTAAGCTCAAGACTCTAAGCTTCCAAGCAGCTCTAGACTCCAAGCACCTCTTGACTCTAAGCTCTAGACTCTAAGCTATAGACTCTAAGCTATAGACTCTAAGCTCTAGACTCTAAGCTCAAGACTCTAAGCTTCCAAGCAGCTCTAGACTCCAAGCACCTCTTGACTCTAAGCTCTAGACTCTAAGCTATAGACTCTAAGCAGCTCTAGACTCTAAGCTCAAGACTCTAAGCTTTAGACTCTAAGCTCTGGACTCTAAGCTCTAGACTCTAAGCTCTGGACTATAAGCTCTAGACTCTAAACTCTAAGCTCTAGACTCTTGGCTCTAGACTCTAAGCTCTAGACTCTAACCTCTAGACCCCCTCCCCCCTCTCCCACGGAGCAATGTTGCAAGAAAATGGTAGCGCTTTTACCTTTTGAGTAATCATATGTTTTACGCTCAGTGAAAAAATCAGAGAAATATGTCGAAACATTACCGTCTTGGACAAAAGGGTAGAGAAAATGTTAATACCACTTATCTTTTGAGTTTTTCTCTTCGACAAGTGTCTTTTTTGTTTCAATTGCTACGAAAATTTCCATCAAATATCGGGTTTTATCTACAACCTTTCCTTTTTCGCTAACTACAAAAGCGGCCGATATTATTTCAGCTCACGAAAATCGATTATAAAAAAAGCCCAGCAAAGTCGTGGAATTGATATTTTTCTTCTACGATGAGCGCTTACAGTAGCCAGCCTTTCCGAAATAGTTTACATGCTACTAGACTAGACGAAATCTCAGAACTTTGCAATATTTAAGGCGCACGAGGCATTTTTTAGTAAAAGCTGGCAACAAGAGTTTTCTTATGTAACTTTTCACGTTGAATCCGAATTTTCTTGTTGCCATCCCTGATTTTGCATTTTAATGGGTGAAAACGACGTCATCATGATTGACAGCTGTTTGCGAACCCCTTAAAATAGTTTTGTCGCTATATTTCAAATTCGAACGAATATTAAAGTTGAACAGGATAGTTTAGAATGTTCTATACGAAAAAGTGTCGTATTATTCGGATATTGCGCTGCTGTGATATTCAAAATGGCGGATCCAAGATGGCCGCCATATCGTCAACTTTGATTTTTAGAAGCTATCAATCTGGTAGTCAAAAAAGACATGGAAATAAATAGCTGACAATGAATTCATGGTATCACAGTATGAACTGCAGTGCTGCTGGTCGAATGAAGCCATATTAAATATAATATATAGATTTAGCCACTGGCTAAAAGCGGAGCTCCCGGTTACATATTTTTATAAAAGGGTGCGTTTACCTATCTTGTTGGGCCTTTGCTAGGGAAAATTATAAGTCCTGCAAAAGATTAATAATGTGACTTGTCGCGACGTCACTTGCTACAGGAAACATTCGTGTTCTCCATTGCCATTCTTGCAAATTCAGATTTTTTTATGTTGCATTTCAAAGAGCTCCATACCCACATACTCCGGATGTTTTCTCGACTGTACCCAAGTTTGTTTGCCTAGCGATGTTGCCTTCTCGAGATATAGACTTTTATAGATTTAATAACGTCATCGATGACGTCATGTCACGTGATCTTGGTAATGCATCCCCCTTGCCTCCAAAATAAGTTTACCCAAGTTTGGTCACCTAGCGATCTTGCCTTCCTGAGATATTCACTTTTCTAGTTTTGATGACGTCATGTCACGTGACCCTGTTTGTGCACCCACCTTGCCTCCAAAATAACTTTACCCAAGTTTGGTCACCTAGCGATGTTACCTTCTTGAGATATTGACATTTCTAGTTTTGATGACGTCATCGATGACGTCATGTCTCGTGACCTTGGTAGTGCACCCCCCTTGCGTCCAAAATAACTTTACACAAGTTTGGTCACCTAGCAATGTTGCATTCTCGAGATATAGACTTTTCTAGTTTGATGACGTCATCGGTGACGTCATGTCACGTAACCTTGGAAGTGAACTCCCCTTGCCTCCAAAATAACTTTACCCAAGTTTGGTCACCTAGCGATGTTGCCTTCTTGAGATATTGACTTTTCTAGTTTTGATGACGTCATCGATGACGTCATGTCACGTGACCTTGGTGGTGCAATCCCCTTGCCTCCAAAATAACTCTACCCAAGTTTGGTCACCTAGCGATGTTACCTTCTTGAGATATTGACTTTCTAATTTCGATGACGTCATCGATGACGTCATGTCACGTGACCTTGGTGGTGCACCCCCCTTACCTCCAAAATAATTTTACCCAAGTTTGGTCACCTAGCGATGTTGCCTTCTTGAGATATAGACTTTTCTAGTTTTGATGACGTCATCGGTGACGTCATGTCACGTGACCTTGGTGGTGCACCCCCTTGCCTCCAAAATAACTTTACCCAAGTTTGGCAACCTAGCGATGTTGCCTTCTTGAGGTATTGACTTCTAGTTTTGATGACGTCATCGATGACGTCATGTCACGTGACTTTGGTGGTGCACTCCCCTTGCCTCCAAAATAACTTTACCAAAGTTTGGTCACCTAGCGATGTTGCCTTCTTGAGATATTGACTTTTCTACTTTTGATGACGTCATCGATGACGTCATGTCACGTGACCTTGCTGGTGCATCCACCTTACCTCCAAAATATTTTTACCCAAGTTTGGTCACCTAGCGATGTTGCCTTCTTGAGATATTGACTTTTCTAGTTTTGATGACGTCATCGATGACGTCATGTCACGTGACCTTGGTGGTGTAATCCCCTTGCCTCCAAAATAGCTCTACCCAAGTTTGGTCACCTAGCGATGTTACCTTCTTGAGATATTGACTTTTCTAATTTCGATGACGTCATCGATGACGTCATGTCACGTGACCTTGGTGGTGCACGCCCCTTACTTCCAAAATAATTTTACCCAAGTTTGGTCAGCTAGCGATGTTGCCTTCTTGAGATATTGACTTTTCTAGTTTTGATGACGTCATCGATGACGTCATGTCACGTGACCTTGGTAGTGCACCCCCCTTGCCTCCAGAATAACTTTACCCAAGTTTGGTCACCTATCGATGTTGCCTTCTTGAGATATTGATTTTTCTAGTTTCGATGACGTCATTCCGGACGAACGAACGAACGAACGAACGGACGAACGAACGCACAAACCGGAAGTCCATGACAGAATCGTTCGATGCATATACACTTTTGTTTGTTCCTTTTTCTCCTGCATGTAGCTATGGGGCTCCGCACGCGGGCGCCTTCGGCGCCCGCGGGAGCTCCGCTATAAAAGGCAAATCAATATAAAAAGGTGAATCAGATTCACCGCCGCTTCATTTTATGATCTAAACGATATCCTCATTTTTCGATGATCATCCTTGGAGTCCCGGCAACAAAACTGTGCCTTTGAAGTCCTTATGTAAAGAATTAGCTCACAACGATCATGCAATCTGCTGCCCCCGTGGCATAATCGAAAAATCGCGGAAACCTCAGGACCAGCAGAAAACCTCAAAAGGAATCCTCAGACAAGAAAGGGGTTGGAATAAACGAAGGCTTTCAGACATAGAGAGGAAAGCTACTCCGAAGACGAATTAAAGTCTTACATTCGCCACTTTCGCTTATAAGTTCAAAGTTGCCACCACCAGACTATAAAAAAGTACGGAAAACGCTGGAGCAACGCCTAAATTGTCATAGAATGATTTCCCCTTTCTCCCTGCTTTTCGTTTATCATTATTATTCCTGTGTGTCTAAGAGGAATATTTTTTTAAGTTTAGCCTTTGAACGTGATGGCCTCAAACAATCGCCGAATATCCAAAATGGCGGCACGGCGGCCATCTGGGATACGCCATTTTAGATGACGTTCTACGCCCATCAAGCACCCTATCCCATAATATAGAAACTTTTTTTTTGAATACCGCATTGCCACTTATCCATTTGAATTTGAGTGGTCGTTAAAATTTGAAAAAAAAAAACGCCGAAAAATACATTGTAGAGGTTTGTGTCACAGCTGTCAATCATGACGTCCATTTCACCTCTTAAAATGCAAAATCTGCGTTGGCAAGAAAAAAAAAATCTGATTCAGCGTAAAATTTCGCATAAGATGGAACTTGTTGCCAGCATTTACTAAAAAATGCCTCATGAAGTACGATTTTCCGAAAGTTCGTCTAGTCTATACCTCGTGTTATTTGACAAGTCAGATGCTTTATTCTGGAGCTGTTGGCTGTAGTGTAGGGACTTATAGAAGGTAGCGCGAATATTTTAGAGATTGATTTTCTTCCAAGATGTTACTTTTTAAACATCATATGCAATCAATGTTTCGATGCAAGATCACCGTTGTAGACAATGGTTCCCCAAATCAGCTACTAACGTAATGTTTAGTTACCAATTTCACATTTTCATGCCAACTATTTCACATCGTGCGCGCGCTTTTATCATCCAAATAGGGCGCCACAGGAACCCCGTCACGAATATGTCTAAAATACACTTTAGCACCGCTAAAAACTATCTAAACAACTGTCAGATTCTTTAAGAACACTCTGAGGATGCCTGTATCGAACAACACGTTCTTATCATTTCAACTAACTTTTAAAATAGTCAGATATATATCCCTTATGTCATCACCATGCTGCAGACAATCTTGGACAAAACCTGTAGAGAAAATTACTGAAATCGCTTCTCTTTTCGCTTTCCTCCTGTCATTTCACCTCCCCCCTCTCCCCTGAAGCAATAATGCAAGGAACGTGTCGAGGGATGGACGCCCTTCATAACCAACATTGATTTAGGGGGGAGGGGGGATAAACGGGGCCTTAAGTTAGGTCGAAAACTCAAAAGATAAGTGGTATTAACATTTTCTCTACCCTTTTGTCCAAGATTGTAATGTTCGGTTCAGAATTAACTCACTCGTGGTACTGTCACACCGACCGTCACAAACCGTGTTGAAGTTTCAAGTTCCTGGACACTTGCACCCCAGTGTCTTTTCCCTACTCCTCAGCTCTAGCTGTAACAACACTTTTTATACAGGTTCAACTGAAAGAATCAATTGAAGAGCTCCCGGATGGACTTGAGACACAGCTTGCTGAGGGAGGCTCAAATTTCAGTGTTGGTCAGCGGCAACTCGTATGCCTGGCACGCGCAATTCTCAGCCACAATAAGATCCTTGTTATTGATGAAGCGACTGCAAACGTGGATCAGAGGTATGATAGGATTTGGGGCTCGCCATTTTGTAAAAACATTGCATTGCTTGTGTTCAATTTTGTGAATGGAACGCCAAGTGCTTAAGACGGATCCGCCAGAGATTCGAGTAATATTGGATAACATTTGAAACAAATCTGGTGCCAGACAAATATTGAGCGTAGCTCCAAAATTTTAGTACTTTTTGAAAAGACTTGATAATATAAGTAATCTAATATCTCCGAACTTTGAGAAATGTTTCTGACCTTGGTGTTAGCTAAAATAAAATAATATGAAATAAATTATAATACACATACATAGAACTTGGAAATAAGACATAAATGGTTTGGCTAGATAGACGCCTTTAGATTTGGCACTATATTTGTTTCCTAATATTACTTGATTTTATAGTGGATCCTTTCTCAAACAGCATACCTACTAGTAGAATTACCAGTCATGGATCGCCATACCTTAACCTTCTCAGACCACATTTGATGGCGGATTTAGAAAATTGATGTTGATGAGTAGTGAAAACTCAACGCGTGCATTTCTGCAATGTGCTTTTTTCCAACCTAATTGGATAATTCTAGATAGGTCGTAAGTTTGTTCAACGTGCGAGGCACTTGCTGTAAGCAGCCTTCGATGAATCAAGGGCTATAGATTACTGACCAAACTGGTTCGAATGATCCGAGTGATACATGCTCCTTACGAGGTGCAAGACTCAGTATTGAGTGCTGTACTGCTAGCTCTTTGAAAACTGCTATTGGTAAAGGTCCTTCTACGAGCCCTAAATGCCATTTCAAGTTTTATTCCCTCCGTTTTGAACAGCTCGTTTTAAACAGTGACGCCACATTTGCCTGTCACCTCTGGAAGCGACTAATGATTCGTGACGACATGAAAACAGTCAAGGCCGTTACAGCGCGAGAAGCCCAAGTATGGCCACTCGATAATTAATTCGCATACTTTCGCCCGCGTTAGCCAATCACAGGCGTTTTTTTTTTACAAGTGAGCCGGGCTTAAACCACAAAACTGCTCGAGTCACGACTCACGATGAGTGTTCAAGTCGTGAAATACAGCGGAACTTCCTAGGTTTTCTATTTGCTCTGAGCGGCTAAACGTTATCTAAGCTGATGTCCGTTTTCTGGTGGGTCAAGCACGAAAAGCCGTCGACTTGTCTCTCCGCTAGTCGGAGGTCAAATCATTCGCCCCCATTTCCCATTTATACTCGGCACTAAACCTGCAGGCATCGATACATGTAATAATTTATATAATTTAGAAATGAGCTTAGAATCTTACAAATTATAATGTTCAAATAGCAATTTACTTTTCAGATCCTGGGATCTGATAAATAAACTCACATTGCGATCTAAACTTGCAAGAACCTGCCTACTGAGTTGTCTATCAGATGTCAAATTATTCGCGAACAAGAAACTATTCTCTTTCGGAAAATGGTCAATATGTTTTTCGAAAAGGAAATTTCTCAATTCATTTCTAAATTTTATAAATTGTTATCGATGCAGGTTTAGTGCAAAGCATAAATGGAAAATGCGTGCGAAGAATTTGACCTCCGACTAGTAGTGGAGAGACAAACTCAGTCGACGGCTTTTCTCGCGCGCTTTGATTTCCGACTACACCTGTTTACTTTGTCTTTCTAGCACTTGACCCGCAAGAATACGGACATTTTATATTTGATTTCAGCTTGGATAACTTTTATCCGTTCAGAGTAAATACAGCAAATAGAAAACCAAGGAAGTTTCACTGTATTTCATGACTTGAACACTCATCGTGACTCGAGCAGTTTTGCGGTTTGAGCCCGGCTCACTTGTAACCCCCGCCTGTGATTGGCTAACGCGAAAGTATGCGAATTAATTAACGGGTGGCCATACTTGGGCTTCTCGCGCTGTAATAAAAAATAAAACATTTTTTTTTGGGAGAAAGGCACAGAAAATAAATGTTTTATTTCTTTTATAACATAATTTCTAAAGCGATCACAATAATCATACGCGGCAGGAGAAGTTTCAATAGCGCATCTGCCAATTTGCCGCGTTATGGCGTCATTTCTATGGCCTTCATAGAGTTTGAGACACAGCTCTCGACCAATCAGAGCGCGCGGAATCCGAGTGTTATACTGTCAGCGGTTAAAATTGTTGTTCGCCTACAGCACAGATACATTAATCCAAGAGACAATCCGTAACAAGTTTCAAGACTGCACGGTATTGACGATAGCACACCGGCTCAATACTATCATGGACTCAGACCGCGTAATGGTGAGTATTGAATACCGTGACTCATTCCCTTCTAGCAATCAGGTACCACTAAACAACCTTGTTATTTCGGCAGCCATCATAATTTTACTAGTACGAGCATTGTCATCAAGTATCGCTAAAAAAACTGTTGTTGTTTCCTGTTACAGTTTCAATCGGCAACCTTCATAATTTTACTGCAATGAGGTTTCATAAAGCTAAGGAGAACGCTTTGGATTTCTAATATGAGTACGAGCATTGCCCCGTTTGTGGACATGAAGATGCTTCGAGCTATATGACAAGATATTCGTCAAAAATTAAACATCCATTTGGAATGTCATCAATTGTCGGGCCAATAAATCTTTATGATAATCAAGTAATCCTTGATCAACATCTTTGTGATAAGAAATGGCAAAATAAATTGAAATTGAAATTGATTCTCTGTTGTCCAGGTTCTGGATGGAGGTTGTCTTGTCGAGTTTGACGAGCCACATATTCTTCTGCTCGACTCACGAGGATGCTTCACCAAATTAGTGGAACAGACCGGTACAAAAACCGCCGCTAATTTACGGGAATCCGCCCGGCAAGCGTACGAGCTTAGGCACGATTACGCGGGCGACCAGAATATTTGTCACGGGAATAACGAGACGGGGAATAACGAAGGGGAGCAATCAAATAATAGTGTTGAGAGTGAAAAAAGTGAAGGGACAATAAAATCCGATGTGACAAAAAAACCAGTCGAAGGAAGTGTCCCGGACGTTACAAATGATTCAGATCAAGTCTCTAGTTCCCCGGATAACGAAAATATGCCGTATAACAAGGAAAGCGCACACAGTAGTGATACCGGTGCACACAGTAGCAATAATAAGGACAGCAAAAATACACAAGCACGTGGTAACGATACAGACGAAATTCCCAAGGAATCTCTAGGGGAAGATGGCGATGCTAATAGTGTTATACCAATAATAGAAAGAAACACAGGGATCCCTGTGACAAATGGTGTCCCGGCTATCACGAATATCCCGGATGAGGCAATTGAGGAAGAAAGTGAGCGTACGCCGCTAGTTTAGGACACAAAAGAGACTCTTACACCTGCCAGGATGGTCGTCGAGAGAATAAACCCTTTTGTATCTAAAATACTATTTTCAAGCCTGCTGCAACAAAATGCACGACGAAAATTAAAATGTGTTTCCTTAACATTGGAGAGGCTATGCCGATTCCAGCTGACGTCAATGTTTACATATTTGCTCTTCAGACGTTTCGGCGAGACTACAAAATGATCAGGTCTGCAAATCAATAAAGGGTGACAAATTAAACATAGCCAGAAAATTTGAACTGGATATCTTGATATCAAATTAAACATAGCAAGAAAATTTGAACTTGATATTATGTGTTGTAGCGCGTCATGCGAAGTTCAATAGCGCTTCGCACAAATTCTAAAAATAGATCACGAGACTCATTCAGAAGGATCGTGCTCGAAATAAAAGCCAGGGTAGGAGTACATACAAGCTCTGCTATGATGAGCGAAAGTATCAGTTTACCTATTCGTTTTGTATCGTTCTAGGGAAAACACTGAGAAAATGGAGAAACGTGTATTTGTTCGTCTGGGTTTTTAATTAGTGTTACGCCATCTGTGCGCAGTGCTATTTACAGAAAATGTATGGACTAATGAGTACTTTGATCTCCTGTTATTCAAGTATGATATTAAAATGTTTTCACTTAGCCTTGAAAACGTGCCGAAAGTCAAATACTGAAATACTAACTTGCGAACGGTAGTACACTAGTTCTGACGGGTGTTTATATCAGTTTAAAAGGCTTTTCAAAATGCGCCCATACATTTTCTGCAAATGCGCTTTTCTGCGATCAAAAGCGCGCTTGGATTGGTCCAAATCTATGCTCTATTTCACCGATAAAGTAGTGGTTCTCTCCCGCTATATCATAAAAGCATTAGAACACGACGATTTATGACTTCGTCGAAAAATAGAGCACTTGTGATGTTGAGAGAGACACTCGAAACAATTTAAACATTTTTACAACGTTCTCGTGTCTCTCCCAACATCACGCATCTCTATTTCGCCGATAAAGACATTAGATTTTCTACTTACATTCTATTTGTCACCCTTTATTGATATTCAAAACTGATCGTTTTGCAGCGGCTTTGGACATCCTGATTCCGGGAAGCATCAAAACCCTAGCCTTCATTTATTTAGAGTTTGGCGCTTTAAAATATATTTTATAGAGAATATTACAATTTTAAAAAGAGATTATTTATAATTTGGAACAATTGATGATTAGACGTTTGTATCTGGTGTCTGTTATAGTTTGAGTTGTTCGATTAAGTTTGCTCTCGACAGATGAGAGAATGGATGTAATTACTTATTTGATGGTAAAACGTTTGTCAAAATAATATGAACATATGCTGTATGATTAGTATAGAAGTCATGGGACGGTAACAGGACGGTGTTGATGTTATTAACTCGAATGAGATAATTATGAAATACATAATTTATAGAAAAAAACAAAATCTTTAAGAAAAAAAATCAATAAATCATTAATGAAATCTGGATCCAGTCATTGTCATCTTTTTTTGAAGGCATGGGTGTTTTATTGATTAGATCAAATTTGTCATGTTTGATAGTAAGACTGTTTTTCAATACATCTGTTACAAGTGTCTTCAAATCAATCGCTTTATATTAAGGTTATTTATTCAATCGCAACACAAGCGTCATGACAACTTCTTTAAAAGACAAAATATCCTGTATGCCTATTTCAAAGTTTGAATGGTACGAGATCGTTGATTGGCTGATTTCTCTGAAGTCGTTTCTCCATTTTTATAAGCGAGTTGACGCCATCTATAAGCTTCTGCACCAGCTGAACCTGAAATAGAACCCAAAACTAATCTTAGAATACCGACAAGAACATGCACGTTTGTTGTCAAAGCCAGCACAACAAGCTTCAAGAGTTGCTACGCGAGGGAGCGCTACTCCCTTGTGATGGCTGGTTTGTTATTTCTCTGGGGATATCCGGGGATGTACTCGGTACTCTAGGTTGTCTAAGAGTGGCGTGAAAGCAAGCACCATTAGTCTTTCGAAACCGAACGATGATGATAATTCCCAGTCAGGGGAGATGCTTTAATGTGCTACAAAAAGAATGGATTTCACATGACTTTACTCAATTAATTCCGTAACTAATTGATTACTTAGTAACTCAGGAGGTGCGATGGGTCGTGTTGCGATTGGTCCAGGTCTCCATCTCTGTGTTTTTTTTTTCTTCGCAGCAGTCTCATTGGCCGTTTTCACACTAGAAGACGAACAAATCGTACAAAAAACGAACAAATCGTCACGTCTAGTGTGAATTTAGGTCGGACTTTATTCGATTTGTTCGTTTACACGAACAAATATCGTCTATGAAAAATCGTCTTCCTAGACGGCCAAACAGACGAACAAATTTACACAATTTGTTCGTCTGAAAATTTGTTCGTCCCGTTTTCACATCAGACGATTTGTCCGTCTTGAGATGATTTGTCCGTCCAGACGATTTGTTCGTCTCTAGTGTGAAAACGGCCATTGAGTAATCAAAGACCCCGACCAATTCGCCTTTGTCACACAAGCGCCACCTTGAATTTTTCAGCCGATTTATTCAGCATGGAAATGAGGCCAAGTTTTGGCCGGTTTTTGCTCATGTTAGAAAACGAAGCCTGATGGTGGGATTCATGGTACAAAAGTTGACCAAGCTCCCAAAAAGTACTCCGTATTTGTTTTAGATCCAAAACGTTGATTGGCTCATTGCTTTGTTCTGCTTTGCCGGGTCATTCTGGAAACAAAATGGCGGCGCCGTGACAAAGGAACGTGTAATAAACGCAAGGTCAGACTTTCTTTCGATAGACATCTGAAATCCGCGGAGCACCATACATAAGGAAAAGTGGTATCAGAATTCAGACGTATAACCATCAAGTCGCTTTTGAGTGGTTTCAGAGGTTTTTGTCAATTTCAATGACGTAAACAGTGACGTCATGTCACGTGACTTTGAAAACAGACAGGTATGAATCTAAAGACAACTTTTGCCAAGTTTGGTTGTTATTGGAGCTTTCCTTCTGGAGATATGATTTTTTTCTTTTCATTCCTGAATAAAACGTATAGTGTAATTCCGTGTGCGTGTTTGTGTGTCCGCCCGGCACACAGGCATCCCAATTTCAGGCGGGAAAATAGGCAAGAACGCACACGCGCGCGCACTTCTATTTTTGTCGCCTTCGTGTTTATTTTAACGGAGCTCCGGCACGGCGCTAGTTGACCACCAACATTGGGTTAATTAAAGATGTTGGAAGCAAGGGGGTGCACCACCTAGGTCACGCGGTATGACGTCATCGATGACGTCATCAAAACTAGAAAAGTCAATATCTCAAGAAGGCAACATCGTTAGGTGACCAAACTTGGGTAAAATTATCTTGGAGGTACGGGGTGGTGCAACACCAAGGTCACGCCACATGACGTAATCGATGACGTCATCAAAAATAGAGAAATCAATATCTCAAGAAGGTAACATCGCTAGGTGACCAAACTTGGGAAAAGTTATCTTGGAGACAAGGGGGGTGCACCACCAAGGTCAAGTGGGATGACGTCATCGATGACGTCATCAAAACTAGAGAAGTCAATATTTCAAAAAGGTAACATCGCTAGGTGACCAAACTTGGGTAAAGTTATCTTGGAGGCAAGGGGGGTGCACCACCAAGGTCACGTGGCATGACGTCATAAAAACTAGGGAAGTCAATATTTCAATAAGGTAACATCGCTAGGTGACCAAACTTGGGTAAAGTTATCTTAGAGGCAAGGGGGTGCACCACCAAGGTCACGTGGCATGACGTCATCGATGACGTCATCAAAAATAGAGAAGTCAATATCTCAATAAGGTAAATATATATAATGAAAGGTCGACGAACAGCTTAAACGATGATTATTTAATAACGATATTTCAATCGGCCATTACCGACCTTCTTCAGGTTTGAATGGAGATATTTACATTGCATGCTGGATATAAATAAAATAACGGTCACATTAAAAAAAAAAAGAAATACATATGATACGGTGCTTGAGAAGTGACAGATAAAAGATAAAATAATATGAAACAAAAATATGGATTAATTACAGCTAAAATTAACAAAACTTTCATCTCTTATGTTCAGACCATTAGGAGTTAAAGTTCGAGCTCTGTTGATGAGAAAAGCTTCTCTAGCTTTGCGTATAGAGTCGCGGTTAGATTTAAGTTTTTCTAAAGGGATTAAAAGCATGTCAGAGGCAATGTGGTTAGCTGTATTATGGAAGTGGAGGGCAGCGGTAGTAGGGGTAGATTGACTGTCAGAATCTAAAGTGCGTCTGTGTTCATTAAAGCGTTCACGAAGTTGACGTTTTGTTTCGCCTATATATTGTAGGTGGCAGCGTTTACATTTAATCATGTATATTACATTATTAGTTTTGCAGGTTATTCTAGAAGTTATGTTTCGGGTTTCGTTAGTGGCGTTAAAAGAATAGGAAGTTCTGCCGTCTGCGATATATTTACAAGTATTACAGTTATCGCCGCAACGGTACGAGCCAGTAGGGAGGTTGTTTATGAAAGGTTTAGTAAGCTCAGCTTTAACAAGAAGGTCTCGAAGGTTAGGGCTCCTGCGAAAGGCAATTAAAGGAGGATCAGGGAAAGCTTCTTTGCAACGGTCAGAGGTATGGAGAATTCTAAAATACTTGCGTAAAATACCAGAAATGTAGGGAAGGCTGGGGTTATAAGTTAAAACGAAAGGAATACGATCAGATGAATTGTTAGTACTGCCTTTGGGTTTAAGGGCGTCGGCGCGGGACATAGCGGCCGCACGTGAGATTTGCTGATTAACAAAATCACGTTTGTAACCGCGTTTATGTAAGAATTCAGTAAGTTCATTACAACGAGCAATGAATGATTCATGTGTAGAACAAATACGGCGGAGTCGTAGAGCTAAACTGTAAGGGATACCCTTTTTGGTATGCGAAGGATGACAGGAAGAATGAAGCAGATGCTGATGTTTGTCAGTAGGTTTGCTGTAAAGGTCAGTTTCTACTGCGCCATTGACGATAGAAACAGAAACATCAAGAAAGGGAATACTGTTGAAAGAGTGCTCGCATGTAAATTTGATAGTAGGATGTATGCCATTGAGATATGAAACAAAAGAAACAAGATCCTCTTCGGACCTGTCCCAAATCATGAAGATGTCATCTAGATATCTCCACCAGGTGTGTGGTTTATAGGGAGCTTTAGCAAGTGCATTAGTTTCGAAGAGACCTAGAAAAAGGTTAGCAAAAGAAGGCGCCATCCTAGTGCCCATAGCAGTTCCGTGAATCTGGAGGTAGTTATTATCATTAAAGGTAAAATGATTCATAGTGAGGATCATGCGAATAAGGTCACATATAGTTTCAGTGGGAATTTGTTTACTTAAACGGGTGGAGAGATAATGACGGCAAGCTTTAATTCCATCATTATGTGGTATGTTAGTATATAAAGAGGAAACATCAAGGGTCACAAGCATAGCGTTATCGGGTAAATCTAGAGTAAGTAGTTTTTTTCAAAAAATCATTAGTGTCTTTAATGTAAGAGGGAAGTTTAGAGACTAGTGGTTTGAGAAAGAAATCTACGAACTGAGAAATGCGTTCTGTAGGATGGTTATTAGAAGAAACAATGGAACGCCCTGGATTGCCAGCTTTGTGAATTTTAGGAAGTATATAAAATCGACCCGGCTTAGCATTGTTATTGAAAAGAAATGATTGAAGTTTTTCATCGATTATGTTATCTTTAATCATGCCGTTTAAATATAGGGTTACGCGCTTCTGAACTTCACTAGTTGCTCGGAGCGAGCGTAGCGAGCGGAGAGCAAGTCTATTCTTGCCGTTACATGAGTGAGAGGTGATTTTTCATGTCTTTTTCATGTCCACAAAATCATCTACCCCCTCTCAAAAGTGAGGTCAGCGGTCAATATATGCGCCGTACATGCGCGAGATGTTAGTATAGATCATTTTCATGTCCCGGTAGCAATGTTCATGTCCATATGCATTCTTGACGTTGTTCAAATGACATTTGACCTCAGAGTTCGCGTTTTCGATAACTGACACGTAGTTTTAATTACGGTCGAGCAATGTTTATCAGAATTCAGCTAGGGTGTTCATTAGGCTCGCGGGTTTCCAGTTGGTCAAGCAAACAAGTGAAAATTGTGAAAATTATTAAAGGACAGGTTCACAATTTGTATTAGCGCTAGTTCCATAGTAGGTCAAGTAGGTCAAGAAATATTGAAGTCTTACTTTGAGATACTTTGCTTACATTTCTGTTCATGCTGACGTTGGCACTTAGCGGGAGCTACACCTAGTCAATGCAAGATTTAGCTTTTATCTAAACCTCTCGAGACCACTCAAAGCGATGCCCGTAAATTTCTGAGACCGATAACTTAGCTGAGCAAGTGAGCAACCGCGTCATATTCTATTTAGCTTACAACGAAACTCAGCTCTTACAGCTGTCAACCAAACCGTTCTGAACTAGATCTAGGCGCCCGAGAGAAATTCAATATTTGTAGAAAAATTTTTACAGTCTACAACATTTCAACGATACCTCATTGTCTGATTTTACTGCCATAGCTCCGAGCATTCCCATATCTTTCAGATGTTTCTAGTTATATCTTTATCTTGTTGTTTGTAAAATTTAGGGTCATTAAGTTGTCTTAAGCATTCGTTAATATACCAGACCTTATCCATAACAACAGTTCCTGAGCCCTTATCAGCAGGTTTAATGATTATGTCATTACGTTGCTTAAGAGTGTCTATTGCTTGACGTTCTGTATTAGACAAGTTGTCTGATATGCGTTGAAGAGGAGAGGATGTAATTTCAAATTTAACAGCATCAAGGTAGTTATTAAGAGTTTCATTCCTATCAGTGGGTGGAGTCCAAGAACTCTTTTTATGAAAGGGATAAGAAGATGCAACGGAAGACGACATATTGGAAGCTTGGTTGTTAGTTGCTAAATTAGTATCGTTAGTCTGATCATTGTCAACAAAGTATTCTTGAAGACGCATTCGTCTTGAGAAATCAGCAATGTCTGCAGAAACCTCACACCAATCGATTTGTTTAGGAGTGGGGCAGAAGGTAAGGCCTCTGGCAAGAACATTAGTCTCAGCGTTAGAAAGAGTAACCTTAGATAGGTTTATTACTGAGTCAGTTGAAAGAGTCTGTTTGCGTCTGTTAAGGGTGTGGGGTCATTGTTGTTATCAGGGATAGGATCGGGCTCAGTAGTTGCGTGATTGGAGATATCTAGGTCCGAAGAGGATCTTGTTTCTTTTGTTTCATATCTCAATGGCATACATCCTACTATCAAATTTACATGCGAGCACTCTTTCAACAGTATTCCCTTTCTCCTACTGACAAACATCAGCATCTGCTTCATTCTTCCTGTCATCCTTCTCATACCAAAAAGGGTATCCCTTACAGTTTAGCTCTACGACTCCGCCGTATTTGTTCTACACATGAATCATTCATTGCTCGTTGTAATGAAGTTACTGAATTCTTACATAAACGCGGTTACAAACGTGATTTTGTTAATCAGCAAATCTCACGTGCGGCCGCTATGTCCCGCGCCGACGCCCTTAAACCCAAAGGCAGTACTAACAATTCATCTGATCGTATTCCTTTCGTTTTAACTTATAACCCCAGCCTTCCCTACATTTCTGGTATTTTACGCAAGTATTTTAGAATTCTCCATACCTCTGACCGTTGCAAAGAAGCTTTCCCTGATCCTCCTTTAATAGACCATTCCGAAGTTTTCGCCGCCATCTTGGAAAGGTATGCAAACTTTGGAGGCGCGGTTACCAAGCCTAAACAAATTCGCCTTGGAAACTCTTGACACTTAAATTTACGATCAAATTTACGAAGAAAATCCAGTTTTAAACTCGCCGATTTCAAACATTATTCAAGGTGTAAGACACTCTAGAAGGAGTTTAGCTAATCTTGGAAGCGATCGGACTTGATTTTGTTGTATTTGAACGAGTTTTTTCGGACTCAATTGTCAAGTCGACCAAACAAGAAAGCGATTTCTGCAAACTGTACCAGCGTTGTGAATAAAATTCGCTTTTCTCCAACAATAGCGTGTGTTTTGTTTATTTGAACTAGCTTGGCAGATTTAGTGTTCATATTTTTTTGTAATCTCATTCATTAAATATTTGATCGGAGACGTTTAGATCGAAAATTATGGCGTCTTTCTACGAGCGGACTCTGTTACTCTTCAGCTCGTGAAACATCCAGAGATCAACCCTCGAACAACAGTCTATTGTCAGTCATCGTTTGAAAATAAATCTAAGTAATTTGAACTAGAATTATCATTACTGATTTTCCAGAGGAATAGCTTACAATAGAAATAGAAACTGAACTCAAATACTCCATTAAAATAACATAGAGTTTACAAAGTAGAAGTACAGGTAGTTTCTGCACCTTAGAATTAACAATTAGGAGTATTAGAAGGACTTTTATACTCTTCTTCCCCGGGGGAGGGGGGGACTCTAAGGTTAAAATGCTAGGGGTGAATGTCGGGAAACTTGAATTTCCACCCTAAAAAATACCTGGTGTGAAAAAATTTCCCCCTTAAAAATGCCCCTCAGTCTGAAAATACCCTAAAAAATACCAACAATTTTAACAGATTAAATTTCATTCTGGCTGTTTATTTGATATACATCAAATGTATCAAATATTTTGGACCTATGTACCTTATTTGCGTGAGAACCCCCTAAAAAATACCTATTTTTTCTTACCATACCGCTTTTTAATTTCGAACCCCTAAAAAATACGACGGTCACCCCTAGCAATTCGAATATAGGGAGCCCCCCTAAAACAGCTTTTTAATAGAGTCAGTCAGCAGATTTTATTATGCAAGCTGATTTATTAGAACATCTATGGAACAAGTAACTAACTAAAGTGAATATAGGCAGACAAAGTAGTGTAGCATCCTTTATTTTCACATTTTAGATTGCAATGGCGAGCTGCTCCTATGAGTCTTTTCTGTCAGATACAGTCGGGAACCTGAAAGACTTTTTAGGACTGAGAGGTGTTCCTACCAATGGCAACAAGATTGAGCTTGTTGCCAAAGCTTATGGAGCAAGTGAGCTAAAGTTACCAATTAAACTTTCCCAGGAGGAGCACATTGAATGCCTTAAAAGGGAGTATGCATCAAGGATAGAAACACATAATTTAGAAGATCCAAAGCAAATTCCCAATGACCATTGGTTAGACGATGTTAGCAAATGGCCATCTGTTGACATTGGCAAAATATTCAGTTACATAATTTCCAAAAAGGAATTTGATTTAGACTACATTGGGAAATATAAAGATCAAAAAGCTTACTCCTATTGGAAGAGTAATTTTGTAGACACTATATATATTGCAGAGAGCAAGGATGACATTTGTTTTTTGAAAACAAAAGTAACTCACTCCCTGAATATAAGAGAGGAACAAAAAGATGTTTGGGTAGCTGTACAGAAAGATGGTGTGTGGTTGGTGTTCTTGCATAGCAGGAACAAGTGCTACCTGTAACCATATGATTGCCGCCCTGTACAAAGTAGAGTATGCGCATTCACATGGGTTTACAAACCCAGCTTGCACTTCACTTCCTTGTGGCTGGAATGTATCCACAAGGAAGGATGTTCAAGCATGCAGGTTAAGTGACCTGAATATCAGGAAAGATAAACGTACAAACACTGATGAATCCAAAGGACTGATGTCTGAAAATTGGAAAATGTTTGATCCTCGCAAAGAGGGGCAAAGGGTAGTAACTGAAAGACAGAAGGCTTCTCTTCTAAGCAACATACGAGAAGTAAATCCCTCTGCCAAAGTGTTACAGCTCTTTGATGAACCTGAAACTTTGGGGAGCCAATCTCCAACTCACATGAAGGACCGTGCTGCAGAATATATAAGAACTCATTCACATCAAAATGGGACAGACTTGGTAAATGGATTTTTGGAAAGCTTGTCTGTAACATGTTTGGAAGCCTCAAAAATCGAGCAGATCACACGAGGAGAAGCTAATTTTGGAACTCTACAGATTTCCTTGAAATGAGGGAAAACAAAATAACACTGAAAAAAGCACACAAGTATTATTACCAGGTAACAGGACAAATGGGTGTAACAAAGGCAGCCCAGTGTTTCTTTATTATATGGACACCGCAAGAACTACATGTTACTACCATAAAATTTGATCCCTCCTTTTGGTCAAGGATTCTTATCAATCTAGATGTCTACTTCAAGGCCTTCATGGTTCATGTTTTATTAAACTTGTGAGAGATCTTTCACTGTCCTGAATGTGACAAGGTCATTTTAGAGCTAGAAGAAATTTCAGACACTCTCCAAAACAGTATTCAGTGCGATCACTGTGGTGCTTGGTACCATTTCAGCTGTGCCCACCTTAAGCATCTTGATGATAACCAAGATTGGGTGTGCAGCCCCTGTCTGATGGATAAGACCAGTGACACTCCAGGCAATGCCATATGTGTACTTTAAATCAGTTAGTAAGAACACATTCATAAGGTGGCCAAGGGGGACTATTTGACTTTAAAAATACTGGTTGAAATTTGTCAGAGATTTTTAAAAACTGAAACAAATTGGTTGATGGCATATTTTAATAACTGTTTGTGAAAATGTCCAACCCATCCCTTAAAGTCAAATGGTCCCCCTATGCCCCAAGCACTTTCAGTTTTTATTAGCCAGGCCTACCGTAATGTTACATGCAGAAATAGAGCAGTCATATGTTCACATTTATCCTAATACTAGTGACTGATCTACTTACATAATGGATTCTGGAGGTTGCTCAAAATGCAAACAACCTTGAAAATATCATCACATATGGGAAGGCAATTGACCGGTAGATTGCCCTTCAGAATTCGAAAATTCTTAAGCCTTCCAATTGCTTGCTCAACATAAATTCGCACGTTGGCTAACCGAGATGTTTCTTTGACAGCAGATGAATCCATTTGAACACCGGTGCGACAGCTTGGTGGGATGCAAAGCGATGCTCTCCTCAGCAGAAGTTCATCCTTAATCTTAAACCCACGATCTGCCAAAACTTGATCGTGTGGCTCGATTTGTTCTAGAAACCCACTGTCTCTGACAATGAATTTATCAGAAGCACGCCCCCCATATGTTGGAGAGAGGTAGCATACTGCCCCGGTTGGGGTTATGCCAACCATAAACTTGACTGTGCAGTGATGTTTGTATTCCGACCACAGGGCTGCTTGAACATCAAGTGCACTTGGTGTTTCTGTGAATATCTCTGTACAGTCAATGATGCATCGTACTCTAGGAAAAATGCGCTGGAAAGAATATGGAAGTGTATGGCGAATCTGCTGACGTGTTGGCAAGGATATCAGCCATCCAAGTTCTTTAGACAGTAGCCTTGTCCATGTAATGTATGTTTCTGTTACTGTTGTAGGTGACACTTTGAATCTAAAAGCTAGATCTTCAATTAAAAGACCAAGCCTGAGTCTCATTAATGTTAGCAAGAACTCTTGCTCCGAAGTAAGATTTCTGATAGGCCCTCTTTTGAAAGATGGAGCATCAGTGCCTGCCTCCTCATAAAATGCAAAAATCATAGAGAGGCGATTCGATGAAGACTCTTTCAGAACTGATTTTTCAAAGTTCTTGTCTCCTCTCCAGTAGTTCATATTTAATGCCTTTGAGCTGACATGATTAAAAACTACTTTAAACATTTTGGAGTTATCAAGCCCCGTAAAAAATCGAACATCACTGTCCCTTGTGAGGTACTCAAACCTCATGTCTGCCCTAGCATCAGAGGGAGCTGGTATCTCTTCCTGGATCTCCATTTTAACATCAAAAAGTTGGGTTTTACATTTAGGGGAAGGTGTGATTCTCTTTGCAGTCCTTCCTGGTCGCATCCTTTTCCTTTCAGGGGTTGGACTGCCTGCTTCTGACTCTGTGAGAAACCAGACTGGATGGGGATGATCAGGGGTTGGTTGTCCATCAACAAAATGATTTGCACAGACAAAAGTGCCACCTCCCGGGCTGCTAAAGTGTTTCCTCCCTTTAGCAATATTGGAAATCCAAACTGGTCTTTTAGCACTGTTTGTTTGTGAATCTGAAAAATCTCATCTCCCTGACATTTGAGTGAACTAACCATTTCTCTGGATATCGTGCATCGTTGTCACATGGCCCAACACAGCATCGTGCATGAGGTGGCAGTCCTGTCATAACTAACCTGCAATACATTTTATCCAAGAAAAGATACAGAAACTACCTGACTACCTGAAACTACTTTTTAAACTCTATGTTATTTTAATGGAGTATTTGAGTTCAGTTTTCATTTTCTATTGTAAGCTATTCCTCTGGAAAATCAGTAATGATAATTGTAGTTCAAATTACTTAGATTTATTTTCAAACGATGACTGACAATAGACTGTTGTTTGAGGGTTGATCCCTGGATGTTTCACGAGCTGAAGAGTAACAGAGTCCGCTCGTAGAAAGACGCCATAATTTTCGATCTAAACGTCTCCGATCAAATATTTAATGAATGAGATTACAAACAAATATGAACACTAAATATGCCAAGCTAGTTCAAATAAACAAAACACACGCTATTGTTGGAGAAAAGCGAATTTTATTCACAACTCTGGTACAGTTTGCAGAAATCGCTTTCTTGTTTGGTCGACTTGACAATTCAGTCCTAAAAAAACTCGTTCAAAATACAACAAAATCAAGTCCGATCGCTTCCAAGATTAGCTAAACTCCTTCTAGAGTGTCTTACCTTGAATAATCTTTGAAATCGGCGAGTTTAAAACTGCGTTTTCTTCGTAAATTTGCTTCGTAAATTTAAGTGTCAAGAGTTTCCAAGGCGAATTTGTTTAGGCTTGGTAACCGCGCCTCCAAAGTTTGCATACCTTTCCAAGATGGCGGCGAAAACTTCGGAATGGTCTATTGCCTTTCGCAGGAGCCCTAACCTTCGAGACCTTCTTGTTAAAGCTGAGCTTACTAAACCTTTCATAAACAACCTCCCTACTGGCTCGTACCGTTGCGGCGATAACTGTAATACTTGTAAATATATCGCAGACGGCATAACTTCCTATTCTTTTAACGCCACTAACGAAACCCGAAACATAACTTCTAGAATAACCTGCAAAACTAATAATGTAATATACATGATTGAATGTAAACGCTGCCACCTACAATATATAGGCGAAACAAAACGTCAACTTCGTGATCGCTTTAATGAACACCGACGCACTTTAGATTCTGACAGTCAATCTACCCCTACTACCGCTGCCCTCCACTTCCATAATACAGCTAACCACATTGCCTCTGACATGCTTTTAATCCCTTTAGAAAAACTTAAATCTAACCGCGACTCTATACGCAAAGCTAGAGAAGCTTTTCTCATCAACAGAGCTCGAACTTTAACTCCTAATAGTCTGAACATAAGAGATGAACGTTTTGTTAATTTTAGCTGTAATTAATCCTTATTTTGTTTCATATTATTTTATCTTTTATCTGTCACTTCTCAAGCACCGTATCATATGTATTTTTTCTTTTTTTTTAAATGTGACCGTTATTTTATTTATATCCAGCATGCAATGTAAATATCTCCATTCAAAACCTGAAGAAGATCGGTAATGGCCGATTGAAATATCGTTATTAAATAATCATCGTTTAAGCTGTTCGTCGACCTTTCATTATATATATTTTTCTCAGTTCAACTGGTTGACAGGTCCGTTTATCAGGATCCAGCTTGGCAAAACACCTCGTTCGCGGATTTTCATATTTTAGTCTTCAATAAGGTAACATCGCTAGGTGACCAAACTTGGGTAAAGTTATCTTGGAGGCAAGGGGGGTGCACCACCAAGGTCACGTGGCATGACGTCATCGATGACGTCATCAAAACTAGAGAAGTCAATATTTCAAGAAGGTAACATCGCTAGGTGACCAAACTTGGGTAAAGTTATCTTGGAGACAAGGGTGGTGCGCCACCAAGGTCACGTGGCATGACGTCATCGATGACGTCATCAAAACTAGAGAAGTCAATATTTCAAGAAGGTAACATCGCTGGGTGACCAAACTTGGGTAAAGTTATCTTGGAGGCAAGGGGGGCGCACCACCAAGGTCACGTGGCATGACGTCATCGATGACGTCATCAAAACTAGAGAAGTCAATATCTCAAGAAGGTAACATCGCTAGGTGACCAAACTTGGGTAAAGTTATTTGGTGGAAAGGGGGAGCACCACCAACGTCATGCGGTATGACGTCATCGATGACGTCATCAAAACTGGAAAAGTCATCTCGAGAAGGGAACATTGCTAGGAGACCAAACTTGGATTAAGTTGTTTTGGAGGCAAGGGAATGCACCACCAAGATCACGTGGCATTACGTCATCGATGACGTCATCAAAACTAGAAAAGTCGATACCGCGATGACAGTAATGCTGGTATGTCAGTAATTATTCGAGCTCCGCTTTTAGGCATTGCCTAAATCTATATATTATTAAGTGTCAAAGGGGAATTTGATGACCCTCCTCAGTCTTGTGACATACCTCTGTGTAGCCTAGCCTGTCGGCATTTGAGATATCATAGATGTCCTCCTTGACTGGACTGTCTGCGCCATCCGTCCCTCGCTGTTGCAGTCTCAGAGAACACAGTATTGCATGGAATCTTGGATCCTAAGCAAGATCATTTATTTATAGTGTCAAAACCTATCTGTATCATGATCAGTCTATAAATGTTATTCATTGTTTCAGAATTTCTCTGGGAATACCATAATCACCTGAGTAGGTTTAAGAGTCTGTGACAGTAGAACGAAAACCCAAATATAGCAAGCATACTCGGCATTATCTTATCCGGCATACACGAGTACTCTAGTAGTATAGTAGGTATGGAATTAGGGCCAAGATGTAGCAAGTATACACGGCGTAGTCTTACCCGGCATACACGAGTACTCGAGTAGTATAGAAGGTATGGAATTAGGGCCAACATGTAGCAAATATACTCGGCATAGCCTAATACCTGGTATACACGAGTAGTAATAGTAGGTATGGAATTAGGGCCAAGATTGAAATATACTCGGCGTAGTCTTAGCCGGTATACATGAGTGGTATAGTAGGTAGGGGATTGGGGCAAATATGTAGCATACTTGGCATAGTTTTACCGGCGTGCATGCTACTTTTCAAGGCCTTCAATCATGTTTTGCTATGCTGTCGTAATGGTCAATAAAGTTATGGCAGTGGATGGAATTGTGGAACGCATATTACATGGTATCAAGACTTTGTTACGTTAGATAAGAATCTTACATTAAACAACATGTTCTGATGAGGATACTATAGGTAAATCCATTTCCCGACTCAGGAATTCCAAACTAAATATCACTTGAAAAATCGATATCGCCCTTGTCGCTGCGCGACTCGGGCGATATCAATTTTTCGCGTGAGATTTAGTGTGGAATTCCTGAGTCGGGTAATGGATTTTCTTTGAATCCCATGCCGGAGGTTTTATTGATTTTAAAATAATTTAAAAGGTTTACGCGCGCCAAGGAAGCCATTGTCTAACTGTTTCAATTTCAGGAAAATGCAAAATCTTGCTAGCGAAGCGTCTTCGTTTACGAAAAGACGTTTCACACAGTGTTTGACAGAGTTTAAAACTTTAGAAAGTAATTGCTCTTGCTTTCTCGCTTGATAAATTGTAAATTTGTCGTGTAGAAATTTAATTTCGTGGGTGTTCTGTGTTTTCATTGAATTCTACCATGTAATTCCACAAAAAATCTCCCTCGATTTCAGCCAATCAGCACGCGAGATAGAGTCATAGCATGGGATACTACTTGATAACATACGCTTACCAGTCCTAGGCATGGAAGTTTGACGTGCACGCTAGCCCTGAGCGTCGTTCCCAAGTTACTCGGACAAGTCGTGATGTAACCCAGATGTTTTGACCACATAAACTCGTACCCAATCTTATGAACCCTGCTCTCCAACTCCTTGATCCCGCGGTAAAACCGTTCATACAGCCTCTCAAAGTCGCCTCCATTTTCCATGGCTATAATCCGAATATGATCTTCCTCGTTGACCCAAATGATCAAGGCTTTATCTTTTGTGTGCCACACTCCTCGCGCGTCAGGCCAGTCGCGCGCGATGCCGCTGCTCGTGAAGAGGGTGCTTGAGGGCTCAAACATGATATGATCTGTTTTGAGGTGCTTGCAGTCTTCATTCGTTGTGGATGAGAGGGCGTAGTAGCGACCTTCTAAATCACCTGTGTGGTAAAAAGAAACTTCGTGTTGGTGTTAGGCAGTTGAAGAAGACAAAGAGTCAATATGGGGAACTTATGACTGAAGCAGTGAATTGATGTACATTTCAAATGTGCACTCTACTCGGCTATGTTTTTACCGAGTTTTCAGCCACTTCACACAAAATTGAGTCATTTTTATAATACAAAGAGGGAAAGACAAAATTGTTTCGGTTTAATGGTTTGATTGCATTTTCCTGTAGGACTAAACTATCCTGAAAGTGATAATGTACTCAAAGATCACTGCGTTTAGTCTATCGATGAGCTGCTACACAGATTGCATCCAATTCTTCAGTCCTCTACGCGGTGCGCTGATGCCATCCGTGAGATTCCTATGGTAGCTTAGGAAGCCGAAATGCCTTAGGGACTACTTAGTTCGCGCAGAAATCAGACCACAAGCTCATCTGGATAGCGGCTATCATAAATGCGCAAGTCGTAGCTGTAGGGTCTGCGATTTTCTTAAGGAAGGTAACACGTTCACTAATATAATATAACACGTTCACACGTTCTTAGTATACTAAGAGGGATTACGTTATACATTTGAACTTTAATTGTAACTCTCACATGGTAGTTTATTGAATTTCTTGCTCTCGATGTGGTTTGCAGTATGTAGGATCTAGTGTGAACAAGTTCCGTATTAGGTTTAAGAATCCAAATCCAGAATCAACAGGCACAAGTACCTTACGGACGAGGCAAAGAGTGTGACCCTCACCAAATGTCTTTCTCTCCTTATAATTGTAACTCTCCTTATAATGTAGTACATTTGAGGTGAAATTATGTAGTTATTCAGGCAACTGAAGGAATTTTCCTGAGATTAAGGGAGAATAATATAACCGGGAAAATTAGTGAGGCAAAATTTACTTCAAGGTGTCAAGCTCCTGTTTTTCCTTTTTTGCAGTCTTATTGCTATTTTTAAATTAAAATTAATTTTAATTTTAATTGCCTTCCCCCTGACGAAACATTTTGTGGAGTTTCAGGCAATATACATTTATGACAAAATCCGGGTCATTTCTGGCTACCTTACGACCCTTAAGTTTAAAGATTCTTAGTATTTATGTTTTATTAAATTATCCTGTTGCAAGGATGCAAGTTCATTTATCTTCGCCGGCGTAAAATCGACCATCTTCACCATGAAATCCGAAATGACTTTCAATCTTCTGTAAAAATTTATTTGATTACGAGTCTTCTTTTATCCTTCCAAAAAGAATATTTCCCTTGAATGAAGGTAATACTTCGACCAAACCGCGAATAATTTTCGATGTTTCGCTAAACCTACAGAACCTACGTTGTAAGTCAAAGTCAATGGAGCTCATTGTAAAAAGAAATAAGAAAGCTGTTGTAGATAAAGTGACACGAAGTTTAGCGACAGTTCGGTAGCAAATAATATATTGCGGTAAGCTAGATGAGAATTTGTTTGCGCGGTAAACTCGCTTTGTTTTTTCTTTATCTCTTTAGTACATAGCAATAAGTAATTCGCACCAAAAGTAAGTAAGACACAGAATAGCGGTTTTAGGACCGGCGGATTACGATGGATCTGCAGATACCCCTAATGAGTCACATGATGGCCCAAAGCTGCTTAACACCGGGGCAAGTAGCTCAAAACTAGGAAAAAATTGCAGAGCAAGACAATCGGTCTGGGTTGGTAGGAGATACAGAAGTAAGCAGATGAAGGAGCGGAAATGATCCGACTGTCCTGCTCCGCATTTTTGTCCTGTTTGGCATATTTAAACTTGTGGATTTCGCCTTTTTTGTCCTGGGGCTAAGCAGATTTGGTCCATCATATGCTAGAGGGATTCGCCGTGACCCTAAAACCTCTTGAATCCTGTATGTAATTAGACATTGCCCAAATTTAATACAGACCGGTTTGGTCAGTTTGTTACTATGCGATTTTCATAATTTATTTGTAATATAATCTATATGTTATGTAATGTGACTTGACCTGACCTGTAATTCAGCTGTATAGCTGCAAGAGGTTGAAATAAACAGATCATTCATTCATTCATTACTTGCACCCACCTTGCATGGAGCCGAGCGCCATCTTCACGATATGTTCCACCGATCTTCGCTCCTTTCGACTGCAGATAGGGAGCAACCGGAAGCCTTTTATCGACCTGCACGATCTCACTCGACACGAAAGCACGAAGTTCTCGTCGAACTTTCCGTGTTTTATTTTTGTAGGATTAGAATCCGAAATATGCGTTGCTCCTCTTTTGTAACCATTGTGGCGTTCTTCTATAATGGGATCGAAAATCTCCGCGAAAACGGCGAAGGATTCTTCATCACCAGCGACTATTCCAGTTGTTAAAATGTGGGAATGAAATGGGTTGTCTACTCCAGTCTGAATAGCCTGATCTAAAGTGAATCCATTCCGTGTTTGCCGCTCACAAAGCTTGACGTAAAGTTCTGGTGTAAGATGTTTTGCCATGATATTTTTGTGATTCCAAAGCGCAGGGTAATTTTCAAGTGCCTCTTCTCTCGATAAAAGTTCCTGGTTTTTTTCTCTAGTTTTCTTGTGGTGATAAAGTAACCACGCTACACCAATAGTCGCCCCTAACGCACCCACCCTCTTGTCTTTCAAGCAGGACACAAACCTCTCTATCTGTTCTTTACATTCTTCCCAGGTTTCTTGAAATGTAGGAAAGTTTAAAAGACCCGCCATGGTTTTCTAGAGCGGGCGAGGAAAGTGCTTGCGCAATAATGCTATTGATGACGTCAGTATGGCTGCGCGCGCATTAATTTCACAATTTGCAGAATTATGGCTAGAAATGGGGAAGCTAAACTGTGCAATGGTAACGGATTGATTCAGTTCTAAACTTCGAACGTTTCACGGAATAAAAATAACCATATGTAAAAACAACCGTTCACTTTCTTTGGCGATGAATGATAACGATTGTTAATATAGATGGACGACGACGCGCTTACATCCAAATGTCTTTTGTTCTAATACTTAGCGTGCTGGGTCCGGTTCCTAGAAAGACGGTTAACACTAAACCAGGGTTAAATGTGGCTATTCTGGATATTTGATTGGATAAGAATGTTATTTATCCCAAGGTAAACGTTAACCCATTTTTTATGAACCGGGCCCTGGTGTATTGAACAGTAGCAAGCGAGCGCCTCGAGACAAAATCCATTTGGGTGTGCGCGCGCCAAAATTCATCCATATCAAACGATCGTCGTCATCCATTGCCAACGAGAGGAAAGATACATCACCACTTTTCCTACAAGTTTAGTTCAACCATAGTTATGGTGACTCCAACAAAAGTAAATGCGATTTTCAGTAATTTTTTAGCTCGCTCGCATCGCGTCAAAATGGTCGGATATTTTCTTAGATCTGGATATGTTAAACCTCAACCATTGGCATTTTTAACTATGTGTTCTAATTTATTTTTAAGAGCTGCATTTGTTTATGCGAGCCGATATTCTAACAGGGGTATTTTTACAAAAAGTCTTCTGATTAGGGGACAGTCGACCTTGAAAATTGCAGTATATACAAGATAGAGCCAAAAAATGACCATGAAAGTTGAGCAATACGAATGTGCCCTTATAGTACCTTCGAAGTTAATCCAATTTGTACGATTTAAGAACTCAGCCATTCGCCATTCTTCCTGAAGTTCGGTTCAAAATATCATGGCCGTAGATTCTATTCTATTCGAGTGTTCTTTTCGAGTGGGATACATTTTTAACATGAGAAGAGATAAAATCCGTACCTCCAAGCGCTCATGTAATGTTCTGATGAGTATAGGAAATCATACGACTTCGAGTTCAATTTGGAATTTAATTGCACGAGTGGGTTCCACGAGTGTAAATAAATTCCAAATTGAACGACAAAAGTAATCAATCGACATACGTTAAGTATGTAGAAGAAGTAGAAAGCTATGTCTTACTGTTTATATGGAACACACTGGGCCCTTAAATGTAGCCCTGAAATGTGTTCATTTTGTGCATACTTACCTGTGCTCGATCGCGTGTGGGAAATTGTACAATTGTATCATCCCACATGGATCGTTACGTGAACTTAATTGGGTAGCAATAAGAGTTAAACACGTTAGCCGATTAGTTCTATGGCACTTTTGAACCACGCCTATTTAATCAAATACGGGATAGTTTGCTCGGGGGAATTTGATGTTCCCAATGATATTTGATCAAATTCCCTTTAGAAACTATCCCATATTAGTAGAAACCCACTCGCATACTATCACGAATCCTGCAATCTGATTGGCTCCGCTACTCACTGTCTATCATGTAATAGATAGTAAGTAGCGAAAACGTCAGTGTAAAACTTTCTGGTACTAAAACAATTAGACTACTCGTTCTCGTTTTCTATGAGTCAAATAGTCAACTCAGCGCCACGCGCCACTATCTATTGACTCATAGAAAACTCGAACTCGTAGTCTAGTTGTTAAATTGTGCCTGAGGGAGGGGCGCCCTACTGTTTTTCTTGTATAACGCTCGAGTTCGAGAAAAATAAACGCCATTTAGCTGATAACCACCCACAAATCAGGCACTATGCGTGTCCCGTGATCACTCTCAACCAACGGATATGCCGCGAAAATGTAGCGCTGTACTATAATAAGCCCTTGCCTCATACATATTATATACAGCATTCTTTAAGCTAATAATTAATGGGCAGAACTCGTCAAATTGATACGTCGTAAGGATGATATACAGCGGTGTCTATCAAACATCCTACACGTCGAACCCGGGATATTTGGTGACGTCATGTGCCGTTCCAACTCGGTTTATCTTCTTTTACAGAAGGAAATGGAGTTTATTTTCTACGGATAAGGAAAATTGTCGTAAGACTTTTTACATTCGATTCCTTGAGGAATCCTTCGTTTTCTGGCACTTATTATTTAGTTGAAATCAAAATAAACATTTTGATGGCGCAAAGTGCACTTGAGGCTTTTTAGGGGAACAAGTATAGATTGCTAGGGCTTTTAGTTAATTACGCGCATCACCAGCCAATTGAAAGTTAAATTATGCTATTAAGCTATGTGCTTATGCCCGTGGGTTTTGATTAAGCACAAGGATTTTGTTTTGACAATACAGACGGATTTTGTCTTATATTTGGTTTTGTTATTATACTATTATACTCAACACATATTATTCAAGACTGACTATTAGACCTCAGGGAAAACAAGTTTTCGGGAAACATTTTTTGAATATTTAAACATATGGTTCATATTGCTGACGGCCAGGTTAAACGTTTGTTTCTCCATATTGCGCTCTTTAGATCACTCTAGAAATCTATAATAAGTTGTATCGTGATTGCCATTCGTAACTATATGTTACCAAGCACTGAGCGCTTGCCTCGTTCTGATTATCTGAGCTAAACACCTCTGTGCTTTCCTGTTGTACGGAATAGGTGATATGTCCAAGCCTTCAGCTTCCCTTTAAAATCCATAACGTCTGCAAGATCAGATTTATTATCTCATGCACTGCAGACTACCATTTGTTCCCAAAGAAAGATTGGCTACTTTTGTACTAATAGCAACATGTACCGCCCACTGAAGCTCTAAATTTAATTTGAAAAAACTTGTGGTTTGCTAATGATTTGTTGTAACCCGATTAATTTGAACTAAAACCAGGACTTCTTTCTCCGGCGTTGATTTGGCCGACGTCAAAATACTATGGGCACGGTAAAAATTATCCTTTCCATCATTCTTCGATAACTGTAAAAAAGATAGCATATGAATGATTCGTGGTAAAATAGCAGGAGAGTAAGCTTGTATTCACAGTGTTTCTAAATAAGACAAAGGAAAAGAAGATTGTTTCATTTAAAATTCGGAATTATTGACTGGGAAAAATTTCATTTATTGTTTCGGGCCCCTGTCTAATTATAGATTTCTAGATTGTGATATACTGTCATACTTGCCTGCTTTTTTATTTCCAATTCGACATCAGCGTATACAAATATTCTTTTGAAACCTATCTCGAAAATTTAATCAAGTCCTCGCTCCCTATTTGAAAAGCCACAACAATATTTACAATGCTTTGAAGTTTCGTTATATTGCCGGAAATCTCCCAGCCAGTAAAATGGCTTTCGGTCTAGCTTGCAAATTCAGGTATTTGAAGATTTGCTTAGGCAGCCTTTCTATACTCTGCGCGTAGATGTGTCGAACCTGAACGGTGTAAGGTGGTGTAAATTATTGAGGGTACATTCCGGATTCGCGGGGTCCCTTTAATTTGCAATCCGTTCCAAATCCTGCTGTTCTCGCCACCTGTCATTTGGCACGCGCTTGAATATGTTGTGTTGGGGACCTGGACTTGGAAAAACAAAGTAAATAATCATAACTGGTACACACTAACAGATATAGTACTTCCAAGATCTTCAATGTTGTCGTCACGGGTGATTCTCTTTTCCTTTTCTACTTGAGCGTCGCTGAAAATAACTTTTTAGAGTCGAGTTGAAGATGGATAATTCCATAACAATGGAGAGTAGAGAGAGCGTCTGTCTTAGAAGGATGCGAAAGAATTCCCCGTCCTTAGAGTCGGCCCCTGTTTCTCGCGCCGCTTGGTTGGTTCTGTTTCTCATCTTGTACATATTTCCTTCGAGTGTTTCTGCGAAAGGTTAGTATTGCACCATATTCTACTGTTTCAACACTAAAGTTGCTATATATTTATCGTTTCTATTTATTATTGTCCCATCTTTAATACTTAGAAATATTTGCAATTTTGAAACATTTCTTTATAGGTAGTGGAAAGAAACCTGTTTTGAAATCGTGATGTGTGCTTCACTTGGAGAGCTCGAATCGGTGCCCTCTTTTATTTAACCTTCCATTGAATTCGGGGTTGAGTTGTTATTTTATGCACGTCTGATTGGTGCAAACAAAGCGCAAAAATCTCCATTGGATTTCTTCAAGATTCAAAGTAGAACTTCTTTTTCCAAGTTTAGCAATTTGTTATTTTATGCTTTTGTTACGACGAATTAATATTTCCAATTCCAAATTTGTCGACTTGCTGTGGATATTATAGAACGCGTATTATCCGCCATCAATAAGTCATGCGAAAGAGTTTCAACCTGTAAAATCACCAAATCTAGTCTTTGGGATTAGTTTGTATTTTTTCAAGAAGCATTAGTAACGATTGGGAGTAAGTAATGAGAGGGACTTATCGAAAAAGAATAGATAAACGAGCACTATTTCCATTTCCTTATCAGTACCGAGCCTGCCATCCGAAAAAGACTCAATAAAGTTAAGAAATATTGTTGTTTTTATGTTAATTTATTCCTGTTTCATTGAAAATCCTAGCGACCCCCGCTACACTTACCTTTTTCCTGGCGTGAACTTTTGTAAATAAGCTCACTTTGGCTTCATCCAGAGCATCCAGGGAAACGTATTTCAGTAACTTTAGGAAGAAATTGTTTATGATATTCTTTAACATCTGTCATGATATCGAGTTTGAAATATCGACTCGAAAAAACACCTGATTTTAGTCAGATTGCAAAAACACGATTTCATTTCTTCTTTTCTAAGAGATATGCAAATTTGCTAAACATGCAAAGACCGTCAACGCCGTTTTTTCTGCTATATTTTATTTTCTAAGGGAATCCTAAACAGCGCTTTTGAGCTATTCTCAAGGGCCCATGCTAAAGCTACTTTTTGAGATTGAGATTTGCTTGAAATTAGCTGCTCTGCCTTGCAATTTATGTTTCCTGAAAATTATTAGATTTAAACTCGGCTTGGGGCATTTAAGAATATGATTATTGATATAAAATATATTTGACTTTTCGATGTCATATATATATGTTTCGGTTAGTGTATTTTTATTTTATGTTTCTATTTTACTATATATATATTTTTTGGTTTACCCTCAAATACACAAATTATGGACCGCTTAGCGTAAGTTTAGAAGTGCTTGTGTCCGTATTTTTATTTCAGTGAGTTTAAGAAATCATTACTGTGTTTCCTCCATGTTGCTTTATATATCTCTTGCCGACTATTAACTTAATTACAAGAAAATGTTTTGATATTAATTTGATAATAGTGGTTAAAGCGGTTTGGCTTAAAAATCGTCCCAAAACTAGAAAACCGAGCTCAAGAAAATCACGAATCTTATTGGACAACAAGTTATATATCGGTGTTAGAATTATGAATGTGTTGCGGTTGCTTCGAAAACCTGATCTGTGTTTTTCCCCGAACATTCGACAATATTTTTCCAATTACCTATTTCAAAGATTAGTCGAGAGATAAAGGTACTATAATCAGCAATTTTCTCGCTGTTTTTTGTTTCTTAGCTACGGATGAAACGATGGAGAATTGTATTATTTATTTACTTTTACAATACATGTCAGACATGTAACGTGCGAGATGTTCAGCTGGTTACACCCAAGAAATTACGCATACTATATATCATTACTTCATAACGTCAACATATTATCCGCAAGCACAATTCCTTTTCTATTTACAGTAACTTTAATTGATTGTCTGAAGATGAGAAGGACGTGCCACTGCCTATCTTCCAATTAGGAGTTCTTTATTGACAATTGGGCCTGAAGGCAAAATAATGAGCTTCTAACCATAAGAAAACACCATGTGAGATAGGTGTTTGTTAATTGGCGTAAGAAGAGAGAATTATAATGAATGTTTGTGAGTTCAAATTTCATAAGACAACTATTACAATGCAACCATTCGAATCCGTTTTTGCCATGTTCATTTTTCATTTGGTATTCAACGAAGGGTTTAGGACATATTGATTGGATCAACTTGGCATTTAGATTAGTAAAGCTTTCTCATTTCCGTTGACCACTTTAAGGTTCCTTAAGTTCCTACGACAAAAGAGCAAATCTGCTTAGTGATATTCTCCAACCTATTAATGAACTGAGAAACCATAGAAGCAGAAACCATGCGTTTACAACACTTTCATCTTCTTCTTTTTCCGACGAGAAACAAGAAACTATGCTGTTAGTATACAGTGCTATTTAATTAACAATAATATTCATATTTTATGGAGTCATTCAGGGGAAGGGTGAATGAAAACAAAACGATAATTAATTGTGTTTTTCATGTTGATTATTGGGTGCTGCTTCAAAGCAAACATTTCTTGCCTCAAGCTCATTGAAACACTTGGCTTACAACTAAATCCGTTGCATCGCGGCCCACGTTTTTCAAAAACATAAATTGTGTTTTGATTTTGCTGTTCGGCCAATCAAACTATCTGAGCCAATGAAACTCTTGCCCTGTTTCGCCTAGTGCAGTCAAATGGCTTCCTTCTGAACTAAAAACCAGACGACGTCGCGACGGAAAGCCGGGCGACTGCACTAGGCGAAACATAGCAATAATCTCATTGGCTCATACGATTTGACTGGCGGAACAGCAAAGCCAAAAAGAAATTGATGTTTTGAAAACGCGGGTCGCGATGCAACGATTCATTATGGAATGTTCTTTAGACACCTGTATATTTCTGCAAGTTTTAGCTAACCTGAAAGATTAAAAGCACTTTCGGCTCATACGAGCCCTCATCAGTTGTATGAATCCAGTTTCCTTTTTGAGAGGTCAATACCGTTGACACTTTATTCCATGTGGGACGACGTATAGGCTCCCGTGACGCATGCGCCAAACGTGACGTCATGCGCAGCCGGCTCGCTTTTCCTGCGTACGGGCTGGGCCACGCATGCGTTCTCATTTCCCACGCGAGTGGCGACGTCCGAGGTGTTATCTAATCCTTTCAAGATCTCTACACGCGGTAGCACGCATTGGTGGAACTTGGCTTTTGAGTTCATCAGTTGTTGTGATGCCCGCACGCTTTTTTAATCCTGATGCCTTCCTCGACCTGCCGTGTCAGGGGATCACGAAAGAAACTGTCTGGTATTCTGACCCTGCTGGTACGACAGGCCATGCCGTGCAAAGCGTTCGTTTCTTTCTTGTTCTTTAGCCCTTTGTTGTGCTCTTTCGACTTAGCGTACAGTTTCTGCTCGTGTCCCCGTGATATACTATCTCAGTACCGTTCTCCTTACACGTCACGCACTTGATGGTATACTCCGCACCTCCTCTCGTCGTCCGATGGCACTCGAGGTTACTGGTGTTCCCACTCAGACACACTGGGCAGTCGTTTTTTGTACATTGATTACTGTCAACACCTCCCGTGAGGGATGATTTTAACGGTGTACCCGCCTGTTCCACTATCTTAGGCTTGACCGAGCCTCGGCTTCTCTCTCTGGTCCTCTCCGCTATCTCCCTCCAAGATCTTGCAAGACGGCTCCGGTGTGGCCGGGCAAAAAATTGGGACATCATAGTTCTTGCCCCCTCTTCCCTTCTTGTACCACTCCAATTTGCCCCTCTCTTCTCAACTTCTCTAATCTCTTTCCTCCATCCTCTTCCTCTACACATGGGTCTAGCACCTTCCCCTTGTAGTTTCAGTTTCAGCTAGATAACACCTCGGACGTCGCCACTCGCGTGGGAAATGAGAACGCATGCGTGGCCCAGCCCGTACGCAGGAAAAGCGAGCCGGCTGCGCATGACGTCACGTTTGCCGCATGCGTGGGAGCCTATACGTCGTCTCACATGAAAAAATGTGTAGACGGCATTGACCTCTCAAGAAGGAAACAGGATTCATACAACTGATGAGAGCTCGTATGAGCCGAAAGTGATTTTAATCTTTTAGGTGAGCTAAAAGTTGCAGAAATATACAGGTAGGTGTCTAAAGACCATTCCATAATGAAGAAAAGATCCACCTGTGCCCAAATTCGAAAATTATCAGGTAGATGCAACGCTTTAGCTGTAGCAATAAAAAGGAAAAACAGGGCGGCGAATGCACGATCGAAAACAGGAAAATTACTACTTTTGAACACGTGTTTTTGTTTGACATAGAAGACCCTGGTTACATACCCTTTCTATAATTAGCTTGCTTTAGGAATAGACCAAACCGGCCAACGGTGTTGACATCTTGTTGCCACCCAATTTAGTCTAGTCGCCAGAGGGGGTTCACGTGCACCCCCCGGAACATTTATGGGGACATATATTTTTAGAACCCTTAGGGTGTCTAGAATCTGGTTTGAGGTGTCCCCAGCTCGAAAAAGTGTCCCACGGCCACTTTTTGGGCCGATGTTTGTTTTTTAATTATATTCTTTTGTTCTTTAATGAGATTCAATCAGCCAATTTTATAGACTGTATCACTATTCAGAAAAGTTCTTTAGATTCTAAAACTATACTTTTACGATCTTGGGAATACTCTGATCACATGTAGACTAGGTAAATTGCTGTCTCAGCCTTTTCCCGTCACATACGCATATCGTTTTGGTATTTCCTAATAGAAATACAAAGGCTGACAGAGTCTTAGAAAATATCTATCAGTAAGGAACATAACATGTATAAAACGGGCATGTAAATTGCACATAATGTGTTCAGTTTATTAATGACACTATAATAGCATAAGTGGTAAGACTGGAATGCTTTTCTAAACAGTGCTACAGTCTATAAAATTGCCTCATTGAATTTCATTAACTAACAAAAAAATATAATAAAAAAAATCGGCCCAAAAAGTGGCCGTGGGACATCTAAAACCAGTTTTTTGATATCCTAAAGGTTCCAAAAAAGTATGTCTCGTTACTAGTTCCGGGGGGTGCACGTGAACCCCCTCTGGCGACAAGACTAATTCAGATCGACATGTGATGATTCCTTTGGGTGGTTACAATTGTTCATTTATATACATATTGCATGTGCTCGGATCATCACATGTTTTGAATTGGATGGCAACAAGATGTAAACACCGTTAGCCGATTTGGTCTATTGGCGACGTCGGGCGCCTTTTTTTAGGAAGGTCACTCAAGTAAACAATCTTATTGCTTCAACTACCAATTTTCAAAGCAATCTTTCATGAGTTGGGCATATGAGGGCCCCGGCTCTTTCATTATAAACAAACAAAACGAACCATAACGGTCTACCTCCCCGCACGAAAATGTCTGGGCTGACAAGAGCCTGAATTCGGCCTGACAAATAAGCAGGACATTAGCCGGTCAGGAGTATTACATGAGCCTGACGGACACTAGCGGGAACTAGAATGACACGAGCATGACAGAGAGCAGGAAAAAGAGCGTGAACTAGCGTTGCAAGAGCCTGACAACATCGACCGTGAATAGCGCCTGACATAGCGGTACGGATCCATCATCGCCTCAGAATAAAGCAACGATATTATTGGTGCAAATCCATCATCACCTTGGTGCTGTCAGACCTGTTTACTGCCGGAAAACTACTACTTTCGATTCACTTTTGACAGAGTCGCAAATCAGGAAATATTTTACTAACAGGAGAAAACCGAACATGTTATCTAATAATACTTGGCCGAAACTCACGCAAAAAGCGTTATCAGCTGATGCAAAGGTAAATTATCTCTCTCCAATTTGATGAATATCATGACACAGACCCTTTGCACCGTAGAGATAATATGTTAGGTTTTCTCCTGTTACTAAAAGAACGCAACACAGAGTTTATTTTACACGAACTGGTATTGCTCGACACTAGAAATGAAATTATTTCTATTTAACGTAGCCGATCCCCTTTTGCCGTTTCGCATTTTTTTTCGCATGTATATTTTATCAGTTGTTGTTCGCGTGAGTCGTCGTACAGTATGCTATTTAATTACCTGTTAAATTCACTTTCGAGATTCAAGAAAAATAGTAACTAAAAATAGCCAAAAATGTGCGTTTCTAATGTGTTTTTTTTTTACAATTACAGCGCTTTACTCAGCGGAGCTAGCTTATGCACGTATCTCATGTGGTTGTTTCTTTACAATAACAGCGATACTCAGCGGATTCAGGTTGTTTGCGTGTGTAGTGTTGTCAGAGCAAGCTGATAGCTCATGATATTATTTTGAATCATATATTTACTTCACAGTTGGGAAACGAGAAAAATAAATAAGACGCGCATCTCATGCGTTTGTTTCTTTATGCAATTACAGTGTCATTTCCTTATGAAGTAACGCGTTTCTTCTGATCTATGGCCGAAAACTGTAGGTCCGTTATACACAACTATTTAAAATGGCGTGATTTTAGAGTTGTTTGAGTCGAATTTGCCTTTTTTCAAACTGTCAAAAAGCCGCTTAGGCAATCACAAAATCTTCAGTGTTTGCCTGCCGTATCCACTTATATTTGTGATACAAATGTTAGACATTGCTAGTACAAGTCAAAGTGCACTTACCTTTCTTCTCGACACTCTTTTATACCATCCTCTTCAATCAGACTCGACTGCTTTGACTGCTTTAGGTGGTTCGAAGGGCCTCGAAATTTAAACTTGTTTTTGAGAAGGACCATATGTCAACTCGTTTTGTTGAGCTTGAGTACACACAAGCGAAATCCATTTGGTTATTTGTTGCTTTTCCGCCTTTAGCTAGCGAAACCTTTTAGTAAAATCTCCCCCATTGCATCGCGCTTCGTTTTTCACGAAATACACACCGTAACTGAAAATCGTTATCAGTCCGCCAAAATGGCACTGTAATTATATAGCATACCATGTTATGTTTAATAAAAAAACAAAGAGTTATCTCACAATGTCAAATATGCACACGCAACACACAGCAAACGTTTTGTCAGTGTGCGGTCCTGCTCGTTTTCTGTTCGTGTCAGGCTTATCAATAACGATGTGCAATGACAACGAAAATAAAGCTCTTGCGATGCTCGTGTCACGCTCTTGTCAGGCAGGGCAGTACTAGGGCATGAACCTGACACTGTCTTGCCAAGCACTCACGAGCAGGACAGATTTTATGTCAGGCTCGTGTCCTTTCGAAGTCAGGTCCTTACAGCGGGATTTTGGCCGGAGTCAAGCGGGATTCTGGCTCTGTCTGGGTCAAAACTTTCGTACGGGTCGTGCTCAATCTTAAAGTACGAAATAGTCATGTTTATATTCTTTAGACCAAGGAAAAATGAAGTAACGTGTTTGCTAAATTTCTATACGTTTGAATGTGGCAGGTTCCTTATTAGTCCAATGTAACTGGTGATAGTAAGAAGATAGCAATGGATAATGTTGTGGTGCGAAGTGAGTGGTATGAGTGATACTTTTCTCCTCGGAGATGGGATCGGGAAAATAAATCTTTTGTTCCGATATGATCCTCGATTTACGGTGTCAGGACCTTTCATGAATATATATATGAATATGGAAGCAACCCAAACAAAGAAAGATTATTCAAATGAATGCCACGTGATTTGATTATTCAAATGATGCCACGTCGTTAGAAAATAACACCTATGTTGTATTGTGAATGTGCGCATTCTGATTGGTTAAAATGGAATATTTGCACAGCTAATGTGATTTTTATATTTTCACTTCCGCCTGTCACGATCTATTAGTTGTTAATACGTAGCCATTATACTCAAGAGATTGATTATGTAACAATTACGGTCACGTGGCGGCCGCCGGATCTCGACGAGAGGATTTCCATTAACCCCCTCTAGGGGGCAAATTATGCAATCAACCATTCGTCGAGACCTTGAAGCGAACACGCTGTTTTTTCCTTCGAAGAGGTAAGAATCCTAGTTTAAACCTATTTTGGGGTCTTTACGAGCCCTGTTTTTCTGCCCCAGGGTTTCTGGCGCTACAACTGTTGTCCCTCATAGTGGTTTTCCAGTTCTTCTTGTCTTATCTCACGATTCACGGCTCGATTCGCTTAGTATTGTTAGCGGTTTGCCTCAATTGTTATCTGCTCGCTTCAGTTGGTCTCCTTTGCCCCTCTTTGTGCTCTCTATTCTTTTGTAATGGCCTCAACAACTCCCAAAGTCTTGATCTTAGGCCATTCGTTTGTTAAACGTCTCAAACGGGACCTTCAGAGGGGTTTCGATTCGCGCACTTCGCCCGATTTTAATTTGCAGGGCACTGCTTGTATCACGCTTTCGGGCGTCGGGGGACGAACCGTGGCATCTTTAAGTGCTAATGATCTCCACATTGTTCGCGACCTGTCCCCGATGTGCTTATCATAGAAATCGGCACCAATGATCTCGCCCATTCGGCGCCCGAGGTTGTTGGATCTGCGGTTGATGATTTAGTAACCCTTCTGTTGGAACGATTCCCAGTGCAGCTCATTGTAGTTTGCCATGTTATCCCGAGGGGATTGGCTTACCGTGGCGCTGTAAACTTCGCTGCCCGCGCGGCCGTCCTTCGGCAATACCTTGAGGCTGTACTGGGACAATATCCTCGAGTGATCTGTTGGGCCCATCGTCATTTTAACCACCCGGCTAAAGCCTTATACACTTGGGATGGGGTTCACTTGAACAGCTTAGGGCAGTATTTCTTGTTTCGAAGCTACCGGGGAGCCATCTTACGGGCCACCCACATGCTCTGAATTTTTGTCACTACATCATTATGTGCTTCGAGGCATTTTTATTAAACCATGTTGAACATTTATGCAAATTTTGTTAATCAATGATGTGCATTTATGTGTCTTTTGTTAAACCATGATGTGCAATTCTGTCAATTTTAGTTAATCTCGTATGATGTGCATTTATGTGTAATTTGCTAACCTATGACCTACATTAGTTTAGAGTAATATTCCAATACAACACATTAAACGAAAATGATAAACATTGATAACCAATGAATCCCTTGAATGAAATAAATCGATACAACAAAATCATAAATAAATAAAGAAATAGATAAACATAAGAAACACCACTCAAATGAAATTACAATCTCTACATTCCCTATTAGTCTGCTATTTTCAAATCATATAATAACTAAGGGGTGTGATTCATTTCAGGGGTGCATTATTAATCCACTTCTAGTGTGCTACTTACTGTCTCTGCCGCTTTAGATGACTTTCATTTTCAAACAATTTTCTGTCGATCCTTTTCGGGCAGGCCCGGGCAGTGCCTAGGCAGTCCACCGTAAACAAACCCTGAGGTTACCTGATTTTTCTGTGTTGTAGCTGTTCACAACTACGGGGATGGCATTGTTTATTTCTCCTCGTCGTGTGCACTGCCATAACTGAGGGTTTTTGTTGCCGTTTTTTTGTTGCTGGACCCTAAGTTTTTCTTCCCCGCTGATAGCGATTGTGTCATCAGGGTACGGCAGTTAATATCCAGCATAGTCCATCAGGCGGTTTCTAGCCTGCTCTATAGTCCATCAGGCGGTTTCTAGCCCGCTCTTTCGAACCTTAAAGTTCACCAGCCAATACAGTGTTTCTTCTGGTTTAAGTATGCCCAGGCGGTCAAGGGCCTGTGCGGTCTCCCACCTTACTGGTACCGCAAGGCGGTCAAGGGCCTGGGCGGTTTGCAATGTCACCTTTACAGCCAGGCGGTTAAGGGCCTTGGCGGTTTTCAGTGTCACCTTTACAGCCAGGCGGTTAAGGGCCTGGGCGGTTTGCAATGTCACCTTTACAGCCAGGCGGTCAAGGGCCTTGGCGGTTTTCAGTGTCACCTTTACAGCCAGGCGGTCAAGGGCCTGGGCGGTTTGCAATGTCACCTTTACAGCCAGGCGGTTAAGGGCCTTGGCGGTTTTCAGTGTCACCTTTACAGCCAGGCGGTTAAGGGCCTTGGCGGTTTTCAGTGTCACCTTTACAGCCAGGCAGTTATGGGCCTTGGCGGTTTTTCAGTGTCACCTTTACAGCCAGGCGGTCAAGGGCCTGGGTAGCTTTCAATGTGACCTGTACAGACAGGCGGTCAAAGGCCTGTGAGGTATCCAATCTAACATATAAAGCCAGGCGGTCAAGGGCCTGTGCGGTATCCATGTGCATCCACGGTGTCTATTGGCTGCATCATGTTTGTGCATGCAATACTGTTGGTACTCGCTAATCGTTGATATTCGAGTACCTGAGCTCATTCTGGCTGCACACTTCTCAAGCGGAGTGTTTTTCTTGGGCTCTGCCGGTTCCTTTGTTTATTTACAGTTCCTTACTGCACCATGCCACCCAAGCGCTCTGCACGGATTGCTCACAAACAGAGGGCGGCGCCTCCCTCCGCCCCTGCACCTAAGCGCATGCGTCGCCAACCTGCCAGCGCCTTGGCACCCACTCCAGTAACAGCACCCACTGCGCAGCCAGCAGACCTTCCAGGGATGTCCACCGAGTTATTTGAGCTGGTCAACCGAGTGGTGGATGCGGTTTCGTCCCGTCTGGCTCCAACACAGCCCACAATGACACAATCACCTGCCACACCAGCACCACTGGGCGACGTAATGGAGGTACCGGTAACTAACCAAATAGTTCAGGCAGCAGTGTCAAATGTACAGGAGGTTATGTTAGGTGCAAGTTTTCAGGCAGTTGGCCCCTTCTCAAATGGATCAGCATCCTACAGACATCCCCCTTTCTCTGCGGCCGGAGAATTGACACCTACCGTAACGCACCTCCTGCGTTCCAGTCTCCAGCGTTCGTCTGTTCCGACGTATCAGAGAGCATGGCGGCTTTTTTCCGAATTTGTACTGTCAATTTTCCACACTTCGGAGGTAGCTATGCCTATTTCCCGCCTACGTTGGCTCTTTTCATTGCGTATCTATTTGACAAGTCGTACGCAGCTTCTACAGTTAACACCTACGTTTCGGCCTTAGGCTATATTCACCGACTCTCGGGTTGGCCGGACCCTACTAAAGTTTTTGTCATTTTGCAAATGCTAAAGGGTTACGGGAAGCTGGGGTCAAGACTAGACGATCGCCTTCCGATAACGCTTCCCATCTTACACAGGATTTTGGCGGCCTCGAGTGGTCTCTCCGCCTGTGGTTACCGGGAAGTGCGCTTCAAGGCTATGTGCTCCTTAGCTTTCCACGCTTTCTTGAGAGTTGGCGAGATGACCGTAGGGACCTCTCGGGATGCCTGCCCTCCTTTGCAGTTACACCAACTCACAAAATTAGTGGATGGCCTGGGCAACGTTGTGTCCCTTAAAGTCACGTTTTTGGATTACAAACACAATTACGGGAAACGTCCTTTTTCAGTTTGGATCAGCCGCTATGATACTTTCTGCCCTATCGAAATTGTATTGGCATACCTGGCCCTGCGAGGCGATAAAGGGGGCCCCCTTTTTGTAAACTTGGACTGGTCTCCCGTTTCACGGTCCGACTTTGCTGATCAGTTGAACCTAGCGATACGTTTTTGTGGACTTAACCCGAATCGTTATAAAGGCCACAGTTTCAGAATCAGTGCAGCCTCCCATGCAGCAGAAAGGGGAATGTCCGATGCTCAGATAAGAGCACTCGGCAGATGGCGTTCTAATGCTTTCCATAAATACATTCGAATAGCTTCTATGGCAAGTTAGCCTTGATGAGCTGAATAGCAAGATGCAGCAGCTCTTCAAGGCCGTCTTGAGTATACGAGCTGAATAGCAAGATGCAGCAGCTCTTCAGGTCCGCAATTAGTTGTATATGAGCTGATTCGCAAGATGCAGCAGCTCTTAAAGGTCGTAATTAGTACATGAGCTGATTAGCAAGATGCAGCAGCTCTTTTTAGGATCATCGTTAGCAACCGCGCTGCGTGGCCAGATGTAGCAGCTCTTTAGAAACACTTCACCATATTACCCACCTAGCCGATTAGCAAGAGGCAGCGGCCAGGAGTAATCAAACACGTTTCGTCCTTAAGCTTGGTGAGGGGTCTGAACAGCACAGGCAGCAGCACCCCAGAGCAGGCTAGCCAGGTTACACGTTATACTCTGGCTCATGTTTTAGTAAAAGATAATAAACGATTCCTGAGTCATTTCGGCTCATCGATCAATGTTTTCTTGCGGCTGTCGTGCTTCTTGGGTGGGGCTGCATCATACTTGCCCTATGATGCATTTGGCGTTTTGATTGCCCTCACCTTTACTGGGCACTGTAAAAACGACATGTTCCTTTTTCGATTTTGTTAAAAGGATTTCGATTAAAGCGGCTTTGGGCTATCGCCCTCAGCCATTTTAACTCCAACAATCGTCTTGTCTTAATCCTGCCCAGCAAACGAGCAAGAAGCGCGACAGCCCCCGTTTGTCTATCTCTTTAGTTAGAGGAAGACGAAAATATAAATGGAATATTTGCACAGCGAATGTGATTTTTATATTTTCACTTCCGCCTGTCACGATCTATTAGTTGTTAATACGTAGCCATTATACTCAAGAGATTGATTATGTAACAATTACGGTCACGTGGCGGCCGCCGGATCTCGAGGAGAGGATTTCCATTAACCCCCTCTAGGGGGCGAATTATGCAATCAACCATTCGTCGAGACCTTGAAGCGAACACGCTGTTTTTTCCTTCGACCCTCCTCCTCCCCTAGCCTTCCACATGATTGTGATTGCGTTTTGATTGCCCTCACCTTTACTGGGCACTGTAAAAACGACATGTTCCTTTTTCGATTTGGTTAAAAGGATTTCGATTAAAGCGGCTTTGGGCTATCGCCCTCAGCCATTTTAACTCCAACAATCGTCTTGTCTTAATCCTGCCCAGCAAACGAGCAAGAAGCGCGACAGCCCCCGTTTGTCTATCTCTTTAGTTAGAGGAAGACGAAAATATAAAAGCGTGTTTGTAAGAGACCTGAGAAACACGATTGTCACGCAACGCTGTCGCGCGTGTGTATGTTATTTTCTAAAAGCAATAAAAATACTTTCTGCTTGCTCTCTGGTTTCTTACAAACACTCGGGGAATGTTGATCGAACTGATAGTTTTGATAGTTTTGATCAGTTCTCCCAACATCCCCCTCGTGTTTGTAAGAAAGCAGAGAGCACGCGGAAAGTACATTTATTGCTTAATTAGTAAGTGAGTAATATAAGGACCACCCATTCCACCCATTCTGCCATTTAAGGACCACACCAGATTTGTTATTCATTAGTAATATAAGGAAGACCCATTCCGTCACACAAGATTTATTATTCATTAGTAATATAAGGACCACCCATTCCGTCACACCAAATTTATTATTCATTAGTAATATAAGGACAACCCATTCCGTCACACCAGATTTATTATTCATTAGTAATATAAGGACCACCCATTCCGTCACACCAAATTTATTATTCATTAGTAATATAAGGACAACCCATTCCGTCTTACAAGATTTATTATTCACTAGTAATATAAGGACCACCCATTCCGTCACACCAGATTTATTATTCATTAGTAAAATAAGGACCACCCATTCTGTCACAACAGATTTATTATTCATTAGTAAGTGAGTAATATGAGGACTACCCATTCCATCACACCAAATTTATTATTCATTAGTAATATAAGGACAACCCATTCCGTCACACAAGATTTATTATTCATTAGTAAATATAAAGACCACCCATTCCGTCACACCAAATTTATTATTCATTAGTAATATAAGGACCACCCATTCCGTCACACCATATTTATTATTCATTAGTAATATAAGGACCACCCATTCCATCACACCAGATTTATTATTCATTAGTAATCTGTCACAACAGATTTATTATTCATTAGTAAGTGAGTAATATAAGGACCACCCATTCCGTCACACCAAATTTATTATTCATTAGTAATATAAGGACAACCCATTCCGTCACACGAGATTTATTATTCATTAGTAATATAAGGACCACCCATTCCATCACACCAGATTTATTATTCATTAGTAATCTGTCACAACAGATTTATTATTCATTAGTAAGTGAGTAATATAAGGACCACCCATTCCGTCACACCAAATTTATTATTCATTAGTAATATAGAACAACCCATTCCGTCACACCAGATTTATTATTTATCAAATCTATCATGCAACTTACAATATATTAACATCTCTTCGAAGGTGAAGGTGACCAAGCATCAACACATTCGAAACTTTTCCTGTCCTCTCCCCCCAAGGAAACCTTTGTCAACACCGGTAAATCCGCAATATTTGAATGGGAAGTTATATTGAATCACAGAAAGCTTGGTCGGTTAAGAAATATATCGTTTGGTACTGGCGATAATGGACAAATAGTGAGGAATTTAATTACTGTTAAAGCGACGAGAGTGGGTAATAACACCTTGCAATTCGATAGCAGTTCTACAAGACACTATGGGGGGCGCCTGAGGTGGACTGGGCGAGCCAGCAAATTCGCGTTTGAAATGGCTAATGTTACAAGACAAGATACCAACATATATACTCTGAAGGTAACATTCGGAGCGAGGCATGAACCTATTGAAGATACCGTGGGACTTGTTGTACAATGTAAGTATGCCCTTCCTTATGGTATGGCGAAATTTGTCTGTCATGTCGTTTACTCTAATTAGCTGGTTATATATTATTTAATACTTACTATATATCATTTCAAAGTTCTTGAAGAGTATAACACAAATATGAACTCTTTTTCACCTTTGACCCTCTTGTTGTAGTGTGTAGTACCACATTGTACCTATAGCGTGTCTCTAAATATATACCGTTTCCGGGATACGTTGTCTGGAAAAAGCAACAAAACTTGGTACGCTAGGGAGTATGGGTAAAGATTTCTTAAAATATTAGAAACAATCATGCTTAGAAATGTGCTGAAATTTAATTTTTTCCTGTGGTTGCGAAAACTGCAGTCTGAATTCAGATCAAAAAGTAGCAGTTTAGATGCCCCATTATCCTTTGCGCTTCAAGCTTATAGGTTTTTTGGTGACAACGTTTCCCGTAAACGGTATATTTAAGCATTAGAGCACAACTTTCTATGACTTTATCGGCGCAATAGAGCACGTGTGATGTTGGGAGAGGCACGAGAACGTTGTAAAATCACGAGCCGCAGGCGAGTGATTTTAAAATTTATTATATCCATTTTGAAATCACTGTCAATCCCTGCAATCTGATTGGCTTACAACAGTGCGATTTATTCCCAATTCGCATCCTTTTGAGTCTAAATCGCATCTTTTTCTCAGCCAATCAAAATGAAGCACCAAAATCAATCAGCCAATCAGATTTCAGGGTTAAAAGGCAGTGACCAATCAGATTACAGGAAAATAATGTCAGGAAAACCATCTTCCTGCAATATTTTGGGGAAATTCTCTCCTTTCTTCTTCTAGTCTGCTTGAAAAGAAAAACAAGAAACAAAGACAAAACTATGTATAAAACGTTAACTATTTACAGTACCTCTTTATCTGTCGATTTTCCAGAGTATGATATCAGTTTCACGACCATATGGAGGATTTTGAAGCGAATAATCCAGCACGTCTGGTGCAAAATTCCGGTCCCGAATCCAGGAATCCGAGTCCACCGAAAAACAAACAACAGCAAATTCCACAAAATCAAAAGATGATGATTTTACATGCTTTCCGGTAGACAATGTAGTAGAAGAGAAGTAGAAGTCTAAAGTGATCAATAAGAACACTTCCCAGTTAACACAAAGCTGGATGAAAGTGTTTCGCAAATTCACAGCTGATAGTGAAACGATGCCGCCATCTTGAAAATCACCTTGCTCATATCTATCAAACTCTACTCTCTTCAAACATGAAGAACACTACCATCCACAGCCAGATGCAGCAAGTGATGAAATTAAGCAATAGAGCTCATGGCTTCCAAGCATAATTTGCAGCCAAGTTTTGGTTTTATGCCATCGCAAGTCAGCTTTCGCTCAGCAAAGTCACAGTTCCATCGCAAAACTAGTTCAATATTTCCACGTCTCCAGCTCCACTCTTCCACTCTTCCATCTCCAAGGCCACAATAAAAGCGACGAGCATTCCTTCCTTGTGTCAGACAATGAACATTACTTTGTTGAATTGTGTATGGTGTAATTTTAAACATGAGTGATCTCGACTCTGAATGAACTTTGCAGATTATGAGTGATTGAAATCGTTTTGTTTGTCACATGACAATTTCTGCATATAATGAGTTCGTTTTGCATACAAGGTTATTGTGAGGCATTTCCGGTTACGAGAAAATAAAATGATAGAATCCTCTGGGCCTAGAATGTGATTTCAAAATGGATATAATAAAAGTGGTAATTGAACTTCGTGTCGTGCAATTTTGGTCTGAAATCATACTTGTGATTTCAAATCAAACTCGCGCTACGCGCTCGTTTGATTTTGAAATCACGCGTATGATTTCAGACCAAATTGCACTCCACTCAGTTCAATTACCATTATGAATCGAGTGTCTCCCAACATCACAAGTGCTCTATTTGCCGATAGAGTCATAGAAAGGTGTGCTCTAATGCTTTTATGATAAAGCGGGGGAGAACCATTACTTAATCGGTGTAATAGAGCATAGATCTGGACCAATCAGAGCGCGCGTTATATCGTAGCTATATTATAAAAATAATTAAGTTAATAATAATTAATGACATTTACAACTATAAACCGGTTTCGTCAGTATTTCATAGATCCATCTAGAAATGCGTAAATATTGAGTGACTCCAAACTGGACCTCAAAAGTGTCAGCGATTGTTTTTTTGGAACCAAATATTAACCGATTTATTATACCGATGTTGAAATCATTGTCAATCCGTGCAATCTGATTGGCTTACAGTGCGATTTATTCCCAAATCACATCCTTTGAGTCTAAATTGCATCTTTTTCTCAGCCAATCAAAATGAAGCACTAAAATATATCAACCAACCAATCAGTGAGATCGCAGGAAAAGTAATGGCAGGTAAAAATATTCTCCTCTTTGCTTGAAATTAAACAAAACTATGGATACTTTCATTATTTACAGTACCTTGAAGAAGATTTTGACCTTTTTGAAGATTTTTGACTTTTTCTCGGACGTTTTTTCAGAGTTTGACATCAGTTTCCCGACAATATTGACGGTTTTGAAGCGAAAAATCCGGCACCAAATCCCGGTCCCTAGTCCAGAGAAAAACCACTAGGCCAGGAGAGTGGAAATACCATATAATGGCCATTTTTGAGGCAATTGCTCCTTGCAGTGTCGTGCAGTTTTTGTCTGAAATCATACTTGTGATTTCAAATCAAACTCGCGCTAACGCGCTCTTTTGATTTTTAAATCATGCATATACTCAGGACCAGGGTGAAGCTGGCGTCTTATTCGCAGCATCTTATTCGACCTGCATCTTTTTCGCCTGGCATCTTATTCAAATCCGGGGGGGGCATCTTTTCCAACACTACGAATAAAATGCTGGCATCATATCCAGTACAAAATAAAACACCTTCTGGCATCTTTTTCTGAACACGAATATATCTTCTGGCATCTTATTGAACACGGATAAAATGATGCCACCTTTTTCAACACGAAGAAACCTTCTGGTATCTTTTTCAGTACGAACAAAATTCTGGCATCTTGTTCAATACGAATAAAATTCGTGTGTAATTTGTCAGTAATATTCAAGTCAAACTTCGAGCAACATGCATCATTTCTAAGCATTCTACAGTGGTTTAGACTATACATGAGGCTGGTGCACAAATATGATAACATCTAAAGACTTCCGGTGATTGTATTTCGCAAGCAATATTAATAAAACATTGAAATAAAATTTGATAAGTATTACGTTTGTAAAGAATATTTACAGCCAGAAACGCTTGTAAGGCCTTAAAAACGCAATATGTCAAGTGCCCCCCCCCCCCCCGGATTTGAATAAGATGCCAGGCGCAAAAGATGCTGGTCGAATAAGACACTGCGAATAAGACGCCAGCTTCACCCTGGTATACTCAGGCGGCTAAGCCAAATGATTGTGCGGTTTTTTATAAAAGCATGAAATTTTCCAGTATGATTGGCCTACGGGTACTTGTCAATTTTTGATTAGAAGGCATCTCTGAAAATAAATTCTTTTTACAGGAATTATTTAGACAACTCGCAAAGCTATTGTTCAGCCGCCATGTCCTTTGTTATTCATGAGTTTCGCGGCACTTACTGTGCAAGTCAGTGAAGTGATTCTCCAGTGATTCTTCAAAATCCCTCCAACTTTGTTTCATTCAGAGGCCATTAATACCTTGGCACATATGGTCTATACTCTGATAGCTATGTCGCAAGCTGATATCAACCTGAATGCCGGAGAGTCCCGATATTTTTCCTGATTTTATACCTCCGAAACAGTGTCTGACTGGGATCGGAATTCGAAAACAAGTTTTCGTAAATAAATACAAGAAAACATCTAGTAAAGTAATTTAGATACGAAATGTTCACTTCATATTCCAATGATCGTTTCTTTTCGCCATAAATCTTCAGAGTTTTGTCTAGCTGGCGCTACACTCTATAAATTTATCTCGTAGAATAAGAGCTCAAGTGCCACGAAACTCATAAATAACAAAGGACAAGATGGCGGCTGAACAATGGCCGCCCGAATTGTCTAAAATATTTCTGTAAAAAGACTTTTCAGTGCCTCCCAATCAAAAATTTACAAATACCCTCTCAAGTCTCATCCTGGAAAGTTTCATCCTTTTATCAGAAAACGCACAATTCGCAATAAAATTTGGACTTAGATAGCCGCCTGACTAATATAGTCTAGTCGGTAGAGGGGGTTCACGTGCAACCCCCCGGAACTAGTAACGAGACATACTTTTTTGGCCCTATTCCATCACTTGGCCCTATTTTGCCAGATGTTTGTTCTATAATTCTATTTTTTTGTTATTTAATGAGATTCAATGAGGCAATTTTATAGACTGTAGCGCTGTCCAGAAGAGCATTCCAGTCTCAACACTTATGCAGTTTAGTGTCATTAATAGACTGAAAACATTTGTACAATTTACATGCCCGTTTTATACATGTTACGTTCCTTACTGATAGATATTTCTAAAATCATATCAGCCTGACGGGAAAAGGCTGATTCAGCGATTTAACTTTTCTACATGTGATCAGAGTATTCCTGAGATCGTAAAAGCGTAGATTTAGAATTTAAAAAGCTTTTCTGAATGGTGCTACAGTCTATATAAAATTGCCTTTTTGAATCTCATTAAATAACAAAAGAATACAATTAAAAAACAAAAATCTGGCAAAATAGGGCTGTGGGGCATTTTCTAGACATCCTTATGATTTCAAAAAAGTGTGTCTCGTTACTAGTTCCGGGGGGTGCACGCTACTCAGTTGAATTCCCACGATTAAAGAGCCTGTGTCAGCCACTCCTTTGTTATTGTTATTGTTATTGTTATTAAAAGATGAATTACGTGTAGAAATCTCGAAATAAACATCTAAAAACAAAGTTTCAGATTTGATTTGCCAAATTCAATAGAGAAAATTGCTCTATATTCATCCGATGGAAATGGATCCTTTCTCCGACTTGGTATGCTGCTATGCTGTCAAAATGGCGGCTGATACAGGCTTTTTTTTATAATCTCAAACAGAAACGAACATCTTTATAAACTTTGAACATAGAAAAGCTTTGATTTCCAACTTGGTGACACCCAAGACAAGATACAAAACTGTTCTATAGAACTTGACTTGACTGACTACGTTATATCGAAGTGAGAAAATACTTTTGATAATTAATTATTTATATATAAATTAGGTATACTTTTATCTAATATCTTACATATTTAAATCGCGATAAGGGCATGGCTGAATAATAATATGTATCCATTCTCGTTCCAAGAGCTCCCCAGATTGTCTGCTCGCGGGAGAGGCTCTGGCGACATCTATTTGAGGATCTTCGCTGATTAGCTGATTTTGAACGCTGGGGCATGCGCAGAAAAAAAAGTGTTTCTCTCAACGGCTCTGTATCAAATCTCGCGCATGCGTCAATGGCTGTCACCAAAAGCCGGGTAGGAGTTTTGGGTACGAGAATGCTCACGCCTTCGAATGAACTTGAAATATGTTAGTCTTAATAATGCAACACACACTTTCTTTTCTTCTAGTTCCACCAGAAATAGTCAATCAATCATCAACTCTCAAGCAGGTTCGACTGCCCGAGGGGGAATCCGTTGATGTCATGTGTGACGTAATTAGCTCTCCAGTTGCTCGAGTCACGTGGTTTAAGGATGGACATGTTCTTCAGAACGACACAAGGAAACATGCTCTTACGCTCAGACATGCACAGTTGAAACATACGGGAATCTATGAGTGTGTCGCGACTAATGAGCTTGGAAGAGATACATATAAGATACTCGTTATTGTGACATCGTGTCCGCATTTCGGGAACAAAATCATACCCACAGGTAAGATTTTCATATAGTAAATTTTAAACGACTTAGCATTGTCACATTGACGACAGCGAAGGATTCACGTTAATCGCTTCAGGGTATGTTTAATTTTTCAAACCTGGAAAATAGCTTGAACAATTCATATTTCACACTTAATGATCGCCCAAATTGATTTTGTGCAAGGGCACGTGAGCTCACCAAATCAACCAATGGCTGCCTGTCTTTTGTTTAGTGAAAATCTAGGTATATAGCAATCATGAATAAAGTGTCAAATAAACATGCCAAATGTATATTCTACAATGCAATATTTGAAAATTATATCGAGGATGTGGCCTCAAACCATGTCAAACGGGACTAAACGAGACCAATTTTGCCAAATGACCTATCGAACCTTTACCCACACCTTACAGTCAAACCGGATGTTCGTTTCCCCGTGACATTGCAACATTGCGGTACAATATTGGAATGTTGATTAGCAATTCGCTCGGAACAACTTGCAACTGGCGCGACCAAGTTGCTATTCTTGTGCTTCAGTTCGTAGTCTGACTTGAGTTGAGCTCTCTACCATGATTTACAATCGAAGTAAAGTAACATCAGAAAAAAGAGAAGGCGTTGTGTCTCTGTGGTCTTTAGGTTATATTATTCGTCAACAGAGATTGCTCAGCGAACAGCGCTCTCCCGTAAAACAGTTTCAAATATTGTTGATCGATTCGTACAAAACGTTTCTGGGGAAACTTGGGGAAACGAACATCCGGTTTCACTGTAAGGTGACTCCCACAGAATGAAACGCGTATTTCAGACATTTTTTAACTCCCTCGCGTCGCGTCAAAAATGGTAGGATATTTTTGGCTCTACCTTGTACTGCAATTTTCGCTGGTACAATTTTCTTCAAACTTAAATGACAAAAAAACGAAGGTCGAATGACCCCAAATCCGAAATTTCAGAAAAAACGCCTGAAGATTTTTCGCACAGGAGGGACTTTTGTAAAAATACCACTGTTAGAATATCGGCTCGCATAAGCAAAATGTGGCTTTAAAAAATAAATTCAAACGAATAGTTAAAAGCACCAATAGTTGAGGTTTAACATATCCAGAGCTCAAAAATATCCCACCATTTATGACGCGACGCGAGCGAGTTAAAAAATGTCTGAAATACGCGTTTTTTTTTTTTTGTGGGAGTCACCTTAAATCAAGTACGTGCTTATCTGCACCTAGATTGATTTCCACAGCACCTGGTGTACGTGATAGCCAGGTGGCCGCTTGACTGGCGGCTGGAAATTGAGTCGATATTGCAACGACCAAAAAGACGTTTCTCGCTAATGACTCGAACTTGTCTTTGATATAAGAACCATATACATCGTCTTTGCTCACTATGCGTTTGACTTACTGAGAGTATGAGGTCGAGAGATGACTCTTTTCCGTTCCTTTTTAATCTGCAGTATCGAAATCTGATGATGGGCACGGTTCCAACACCTTGATCTCCATGATCGCCCCTGCAGCTGTGTTTCTTGTTATCTTCTCGGCCTACTTATTCTTTAAATGTCCGTCGCACCATCATAGGGAAAGGTGGGTACATATGGTCCGCATGGGAGAGGTCCCTTGAAGTCTTGTTTTTTTAAACCACTGAATGACTTTATTTCCTTTCTAGAAGGAGAAAATGTTACAGGACTTCCAAGGGAACATCCACCAGAGATGAACAAACTACAAATTTACTGGCTGAGTGGTCACAGTTTAGCGATAGAGGAGAAAAAATATAATGCATTTCAGAAAATAGCATTGACATGAGTAGCTAATTGCCAATTATCATGAATATATCAATGAATATAATGAATATATCAACGAATCATGAATATACAATTGTGGTTAGTGCTTCGATTAACATCGTCGCATATTCTATCAAAGGGGACAAGGTAATGTCGTTCACGGAAATGGAAGGCATTCAACAAAAGGCATTCTTCCTTTCACACTGGTGGCGAACCTGTTTGTTTATATAGCAAACTGTTCCCTAGTCATCATCAACGAACGCTGTTTACCCCGGTGGCATCGCCACATTCCTCGCTAACTGTCTTTTGATGAATCAAGCGTACTGCAAAGTGAAACTGTTCCAAAGCCAACCAGCGTGTGATTCAGCGTATCCTGAATGAGTGGCCAAATCAAGAATGACCTCGACGTGTAAACGCGTCAAGAATTCGTCCATACACGTACACTGGAGAACTGATAACATGTAGCAATAATGGACCAAATGCGAAATCCTCTTGGATACGAGGCTGAGGGGAATCTAACAAAAGAATATTATTTATTTTTCGAAGCCGGTGCATTTTCGTTTGTTAATGTCCCATGAGCCTCGGATTCAAGTACTATATCGAATTCAGTCAATTGTTATGTCTATTTTCATGTTAAAACATGTTGGGACGGAGGAGATTTCTTCTTGAAAATGCGGCACGAGCGTTTTCCCATTTCAGGTCACGTGCCATTTCTTGTAATAGATCTTCTTTGTTGGAAGTCTCCTTCGGTGTGTAGCAGAAAAAGCGCATTTTCATGGGAATGCCACTCTCAAATGGGAAAACATTGCTCCCGGTGAAGCTTATTGTTTTATTAGAATGTTCAGGTGGTATTCCATGGAATACCGATAAACATACAAGGTACCCCTGCTTTTAAATCGGTTGCTGGACTGAATCAGATTCGTCATTCAAAATTCAGAAAATCAACAAATGGACACTTCCCTTATGTGTAATATGCAACGGGATTAGAGTCGGAGTTTTCTTTTGGAAGGAAATTTTTTCTTTATTTGCAATATTAAAGAGCCCTAGTCAGTCACTCCTTTGTTATTGTTTTCAGTCGATATCAGACAATGAATTACGCGTAGAAATCTTGAAATAGTCTTCTAAAAACAAAGTTTTATTATTCATTTATCGAATTCAATTCAAGATATTGCACTGCATTCCCTAAATCAGCCGATGGAATGGATGCTTTCTCTGTCTCGGTATGTTGCTAGGATGACAAAATGGAGGCTGACAGAGGCTCTTTAAGTTATGTGCTGCAGTATTATATTTGTTTTATGATATTGATCTTATATTGATCTATTAGAGGCCAGCAATTAAGCTAAATTTAGATAAAAATAGTAATATTATACAGTATTGCAATTAGATTATATAGATTATTATATGCAACAATTCAAAACAGGGAAAGACAGTGACAAACAAACATTTGACAAGCAAAATGAGTTGACAAAGAAAACCTCAAAGAATGCAGAACCGGAAAATTGCCAAGCAAGACAGACAGACACAGGAGTATTTAGTAACACTAACAAGAATAGAACGACGGACGTTTAGATCACAGAAATATGAACAACAATCAGCGCTTGAACATTTTTAGAACTTTTTCTTGTGAATATATCAGTGATTTCCAATAGACCTCCTCGGCTTGGGCGTAATGTTTTGCCCATTTCAGATCACGTAGCACCATGAGTATTCTCTCTTTGTTTGGAATGCTTCCATGTTCATATATCCTTCGGTGCGTAGCAGAAAAAGGAAGAGAGAATACTCATGGGAATGCCACGTGATCTGAGATGGGAAAACATTACGCCCACGCCGAGGAGGTCTATTACTCACGACAGTCAGTATCTGAGTCATACGCACATCGCTCTATCCATTTATAATACATTGAGTCTTGGCTACTATCTTCGGTCACGGATGGAGATGGAGTTTCAGCCAGACTCCAGAGAATGTATTGTTCGATGTGAGAAACATTCAGGACTCTCCACAAGTCCCTTAATTACAATCGTTATTTATTTATCTTATTAAAAGTAATTAATTTGCCGACTAGTATTGCAAAAAGTGCATTTCGAATAGCTTGCACTGACTATCATTGTCACTGCCATTGCCTAAAGAAGATGGGATAAGACATCGCCTTATTTTGCTATATATATTCTGAATTAAATATTGCTATATCATTCACATCATAGAATCAAGCTCACCCTTAGGCACCCAGGCGAGCGGATACCATGCGCGTGGTAGGGAGGGAGGGGATCCCTGAATTTTGTTTTCCAACTAGACAATAATACTTAACCATAACACCCTAAATAGACCCCTCTACAACTAGCCCCACTTCTAGAGGTCTAAGTTTGTAAGCCACCCCCTCTCACACAACATGCACACACAATGTTTTTCTCGAGTCTCGTGGCTGCATAACTGTCTCGAATTCTCCCAACCTACCCTCGTGTTTGCATCAGAGTATGTAGACACGGAAAAAGTTCTCTATTGCTTAAGTGATTTTATGAAATAAATATCATACACCATCGAGGAGAATGAAAAAAAAGATTCTTGCACCGATCAGTTCATCCAACCCCCACCTCCTGAAAGATCAAATTGTCTACCCCTTGACTATTTGTATCGTTTAATGGGTGTGACCGCGCCCAACGCTTCACATGCTCTATTTCCGTCACTAATATACAGTACCTCGACTCGTTCGCGATTTTAATTTTAAAAGGAAAACAAAAAAATAACGACATATCGCTGCACCAAAAAAGCAATAAGAATACTGAGTATTTCGATTATTTTTTGTTGTTTTCCCCGTTAAAGACATCGATTTCGCTCATGTGAAACAACTCTAGCGATGCTATTTACAGGCATTTTTTAGGCATGACTGTATGCCCACGTCACCGTGACCTGTTCGGGACTCGCTGGCGGCGCCCCAAGGGAAGCCGTGGTAGAGTGGCATGCGCTGTCCGTACTTGCCGTACACAAGTCATCGTCTGCGGCATGCGGGCTTACTTTTACGTTGTCCAAGTTTGTAAAACTGACGCAGAATAGATTGCTACCCGTCGGATCGGGTAAGTCACAATTACTATAAATACCATTACCCAGGATCACTAGTTATACACCTTCAGTCCCTTCCCCGCATAACATGTCAAAGTTTGGCGATAAAAGGAACTAAGCAAGGCTTACATTAATATGTGGTACCACTGCCTTTTGGTTGTAGCTGTTTGCAAGCGGTGCAAGGATCATTTGGCTGCGCTCTGCACAGGAGCAGTAGAAGATCTTGATGGTGGTGTACAATGTGTAGAAGACTCTGATGATGGAAATGAAGGGGACGACGATGATGACGATGAAGACGATCAAGGAGTAACCATCGCTGCTAAGTATAACGTTTGTCAGAAAGGGGTAAGATGTTTCTATTATGCGCAGCTTCCGCGCATGGGGGCCTGAGCCTAAAGGCGTAATGTCGCGAAATTTATTTATGAGGTCATTTCAAAATTACGGTGCTGCTTCATGTTTACAAACATTGTCATTCAAATGCTAACGTTCCAAACCAAATGTTGAAAAGCACATTTTGTTATGTACAATAATAACCATGGTGACGTCACATGAAGTATCGCTATATACTGAATTAATTGTAAATGATAACTGTAACATTTTCTTTGTTGCGCAGCTCGAAGAAGAGAGCAGCTTTGCAGCTTACGAGGAAAGCCTAATGAGCTCACTCTGTGCGCTCACAATAGCTGACAGCACCGTGGATTCTGTTCAGATTACCGCCGACACAGCGTCATCATCCGGAGAGGTTGTCTGTGATTCACACGCGATGCGGCGCCGCAAGTTGAATGCCTTCCTAACTGAATGTCACGTGATGCCCCTTAGCGATAAGCCAATGATTGCCTGGAACGAGTCAAGTCAGAGATCCAGACAGCGTTATGTCCAACGTGCGTCGGATGTAATAGCTGCAGTTTTAAATACTTTGTCCGAAGAGAGCTTCCCATATTTGTTGAGTTCTTTACAAAGTTCCCTGTCAATATGAACGCGGCTTTAGAGCTCGATGCTCGATTTTTTCTATTTTTGTTTATTCCTTTTTGTTGTGTCCCCATATTAGTGTGGGATTTCTCCCACGCTAGACGGTTTTTTGCCACTTTAATAAAGTTATCTATCTCTATCTATTTATCTATGCAATCTCCAAACCCTCGGAAGATCCCTACTTGGAAGCATTGTCTACAGAAACAAGTCGAGCTGGGATACTAAGCGACAGGTCCTATCGGTTATGGCGGGGTTGCCTCATTCGCCGCGATCAAGAAATGTCTCCCTGACTTGAGTAGGTACAGATGCACTATGGCTACTACTCATTCCCGGGTAACTGAGCAATACACGGCGTTTTGTCAAGGAACAGGATTTGTGCCGTTTGCACTCTATGGCAAGGAGACCAAGCAAGTAGACTGGACAAACGCTTCTCAAATGGTTCAAGTGAAGGCGTTCTCGGAAATCGTGTTTGTGGCGTTCAACGGGATTCGCATAAAGGATAATCAGGAGCAAATATTGGTTATAGACAGATAGAGTCAATATAGATGCATAGCGGATGGAATTGGATTGCTAATTGGCATTTTTGAAACATAATATAGGTTCGAAATTGTTTCTGTAGAACACTGGTCTTACTTTAAAACATTTTGATGAAACAACCGTGACAGTGCCCCTTGAAGTCTAGGTAAAAATGGCTCATTGTGTGGTTCCAGCAATTATCCATAGGAAGGATAATAGGAAGGGATATCTTTTCCATGCAAATACTGTATTTTTCTTCGGAAATTCCAGAGGGGGGGGGGGGGGGGGGGGGGGGTCACTTTTCAACACTCTTCTGGGGGGGGGATGTTTTCTGGAACCACACATTATAGATTCTTAGGTAAGTATATGGCTTATTATGGATTCATAGGTAAATATCTAGATACTTACCTATGACTCCATAATGAGCAATATATTTACCTAGAAATTCAATTCAATTCTATTGATCAACCCCAACCTTTCCTGGAGAATTCAAATCCCTCCCCGACTTTTAGTTTGTTGAGAGTAATTATCAGAGTTAAATCCCTACGAATAACAATGGAAAACGCGTCAACTGTAAACTAAGCACGGTTATTTACTTTACTTTACTTTGTTATCACTCCAACGTCACTATCCTAGCTGCGGAAGCTATCCAAAAGTCCACCGACGTGCAGATCAAACGGATCGACTTTAGTGATCCCCAAGAGTGTAAAGGAGCGGCGGATCGTCTAGCAGCACGCTGTAAAAGTTACATTCGTGTGCATATAAAGGAAGGCCACGTTGTAACTACAGTAGACAAGATGAAGGCGGCGCTTTTGTCTAATGGAGGACTTCAAGGCGTTCGGTCGCAGTTGTTAATCCTAATCTGGCATCCAATCAGCAAGAGCATGGTCATACCACGTGACCATGCAGTTGCACCCCCCTTGCCACCTAGATATTTTTTTCCCAAGTTTGGTTGTCTGAGGTTCATTCCTTGCTTAGATATATACCTTTTCTCGTTTGATGACGTTTGGGTTGCCTGTGTGACGCCGGACGAACGGACCGTAAGTCCATGACAGAATCGGTCGATGCATATACACTCTTCTTTTGTTCCTGTTTCTCCTGCATGTAGCTATGGGGCTCCGCTAAAATTTAAGTTTCCATAAATTACTGAACGTTAGCCTGCGAAATGAAGCTAAGAAAATAATATCTTAACAAGAAGTTTTGGTGTCAAAACGTTTACGTTCTGTTATTCAATAGCACTTCGAGGACTACAAAATACAAAAGTTTCCTTATCTTACCCTTGGTGAAATAAAAGGAGCAATTACCTTCAGGAGTAATTCTTGTTACATTTTGGGAAAAACTCCTCTAAGAAAATATGTGGAAATTCGTAGTGAATCAACTTCTCAAGCAAATACTGTCTTGCTCTATGCTAATTATGTTCACAGAATTGAAGTTTCTAAATCTGTATATTTACTAATGTATCAGTCAATTCCAGCGGTGACCATGCCCCCCACCCCCCGGGCAACCCCCGGGATTTTGGTCATTTCTAAAAATAAGACTGAAAATTCCCCGCCTCCGGGCTAGCAAAAATACCCCACGGCAGGGAACACAAAAAGCGGAAAAATGCCCCACCCCCGGGACGAGAAAAAGACGGCAAGATCGACTCTATCATCGACTCTACGAGACAAAGCTTCACAACAAAAACTTCAACTCCATTTATACTGTCCGAGCATTTATAATTCGTTTTTAAATGTACTTTAGTTTTCTCGTCTTTGAACGAGTTCTCATTTCACTGAAAGTGAGACAAAATATAAATAAAGAAGTGAAACTAAGGTATTAGTACAATATCGGTAGACATTCCTAGGCCATTCGCGGTTGTAGCCATTTGGCTACAAATTGTCCCCGGAATCTCTCAATGCGAAATTTACCTTTATTCTATTTGCAGAGCAACTATAGTTAGGTTACATGACTTTTTGCGAAATTGGAACTCTGTTTATAGTGTCATTCATTTTTATGTTTTTCCACTGAGACGAAATTGCGAAATCTGTTTCTTCTCTATACAAGACGTTAACTGTGAAATGTGCAAATGTGTCTTCCCCAAACGTGGTGTATACGGGCCATGCTCTGCATTATATTTTATGTGGCGTTATTTTCTGTAACTGGGACATTGTAACTGCCAATCGATAGTTTATAACTGGTGTTGTAGTTCGCAAAACCCGACGCGCTTGAGATGAGGAGAGCCAAAATTCCCCACCCCCCTCCCCCGGGGAAAAACAATTCCCGACCCCGGGGCCAGCAAAATTTTCAAAATTCCCCACCCCAGGGAAGGCAGTGGTGTGCAAATGCCCCACGGCGTCCCGGGGGGGGGGGGGATGGTCACCGCTGGAATTGACTGATACATAAACCGTAAAGCTACGACAGCTAACCTGACTTCTAATGACTATTTCTATAATAATAAATGCCTTTTTAGAACAATTCAAACAAGTAAATGTGAATTTTCCCTTCCTGGCATGAAGTCAAATTGAATCGCGTGTTAAGTGAAAAATGCAAAAGTGACTTCGACGTTTCGCTCTCTTAGAAGAGAAATATTTGCGGGCCGCGATTAATTTTTATATGATAGAAATGAAAGGTTGGAAATAATGTAAAAACATTTTTTTGGAAATTCGATGCTCACCAGCTGAGATTCTTGCCCCTGAATTTTAGTCAAATTGAAGCAGAACGATTTTGACCAAATAACTACGCTTTGAATTTGTCAATTGTTCACTTAATTCTAAAGCAACTTTCTATGACTTTATCGGCGCAATAGAGCACGCGTGATGTTGGGAGAGACACGAGAACGTTGTAAAATCACGAGCCGCGTTTGTTAAAAAACGACATTTATTATAGTTAGTTATAAAATTTTATTGCGTTACTAGTACAATTTTTAGACATTAGATGTATTTGGGTAAATTTTTTACATGTTATTATTTATGTAACGCAAATGAATTGCTAGCACATGAATAAAGATAAATATTTGGATGTTCTAACAACAACTATAAATACGTACTTTCTTACTTATGGAATAACATTTTCGCAGAAAGGAAATATTTCGAATTCCCTACAAGTGCCACTCGAAAGTCACTAACAACAAGAGAAATAATGGGTTAAATATATTTTTAGCGCATTTTATTCTGCGCTTAACGTGACTGATAATGTGCATTTTGACTCTACAGATTTCAGCGAGGTTTTGTCTTTGTCTATGCATTCGGCACACTACTGAACAAATTCATCGAGGTTAATCTGTGTATTTGGCACACAGCAAATTCGGTAAAGTTTTGTCTGTGTCAGGCTGTGCATTTCACACACTACAAATTATATGGTCCTCATAGCCTGCTTGCGAGGAATTTGACAACGAGGCCTACAAGCAGTCTAATGTGGAGCTACGGTGGCGAATGCGACCCCTTTTTTCCCCTTACACTTAGCATCAAACAAGAGTAGTATAGTTCGGTTGAATCACCAATGTTTAGTTAATTTCAATTTAACTCTCAACTGCTCAAGAGTTCTTGTCTTGGCGACTTGTTTTTTTACAGGTTTGTTTATACAGGCAGTACGAGGTGGATTTTACGGACTGTTTCAAATGATTTGTCAAGTGAAAAACAGAATACGTCTGTTAAAATTCACAGCCGTATTGAGCAAACATTAGCCCACCAATAAAGCGGATACAGCTTTGGGACGCTCCTTTTCTAAAATTGATATGGCGGCCGAAATGTAAAAAAGATGTGTCCATGTTTCTATCGTCAAACCTTTTAGCACCACTAAAGCGGATATGCTGACCAAGGTGTTTATAGCCGCAATAATATTTCCACTTTCTACACTGCTATTGGCTCAGATTTTTCCCATAGTTCTGTGGGTCTGTACCCACAAATACTTTTAATACAATGTCTCGTGGGATTCTCCTCCTTCAAGTAACTCGCAATAGACTTTGTTGATTTTGTCGATGACGTAAACAACGATGTCGTTCTGGAGCTCAGTCTCCGGAACACACCGTGTACGTGATCCTGACGGCACAGCGATACCACAAACCGCCGAAGCTCTCTTCTGTAAGTCTCGTTAAGCGCCGTGTAGCAAATCGGATTTGCTGCGCTGTTTGCAAAGGTAACAATGTTACACATTGCAACAAGTTCCCAGAAATATTCATACTTCAAATCTGCATTCCCGAAGTCTAACCACAGCCACATGATGTTATTTGGAAGCATACAAAACGCGAAGACTACCGTCACTACCGAGAGCATGTTTACAACCTTACGGGCTTCCTGTGCTTGGAGGTGCCGTAACGTGTTGTTACCAGACCTTGCACGTTTTCTGCACCGGAGTTCTCGAGCTATCGCAGCATACGCCGTACCGATAACGGTCAGTGGTAAGATGTATTGAAACACGAATAGTACGACTGTATATACCTTGCGTACCTTCTTGCTGTTCCAGTACTCTTCGCATGTTCTGGTCTCTGGAATAAGACGAAGAGACTGCGCGTATGGTGACACCGGGATCACCGAGGCCAACCATATAGACACAATCACTACCTTAGCACGGGAAACGCTAAGCTGTCTGCGCATAGGCTTGACGATAGCCCAGTACCTCGTCAGACTGACTGCCGTCAGGGTATAGACAGAAGCAAATAGTGTCATAGTTTGCAGTGGGTAGAGTATTTTACACATAGCCGCTCCATATGGCCACAGGTAGCTCATTTCCTGTACTGGTATGTCAAATGGTATGCAAATGCATGTTAAGGCGAGATCGGCTACTGCAAGGTTCAATATGAAATAGTTCGTCACCGTCTTCATTTTCTTTCTCCGTAGAATGACAGCACATACCATAGTGTTGCCAGTTGCACTTATCAGAAATATCGCCGTGTAGAGCACTAACTTCAGAGTGCGAAACAACCTGATGTTTAGTTGAGAGCTTGAAGCTTCGGTACTACTAACAGATGCATTACCAGATCCATTCAGTACCAGGATATGCCCTAGTGAATCTTCACTTGTTACGTTGAGAACTGCCATATTCTCGAGTGCTATGACCATATAGACCTGTAACAAAGCGAAAGTCACACGATCAGGAATACGTCTCTACGGGTTTGGGCCCGGAATCGCAGTTAAGAGAATACGAGGCTTCTTCTTGTACCTCTAACTGCGATCTCTGCGCCCTTCGACTTTGAAATTCTATAAACGAACGCCTAGCCGGAACACCGTGTCAATATTGCTCGGCGACAAGTGGGCAGAAAATTTCCTTATTAAGTGCTTTTATATCATTGCTATACCTTTGATGCTTTGCGGTTTTCGCCAGTTTCTTATTGCTTTATTCTTTGATCCTTCACGTTGAGTCTCTATCAGTTAACGAAGCCTGTTTATTCAAACCAAGCGCTTTTACGAGTGAATCTATTCTCGCTTGCCCATCCGAGGGGGTTAAAAAGTCAAGACTGTTTTGATCTTGATGAGCGTGCAGCTGAAAAAAACATTTGATCGTTTCCTGATAAACGCATTACACGGCTGCTCCAAAGAGCTCTTGCCTCGGTTTGCTTTTCGTGATAGCTTGATATGCGAGCCAAAGATTAACGGGTGGATTATTGTATATCATTTCGTGATATTTTCTAAGATGAAAAACATGATGGTTTCGAGTTCCTTTTCATCAATTAAGTAGGGGCTTTTTCGATGATCGCCCCTTTTTTAAACGGAAATACGTTATTATGACATAAAGAGCACACACCTGCAAAAAGACGCTTTACTAGATAGTAAGTATGTGTTTTCACACACTTTTCACACACCCTGAGGCAAATTTCATGCAATATTGAATTATACAGATGAAACCAAAAAACAAAATTCGGCCAGACGCATTTTCGATCACATCAGTCTGAGAGTGATCACATCTGTACTTTCCTGAGGGCTAAAAACTACAAACACAAACCGATCAACTTACTATTGTCACCAAAGAGCTTGCATTCGTGCCGCCAGACGGCGAAAAGAAAACAACCTGTGTCGCGGATAGTGAAGCGACTTCAAGATGCGAATAATTTAACGCCAACGCGTAGTTAAGAGCTGAGCATCATGATGCGAGATAAAGTTATATTGTCGCCGTTATATTAAAAAGCCTAGGATATTTCCGTGAGATTCGCCCTACAAAAGCACAATCAAGGTAATCGCAAAAATGCATTAGAGTTTAGTTATCCGTCAAAACTGAACGCAAGAAATGCTTAAAATGAAAAAAATCCTTCCTTTCTATCAGATTGGCACGAATGGGATGTTTGATCTGTTGTGAAAAGTTGTAAAATCAGTAAAATGCAAAGAGTGTCTGAAAATCATTAAAATAAAACAGATACTGATATCCACGTTCCTTAGTTAATTTTGCATTCGATTCGCCTGGAGAAATAGAGAGAAAAGAGACAGTCAAAGGGCTGTAGTATAGTATGACTATATTGCTTGTAAAATTCTGCATTCTTGATTGAGTTCTAAAAACATTTTTTCCTGCATTCCTGACAATAACAACTGCGTTATAGGCAATTGACCTTCTTAGCCAAAAATAATAGGCACTCAAGTTAAGGGCTTATAACTCATCCGTTATTCTATCCGCCATTTCGACCCTTTTTTAGAGCAAATTTCTTAGTTTTTATTTTTAAATAACAAGAAAGAAAAAGTGAAAAGGCACTTACTCATATGTGTGTCCTGGTGTATATGTTTTCTTCTTGCCTGTTTCCTTCGAGTATATCTTATACTTTCTTTTTTCGACTACCTCATTAGTCTTCTAATTCAGAAGCCGCCGTAGCAAAAGACCCATGCTCGAGAACTGAACTATAAAAAGCAGCGAGTGTTGAACAAGCAAGGAGACCTATGCTTAAATTGCGTTTACGTGTTTGATTTCGCACTGGCAGCTATCTTCCACATAGGGACATATTGACATGTGTACTATGTGTCTTGAAGCGCATGGAAGCTTTGTGGGGCGACTCTCTGCATTATTGTTTCATTACTATTTTAAATATTTTATATATGTTTTTACCTCTTTAATAAGTACAATTATTGTATACTCTTATATATTTCATCTTTTAACTATTTAGATACTATACATGTTCTTTTATATATAAAACTATTGTAAAGCGCTTAATTGGATTCGTAAGAGAAAAGCGCTATAAAAATTAACTTATTATTATTACTCTCCTTTGTGCATAGGTCGCCGCAACTTGTTTGTGAAGCATGCATATTTTTCAAGACTTGAGTACGTCTTGGAGGCAATCACAATATCGAATCAAGTTTTTCAGCCTTCTTACTACTAATCACTTTACTTTTATGGGAAAACTTAAAAAAGAGGGGAGGGGCGATCTTTATCGTTATGCGTGGCCGTTCTTGACGGTTAAGTTGTTTATAAGGAGAAGTTGTTATAGCTATATGTTCATCTTCTATTCACTGTTTTGAGTAACATTTTCGACAATATGTACTCACATATTTTGAACTATACCTCTAAAGCGTCTCCTAAAACGTCCTTTTGCATTGTATGCCATGTGTCCCAAAGCTAGTTAGTCGGATTAACGCTAATAGTCCATGAAAATTGAGAAGCCGATCAGCATGACCCAGAGAAATAAGGCTAATACCATGCCCTGTTCTAAACTTCTCAGCACCGAAAGGACGTTCAATCAATCCGACCCATTTTTTTAATGATCTTTGATTCCTTCATTAAAAGTTTGCAAGGCCACAAAGGACCGCTGAATGAGCAATGCAATACGTGAAATGATATGATATTCTGTGCAGCCCGAATTATTTCTTCGTGCGATAATCTCCGTGTATTTGTCGGGATTAAGTGCTTGATCCCAAGCAGGTCACACTTTGCCCAACAGACTGATCACTTTTTCCCATGTAGGGTTGCTATGGTAAGCCATAGTCAAAATTACCTAGCTAGGGTGTGTCTCAACCCTAGTTATAATTTGCTTCCCTGGGGTTAGGGGCCTGATTAGGGTTTGTGTCTCAGCTCTAACAAATGATTTGGATATGTAGAATATTTTCATCGATCCGCCAGATTGGTTGCCCTCGGAAGGTCATTTATATAGAGAACAAACAATCATCAGAGGACCTTAAATAGAAACCTGGCCGATACCATTATTACTCATTATATCCATTATATATTATATCCATTATTATTACCAGGGTCGATACCACTAAAATAAACTGCTTATGGGAACTGTTGTTGTTAAAAAAAAATAACAAAATATTTTTATATTTCTTCACTTTGACCCATAGCCGACGCCGCGCCACTTAATTCATAAGGTGGATCAAAGAAAGTGGCAACAGTAGAAAATGTCCATACGATTAACCAATTCGAGAATTTGAGTTAAATATGAGTATAGAACCCAAGATGGCGGACGGGAACAATTATTCAACGCATCATAGAGCGAATTCCTTAAAAATGAGAGAGCCCCGGATGATGGATCAGTGAACTAGGATGTAACTAAGGCAAACTACCACAGCAATAACATGCACTATGTAAATAAAATTGTAAATGTACGTATTTATATAGCGCTTAATTCCATAAACTCTACGCGCTTTACAAATTGCGAGATGTCTGATCTCTAAGATGCGGACTGCGGTTTTACAGTGCAGTTTACAATCATGGGGATACATATATTATATATGTGGTGAGTTCTGTCCTGAGCAAGCCCAACGGGTTTTTAAAGTCCCTCGTAGATCATCTTTGGTGTAATGTATTGAGAAACGGAACCTTAGTTTATTGTCTAATCCGAAAGACGATGAGAGCTGTAGCTCGATGCGAACCTAGCGTTACACCTTGCTGGAATGCAACACCTCACTTAATTTTCAACATACTTGTTGAGTGATGATGGTTTGTTTGACCAAGCTGATCGAACAGCTCGTATCCTGTAGCCGGCATAACGTCCGTTCATTGAAATTCTTGACAATGGAAAAGTATGCCTGCAAAGTTAACATTATAGTTTCTTGTGCAATCGTCGGCATTAAGTCTTCACTCTAGAGTGGAGGGCCAAGGCAACCTCGCCAAGCCTTAACGAATTTTTGCTAAATTATTTGCTGCTTATGGTGTTCCCGCCACACACCTTTCGAAGCTACAGCGACCGCAAAATGCAGCCCACAGCCCTAACCCTTGTGACATTCTTGTGAAGGTATAGGATTTCTATTAAGATTGCAATATTAGTATTTAAATGTAAGTATGTATGAAAGCGATTCCCTTGTATATCTTAGTAATTTGACACAAGTAAGAAAGCCATCCCGATATAGTTTAAGATGAAAAGAAGGCACACTGATAGTAGACCGGGCATGTTCAACATGCTGCCCCTATGGCTTGGAATGATCTAGAAATTACATGCGAAGAAAGTTTAAGCATGTTTTATACCCTTAAGAACTTTGAGAACTTGATCTTCAAAAATATAAATAAATCGAATTTCAACTTATAGTCTAGTCTAGCAATTTTCATTTCCATTCCGGAACTCATTCAATTAGTGCTATAAGAATCGCTAACATCTCTACGGTTACACGAGCACATATTCTTTGAAAGTTACAATCTCTATGACTTCATACAGTTTAAGACTTCGAACAGCAGAAGATTGCATGTATACTGCATTCTTGTTGCTATAACTAAAAGCGATTACCGTTATAGCTTTTACTTTGTTAAATCCATCAAAATAATACTTCCTAGATAAATTCAGCGATTTATAAACACTATTTCTTTCTTAGAAATAAATCAAACACGAGTCAGAATGTTTGATCAGGATGGGATTTAATAACACAGAGAACTGTTTGATCTAATAAGATCGCTTATATCCAAACCTTCACACTTCTGATTTTCTTTGAATCATTAAAATATGTTTGAAAAGTGATATAGCACGTTTATTGCCTTCAAAAGGCGATCTACAGAGTTTTTGTGCGTTTGTATTCTATTAGTGGGAAGTGGTAGTGTTACTGAAAGGCCTGCTCGGAAATTTGTATATTATGTGAACGAAAATATTTTCTCTCGTCCTCTCTAGGAAGATATTCTCGCTCTTCCTTCTCTCAGGAAGATATTCTCGTGTGGCACTTAAACGGGAAATCCTGCTTAGCACTTACCGAACTTCACAACTTGTTCGTCCGACTAGAAAACACCAGCAGATAGCGTGTACTATTTGAAACGAGACTTCCACATTTGATTTGTCCTCTTACTTATTTTATTTTGCAATAATTAAAGCAGCCGGGGGCTTTCGTGCCGAAAATCTACATCCTTGACAAATCACGCAGTGACTTCCTCAGCACCGCGGTGCAAGGAAACAAGGTACACAGCTATTTTTGCCAGAATCAATTAAACCATTTGTAAGCTCTAGATTCATAGAATACTTAACAAGACTGCACTCGCAAAACAAGGCACACAGCTATTTCCATTAAACCATTAAGCCTTTTATTCATTTTGTAACCTCTAGATTCATAGAATACTTGATGTTTCTTTGTTAGTAAGGACTGCACTCGGAAAAGCTACTCATCACTGTAATTGCTCCTCTTAAAGTTGTGAGAGTGCAAAAATGGAAAGTTTAATGATTTTGTCGACTAGAGACCAAAAATAAATTATAATGATAACAATCGCGTGAAGAGTGCATTAGAGATCCACTCAAATAATTACAAACAGATAAATCGGTCAAGGTGTTGATCAAGACAAAATTCAATGAAATTTCTCGAAGATCCCCCAAGGTATGAGTTCTGACGTGGCAAGTAGAGCCTAGTAAATCCCATCACCTGCGGCCAATCAAGGGGACGCAATGTTAGACCAGCATGACAGATACGAGAGGAAAAAGAGGTTCGGATCTCCTCCGGCATTTCATATTCATATTCGAATTGCTTTGGCCAAGGTAAAAAGATTAAAGATCAACTCTGTTTCGTTTTTTTGCTCTCCAGTACAATCATGTGACAGACGAACTGCGCAGGGCCTCATTAGTTTGACCATGTCCTGAAATCCAATATCCCATAGTAGTGTCACCGCCTTTGTCGAATGGGGGTCATTTCACGGAATATCTATCATTACTCATGCGTCCATAGAACTAGAACAAACAACTGCGAATCTATACTTACGGCGCTTATTTTCTGAAGTTCTGACAGATCTCTTACAAATGTTTCCGTATTGACTATGAAAGGCCCCTTTAGGGCTGTGCGGCACACTGATTATCAGGCTCTCTGTATGCCATCGGCCTTTGAGATAAACCTGTTGTTGAGATTTTTGTTTGTGAAAGTGGTTTTGTTTTTCGCGTGTGTTTTCTATGCCGGATGCTTGAGATTTGAAGTCCCTTGAAGTGGTCTAGACAGATCGAGTTCCGAAATACCATATGCCTTTTTCCCATCTGATCTAGTGTACCGTGTTTACCTAGAGTTCTATTCTATTATGAATGAAATCAGCATAAAAAGCTGAGACAAACACGCAGCTGATCGTTCCGTGCTACCCTACAATCATAATAGCGTTTTTTAAGAAAACAATAAATTTCGAGGCACAGAAAACAAAAACACACCTTCATCTCCATTGATTTGATTCTTTGGGCTGAAAACTACGCGATCTGCAACGACGACCAGAAAGGTAAATGTCGCACAGCAGGTTTGTACAAAACGTGTAAAACACTTTTTGTAGACAGCCTTCTTGTACCTCAGAACCTCTTGAAATAGTTATTTCTTACGCTCCAACAGATTTGAAGATATGCTTCCTTGTTGAGCGTTTTATAATAATGTAGATCGTGTGTTAGTGGCGTGCTTTTGAGGCATCCACCCGGTAACTATTAGTGCGATCGAACGAATTATTTGCCACTAATAACTACCATCTAGAGCTAATGTATCCGCTATTTACCCTTCGGCGCCTTGTTTCATGGCAATCAAGCTATTAATTCTTTTAATTCCTACAGGATGAGTGGCGACTATTCCACTCGCAGTTCAATTTTGCATTCGTTTTTCTTCATAAGTTTCGAGATATCAGAAGAGAGAGGAACAATCAAGAGGGGAGAGTGAAAGACAAAAATGGCGCACCATGTGGTGCACTCTCTTCATTGTACCGTCTAAGTGAATCACTTGATTATCCCATCTAATTATATCAGTACTCTTTCTCGTTTGTTCCAGATTATAGTGCATCCAAATATGAGAGAAAATTGTTGACGATGCGATACGTAGCGTCTACACGTAGAGTCTACGTTTGTTGTACCGGTGAAAAGTTAGAGGATAAAATAGTTCCTCAATTTTGCAAACACGTAATTTCTTAATTTTTTAATTAAAATAATGCACTTATTGTTATTTATTATTATTATTGTTATTATTACCCATGTTTTGATGTATGTATTAATATTTACCTCAAAAGACTCTCTTTGCATTAAAACTCTATCATTAAAATTTAAAAAATATTACCGTCTAGCATTTGGGCAAACTTTATTTGGTATAAGAGTCGATTGATTTTACGTAACAATCTAACGAATAGTTTTGTTTAGAAAAGAAACCCACACTTAACACGCATCCACGCGACAGGAAGAACCAAAAACATTGTTCGATTGAGCGCAGAAGCTTATGAAACGCGAAAAAAGGGCTGTTGTTATGTAATAGAACGAAAGTTGATGACTAGCCGGTAGCCACGTGGTCTGGTACTATTCATGCCTGCAAGAGCTTACAGTCCTAACACCGGCCATATTAACTAGAATTTCGACAATTTATACTCTTGGAGTATATCAAGATCTTAAAGTGTAATGCTATTAACATTTCGCAGCAAAGAAAAGCCTTGCAATTACTGTGCGACTACGTCAACCGAAACATTTTGTAAGAAGTTAGCCAATCAGAAAGCGAGTACAGCATAAAGGATCTTGACTTTCTTGATATCTCAGGCCGATCTCAGGCCTCGAAATATTCGCTTTTCTCTAAAAATTGTGAAAATTATGAGCAAAAATCACTTCAAAAATTACTCCTCGCCAAAAATGGTTCAGGTATTAAATTTCCATAATGGTTTGAATCTCTGAATGACATGAACTTTTTACGGGAAGGCCCGGGTTGACGTAGTCGCACAGCAAGTTGTATTATCAAATGGCATTGCTGGGAACTGTTTTGGTATGTTTTTGCTGGCAAATATTCTCCTGGCAAAAGGGCATATATATTTACAAGGAGATCAGAAAAGACTTGCAGCTTTGCTCTACACGCCACGAAAGGACCAAATGCGCTGTTTGAACGCATTTAACCGAGGGGATGGTTGTGTGGCCTGCCGTCTCCACGCTTTCCTGGGGGAGATTTTTGTGCAGGTGGTGATACAAGTGAAGGTAATGTGAACGATTGAAATAATATACACCTTTGTTGGTTTGTTATATCGGCACCTTTAGCACGGTTTCAAAATGTAACAGTGGCATGGAAGAAGAATTTTAATCCCCCAGTTAGAAAGAGAAACGTGTGGTGAATTTTAAAAGTTGTGAATAAACCTTTTGGTAGGCACGAGTGGTAATCTCGAGTTCAGCAATCAAGCAAGAGTGAAAGTCGATTATGTCTACGAATAGAACATTTACGCATCAAGTATTCCTAGAAGGTAGTTGAACTGAGCCCCGACGTAGTCACTGTCAATGCTCATTATCTAGCGCAAATGTTAATTATGTGCCTTGTAACGGCATAGAGGGCGGAACAACGTTTTGTATTAACACTTTCTTTCTGATTTAGTATATTTTGTTTATGTTGTTGTGAAACCTCGAGTAGTTTTTGGTTTTGTGTATTTGTGGTTCGAACTTGGAACCAACCAAGTCATTTCGTTGGATAAAGTAAACGCGACTGCATCGCGAGTTACATAACCACCAGCTGCTACATACCATATTAAAGTACTGTAATAATAATAATACGTTCTAGGAGCATTATACAAGCTCAATGCTCTTACAATAAAATACAAATTTCTAAGTAAGCTATAATATATAGATAAGATAAAAAATAGTAAAATAATTAGGACAATCTCGTAAGTTGTTTAAATATAAAAGTCTTAAGTTTTGCACCTAGCACCTTGAACCTCAGCTTAGTTCCAGGTATTAAACGGACAGCTAGTTTGTCATAGTTGCTTCTGAGGACTGCAGAAATGGGGACGGTTCTTGCGTTGACGAAAAGTATTTTGCAAGACTGTACGAGACTAAATAAAAGCTATACGCAACTCATAAGAGACGTTCCTTGGCGGGTTTCCTTGGCTTGACATAAGTGTCATATTGGTGGTCAAAAGTGTCCTAGACAGGAAACATTTTAGAGGAGCTAATGGTCACGCCAATATTTCTTCCATACAGGATTTCTTCTGTACATATTAAAAACGAAAAGTTATGGGATATTGGTTCCGACAAGGAAACCACTGCTCGCAGGCATAGCCACCGCGAGCGAGTACCCAACCCACTCGCCAAACCCCCGCTCTGTCCCCCGCCCACCGCAAATATATCCAGACAGAGATGGTTGTTTCTGATTATGACGATCAATATTGCTAAAGTTATAAGTTGAATTTTCATCGGACTTTAAGTAGAATCCCAATGATGTTTGCTTGTTGTATTCCGAATTCGCTCAAATCAAGCGAGTGCTTCATGGATGTGCTTCCTGTGTAACTGACGTTCAAGGGAAGCACACTTAGTATAGCGTTTCCTGTTACATAATGTCGGCCCTCACTGCTGTGTGGCATGTACGCGTGCTCTAGTGTGCTTATGTAATAATGCAAAACGATAACAGGCGCTTTTGAAAGCTAGTAATAGCATAAGATAGGGAATACATGGACGCGCGGAGAGTTGCCTTCGAGGTTTTAAATTTTGTTACATTTTATATAAACATGGTCAATACTATTTTTGATTCACGATGACGGGCGGTAGTGGGCGACTTAAATACTTTTACTATAAGCTTTGAGTCACCTTTCGACTTACATTTTACTATATACAACGTCTGTTACAGGTTCGCCTTTGAATCCAGCTTCGGTGTATATTTGTACGAGTTTTTCATATGTTTTAAATAAGAAACATCATTACACAATACGCGGCCATGAGATACCTTCTGTTTATTGTCTGATAGATTATATTTAATTGAAATTTTTTTTTCTTGCCATATTCCATAAAAAACCCAGAAGCTTATCTGGTATTCATCTATTCGCAGTAAATATTAGAGAAAGCCTACTACAATTAAACGTTGTTCTTGCGCGTTTTCAAGTCAAAAACTTAACTAAAAAAGCACACTTAAACTACTGGTGCGAGAATATTCGTACGACTCGCTTCAAAAAGAACTTGAAGATGAAGCAGTTTCGAACGAAAGAAAAGGCTTTGGCAGCAAAATTAATTAAAGAAGAAAATGTGAATATGCAGGTAAGCTTTAAATTTAGTTTGGGATTCTGGTTTTGTGTGACACAATTTCCCATTGAAAAAAAGTATCACATCAGTATCTTGCTTCTTCGATACGGTATACGTTATGTTCTTTACACTATACTATGGCCTAAATGCAGCACCATCAAAACTTTGCAAGACATTGTTTACCACCGTATGCATTGCTACGCGACCTCAAAATTTACTGTTGGGCGATTGGCGATTATACGCAAGAAAGCTGTTGTCAATTTTCTTGAACCAGAAGTAGCCGAATCCAGCGTTTTGGTTTGATTGACAGCTAGAAATCGCCCATCGCAACATTGAATTTTGAGGTCGCGTAGCAGTGCATACAGTGGTAATAATTCAATGTACTTGTGCTTGCATACAATAACCCATAAATTAATTATATTTTGGATTTCTGCTTGGCTTGCTTTGATTCACACAGCAACTCCCTTCATGTATTCCGATATAATAAATTCAAAATAAATGCTACATTTTATGCTGGGGCAGCTTAGAAATATTTTAGTTTACTCCTTTTGTAAAACCAAAATTTGATATGAAATTGTGCTTCGCTTGCCTTGATTCACACAGCAACTCCCTTTGACTATTAAAAATAAAATAATCCATAAATTAATTACATTTTTGATTTGTGCTTGGCTTGCAGTGATTCACACAGCAACGTCCCTTGATTATTGAAAAGAATTTTAATTTATTCCAATTTAATAAATTCAAAATGAATGCTGCATTTTATGCTTGACGTGCACAGCAACTCCCTTTTCGACTATAGTTATAAGGTATTGTCTAGAGCAGATAGTTACCAGGAGCTGTAGCAGAGTGATGGTGCCGAAAGAGACTGGAGCTGGGGAAGTCGGATCTCAAGGTGTTTACAGACTGGTTAGAGAAGGAATTGAAGATAAAAGAGTTGACTTTCGGCAATCTCCCCTAAGGAGAAACGGGACGGCAACAAGTCGAAGCCAAACGCACAGCGCCCTTGCATCACCTCTTGTCCGAGAACCAGAGAAGCGTAAGGTCCCCCTATGTCCCATTTGTGAAGGTAACCACAGTACGGTAGCTAATAGTACCTGGAAAACAGCAGAGACGAACGGGAAGTGAAAAAGTGAAAAAGCATAGACTCTGTTTCCGTTGCCTAGAGAAAGCTCACACAAGATGGAAGTGCCCAGTTAAGAAGGTTGCGGAGTGGGAGATTGCGACCGGAGACATCATTCACAGCTACACCAAAATCCCAAACCTGAAGAAAAAACGATACCAGTAACGTTGATCGGCCAAAATGAAAAAATACGAAGGGTGTACGCATTCCTGGATGGAGGATCCGGATCATCCTACATAGCAGAAGACCTGGTAGATGAGTTGGGACTGCAGGCTACGAATGAACCTTTACGGGTGTCTGTATTTGGTGCTGGGACGATAGTAACGGAAAGTAAACTCGTTCAGTTGCAACTGGAAAGCATGAATGAGGCAACAAAGCACACAGTACGTATGTGGATCACGCTCAAGATCTCGGCTGATGAAATCGCCTGATTGGACTGAGTTAAAAGTGGAATGGCAACATTTGGAATGGCGAAGCCAGTAGCGGAATGGCGAAGCCAGTAGCGGAATGGCGAAGCCAGTAGCGGAATGGCGAAGCCAGTAGGCCGAGGCGAAGTGGCCAGATTGGCAGTGATTGTTACCAAGGGTTGCGGCTACCTAGAGAACACCGAGTAAATAGGTCAGAAGAACCAATCGGAGTGCAGACACCTCTCGGGTGGACCCTAATTGGACGAATTCCGAATGACGGCGAAGAGAATCTGGAAAGTGCGCATGCGTATACACATCAAGCGTCTGTCCAGTCAGAAGACAAGCTGATGAAGGAGCTCTGGGACGCAGATCTTCTAGAAAGGGATCCGAAGGAACATGTGATCACACCGAAAGAGGAGATTGCGATAAGCAAGGTGGAGAGCTCCAAGCGTTACGTAGATGGCCGGTATGTGGTAGCGATACCGTGCATGACGAGCCACCGCTCCCAGAAAACAAGCAAACAGCTATGGGCAGACTCGTCTCTTTAGAGAAGCAACTAAAGAAGCGCCCACACATTGCTGAGAAGTACAAGGAAGTACAAGCAAATGTGGAAAAGGTATATGTCAGAAAGGTAGACCCTGATGAGTTTTATCTAGCCCATTTTTCCAGTCGTGAAAGTGAGTCACCAGACAAGTAAGGTGCGCATTGGTTTAGCTAACCTTTGGAGACAGAGCCTCGCAGTTTTTCCAAAGTTCGTTGTAAGGAAACATGCAGAGGAAAACGCGGAACGTTTCCCGCGTAGCTGTGCCGATCGTCTTCGATGGACGATATAATGACGAGTTCGAATTCAGAGCTAGAGAAGTTAGAGAAGAGCTCGTCACACTTGCCATACCGCTGGTTTCAAGGTCAGGAAGTGGTGCAGTAACAGACTTGAAGTGATAAAGGACGCACCCGCTGAAGATCTCGTTTCAAAGTTCAATATCGAGACTTCAGAAAATGTATGAAGACGCTTGGCGTGCAATGGAACGCGGACACTGGTAAGTCTGGTTTCGATCTGAACGCTTCGGATGACTTGACGTACACGAAACGTGGATTCCTGAATAAACTTGCGTGATTTGATAAACGTTATTTGATCTCCTACAGATGCTAGCACCGTTCATCATTCGAGGGAAGATGGTGCTCCAAGAGATTTGGTTACTTGGTCTGGACTGGGATGAAGATTTTCCAGAAGGTCTTAAGAAGAACTGTCAAGAGTGGTTTAGACAGTTTTCGTGCAGTTGCCGAGATGCCTTCGCGATGACAAGAAGGTAGCCAACACCCAACTTCACACCATGACAGACGCATCCGAGTTGGCGTATGCCGCGGTCTTCTACCTGAGGACGGAGTATGAAGACGGCGAGGTTACGGTCCGAATTGCCGCAGCAAGGCCAAAGTTGCATCTACCAAGGCCGTGAACATTCCACGCCTCGACCTGATGGCTGCAGTCCTGGGCCAAAGGCTATAAGAAAAAGTTTCTCTTTTGGATGGATATGGACGTGATATACTGTATACTCCCATATTTTTTGTTCGGGGATTTTCGTCGTATCTTTTAGGGGTTAAAATCACGGTGGTTTTGTCTGTTTTAGGGGTGATCTTGATCTTCGATAAATTATAGGAAGATTGGTATCGTTTAGGGCCGAAACTGTGTCCAAATTGTTTTTCCCATGATGCTACTTCTATAATAAAACCGTGTAAGAAAGAGAGATTATTCGACGAGAAGACGATAAATTAGAAACAAACACGAGCTGGGGGAGCTTCTGGAAGAGGCTGACAAAGAGAAGGTTGTCCATTATGCTGCGAGTCAAGGCATTAATTGGAATTGGAACCCACCCTTTGGTTCACACTTCGGAGGAGTCTTTGAGTCACTCATTAACGATGCGAAAAGAGTGCTGAAAGCGATCGTCGGTACTGCGGGTTTGACTGACGATGAGCTAAAGGCGGAAGGGCTCGTGAACTCTCGTCCGCTTACGTACGAAGGGATGGATCCGCGGGACAAACCTATGCTGACGCCTAATCATTTCCTGATTGGTCAGATCGGGGGTCAGCTGGCCCCCAAGATGTCTGGACGAGTCTCCAGCGATTCCTCGGGTTGTACGCCAAATCGTCAGAGTCTCATGAGTACGTACTGGTGGCTGTACAGGCGCGAGGTTCTTGCAGCGCTGAACACAAGGAAAACGTGGGCGGAGGAACGCAATAAACCTCAAGCTTGGAGATGTGGTTCTTGTGATCGAGCAGAACGCTCCAAGGGGAAGTTGGCCGCTAGGAAGGATCGAGAAGTGTTCCCTGACGAGGAGGGATGCGTGCGAGCCGTCGAGGTCAAGTGCAAAGGCCACACATTCGTTAGGCCTGTAGTCAGGGTGTGCCCCTTGAACATTTCATAGAGTGGGCCGCACCCGCTTTTGAAGAGGGAGGATGTTGGCACGGAATACCTGTGGTTGTGTAACCCCGGGGTCCTCGGCAGGGGAGAAGAAGTTGGACACATGGCGCATGGCAGAAAGAAGAAGTCATGTAAGCCGGTCGTAGAAGTTTTGAGTTAATAAAAGCAGAAAAATCGACGAGTGGAGGTGTTAGTCGTTCCATTTGTCTTTGAAATGAAACAAAAACTTGAACGATTGCTAATAACAAGTAGGACTTATGTTTCGATGTGGATTTGATATAAGAAAAAAAAAACAGGAAGAGTGAATTAGCACTCCCTTTAGTTGTGAGGTTGGCGTGGTTTGGCTACGAGTGGCTTTAAAGTTGTTCAGTTTCAAGAAAATGACATTTTTCCAGATGTACGTTTGATTGAGCAAGCTGTCAAACTTAAATACTATACACAGAATATGGATGGATTATATTCTTATTTCTATGTTTTACAATGGAACAAGATTAAGATGAATTATACCAAACTCTTCGAAGCTCTTCGATCGACTTTAGTTGACATTTGCAGAAAGTCGTCCAGAGGCACACGTTTTAATTAAACCACTGGTACAGTGGAGATTTCAGTATGTACAGGTTTGAGTATGTGATTTTCAGTTCTGATGGTATGGTTTAGTTATGCTAAGTTGCTTGATTAAAAGTATCTTTCAAGTTCACGAGGCTCTTGTTTAATAAAACTCCAGAGTGCGATTCTTTATCAATCATACTCGATACTTTTCCCTCTCTCTCAGAGTTTCTGGAAATATCTTTTTAAACTGAAAAAAAAAATTAGCAGCAAAGCTGCTTTTTGTTTTATTTTGTTTATAAATTTCTTGTTTATCAAGTAAAGGAAAATGTCAAATTTCGAGTCGTGAAAATTGTAAACAAAGTCACAAATCTGATACGCGATCCGGACCAATTGTCATGGTTATGTTTTTTTATAAGTAATACGGCAGAATGCTGAAGGGAAGGAATAAAGCCCAGGGGGGGTACTCGGGTATAAACATGACGGGGGGGTCCGACGTATTTTTTTGGGTATGAAATTTGTAGTAAAAGTATTTTTTGGGGGGGGGTTGAAATTCTACCAGGTATTTTTTTGAGTGTTGAAAAATCCGCGGGTATTTTTTGGGGTTAAAACTTCTGACAGCAGGCTAGTTGATCATCAAGATACTGCCATAAGCCGAAACATATAATGGGACAGGCATCATGTGTAGTGCTGGTACTAAATAGCCTTTTTAGGCTAACATAGTTTGGTATTTTTTTGGGTATCAAATTTTGGGAGCAGGTATTTTTTGGGTATAAAATTTATGACTCAGGTGTTTTTTTGGGTATGAAATTTGGAACTCGGTCGGACCCCCCCCCCCCCCCCCCCGTCATTTTTATATCCGAGTACCCCCCCTGGGGAATAAAGTCACCCTTGTATTTGCATTTCTTGATTGAGCTGCATACTGTGCTTCTTCAAAACTAGTTTTACAACTGGCATTCTATTGTTTTATTTTATTGATTTTTTACCAGTCTTACTTCACACTAGCAAGCCAGCACGAATGGTTCACGAGCAGTCCGGAATCCTACGATGACAAAGCAAGAGGTGGATGAGTCATGCAACAGGCGGATATCTTGTGATGTCAATTTTTAAATATTTTAAGCAATAGTGAAAATCAGCAAGCGTAAAGAATTGTTCTGAATTTCAATAGCGCCTGGCGAATGAACCGTAATTAGAATGTTTTACGTTCCTCATTCGATTTATGAGCGTATTGCGGGAAGTTTAATCTACAGAGAACATGTGGGCTAATGAGCTTCTTGCCACCAAAGAAATTCAAGGGTTTTGAGAAAGCCTCTTTGCTCTTGAAAAATTGCTGGAGATCAAATAATTACTATTCTGAAGAACGTATTAGCGTTTTCATAACGTTTTGAGGCTCTGTGAAGGATTTTACAAATGAGTGGAATGATGTGTGGCAAAAGGCTCATTAGCCCACACTTTCTCTCATTTCTCTCTTTAGCTTCGCCGTTACAACTGAATGTACAACCTTCAAATTTTATGAGTAGGTTTTATTGATATTCAGCGATGATTATTTTTTATCTCCTTCAAACATTCTGAATCTAGACCCTGCTTATGCAAATCAGTTCAGAGTATAAACAAAGGATCCTCCTATATGATGGGCACCGCAAACCGAAAATTTCCTCTGTCTCGGCCAGGAGTCGAACCCGGACCACAGCGGTGAGAGACCCAGCGCCGTAACCCTGAGCCAACCTTACTTCCCTGTGGCTGTGAAGACCATATAATGCATGTAGGTAATTTTTTAGATATAGATATTTATTTTAGTCATCATGCCAATAATGTTTTAGAATAGTCCAGTTTCGAGTTCTCTAATCTACCGCCGCTGACTTGGCATCAACGGCGCAAAAATACAGTGGGAGTCTCGATTTGAACCTGAAAGTTGCGAATACCAACGAGTCCAAAACGTTTTGTCTATTGTCTCCAGCTCAAGCTCAAGTTTTGTGTATTGTCTCAAGCTTCATCAGTTTCTCGTCTGTATTCACAACTTTTTCTACTTTAAACTGAGGCTCCCGCTGTATTTATGCGCCGTCGATGCCTATTAAGCGGTGAGTAGATAATTCGAAACTGGACTATTGTCATACAAAAACCAAACAATTCAATCTATCTGAATCAATGAAGAAATAGATTTAATCAATTTATCAAATCTGTTATTACATTATTCCTAATTCATAGCAATTCCTAGAACTTATTTCGAGACCTTTTTCTGTCCTGTATCAAGTTTCCCTTATTTCTAGGAATTTCCTAGCAACCCCCTCCCCGCAACCTCGGGAAAGGTAGTATGGGGGGGATTAATTGGGGCTTTGGCATATTGTTTTGCCCAGTGCCCAAATTTAAAAGAATCCTTTCCATTGTTTCTCTTGTTTACTTTTTGCAAAACAGGAAATCGCCAGCAGACAAGTTAAAAAGGCCTAAATCGATTAAAATCTGCATAAATTTAAGTCTGCATTCCATATACACCTATTTCAGGGGTGCGCATGTCACAACTAGGCTTGTACAACTAGAGAGGCCCGTAGAGCCTGTAGAGGCGTGTAGAGCTTGCAGAGGCTTGTAGAGGTTGCAGAGGATTGTAGAACTCGTAGAGTGTTGTACATCTTGTAGAGTGTTGTAGAGCTTGTAGAGTGTTGTAGAGCCTATAGAGGATTGTAGAGCCTGTAGAGGGTTGTAGGGCTTTGTTAGAGCGTTGTAGAGCTTGTAGAGCTTAGTTGTAGAGGGTTGTAGGAGCTAATAGTAGCTTAGTTGTAGAGGGTTGTAGGAGATATCATACGCTTGTAGGAGATATCATTCACCTCTATGCTGATGACATTCATATCTACTCTTCTTTCTGCTTTGATGATGAAGATGACTACTACTAAACACTGACATCAAGTCTTGGGGCTTTGGCATATTGTTTTGCCCAGTGCCCAAATTAAAAAAAATAATCCTTTCCATTATTTCTCTTGTTTACTAACATACATTTGTATTTTCGATATCGACAAATGAATGGCGCTAAATGAGTTGAAACTGAATAAAGATAAAACTGAACTCCTCTTATTGGCCACTCTCTCGCAGCTCTCTTACTCTTGATTACCTCACTCTTGGAAATGATAGCGTATTTCCAGTCACGAAAGCTCGCAACATCGGTGTTATTTTTGATTCCACGGTGTCATTGGTAATTCACATCAATACTATAATAAAATCAGCCTTCTACCATTTGAGAAGTATAGCTAAAGTCAGGAAGTTTCTTTCCCTAGAGACTTCTAAAATCCTCGTTCAGTCTTTTCGTTTGCTCTAACTTGACCACTGCAATGCGCTACCTTACGGCCTTCCAAAATCTTTGATCGACAAGCTCCAGAGTGTGCAAAATGCTGCTGCTGGGGTCATTGCTAGAGTCGGCAAGTACGAGCACATAAGTCCTGTTTTGCAACAATTACACTGGCTCCCGGTGGAGTACAGAATAATTTTCAAAGTAAATCTTCTCACATTTAAATGTCTTAATGGTCTTGCTCCGTCATATCTCAATGAACTACTTGAAGTTTATAAACCCCAAGATCACTTCGCTCTTTAGCTGGTCCACCCAGATTGAAATATGGGTTGAGATCGTTTGCAGCACATGCTCTGTGACTTTGGAACGATCTACCCAACGATGTAAAATTAGCTGATTCTCTTTCCGAATTCAAGACCATGCTAAAATCCTATCTTTTCAGACGAGCATTTGACCTGTAACTTGTCTCCACCTTTTCTGTCCCCCTGCACTTTCATTGACATCCCGTGGCAGCGGTCCACTTAACTGCGTGAATGCTGTCATTGGATGTCATTGTTAATGCTTCCACCATACCAGTAATATAGTAGGGACCGCTTTTTTTAGGGGGAATACTAATTAGTGAGGGGGAATATATAATGAGCTTGATGACGTCATGATCTATGTTTAGCCTTTTTACGGTCACGTCAGAGTCACGACAGGAATGTTGTGGTGGAGGTCAAAGGTCACGTCAGAGTCACGTCAGAAATGTTGAGGCGGAGGTCAGGAATGTGAAGAATGTAGTGTATCAGGTTACCTGGGGATATACGCTACTAGGGGTATCAGGTTTCCTATAGTTATGTGGATATACGCCCCACATTTATACGTCTCACTTTATACGCCCACATTTATACGCCCCACATTTATACCCCCTCCTTTTTTCAAGTAAGGGAGATAACCTCCCCCTCCCTCCCTTTTTTCAAACAAGGGGGTTCCCTCCCCCTCCCTTCCTTTCTTCAAAGGAAGGAAAAATGGGGTTTGACGAGTACGAAAATGTATACATTTTTCGAGCAAAAAGCGAAAACGAGGCTAAAGCGCAGCGAAGCGTGGAAACCTTTTGGTTACCCCATGGTTACCCTATGGTTACCCTTTGGTTACCCTTTGTTTACCCCGTGGTTACCCCGTAGTTATAAATGTTCCTCCGTAAAGGGTTCTAAAATGGTTCTACCGACGCACAAAATAAACAGTCTAACATAGACTAACATAGTCTAACATAGACTAACATAGTCTACCATAGTCTAACATAGACTAACATAGTCTAACATAGACTAACATAGTCTAACATAGTCTAACATAGACTAACATAGTCTAACATAGACTAACATAGTCTAACATAGACTAACATAGTCTAACATAGTCTAGCATAGACTAGCTACATAGTCTAACATAGACTAGCTACACAGTCTAATATAGACTAGCAAATGTCCCTCCGTAAAGGGTTCGAGGACCTTGCGGCCACTGCGGGCGTTGACGGGCGCTGTAGCGGGCGTTGCAGTGGGCGTGACGGGCGCTGTAGTGGGCGTGACGGGCGTTGACGGGCGCTGTAGCAAGCGCTATAGCGGGCGTTGTAGCGGGCGTTGTAGCGGGCGTTGTAGCGGGCGTGACGGGCGATGTTAGTCTATGTTAGACTATGCTAGTCTATGTTAGACTATGTTAGTCTATGTTAGACTATTTTAGTCTATGTTAGACTATGTTAGACTATGTTAGTCTATGTTAGACTATGTTAGTCTATGTTAGACTGTTTATTTTGGGCGTCGGTAGAACCCTTTTATAACCCTTTACGGAGGGACATTTATAACTACGGGGTAACCACGGGGTAACCAAAGGGTAACCATAGGGTAACCATGGGGTAACCAAAGGGTTTCCACGCTTCGCTGCGCTTTAGCCTCGTTTTCGTTTTTTGCTCGAAAAATGTATACATTTTCGTACTCGTAAAACCCCATTTTCCCTTCTTTTGAAAAAAGGAAGGGAGGGGGAGGGTACCCCCTTGTTTCTAAAAAGGAAGGGAGGGGGAGGTTATCTCCCTTACTTGAAAAAAGTAGGCCCGCGGGATGTATTTGGGTTATTGCCGAGAATCGAGGTAATTAACGGACTTAGTTTACAGTTGACAAGCGGCCTTTTGTAAAAGCGCAACTCATTAAAGCGCTGTTATTTTGGTCGGTACGTAGCTGCTTAAAGCTCCCCTCTGGTTGGATAATACAACAGTACCCTATACCCCAACACAAAGAACGAGGATAATAGACTAGAGACCAAAGAACTCCTTTGTAGAACGAAAATAATAGAGACAAAAGCAACTACGTCCTCACTGGTTATTTTCGTTTGTACCACGCACTGACAGTTACAGCTACTACAGCTCAATTTGCATAACGTTGTGGAGCTGATTCAAGTTGGCGATTCAAGTTGGCAAGTTTCAGGTATTTTGCGCTCGTTGGTTGCTCTCTACGATTAGATATGCAATTAACCTGGGCATGATTTTATCTGTATTTTCAGGTTTACGTCTTAAACACACTCTATGGCAAGGAGACCAAGCAAGTAGACTGGACAAACGCTTCTCAATTATTGTTCAAGTGAAGGCGTTCTCGGAAATCGTGTTTTGTGGCGTTCGCATAAAGGATAATCAGGAGCAAATATTTGTTATAGACATTATAGATTAATATTTGTTATAGTCATTATAGATGCATAAACTGAGATTATTGGATGTTTTTTTCTCGGGGTAAGTGTATGGATTTGAATTCACTAGTTAAATGTTTGGGTTGATATTGAATTAGTCATTGTGAAAGGGGCACTGTCATGATATATCATGAATTTGGTCCAAACTTGGGGTCAATTTGAATAGCTTAAATGCAGTCAAACTCGCTAGAAATCAACAAAATAATCGTCTACGTTTTTTAACTAACCTTTCAGCTGCTAGATCAATACAAATTTGGAGTATTTTCGTGAATAATCGAGCGGATGGAATTGGATTGCTAATTGGCATTTTTGATTTTCGAACAGGCTGAACAAGTTTCTTTTTCTTTCTAAGACTAATTTGAAACATAATATAGGTTCGGAGTTGTTTCTGTAGAACACTGGTCTTATTTTAAAACATTTTGATGAAACAACCGTGACAGTGCCCCTTGAAGTAGGTAAAAATGGCTTATTGTGTGGTTCCAGAAATTATCCATAGGAAGGATAATAGGAAGGGATATCTTTTCCATGCAAATACTGTATTTTTCTTCGGAAATTCCAGAGAGGTGGAATGAGTCCATAATGAATCCATAATGAGCCATATACTTACCTATTAATCCATAATGAGCCATATATTTACCTAGAAATTCAATTCAATTCTATCGACCCCAACCTTTCCCTGGAGAATTCAAATCCCTCCCCGACTTTTAGTTTGTTGAGAGTCATTATCCGAGTTAATACCCTACGAATAACAATGGAAACCGCGTCAACTGTAAACTAAGTAACCTGATACCCCTAGTGGCGTATAAATGTGAGACGTATAAATGTGGGGCGTATAAATGTGGGCGTATAAATGTGGGCGTATAAAGTGAGACGTATAAATGTGGGGCGTATATCCACATAACTATAGGAAACCTGATACCCCTAGTAGCATATATCCCCATAACTACAGGTAACCTGACACACTGCATTCTTCACATTCCTGACCTCCGCCTCAACATTTCTGACGTGATTCTGACGTGACCGGAAAAAGGCTAAACATAGATCATGACGTCTTCAAGCTCATTATATATTCCCCCTCACTAATTAGTATTCCCCCTAAAAAAAGCGCTAATTCGGTCCCTACTATACTACTCATACCTTTTCGTATTTAGATTTCACCGCATTCGCATTGTGTTTTTACATTTATTGCTTTTCTTATTTTGCTTTTACTATTTTTATACTTTCCATCCTGCGATTGTTTTTAATCTTTTGTGTAGAGCCTGTATAGAGGCTTGTAAACCTTGTAGAGGATTGTAGAAAACTGTACATGCTTTTAGAGGAAAAACTAGATAGATAAAATCAGTTTTATGTACCTAACTATTGATGGCCACGGGGCGGTAACGAGGCTTAGAGCTTGTAGAGACTGTACAGCTCTACAGCAGAAGCTATACCCCTGCCAGGCCCGACCCAAATCTTGCATGGTCTGTAAAGCTAGTGATAAAACAAATTTAATTGGCTAGAAAAAAAACATTCTTAAAATAATTTGCCAAAATTCCTTGTCAATAGGGCATTACAAGGAGAGAAACGCCCCTATTTATGAGCCTTGCATTCAACAAACCATTGCTCCCTGAAAAAACACTACCCCTCTCTTTTTAACCCAAACTATATATAACTGATTGAGGCAACTTCAGTCGTTCACACTTAGGAGGGGCCGTTTACGCGGCAGGTGATAGAAGAAAATAAGATTTCATAAAGAAGGCCGGCGGAAAAAGTTGCTCTTCTACTTGACTGAAGCACTTCGTGTAATCAAATGCCTTAAAAGGTTTTGATAGTGAAATCACAAAGTATTGTAGGTCAAGAAACCATATTCATAGTAGTGGTATACATAATATTTTAAAGTATTATTTAATTGTTAAAACAATTGGATTCTCGCGCAATCACGAATAAATATAAAATAAATAATATTGTTCTACAATCATATCTGGTGCTACTTCTTCCTCTTCTGATATCTGCGAGAAGTTTGAGGAATTGAGCGCTTTTCACTGTTCTCTCACTCTCCGTTCAGTAGCCTCTCTGCTTAAAACGTGTTTATTTTAAAGGTTTTAGAAAGTAGCTTTTTCGCTACTCATTATCTATTACGTGATAGTTAGTAAGGAGGGGAGCCAATCAGATTGCAGCATTCGTTATTATATGCTTGTGGATTGCTTTACTAGCCTACCCTATGAGTCTCAGAATTACCTTTGATTTGCTGTCCAATCTTGTATTATCAATTTATGGTTGTATGTTATGAGACAATTCAAACACCAGACCAGTTCGTTTCAAGTGACATGTCCCACTGTGGACCAGGTGCACTGTTCCCTTGCTATTTATGCGCTATCGCTTTGCTAGTATACCACCAACCAATGGAATCATTGTTAGCCGAGCAAACTTTGCTTCGCTCGCTTCTTCAAGCTTTTTGGCGCTTAATTTTTTCGATCTTAATCGTAATGTTTTCTATTGGTTCCGCCAATAAAACTCGGGATTTTAATTGGGTTGTTGAGTTGCAAATACGTTTTGCACTATAGATAAGAACATTAGCTTGTTATACAAGTAAAATACTTTAAATGTGATTTCGAATAAATGTTTTTTTAAATGAAAACACGCCCTGGCCGAATTAAGTTTTGCACTCCTTACGCGCCTCAGCAGAGGAAATTTTTATACATTGTTATATATTAGCAGAGAATTATATGAAATGAGTTTCAATATCCAATTGAACGATTCGGAAATTTCACACACACCTTTTATGTGTATATGAATGTCCTTGCCTTCTCACTGCTCACTTGAAGGAATGGGAAATTCCAGCTCCTTTTCCTCGCACATTTCGTTTAGCCTGCAAGTTGATCGGACAGCGATCGCCAATTTGCAGCATTAAACTGCACCAAGCGTGCCGAGTTACATCCTCCCCAACACAATTCACCTTGGAGAGCAGATGGCGAGGGCGAAGTGAAAAACTCAGACGAGCCAATCAAGAGCGCCCAAAAAAACTACTGTAATTAAATAATTATCTTGGATTTGAAAACATCAAGCTTTTAACTATTGCGTAATTACAATGTCTTATGAGTGCACTTCCGCATGATATAGTTGAATGTCATTAGTGTCTGGTTGGATTAGTGAAGTCTTTCATAGAGATTTGAGACAATTTAGATAAACATAAGATGGGGCAAATTGCGACCTTTCTTGTGGAGGAAAAACCGAGATAAGTATAATGGTGTGGCGGTTTGTGACCTTGATTTTTTTTAATTATCGGTAAGAAATTGTTCTGCATTGCATTTGTCTCAAAAGCTTGTGAAGTTGTACAAATTGAAACCAAGTATGTTGTCAGCTCCAGTGCTGCCGTTCGGTTGTGATAGTGTAACAATGAACCCATTCTGGCCCTTTTGAGTCTATTTTGAGGCACGACCTTTGCCCTGTGAAATGTTGGCCGTTGTTGTCAGTAAGGCCCAACGAAATACAACGAAATACAAATGAACCTATCGTTTTTTATTAGGAATATTCATGAAAATATAATAGTTAATCTAATCCCTCTAATTTGTATGGCTTGTAATTTGTATGGCTTTTCTAGCTATCGGCGTACCCGAAAATAATAGGGGTTTAAAGTAGGTCTTCCAAAGTGATAACAACTCAAAACAACCAAAATCTAGTACGTTTTTGCCAATTTCGCAAATTCTAGGAAACCTTAAGGAACATCATATGAAAATGTAAGCACGAGAAGCCTCAAACTTTCGTTGTTTGCCTCAGTATTTGCTACTGTTAACAAGTGCATTTTCATAAACCTTTCTTATGTGAAAGGGGCGAAAGAACATCAAACCAACAGCCTTGATTTTGTGTGAACGGGTCAGTCAGTCAAATCCATTTATTTGGCCGATTCCTAGCTATTTATAGCTATTTTATAGTGTCATGTCCAAGAAGACAGTACGTGAGGCAAAACATTTCTTAGTTGCCTAGCTATAAAAACACTGGATTGCTTAATTTGCCCAACTGAAAATAGCACAACACTTCAGAAGCACAGAAAGACCGTCATATTACAGTCTTTTGTGCTTTTATTTATGGTCTCTTGTCGCGCCAGTATTCATGCCATGGCGGAGAGCTAACCATTTTGGAAAAATGACAAAACTTGACCCCTGCTCACTTCCATTCGCCCCCCTTCCACTACATTGTCGTTTTCTCAAATTTAGCCTCTTTAAAAATAGATCACCTGTTCCCTAAAATAATTCCAATGTTGTTTCCCAACACTAAAAACTGAGTCAAAAGTCCCCCTTGTTCCCTTGCTCACTTAAACCCCTGGAAAAGGCTCATCTTTCTCGCCCTAGGGTCCACAGGACGTTAGAGGAAACCGAGATCTTTATCAAATAAGATGATTACGCTGGAAGCCTAACGATTGCCTGCCGGGGCATTCTGATATTCGCTCTAACCATTTTATAGTCTGGAAGCCAAGCAGTTCTGCCAAAGTCATTGTTATAAACTGGAGCGCGTGAAATTCCTATTTGCACGTTTTATCTCAATAACATTATAAAATATAATCAATATTTACTGATATACCCAAATATGCATAATGTCCTCCACTGGGATCCAACTAAAGTTAGTACCTTTGGGATTGATGCTTCTCTTTTCTGGTCATTTTCTATTCATTAAGTGGAGGGTTGAAGGTTCAAACGCAAGAGAGCCGCACCCTGTCTACAAATGTCTAATTGAAAAGAAGAGCTTGAAGTCTCAATTTTTCGAGAAGAAACTAACACTACCTACGCTTTTTTTGCTTTTTCATACAGCATGATAGCTAAACTCGACTAATCGATAGCCTCGAATTTACAACGCAGGGTGACCGCGCGAACCCTAAGAGTGACTCTTTATCTACTGGAAGTAACAGCTTGCAAAATATTCTAAGCTCCTTGTGGAGTACGTGCCTGTTTGTGTGCAAGGGGCATATATTGATTCAAAAGTTTCTACAGTCCAGATGCCTGACGAAGGCTATTTTTCGTTATTTTAAAATAACCTTCCGCTGAGAGCCTAAAGCTAGTTGAAGGAACATGTAAAAAATCATGACTTAGAAGACCGAGAGAGAAAACAAAGCGAGCGGAGTATCAAACAATCAAAGACCTCCAAAACGCAAAATTTGCTTCAAACGATGATCGTTGTTGCATAACTAAGTAGAAGCTGTTGAATTTACATAGTCATGTGAACTAACGAACGGTCCAAGCCAGAACTGTGAGAACACTGGACTTCAGTAGGTTTAGGCGACCAATAAAAAAGCGCGGAACCTGCACATTTAGACGTGCGTTAGGATATACAGTTCGTATATCCTAAAAGCGCACCAATTTATGAAATGGTTTTGAAGCTGCAAAAACTTGGTGATAGGTACCCTATGACATTAATTCCACCAACATAAAGTGAAGTGCATTCAGCCAACAGTATGTGAAATCATTGATCTAGCGTACACGAAAGACTGCCAGTTCTAGAAGACTTTTCTGGTCTAAAAGGGCACGATAAGCATTCTGCCCCACCGCTAAACCTCGGTTCCCCTGAGGCCACAAACGCAAAAGAAAACAAAATTAGGCGATTCATACATCTGTCCCTACCTTATATGACTATAAAACCTGGCTCTGTTTTGCGGATGTAGTAGGTCTTTTCAAGCCACCATATATCGCTACTGAGCTGAGGTTTTGTATTGTCCCAGAAAACCAAAAACATTTCACAGCTGAATCTTTGACATTTAGAGACGACAAGCCGCTAGACATTAGAATACTTGTCATATGTTTGTGAATGGAACTTGCGGCTGCTGCGAATATATAGAGATTGTGTTATAGCCAGTTATAGCCAGAAGCAATTTTCCTCGCGGCGAGCAGCTGCATTGCGGTTTCATGTATTTTGCTTGTTCATACATTATTGAATTGTACATCGGTATAAAAATCGCTTTAAATCGTGATTATAGAGTAATAGGGTATCTAAATGAAAACGTTACCACTGCGAATTGGTGAACATCTGAGTTTCGCCACGAATTTTTATTCGATGCATTTTAAGGTGCATTTTGTTGTAAATGAAATGGTTTTCATTCGAAAACAAGCGAAATCACAAGCCGTAATGACTGCATTGGAAGCTAAAATAATTAGCATCTTTTATTCACGGATACGTCGCCAATAAATCCATAATATGCTGATCATCTTTACCGGCATTCGGAATTCCACATTTTGCATTCTAGTTCCGTTTCTCGTTTGTTTCATATGGTGAGTGCCTGGGGCGAACCATTAATATTAAAATTATAAGCATATGACCTACATAACAAAATGCCGAAGTTTGCCGTTATGGGTCGGGGGTGGTTGTACTCCCACTAATTTTTGAGTAGGGGTGTGCCGCCGAGGTCTCCAAAAAGGTTTTAAAATAAACTGTCTTTATCACTAAATACGGTACAACTTTGATCGCGAAATGTTTTGTAAGGTAGCCATATTCAAATACATACCCTATCAGAGTCCAAACAAGCGAAAAACGTCGATCCCTATCCTACTGTAGAACTGTAAGCGTGTTAATATATAATGGTTATTGAACTGAGTGGAGTGCAATTTGGTCTGAAATCATACGCGTGATTTCAAAATCAAACGAGCGCGCGTAGCGCGAGTTTGATTTGAAATCACAAGTATGATTTCAGACCAAAATTGCACGACACGAAGTTCAATTACCACTTTATTATATCCATTTTGAAATCACATTCTAGGCCCAGAGGATTCTATCAATTTATTTTCTTGAAACCGGAAATGCCTCACAAAACATTGTATGCAAAACGAACTCATTAAGTACTTATATGCAGAAATTGTCATGTGACAAACAAAACGATTTCGATCACTCATAACCTGCAAAGTTCATTCAGAGTTGAGATCACTTTTATGTTTAAAATTACACCATACACAATTCAACAAAGTAATTTTCATTGTCTGACAAAAGGAAGGAATGCTCGTCGCTTTTATTCACGGGCACACAACGAGCACCCCCTCCTTAAATATGTTTAAACGGCTTGTTTTGGTGTTTGCTCGGGTTTCTGTTCAATAAAAATGAGTTTTAAAAGTTGCTGGGAAAAAATTATCTGTTCCTTTTTCCCAGGAGACACCTCAAGTTATATTTTCCCAGCAGAAGCTCAGCTCCAATTTTTCCCAGCCAGGAGATAAAAAATGTGATTCTAAGTCGTCCTTTGAAGAAAATAACCACGGAAAAAAGATAGAAAGATAACAATTTCCCAGCAGCGAGGAATTAATAGCAATAAACAATCGACAACAGGATTGTTTTCTTCAAGAAACGTGAAAAAAAAATTACGTAGCAGATCATTTTCAGAAAAAAAAATCCCCAGCAGATCTCTTTGTCAAATTTTTCCCAGCCAGCAAGAGAAGGGGCTGCGGAACAGATATTTTGCGGAACAGATCCGTTTTGTGCCCGTGTTTATTGCGGCCTTGGAGATGGAGTGGAGTTGGAGACGTAGAAATATTGAAGTTTTGCGATGGAACTGACTTTGCTGGGCGAATGACTTGCGATGGCATAAAATCAAAACTTGGCTGCAAATTATGCTTGGAAGCCATGAGCTGTATTGCTAAATTTCATCACTTGCTGCATCTGGCTGTGGATGGTAGTGTTTTCATGTTTGAAGAGAGTGGAGTTTGATAGATGAGCGGAGGTGATTTTCAAGATGGCGGCATCGTTTTACTATCAGCTGTGAATTTGCGAAACACTTTCATCCAGCTTTGTGTTAACCGGGAAGTGTTCTTATTGATCACTTTAGACTTCAGCTCTTCTACCACATTGTCTACCGGAACGCATGTAAAATCATCATCTTTTGATTTTGTGGAATTTGATGTTGTTTGTTTTTCGGTGGACTCGGATTCCTGGACTCGGGACCGGAATTTTGCACCAGAGGTGCTGTATTATTCGATTGAAAATCCTCCATATTGTCGTGAAACTGATATCATACTCTGGAAAAACGACAGATAAAAAGGTACTGTAAATATTTAAAGTTTTATCCATAGTTTTGTCTTTGTTTCTTATTTTTCTTTTCAAGCAGAAGAAGAAAGGGGGAATTTCCCCCAAAAATTGCAGGAAGATGGTTTTCCTGCCATTATTTTCCTGATTGGTCACTGCCTTTTAACCCTAAAATCTGATTGGCTGATTGATTTTTGTGCTTCATTTTGATTGGCTGAGAAAAAGATTTGGACTCAAAAGATGCGATTTGGGAATAAATCGCACTGTTGTAAGCCAATCAGATTGCAGGGATTGACAGTGATTTCAAAATGGATATAATAAAACGAGTAACCACTTAGCGAACTTAATCTGAGCTCTTCTCTTGAACATGAACATGGCCTATTTACGTCATTTGTGCACTTTTCAGGGACAAGAGCATTAAAACTGGAGAGGTCTGCAATTTGTCTTGCGTTTAGCTCAATTGAAGAAATACACGAGTACACGTGATTTAACGACGTGGATCTATTTTATTGGTCTTATTGCACTGCGCATTCGGATATTTTTGCAACTGATCATGCATTTTTGTACAACTACCATAATGGACACATCAAGGATTATACAACAACACTAGTAAAACGCGCGCTCTGATTGGCTGACAGGCCGTGTGTTATTATAGTACACACACACGATTGACGTCATAGCGCGCGCCTGCAAGCAATACCGAGCTTGAAATGCGCGCACTGTTTGAGCTCATTCATCTTTAGAAAAATCGCTTTTGTTGTTGTATTAAACAAATAGATCTCGTTTTTTGTGCGTATGTACTGTAATAGATACACAGAAGACGTCACAGAATGTCACGAACAACAGTCACGCAACTCGACTGCGTCTCGTTGCGTACTTTTTTGTTCATGACATTCTGTGACGTCATCTGTTTATCTATTAATATCTCGTTTATTCCAACCTTTCGCAGCTAAAAAGCTGAATTTTGGAGCGAAAAAAACTACGATTTTTTAAATCAGACCAAATTTCGTGGAAGTAGGCCCAAATTTCGCGTTGAGCCAATGCGTGGAGGAATTATGTTGATACATACATTTCTATATTTTTCGAAATCGCAAAATAATATTTAATTTTTTTATCAAAAGCATGACCTTTCTTGAACCATTACAAATAGACTTTGCTATAAAAGCCTTCAATTTATAACCATGAAGTACCAAACTCTGACATATTTATTCACTTCACTGAATTTTACATAAATTATACCCCTAATTTATAAATCCTAAAATATCTTCAGATCGGTCTTGTAGAATTTAGTCAAACTTCGGTTACACGTAGGCAATCAGTCAATCTCGAGGTACCGTAGAGCATTTTTCGAAAAAATGTCGTTACAGCCTGAAACCGTCATTCCTAAACGGAGGAATGCTCACCATGAATAATTTAACGATATTTTTGACAATATTACTTCAAATTTACTTAAAAAACATTCAAAATATCTGAACTATCAAGACTACTAGTCAGGATAAGGGTTAATACATCGTTTTAGTATATTTTTATAGTATATGCCTCGTTCTATTAAAGATTAATACTATTTAGTTACGTAATCAATAAAACGAGCTGTCCGAACCAGCGAATTCACTGGTAGCGTAGTGGTTAGGGTTAGGGTATAGAGACTGGAAAGTTAAAGGTTCGAACCCTGATGATTTTCATAATTCTTTTTTCACTTCTGTAGGTGAGCGCTTGTTTAGAAAAAAATTCTAAGTGCCAGTGAGCATTCCTCGATTTAGGCGTGTGTCCTGAAACTGGGGTGAGAGTGGAAATAGGCGTGGCCCAATTGTCACATGATACTAACTCCGATCTCCCCAAATTTTGTACTGACATGTATTTCAGTCTATGGGTAGTATGTGTGTTATATTGGCTGCGCGATAGAAATCAACCTGTTTTTGTATGAGAGTTTCAAAATTGGTTGGCATGGGTACAAAATTACTGGGTCGATCCACCCTGGTTTCCATATAGTCGTATCTGTCGTATCAGTCAACCGTGAAACAAAAGAATAATTCCAATTTTCATTGTTTCACGGTTGACTGATACGACAGATACGACAGATACGACTATATGGAAACCAGTCTTTACAGTACACACGCAAAATGAGATCTATTTGTTAAGTCCAAAATAATAGTGCAGGAGCGTCTAAGGTACGCAAGAGAGTAGTCCAATGACATCTTCAAATAAATATTTTCTTGTATTGTTCATGTTTTGCATTACAAACGTAAATACATATCTATTTCATTTTAGTAGAAAACCCACTCGCATACTATCACGAATCCTACAATCTGATTGGCTCCGCTACTCACTACGCCGCTACTCAAAGCGTAAACGGCAGTGTAAAACTCTCTAAAATAAAAAAAGTACAAGTCGAAGGAAGTATGCTAGTGGGTTTCTACTAAAACAATTAGACTACTCGTTTTCGTTTTCTATGAGTCAAATAGTCAACTCGGCGCTACGCGCCTCGTTAACTGTCTATTGACTCATAGAAAACTCGAACTCGTAGTCTAATTGTTATATAGCTAGAATTCGCGGTATCGTGACGCTAAGCTACTATGACAGTTAGGGTTACTAAAGTGAGAAGAAAATGTATTATTCGCTTATTCTTTTTGCGCAAAACCTCTGCAAAACAGTCTCTGGACTAATGAGGATATCTCTGTGGGCATGCATCAGGTCTCGTGTAGACGCTACCGCCAGTCAGTGTTTGTTCCGGAATTTTCAATACGAGAAACATCCACGTGCATGTCAAATGCAACTTCTTTTGAAAAACGTATGAAAAATATGTCAATAAATATTTATGTTTAAAAAATTTAGTAAGCAGCTGCGTACTTTGCGTATTGGTAGCTGTAGGCGCATTTCGGAATTCGTTATTATCCATTACAGATGAAAGAAACATTGTTCATAAAATGTAACGATCGACAAGCGAAACGTTTGTTACCCTTTTTTCTATCTTACCCAAGAGTTGTTGTTTTTTTCTCTCTTTCCTCGTTTTTTACGACACTTAAATGTGGTTAATTAAAATGTGGTCCACCCACGGAAGTTTGCACTCTCTTTCCGCCGGCGCAAAGCGCTTGGGGGGACGATTCCAAATGAAGTCTTCATTCCTTACGATACTTCTACACTTCCACACTAGTCAGTTTTCCAAAATTCCGTTTAGAGATTCTCCTTTGTTTATGACCGAAGCGTTTGTGAAAAATCAAAGTCAGTCGTCTATATGTTATCTATTGTGCTCTTGGGAGATCATCGGATGAAAAATCGGTTAGAGTGTCAATACCTTAGATTCAATCTCTTTGATGTGATTATTTAAAATACTGGGCGTTATTTAAAATGCTCAGCATTGCCCGAACCATTTTAATTTGACCATCGTCAGTTTTGTTTTTTGAAAGCTTTGGAATTCACTACCTTCACTCACCATCCGGAAACTGAATTTCTTAGAAAAGGAAACGAACTTTCTTGGTGCCATGGGGAACTAGTAAAAATATCAGTCAAACCTGCTCAACCCTTAACCATGGCAAAAATGTTCTTTGGAACTTTAAACTCTTATGAGAAAATGCAAGTCAATTTGACATCTTATAAAAATACAGTAGATGTATGGCCATACCGAAAACCTTTCAGCAGGCATTCCATAGGATGGAAAAGAAATGAAGGGGACGAAAAGAGTCGTCACCTACCTTCAATTTCTTAGAATATAGAGTGCCTTGGCAATTTTATGTTCCGCCTCACAACTGTTTGATTTTATCGGCTGCATTCACATCACATCCTTCATCGAATTTGCAGTGTAATGAACTCCTATCGGGTCAAAGATCCTTAAGTAATCTGCTAAAATGTACGTTGTCAGACTGCCATTTGTCAGTTCCAAAGTAATCAACACTCATGTGGCGTCCTTAATAAGAATCATGTGACAAACAGTGATATGTGAGTGATCTTCCAATTGATCATAGTTAATACAACTGAAGATGAAATGGTCAGACGTTTTAGATGATGATAGATAGCTCGTAAGATTGGCATTTATTTCGTGATGTGAAGGAGGTTTTTCATGTCAATACAATTAATCATAGATGATACATGCCTGAAAACATATTAGTAATTAACCAGAAATATGAGGCCTGATTGGGATTTTATTCACGAAATAACTTAAATATTGTGGGTATTGATGGAAAGTGGATAGTAATAAAACATTTTTCTAGAGTGTTTACACTAATTGGTTTGAGGTTTCCTGTTTGTTTGTGAGTTTATTTGTGTTTGCATTTCTGTCGTTAACAATTGCATTAATGATGTACCAAAGTACGAATTGATTGAATCTGTACAAATACAAAACCGCTGAAAAGCCCTTCATTTTTTGAAATTCTAATGGACAAAATTTTACTTTGTAAAAACAACATTCTAACCATATGAGGGAACAGGGGAAAGAAAACTGGTCTCTGATTAGAACTTCTGCTTCTTATAATAATTACAATATCTACTCGACATTCTGATCATCTAAAATTAATAACACCTAACAAATTGGAGAGCAAACTACTTTCGAGCTGGGGATTTTTCCAGCACGTCAACATAAGGTAACTTGTACCTTGTTGAATCGCCAGACAGCGCTTGAGGCAGTTAAGGGGCTCGACAGAAAGTATAAGTGTTAGTACAAGTATTGGGTGATAAACGCCTTGTTTTGGTTGTCAAAACATACATTAACATAAAACCCCTTCGAATTGTTACCCTATTTAAAGTATTTTGTAACTAAAAGATATCTAGATTTTGCAAAATTAATTTCTTCGAAATATCATCTTTTAAAACAAATATGATGCCATAGAAAGTATAGGACTATCAATCGTAAAGAATAGCATCCTGGTAAACGTAAGAGGGTTAAGGAATTGGAAAGTTTCAAGCGACTCTTTGGCAAAATAGTTGCCATTTCGTGTGCTTTTAAGCTTTAAAAGGAGCTTGCACGCAACTGAACAGCTGTTCTGCGCATCTCGAAACAATGAAGTATCGTCCCGTAACGGGGTCATCTCCAGTGTAAGAACCATTCCCTGAGGACACCTTTGTGTATAGTTACTATTTAATTATAAAACCTTCGTTCTACCAAACAAAGAAAGCTTTGTGACGCAGCTGGTGAGTTTCTTACACTGGAGATGAGCCCCGTAACGATGGCCAGCGAAGGCTTTTAAAAAACCTCGAAAACAATCGTTTGTAATCTTGCTATTTCTCAATCCATTCGATCATTCTTTTTAACTTTACATATTCTTAAATAGGTATCTGATAGGATGGTCTAATTCGTTTTGCTGATGAATCGCTCCTGGAGCACGCGCGTATCGTGACAGGCTCCCTGTAAGCTTTTGAAGAGCAGAAATTAAAGAAATAATATATAGATTTGGCCACTGGCTAAAAGCGGAGCTCCCGGATACATATGATATATATATATCGACCGAGATATAAGCGTTTGAACGCACGTGATATGTTGCAGTAAAAGTATGCCGCCGTCTAATTGTGCCCCCCCCCCCCCCCCCGGGGGGGGGCACTACCTCATATATGGTATGCGGGAATGCGCCGCCCTATAGGTATGGTTTTTGGGCTCCTGAGGTCTACTGTAGGGTATCGTTTGGTAGGGTATCGGGTATTGTTTGGTCGCTTATGGGGTATGTATATCAATATGGCTACCCAAGTGCAAAAAAAAAATCGATCAAAGTTGTGCTGCAATTAGTGGCAAGACAGTTTATTTTAAAACCTTTTCATGATTAACAAAATTCCGCTTTGATTGCGACCAATTGGACCACCCCGGAGACTAACTTCAGGTCTGCGGTAGGGTATACAATTTTGACCGTAGGTCTACGGTAGGGCATAATATATAGATTTAGCCACTGGCTAAAAGCGGAGCTCCTGGTTATAAAACATTCTGTGTTTATATACTATAGGCTTTTTAAGAAAAAATGTCTCTTGACATGTATACAACAGTGTTTTCTTCGGTATGTTGCTGCATTGACACAATACAAATACAGGGACGAAAATAAGCATCCTGTCAAGTGAGATAAAAACCTCCATCAGAAAAATTAAGGTATTAATCCTCCAAATGGAATGATTCAAAAGTAAAATAAAGAGAATAATTTTTCAAGCATAGATGGCGTCATATCACCTGACCACTTCATTTCGCTCACCTGGTGACCTTACAACACTACCAAAGTTTCAGACACACCTTGAGAAAGGTTTCACATGCAAAACAGAAACTTCTCAATGCCATAACAAGGTTTGTGTCACATGCAAAACAGAAACCTGGCAATGCCATAACTCGAATGATACCCAAATTTTACATAAGTATTCAATTTCTCTAAATCTATATACCGATTTTCATATGACTGTTGTGAAAGCAATTCACGAGTAATTCACTATCCAATCAAATGCAATAGAAATTCGACAACAAACTTGCCTTAGTGAGTGAAGTAATCACAAGTAGTTGTGTTATTATTTTCTCTATGCGATCTAATTGGCAGAAGGGTCAAAGATCATTCTCTTGAACAATCACAACCCAAAGTAATCGCAATTACCAAGTAATTTAAATTACCCACGACATTCATGTGAAAACTGCTCGACTAATTACGTTTTACTTGTGTCATGGTATGGTGTGTCCTAAAGCCACCTCTGGCGGATGTTGTGTCTCTGAAATTGAATGATAATAGCCATGAGCCTTGAAGACAGATCTCTTTATTTACCAGTCTTACGTAAACCATGCATGGCTATGGATACTTATAAATTATAGTAGCTGAACATACTGGAGTACCATTGTTTTTGTAAGAGCCACAATAATAATTAGTTCATCAAATCAGGGTAGAAGATAAAATATTCTTTTTATCATCTTATTGGCTAATTTTGTCTATTTTATTTTAATTTTTTGCCACATCAGACATTAGTTAAGGAATGCTATAATTGTATAGTAAGAAATAACATACATTGTGTGTTTCCAAAAATATCCATTAATTTAAATGTCGTTGAGAAAACACGGATTTTTCATTTTTTGCCCAAAAAGGGGTGAAAACCTGGTAATTTTTGCCCCAAGTTAACGTCTCCCTACAGAAAAATCGCAAGTATTTATCAAAATACCAAGTTATTTTCTGAAAAGTACATCGTATGTGCGTTCGTTTTAACTTCTTTGCACAAACATCCGTTACACATACAATGTTTTCTGTATTTTTAAATATTTTTAAAAAAGTGCACGTTTTCGAAATGTAGAAAAATAACCATATTTGCGACCGAATATCACCCATGTTGGGATGAGTTCGAACATAAGAAAGGTATCATAGAAAAGGGCATTCATTCTCCTTTCAGGAAATATAAAAACATTTTCGTGCAATTAAAATGGCGAGCTTCTGCACACCCTTAAAGATGACGGCCTAATTGCCTAAAATAAGATAGATTTTCCAGGTATATATAGAATATTTTGTCTATACCACGCAATACCTTGTACATTTTTCACGAAAAATAACTAAAGTAGCTACTAATACATTGAATTATAGCAAAACATATTTCATTGTCACGTTTGACTAATTTTACAGCATTTTAGTGATGTTTGTACAAGGGAGGGGAAAGGGGAGGCCACCCCCTCTGAGGTTACTGGCTAGTGATAGTTTCGTGAGGGTTTAGAATTAGGACATCAAATTTTCAGTAGCTGTGGTGTTTCCACTGCACAACGTTTGCTGGGAAGGTGTCATTTTGTTACCATGGTAACGAGGTATAACATAAAAAAATGTTCAGCAATTTCCTTGTCCTCGCAGGCTTTCGATGAAGATGTCCAATACTATTATCAGGCTCAATACTTACTTCCTAGCAATAGGTTACGGAGGTTTTGCAGACAAGATACATTGACGTTATAGAGAACCCTTAATTTGTATAAAAGTCGACATTTTTGTGAATATATTTGCCACCCTTTGTGCTGAGTCTGTGGAAAGTTGGTCAAATAGGTAAGGTAAGTAACTCTAAGTTGTCCACTAAAAAGGTTTCTATTTGGTTGCAGCGTAATGAAAATCAAGGTAGAAAAAAACTCAATATTCAGTTTTGCTGATTCAGCACTTATTGGCTAAAAAATAAACTATTAAGCCTGTTTTTCTGTATTTTTTTAATTACTTTTACTGAAAATGGACTAAACATTAATATAATACTTAGCAGCAATTTGAAAAAAATATAGTAAAAATGAAGTTCAATGAAATGCTTTTGTTTGGCTTAACGATTTCTCCATCTCTGTTTGTTAATCATTCTTTGTTCGTTGAAAACAATGTCGTTTGAATTGACGCAAACGAAAAATATATCAAACTATTTTGACAAATAAAACAGTCCATACATTATTAGGCGCTACGAAATGCCTATGTGTATCTCCACTTTATTATCCACGGTAAAAATATCACCTTCATTTCTTTATCACCTTAAAAAAAATTCCTTCAATTTTCAAAGAAGAAAAAACACATTTTCTCCAAACTTGAAATTTAATTTTAGCGGAGCTCCAGCAGAGCCCCATAGCTACATGTAGAAAAAGAAGAAAGAAAACAAAAGTGTATATGCATCGACCTCAATCTCGTTCCCAGAGCCTCTCGGTCATGCTTACTCGGGACGCAGACGAAATCGATGTATCCGGTTTTCCATATATGGTGACCGTCTTTGTTCGTTAGGCAAATTTCAAAATAGCGGGCGGGAATATCGGCCAATCAGAATTGGTTACGATTGTCTGCCGTCAGTGCCTACGACAAACAACAGCAGAGTAGGCACTGGGAACGAGATTGGCATCGACCTGTTTTGTCATGCGATCACACAGGCAACCCACCAGTTTAAAAAAAAGTTATGTATATCATGGGAAGGGATGAAACTTCCCATGGCAAGGGGGGTGCAACAGCATGGTCACGGGGTATGACGTAATCGATGACGCCATCAAACGAGAAAGTGTATATATGTATTGGGAAGGGATGAACCTCATACAACAGAACTTGGGTGAAATTATCTAAGTGGCAAGGGGGGTGAAATTGCGTTGTCACGTGTTATGACATCATAGATGACGTCATCAAACGAGAACGGTTTATATCTTAGGGAGGGATGAGTCTCAGACAACCAAACTTTGGTGAAAATGTCTAAGTGGAAATGGGGTGCAACTGCGTGGTCAAGTGGTATGACGTCATCCAAACAAGAAAAGGTTTATATCTTGGGAAGGGATGAACCAAATTGTTTCCACTTTGATAATACATAGAGGATATCACATGGCCGCGCGGAGATACGAATTTTATCTTCGCAAACAGAGTCAAACATGTTTTCTTCAAAGTCGAAAATGCAAATCTGCTTGGCGCATAATCCGCTGACACTGTTAATGCCAGGGGCGTGTCTGCCTTTAAGCCAAGTGAGTACGGCTTAAACTTTCTTTTACGAATTGAAAATATCCGTGTATTTATTTATTTTTCTAAGCTAAAATTAATTGAAGCTATATTTCCTAGATATATTGTTGTTTTGTTTGCGGTAGTCATTGCCAACCAGTGAAACGTTTATTAGCCAAAAGTGCTGAATCAGCAAAATAGAACTCACCGTTGTTTCCCTGTATTTTTATTATGTTGCAAACAAACTGAAACCCTTTTAGTAGACTACTTAGAATGCCTTACATATTTGACCAGCTTTCAACAAAATCAGCACAAAAAGGGCAAATTTTATGCAAATAAGTGTTCTCATTCCCGTCAAGATTTTTTAAGGATGGCATGATCGAAATTGATTTGAAACCTCCGTAACTTATTGCTATAGGTAGTAAGTCTTAAACTCTAAAAATTTTGATTGAAAGCCAAAGGAGAAAGAAATTGCCGAACATAGCTCTAACCTGAACATATGATGACGCTCTAACTCGTTACCATGGTAACGAAATGACAATTTCCCAATAAATATTGCGCGATGGAAACATCAACAGCTACTGAAAATTTGGTGTCCTAATTCTAAAGCCTGTCGAAATATCGCAAGTAAACCTCAGAGGGGGTGACCCTCCCCTCTCTCCCTTTTACAAACATCGCTAAAATGCTATAAAATTAGCAAAATGTGACAATAAAATATGTTTTGCTATAATTCAATGTATTTAATAGCTACTTTAGTTATTTTTTGTCAAACATTTACAACGTATTGCGTGGTAAAAATAAAATATTCTGCATATACATAGAAATCCCATGTTAATTTAGGCGGTTAGAGCGTCGCCTTCAAGGATTTGCAGAAACTCGCCATTTTAATTGCACAAAAATGTTTTTGTATTTTCTGGAAGGGGTATGAATGCCCTTTTCTATGATATCTTTCTTATGTTCAAACACGTCCCAACATGGGCGATATTCGGTCGCAAATATGGTTATTTTTTTACATTTCGAAAACGTGCACTTTTTCAAAAATATTTAAAAATACAGAAAATATTGAATGTGTAGCGGATGTTTGTGCAAAGAAGTTAAAACGAACGCACATATGATGTACTTTTCAGAAAATAACTTGGTATTTTGATAAATACTTGCGATTGTTCTGTAGGGAGACGTTAAATTGGGGCAAAAATTACCAGGTTTTCACCCCTTTTGGGGCAAAAAATGAAAAATCCGGGTTTTGTCACCGACATTTAAATTAAATCAAAAAATCCTTTCAGCGCCGAAGACACCTCATCATAGACTATGTTTAAGGAAAGTTTGGGAAATTTTGATTTTTTCGACTCTTCCCGACTTGGTTGATATTTACATAAACTTGCTCTTAAATGTATGAAAAAATGCAGAGAGCGACAATGGTGAAATACAGTAAATGTATAAAAAGATTTCAATCATCGTGCGGGTGACAGGCTTCAAAATCTAGTGACACTTGCCTAATGCGGGTGAGTTGACAGCTATGCCCCCCTCCCAAAAAGCAGTATTTATATGCCTATATCATGTGCAATTATCTTGTATCAGGCCCTCCTATCATAATTCATTTTTCAATAATAATGAAAAATATGATCTACTTAACCTACCAATAAAAGACCACTTTGTCCCTAACATGCTCTGGATTGCATCTGGTTCCATTTTGGGAACAAAATTAAATTAAATTAAATTCTCACTCCATGTTAGTCTCATTCAATTGTTGTAGGGTAAATATTTTTTAGTTCAATAAAAAATTAGAACTAATTCATACACGATAAACTTTTTTTTCTAAATCTGTTTAAAAGGTGATCGGATGTGACCATGCAGTTTAGCAATTAATGAATTCTGTGAGTATGATATGGATAATTATTCAGATCAATGGTGGTATTATTATTATTCATTGAGGTGAAAGGTCAATGTAGATAACATCCCCTAGATCTTAATAATTATCCATATCATACAAAGCTAAATTCATTGATTCATTGAGGACCGGAAGTTGTGGAAGGTAATAACAGGGTCGACTCCTACAGCCCTGGATGACCTCCTTCCTCCACTGAGAGCTCGTACGTTCAGGAGGAGGGGCATCCTTACTTGCTTCCGCACGTACGCACTGAGCGGTTTAAGAGCTCTTTCATTAATCGTTGCCTTTTTTCCTACTTGTAATTAATTATTGTATATTGTAAATTTCCACGTCTGTCTGGAGATATTATTGAATAAAGACTATTATTATTATTATTATTATTATTATTATTATTATTGATTGTTTTATTATTCATTCCAGCTTTTAATTGTTTTATTATTCATTCAAAATAGATTTTCCAGCTTTAATTCTTTGAGGGAGCTGACAGGACTTGAAACTAAATACTAATCAAAGTCGTAATTTTATGCCATGTACCATGAACATTATAGGTGTAATTCATCAAAAATCTAGGCGTAAATACACTAAGCGAACACTGTAGAAAATGAAAACACAGTCATTATTTTATGCCTAAGTTGAAAAAGTTAGGTGTAAAAGGAATCTTTTTAGGTGTATTTACACCTCTATCTGGCACAAATCCGGAGCAGCCAGTTTGCCATCCTGCCTACAAAGGTGTGATGTCACACTTGCAACACTTTCAACTTATCCAATCTTTGACGTCATTGATGGAATTAGTCGCTCGCCTTTAAAAACACCAAGAATTTGCCAGTGGTGATCAACCAATCAGAAGCAGGAAAATATGAATGAATGAATATTTATTCATTTATTTATACATACTAATAAACATACAATGTACATGTATCTTCAATGTAATTTTTTTAGTACATTCAAGTCAACTGTATATTTCCGTTCCCAAAAAGTGATAATTAACAAAGAAATGTACAACCTTGAATGAGGCTAATATTGAGGGAGAATTGCAGATGATCCAGAGCATGTTAGGGACCCCTCACAAAGTGGTCTTCTATTGGAAGGCAAGTAGATCATATTTTTCATAATTATTAAAAAAATAATGATAGGAGTGCCTGAAACAGGCAATACCGTGTTATAAAATCAATTTCAGGGGCCTGTCAAAACTTCAAGTAAATGACAATTCGAAGAAAAAACATCCTCCTTGTTGAATCCCCTTGGTTGATATTTTAAATGAGCAAAATTTAAACTTCCACTTCTAAGTTCATGCCTGACACTGCCGACCAGAGAAACAATAAACTAAAAAATGTCATTGCATAAATTGATAGAGAGCAATAATTATCCCTAGGTGTCTCCACTTGCCTGTCATATGAAAAATACTCTGTGAAGCATACCCTGCAGGAATACATCTTGGGAATTTCTACAAAATTAAATTAAACACAAAAGTTAATCTATTATAATAATCGACCCCGTAAAATTTAAAACTTAAGTTACGTGTCTCTCGTCTACAAGTGAAAAACTCGTTGTAGCCAAACCAAATTGAGAAGTCGGAATATATAGAAAGTGTCTCAATTTTAAGAATTGGTAGCTAACTGCCTAACTTACATTAGAGAATTCAAGAATCATTGTAGCATTTTCTAAATCTGAATTTTGGAGCCGCTTGGAGAAAGCTCGCGAGCTCAAGATGGCTGCTATGCGTGACACTATTACATAACTTTCTCCCGAGTCTCCACGCCAAACGATAAAACAGCCACTGAATAACGGCAGTCAGCTCTACTAAATCACTAGAAAATACGGTATTCTGCCCAGATTGCAATCCTGAAAAAAAGCTTAACACAAAAGCTGAGCGTGCAAAAATAACAAATCTCAAGAGAGAAATCTCTCTTGCGCGCGGCTACGATCGTCTCGTGCAACTTTCATCTTTTTCAAACTAGCGTAGTAGCGAGCCGCGAAAGCTCGAAAAAACCCGAATGAAAGTTTGCGATTGATAAAAAATGATTACTACTAAATGTCCCTTTTATTCTCTAGCTACAAAGTTCAAGTACCAACCTTGAGAATTAGTTTCTTATCGTTGTTTGTGCTTTCTCTTGCGCGCTAGCTCTTCGTTTGTCTTCTTTTTCGACATGTCTTCCCTGGCAATTCTCCTCTACGGCGCTTTGTTTCTTTCCCACGACAAACTTTATTTCTTCATGTTCATGACATCAGTCTCAGCTTCTTTCCGCTCCATGATAACTCATTTTCTCAATTTTGATTTGTCAGCTTGATTTAACGTTTCATTTTTTTAGGAAGAAGAAAAACCGTCTTCCTCATGACGAAAACTGACACGAAGTTCACACGAAGTAACAAGTCTCAAAGAAAAAATCCCCTTTCAAATAAAATCGCCAATCGATCGCCAATTAATTTGAACGCGCGAGCGTGCTGATTTTCCCGCCTAAACCGAGACAGGCAACCCGCGCCTCTGCGACGACGGACACACGGACGAACAAACCGGAAGTCCATCAGAAAACAGGTCGATGCATGTACACTTTTGTGTTGTTTCCTTTTCTCCTGCATGTAGCTATGGGGCTCCGCTACGCGGGCGCCTTCGGCGCCCGCGGGAGCTCCGCTATTAATTTTTCAAGCATAGATGACGTCATCGATGACGTCACATCACGTGATCACTTTATTTCGCTCATCTGATGATCTAGACTACACTACCAAAATTTGGTTGTTTTAGAGTCTTCCCTTCACGAGATATTAATTTTTGAAGCATAGATGACGTCATCGATGACGTCACATTACGTGACCACTTCATTTCGCTCATCTGATGACCTAAACTACCAAAGTTTGGTTGTTTTAGAGTCTTCCCTTCACGAGATATTAATTTTTCAAGCATAGATGACGTCATCAATGACGTCACATCACGTGACCACTTCATTTCGCTCATCTGGTGACCTAGACTACACTACCCAAGTTTGGTTGTTTTAGAGTCTTCCCTTCACGAGATATTAATTTTTAAAGCATAGATGACGTCATCGATGACGTCACATCACGTGACCACTTCATTTCGCTCATCTGATGACCTAGACTACACTACCAAAGTTTGGTTGTTTTAGAGTCTTCCCTTCACGAGATATTAATTTTTAAAGCATATATGACGTCATCGATGACGTCACATCACGTGACCACTTCATTTCGCTCATCTGGTGACCTAGACTACACTTCCCAAGTTTGGTTGTTTTAGAGTCTTCCCTTCACGAGATATTAATTTTTCATCATTGATGACGTCATCGATGGCGTCACATCACGTGACCGTGTTACAGACCTCCCCTTGTGACATAGACAAAATATCCCAAGTATTGTTGTCTTAACATGTTCCCTTGAAGAGATATGATTTTTTCTTTGCATACCACAAGGTTCCCATGTGTACACGGACGGACGGACGGATGGACGGACACCACCGGACGGTGTACGCTATAGGTTTAATACCAGAAAAATAAAGAAAAAATCATATCTCCCGAAGGGAAGCTTCTATAGAAGCCGAACTTGGACAAACTTTCAAAGACCATCAGAGGAACTCTACTCCAAAGTCACGTTCCCTCACGCCATCAATGACGTCATCAAAATGATCCATAATGGCCGGCGTGACGTTCAAAAATCAACTCGATAGTATACTATACGTTTTTCCCTTAGGTATGGTGCTCCGCTTGCGCGGGCCTTCGGCCCGCGCTGGAGCTCCGCTAAAAAACGAGGATTTTTGGTATCTGATAGGGTCAGGTTTTGGGGACCTGGCGGCAAACCGCTATTCAAAAATAAGTGAATATTTTGGATCCTCTGTGGTAAAGGCTCTCAAAGTTGGAAAGCGACTAGGATTAGGACCATTGAAGACGAAGAACAGCTGGCTATTATCGAATCAATTTTTGAACAACCAGAAAAAAAAAAGGTTCCCACGTTTTGAAGCTGTCAAAATTGCCAGGACTTTCAAGGACCTTTTCCAAGGACTTTTGAAAACATTAAGGACCTTGCATACCGAAAAAAAACATATACTGCATCCGCGCACATCTTGACATTTTGGTTTCATTTGCGTTTCAAAAATCACCCCCCACCCCTCTGGAATTTCAAATCCCTTCCGTAGGGGGGGGGGGGGGGGATTTCCAATCCCTTCCGTTGGGGGGGGGGGGGGTATGGATATTTCTTGCAAAAACACATTGACGACATTCAACAAACAAGTTTCATTTTGCAATCTTTATTTTGTTTATTAATCACTTGTATTGTTACAAAATTTCCCATGACTTATTTGTAGAAACTTTTTCCAGGACTTTTAAGGACCTTGGCATATCTTTTTGAAAATTCCAGTACTTTCAAGGTCTGAAAAAGGGCATTTCATTTTCGTTGTAAGAGACGGAAATGTTTATTTTTCTCGATGAAAGTGGGGGGGGGGGGGGACCCATATTTTTGGGGCGGGGGTGCTCGTCGGGAACTTTCGTTTTCACCCCTAAAAGGTACCAAACATGGCGTCGCTTAGCTGATTTTCCCTCGTAATTTTCTCGCGTATTTTTTACGAGGGAAAATACGTCTGAAATTCAGGCCACCAACAAGTGCGATTTGTTGGATTTGCTAGAACGGTCCTCTAACAGGTACCTATCTGGAAAAAAATACACGTTTTCGAATTTTACCCCCTAAAAGGTACCAGCGGTCTGATTTTAAACCCTAAAAGGTACGACGACGAGCACCCCCGCCCAAGAAATATGGGAGTTCCCCCCCCCCCCCCCCCCCAGGGTCCGCGCTTTCTTCAGGCCATGGATCACCTAATTCCACATCTTCTTCCGTTTGATGTAGGGAATCCTCGATCATTAGTTGTTATGGGTAAGTTGACATGAATAATAATTGTAATGAAAGGGACAAATGGCAAAAATATTTGTTTTTCGAACAAGCGCCAACAATTTTTTAGTTTGGCTGGCAACGCAGGCTGCATTTTCAACCCAGGCTACAACATTTTGGGCTTGCGTGTCCAAGAATTTACGCCAAAACACTGCTCTCATTTTAGACATAGGCGTAGCCTTTTAACCCGGTCCGGGGCTACAGTTTCTTCTCCACTTCCAAATGCCACATAATGTAGACAGACAGACAGATATATATATATATTTTTATTTGGCATCAATAATAACAAATACTAATAGACAATGTAATTTTTGAGACGCCTATATTTCGGCTCCATACAAGAGCCTTCTTCAGGGCGAATGGAAAACAATTCGTCATACCAGTTGACAGAGGCTGAATTGTCATTGTTGTCTAAGGGCTTAAAGTTTTGTCCGACACCAGAAAACGTTGATGTATTTGCTTTGCGACAGGACACACACGAGTTTTTGCGACGTATCAGATTAAAGGAGTATTTTTTTAAGGAGGAAGAAGAGGAGGGCGTCGTGTCAGAAGCCCCTCGTTTTAAGGAACGGTCTTCGTGGTGCCTGGGAAAGAACAGAGAATTAGCGATCGAGGCGTATGCCGATGCTCTAGAGAAGAAGATACAGAACCATGATTTTAGGCCAGCGCAACGAAATATCACTAGGGAGGAACAGAGAGCCTTGCAAGCTTTGCGTGGATATGATGATATCATCGCGCAGAATTCTTTTGTCTAAAGCGTCAGTTTTACGAAACAAAAGAGAGCTTGTTTCGCTGGATGTGCCTCAGTGAGTTCAGCGCTGATTATAAGAGCATTGTTCTGACTGTGTCCTGATTGGCTCTTTGTAAATACGCGAGCTATCACTAAATGTAAATTTTTCATTGAAGAAATCGCAGAGGTCGCCATCACGTGCAAAGCTAAAACTCGCTCGTCCTCTTAAATACGGCACGGATCACAATATAACTTATATCTGACGAAAGCTTGAAATTATCACAAAGATTGCGTTCGTTGATATTTAGTTTGCGAGTTTTGTAGCGCAAATGAAAACCCGAATTCAGATCTAAAAATAACATCGGTTTACAAGAACAACGAAGGCCGCCATTTCGTTGTAAACTTTACTTCGGTTGTCCCGCTAAAATACAGCTCTCTCTTGCTTTCTGGTGTCGCAATTAGACAGGCGTCACACGATTTCACCTTGCTTTCTACCAGTTTGTCGATGTTGGGAAACCAGACCTTCTCTCTAAGTAGCGATTTGGTTTTCACGAGGCCTTGGTGGCCCTCATGTGCAAGGTTGACTACGTGCTCTCGCAGGCTCTTCGGGATAACTAAGCGAGTTCCGCGAAGTATGAGGTTACCCGATGCACTAAGTGTGAGCTCGCCTTTCACCTTCTCCAGCAGGCGAAAATCGTCAACATCGATGGATGGGTTTTGGCTTGCACGATGCCAGTTGCTGCCGTTTCGAATCGCCTCCACTACCGCTTGTAGTGTGGCGTCCTCCTGAGTTGCCGACTCGATGTCCTCGGTCTCCAGGGCCTTAGGGGTTGAGGTACTAGTGAGGTAGTTAACGTATTCTTCTGCTACTTTCTGCTGACGGCTTGCTTGCATCGTTGTCTTGTTGGGATGCCTCGAGAGGTAGTCTGCGGGGTTGTCCTCACCTCTCTGGTACTTTACGGTGACCTGGTACGGTTGAAGTCTTAAGGCCCAGCGCTCGATCCTTGCTGGGGGCTTGGAACCAGGGTTGTCATTGATCGACATGAGAGGTTTGTGATCTGTGTAAACAGTGACAGGTTTTCCATAGATGTAGAGATGCAAGTATTCGCAGGCCCAGACGACGGCGAGAGCTTCGCGCTCCGTTTGGCTGTATCGCTGCTCAGTGTTGGTGAGGGAGCGGCTCGCGTAGGTGACTACGTGCCGTACGTCTTTCCTATCCGTCTGTGTAAGGATGGCGGCCAGACCAACTGGGCTCGCGTCGACGGAGATTTCTGTGTCTTTCTTCGGATCGAAATATGCCGTGACGGGGGCGTTGGCTAGGGCTTCCTTCAACTGGCTGACAGCGTGATCTTGTTCGGCTGTCCAGACCCAAGGCTGGTCCTTGTGGGTGAGCTTGCGTAGAGGCTCCTTCTTAGTAGCGTAATCAGGAATGAATCTCGAGCAGTAATTCGTCTTTCCCAGCAGGCTGCGTACCTCTGATGCTGTTGTTGGTGTCTGAAGATTGACCACGTCTTCGATCTTCTTGGGGTCAGGAGATATGCCCTCTTCGGAGAAGACGTACCCGAAGAACTCTAGCTTGTTCTTACTGTATTCGCACTTGCTCTTGTTGAGTGTGAGACCCCTGTCTCGCAGTCGCTTGAACACAGCTTCCAGTTTGCGATCGTGCTCTTGTTGTGTCTTGCCGAAGACTAGAATGTCATCGCTGATGTTAATCGCACCCTCGATGTCTTCCAGGGTCTCGCGGATTACGTTTTGGAAGATCTCAGCGGCGCTCGAGATCCCAAAGTTCAGGCGCTTATATCGCATAAGGCCTAGGTGGCTGCTGAAGGTTGTAATGTATCTGGACTCGGGCGCTAGGAATAGCTGGTTGTACCCTTGGTTGAGGTCCAGTTTGCTAAACACTTTTGCGCCATTCAGGTCGCCAATCATCTCTTTGATTGTTGGGGTCACATGGCGCTCGCGCTTGACCGCTTGATTGGCTTGGCGCATGTCGACGCACACTCTAATCTTGCCTGGTGATTTCGGCTTCGGGGCAACGACAATAGGGGACACCCAGGGTGTGGGGCCTTCAATGCGCTCTATGACACCAAGCTCTTCGTCGCATCGTAACTGCTCCTCTAGCTGCTTGCGCACATGGAACGGGACTCTGTGGCTGCGCGACGGGCGGAACATTCTCGTCGATGTGTAACTTTACTTGGTAGTTCTTCAGCTTGCCAAGGCCGTGAAACAAGTCATCGTACTCTTCTAAGAGATTTTTCAGTCCATTAATCTCGACTCTTTGCGACGGCTTCGTGGTCACTTGCTGCACGGTCTGGAGGAGATTTAACTCTTGCGAGGTCTTCCAGCTCAGCAGGGAACCACCCGACCCTTTGACAACGTAAAGCTTGGCGTTGATCTTCTTGGTTTCTGACTCCAAGGTCACGCTGAATTTTCCGAGTACGTGCAGGGGATCCTTCGATTGGTAGGCGAAAATTTTCACACCAGTCTGCTCTAGCTTGGTACGGTTGGGTAGCCTGTGGTAATCCTTCTCGTCTAGGACGTTGATGCTCGCTCCTGAATCTGCCATTATAGTGACAGGCGTTCCTTGTACCTTGATCTTAAAGAAGGGTTGACCCTTCGATATCTGCTTAGTGCTCAGGGAGAACGTATAACCTTCATCTTCGTCACTGGACTCGCTTTCAGAAACTTCGTCGTCTTCTAAACGGCGCGTGCTTTGATTCTCTCCCTTGCTTTTGGACCTGCAGACTGATTGAAAGTGATTCAACTTTCCGCACCCACGACAGACTTGTTGATATGCTGGACAGGCTGTTTTTCCGCCTTGGTGGGGGTAGTTCTTGCCACAATTTCGGCATTTTTCGCTTGTTGTCCGCTCTTCGTGACGGTTGCGTGACAACTTCCGGTCACGTGACCCATGCTCAACTGAACGGGGCTTCCCATGACGTCCGCCATCTTGATTTGAATCATTGCGATTTCTGTTTCTCTGGTGTCTATTGCTACCTTGTGAGGACAACTTATTAACGGATTTTTTATCCTCAATACTAGCCGCCTGGCTCTTAGACAGTTCCATGGCCTTCCCGGCATCTAAGAGCTGTGTCAATGAGAATGTGGGATTTTCGAGGGCTATTGTACGCAGTTTGTGTGAGAGGCAACTCTGCACAATCGGGGTCTTAATTTCGCGATCTACATCAGCGAATTCACAGGTAACTGCTAGCTGTCTGAGCCGTGTATGAAATGTAGCGATGCTTTCGTCCGATTCCTGCTTTGCTTGGTGAAAAACATAGATTTCGTACTCACGGTTTTGTCTGGGAGTGAAGTAATTCGTGAGCGCTCGCACGGCTTTCTCAAATGTGTCTTCACCGTCGCCGGCGGTTGTGTTTGGGAGCGTGTCGAAGATGTCATTTGTTGCTTCACCCGCATAATGGAGGAGCAGGGCTCTTTGCCTGGCTTTGTCTGTTATGTTCATGGCGACTAACAAGTTTCTAAATCTTGACAGCCACTTCTTCCATCTTGCTGCTTGAGTGCTTGGTTCGGAGATGTCGAATTCGGGGAACTGGGGTAGCGCTGTGGCCATTGCGGTGAGTTTACCGTCTTATCATCCGTTGATCCTCGTCGTCTTATCGTCCTTTGATCCTCGTCGCCAATGTGGTGTTTTTTGTGGAAGGTGAGTGGTAAAACAATTACACAGAGACTCAAGTTGCGTCCACTCGCTCTGTTTACTTGCTCACGACTGATGTACCCGAAATCTCCGCACACCAAATATGGAGTACACATGAAATTGCCATGGCGACAACATTACACGGATCACAGCATAACTTATATGGAATGAAAGAATTATATACAAACATTACGTTTATTGATGTTTTGATCGATTTTAACTTTGCGAGTTTTGTAGCGCGAATAAAAACCGTAAATCAATATCATTTCTCAAGATTGTGAAATGGCAGTGGTTTTCCCGCGGGAGATTCAACTCCTCATTAGATATTCTAGTTTTGGATGAGATCTTGGCCGCGAAACTTCCCCGGGGGGGGGGGGACTCCCAATATTTTAGACGGGGGTGCTCGTCGGGAAAATTGACTTTGACCCTAAGGGATAGCAAAATGGGTGTGACAAACAGAAAATTTAACCCTAAAAGAGAGCAAATTTGGCGTGGCGACCGCCGAATTTACCCCTAAAAGATAGCAAATTTTAGGGTTTTCAACCAAGTTTCCTTTGTAAATATCGGTTTCTGGTGTCAGTAAATGTATTTCAGGGCAAGGATTGGTCTGAGACTCCCCTAAGGGATAGGGCTGATTTTAAACACCCCTAAGAGATAGCACGTCTGTCAATTTTATACCCTAAGGGATAGGACGAGCACCCCCGTCTGAAAATATGGGGAGTCCCCCCCCCCGGGAAACTTCATCTAAAATTTAATGGTTGAAATACTTGATCATATTGCATGAAAAACGGCAGGGTGAGAGATTTGTGCCTAAAGATCAATAACCAATATCTAGTTTGTTTTTATGTTTTAGTAATCGCCAAAGATTAACCAACGAATATGAAGTCCCATATGTTTTCTGCCTAAAATGACCCAAAGTTTGAGCTAAATTTAATGGTTGAAAAACGCGCGTATTCGGGTCAGCAAAAAGCGAAACACAAGTTCAAAGTGTCGATAATAATAACCAACATCTAGTTTATTTTCAACGACAATTCTGTAGTTGTAATTGGAGGTTTAGTTTCAGGCTTTGACGTGTTTTGGCCCTGTTCTTTTGTATTTCACAATAGAGAATAAGAGAGCGCCTTTGAATTAAGCGCGCCAGACGCCATGTCACGTGACAACAAAATGTCGCTTCATTCTTCGCCATGTAGTTATCAAGGAGGCGGACAAGGGGTCTGCGGTTGTGATTTTGGACAGGGATGAGTATATTGCGGAGGCTATGCGACAGTTAGGGGATACTGATGTTTACACGTGTTTGGCTCACGATCCTACAGAGGAGATATCTAAAAAAGTAAATGACAGAATAGAGGAGGCGTATGACAGGGGTAATATTGATGAGAACACAATGGAATACCTCTCAGCTAAAAATGACGTTGAAGCGGGAAGGTTTTATTTACTTCCAAAAATCCATAAGCCTGGGAACCCAGGAAGGCCGGTTATTTCTGGATGTGGGACACCGACTGAAAGAATTAGTGAATTCGTGGATTATCATCTGCGTCCATTGGTACCACGGATTAGATCTTATATCAAAGACACTAATGATTTTTTACGCAAGTTGGGGGAACTTGGCACAATCCCGGAGGGCGCGATCCTGTGCACCATTGACGTTGTAGGATTATACCCACATATACCTCATGATGAAGGCTTGGAGGCAGTGAGAGAAGCATTGTCAAACTTTCACGGAGGTTTTGATAGGAATGCGCTATCAGGGGACATACTCGACTTAACTGAACTAGTTCTTAAAAATAACAACTTTAGTTTTGACAGAAATCACTATGTGCAGAAGCTAGGGACAGCCATCGGAACGCGGATGGTTCCGTCATACGCGAATTTGTTTACGGAGAGACTGGAAGAACGGCTCCTAGAAAACGCTCAAGACAAGCCGTCATAGATGACATATTTTTTGTTTGGACTCATGGGGAGGATCGTTTAAGGAGTTTCATAAATTATCATAAATTATGAAGCACATCACACTATCAAGTTCACTTCAAAGTGGTCGCACGAGGACATTGACTTTCTGGATGCAAGAATAATAAATAACACAGGGATACTGGAGACGGATGTCCATATTAAGCCTACTGATAGCCACCAGTATTTGCACAACAAGAGCTGCCACCCTAATGCGTGCAAGAGGAGTATACCCTATACCCAAGCTCTACGCCTCAGGAGAATATGTTCAAGAAATTGCAATTTCGAGAAGCGCGCGAGTGATCTTTGTGGATACCTCGTGGGCAGGGGTTATAAGAGGAATTTTGTAGAGGGAGAGATCCAAAAAGCACGGACAATGTCTAGAGTCGAGTTGCTGAGACGTAAGGAGATGAGAAAAAATCATCGGATCCCTTTTGTCACGACCTTTCATCCGACATTGCCCGATTTTCTACGCAGTTTGCAGCCGGTATTGGAGTCATCTGACCGTTGTGCGAAAGCTGTAAAGGAGGTACCGATGTTAGCCTTTCGTAAACCGAAATCGCTGAAAGACTACCTGGTGCGGGCTAAAGTGGAGAGAAATGACCCGGGACAAAGGGGGAATGTGAATTGCGGTTCAAGGAGATGTGAGGTATGCACCTTCGTACCACAGGGAGATAATAATAATAATAATAATAATAATATTTAATACTTGTTATGCGCATTTTAGCATGTGGATATGATCAAATGCGCAGAAATGAGATGGATTTGTGAGTCATAGCACGGGACAGAACTATACTATTAACCATCAGTTTGGTTATAATTCTAGCAACGTTGTGTATTTGATAACGTGCAGAATATGTGGGGAACAGTATGTGGGATCATGCACTACCATTCAGAGTGAGATTTAACAATCATCGAAGCCGTGTTAGGAAACATACGGATCGTAGTACCGATAAGAGGTTGAGGGATGACATTATTTACAAACATTTCAATGGTCCAGGCCACCATGGGGAGCAGGACATTAAAGTTCAAATTATTGATAGGGCAGCGAACGAGAAGGACCTGAGAGGACCACCTAGGTCACCTAGGTCACGCGGCATGACGTCATCGATGACGTCATCAAAACTAGAAAAGTCAATATCTCAAGAAGGCAACATCGTTAGGTGACCAAACTTGGGTAAAGTTATCTTGGAGGTAAGGGGGTGCACCACCAAGGTCAAGTGGGATGACGTCATCGATGACGTCATCAAAACTAGAGAAGTCAATATTTCAAGAAGGTAACATCGCTTGGTGACCAAACTTGGGTAAAGTTATCGTGGAGGCAAGAAGGGTGCACCACCAAGGTCACGTGGCATGACGTCATCGATGACGCCATCAAAATTAGGGAAGTCAATATCTAAAGAAGGTAACATCGCTAGGTGACCAAACTTGGGTAAAGTTATCTTAGAGGTAATGGAGGTGCACCACCAAGGTCACGTGGCATGACGTCATCGATGACGCCATCAAAACTAGAGAAGTCAAAATTTCAAGAAGGTAACATCGCTAGGTGACCAAACTTGGGAAAGTTATCTTGGAGGCAAGAAGGGTGCACCACCAAGGTCACGTGGCATGACGTGTTCAAAACTAGGGAAGTCAATATCTAAAGAAAATAACATCGCTAGGTGACCAAACTTGGGTAAAGTTATCTTAGAGGTAAGGGAGGTGCACCACCAAGGTCACGTGGCATGACGTCATCGATGACGTCATCAAAACTAGGGAAGTCAATATCTAAAGAAGGTAACATCGCTAGGTGACCAAACTTGGGTAAAGTTATCTCAGAGGTAAGGGAGGTGCACCACCAAGGTGAAGTGGGAGGACGTCATCGATGACGTCATCAAAACTAGAGAAGTCAATATTTCATATGAAACAATCTCCAACCGAAAATTGTCGATTTTCAACACCTCACGGCCAAAGCCATATTTGGAATCATTTACCTTATAAGGAAGTCACAGGAGATCCTCTTTTGATAAGAATTTGGGCAAAAGTAGCAAGAAAACTGTGAAATTTTGAATGAAAACTTGCAGGAATCACAGAGACTCGAGTTCTCGATCTGTCCACCATTGCTTTTGGCTTGGCAACCACGCTAAAATAGCCCACAGCTAGCCCGCGCGACTCGTCCCAGTCCTCCCAAGTGCATTCGGCAAAAACGACAATGATTCAATGATATGCAAGAAGGTAACATCGCTAGGTGACCAAACTTGGGTAAAGTTATCTTGGAGGCAAGGGGGGCGCACCACCAAGGTCACGTGGCATGACGTCATCGATGATGTCATCAAAACTAGAGAAGTCAATATCTCAAGAAGATAACATCGCTAGGTGACCAAACTTGGGTAAAGTTATCTTAGAGGTAAGGGAGGTGCACCACCAAGGTCATGCGGTATGACGTCATCGATGACGTCATCAATACTGGAAAAGTCATTATCTCGAGAAGGGAACATTGCTAGGAGACCAAACTTGGATTAAGTTTTTTGGAGGCAAGGGAATGCATCATCAAAACTAGAAAAGTCGATACCGCGGGTATGTCAGTAATTATTCGAGCTCCGCTTTTAGGCATTGCCTAAATCTATATATTACATTCATGCGTATTTCAGATCAGACCGTTCAAAATTTCATTCGTCACTGCGAGTACTAAAGTGGGTTGGTAACGGATCCTGCCGGATAGATAAGCAGAGACTTTGCTCATCGCAGAGGTTGTCGACATACAGTCACCCATCAATTTTTGTAAAGACTCATTTTTTTATTAGTTTATTAGAAACTATGTTAGCGCCACTATGTTAGCGCCGGTTAGCGCAGTGGTAGAGCGCCGGGCTTATGTGCGGGAGGTTGGGAGTTCAAACCCCGGTCTCTCACATGCACTACATTAACCTGAACCAGAGGGACGTTAAAGAACCACGTGGACGTCGGAAGTTGCCCATCCTCAGTGCAGGACTTACAACTTACTAACCCACCACACTGACCAAGGGAACCTCGAAGTTGGAGCCTCGCTCTGTGAGGATTTCCCGGCCCTCGGGCAAATCTAATAAACTATGTTACTCAAAACGAAGCGATATTTATGCTGTTTACTCTTGCCTCATAGCAGGGCTTGTACAAATAAATGTCAATTGTATGAAATCAAACTTTTTAGTTTCAGTCCGACAGACATACATAACATTATCTAGGACCACTAAGTTACACATTTGCTCAATTGCTTGAGTAGTTCTTCTCGCTGTAGAAGATAATCCTCCTGAGGGATAATTTCTGCGTCTTAAAATCCCTTTAACTCTGCAAGCTGTTTCATAATCATCTCACGCAATTGTATCTAATAGAAAAATCAAATGTCCAGTAAGAGCGACCAAAACGTATTCCTTTAGTCAAGAATAATCTGAAATAATGATTTTCTGATCATTCGTATTTATTTTGAAATTTTCAAATTTGACCGGGGGAGGCTGGAAACGAATTACACACAAAACCTTCTAATTTGTCGTATGTTTGGGACATTAAAACGTAGATAATATATCTAAATGCTCTTTACTAGATCTTCACCCCCTGATAACGACACCAAATAGCAGACAGCTCGGCTAGCGACCACAGTTTTTCTAGATTTGTTTAGCTTGTATCTGTGCTGACTTGGCGCCTAGAGATCGTAGTAGTAGCCGATCGTAGTAGTAGCCGCGCAGAACACTAGCACCAACTGGAAACTCCACGATTGTACACGCTTAGTAGTTAAGCAGCCTGCGGGTGTTACTTTGATTAAATAATAATCTTCGCCTTCATCGTCGGCGCGTACAGCTACCACTTCGTAATCATGGCGTCCAATGGCGGTAATATTTTATCATGGCCTTATTTCTCCTGTGATGTGCTTATTTTCACATGCACTTGAATTCAGCTCAAGACACAGATCACATGTGTAGCATGATAGAGATCGCGCTTATACCTCACACGTGTGATCTGTGCATGACACCTGATGGACCTTTCTGACTGCTAGTTTCGACTTGATGCGAAAACGACGCTGCTGTGGTCTGTCGATGCTTTCTGTGTACTTGAATATTAGTCAGGGACCCAGGAGCCAAAAAGTGACACCCTCGGGCATTTTTTTTTCTGATTTTTGCCAACATGGCTATTTTTACTAATTCGAATACGTTGATTCCGAAAATCGTTGTTGGCAAACTTAATTCTCATGTAAACACAATGAAATCGGTCATCAAACATGACGTCATGCTCCATATATCGCCAAAAACCATTTTATCGTTTTCAAATAGAAACAAAGGTTTTTCTGACAAATCGAACTCATTGATTTAATATATAGATTTAGCCACTGGATAAAAGCGGAGCTCCCGATTATAAAATTTTCTGTGCAATGAAAGGGATTCCCATGTGTTCATGGTTTATACTTTATAAGAAAAAATGTCTCTTGATATGAATACAACAGTGTTTTCTTCGGTATGTTGCTGCATTGACACAATACAAATACAGGGAGGAAAAAAAAGCATCCTGTCAAGTGAGATAAAAACCTCCTTCAGAAAAATTAAGGTATTAATTCCTCCAAATGGAATGATTCAAAAGCGCAATAAAGAGAATATTTTTTCAAGCATAATGGCGTCGTCGATGACGTCATATCACCTGACCACTTCATTTTGCTCATCTGGTGACCTAGACTACACTACAAAAGTTTGGTTGTTTTAGAGTCTTCTCTTCACGAGATATTAATTTTTCAGGCATAGATGACGTCATCGCTGACGTCATATCACGTGACCACCTCATTTCGCTCAACTGGTGACCCAGACTACACTACAAAAGTTTGGTTGTTTTAGAGTCTTGCCTTCACGAGATATTAATTTTTCAGGCATAGATGACGTCATCGCTGACGTCATATCACGTAACCAACTCATTTCGCTCATCTGGTGACCTAGACTACACTACCCAAGTTTGGTTGTTTTAGAGTCTTCCCTTCACGAGATATTATTTTTTCAAGCATAGGTGACGTCATCGATGACGTCACATCACGTGACCACTTCATTTTGCTGATCTGATGATCTAGACTACACTATCCAAGTTTGGTTGTTTTAGAGTCTTCCTTTCATGAGATATTAATTTTTCAAGCATAGATGACGTCATTGATGACGTCACATCACGTGACCACTTCATTTTGCAGTCTGATGATCTAGACTACACTACCCAAATTTAGTTGTTTTAGAGTCTTCCCTTCACGAGATATTAATTTTTCAAGCAAAGATGACGTCATCGATGACGTCACATCACGTGACCACTTTATTTTGCTGATCTGATGATCTAGACTACACTACCCAAGTTTGGTTGTTCTAGAGTCTTCCTTTCACGAGATATTAATTTTTCAAGCCTAGATGACGTCATCAATGACGTCACATCACGTGACCAGTTCATTTCGCTCATCTGGTGACCTAGACTACACTACCCAAGTTTGGTTGTTTTAGAGTCTTCCCTTCACGAGATATTAATTTTCAATCACTGGTGACGTCATCGATGACGTCACATCACGTGACCGTGTTACAGCACCCCCCTTGCGGCATAGACAAAATATCCCAAGTATGGTTGTCTTAGCCATCCTCGCGCGCCAGGGTCCTTCCCTCACCTCCCCCCAGGGGACAGAGGAAAAGGACCCTGGAATGGTCTGGTCACGTGTCACCCAGATTTCAGGTGATAACAAAAATTCCCAAGCGGGGGTAGGATACGCGCACGTTGCTCCTTGCGTTTTCTAAAAATGGCGGCTCGTGACTGTGACTAGCAACAGCGACTAAAAAACAATGCGAAACAAGTAACTTTGTTGAGAAACAGTTTGCCTTTCTTTCCTCCAAAGCTAAACAACTTAGTGTTTCTGCTGAGGATTTTCTGGATGGAGAGCTTTTATATCCTGCTATGGAAAAGTACATGAGTGGCTTCAGTTTCGTGTTTCTTTCTACTGGCAGTCCTTCGAGGGTTCATTGCGTCGGTGCTCGTAACGAGACAACAAGTTGAAACGTTTTTGCCGTCTAATAGATCAGCTTGTCCGGCAGCAAGCTTGAAGACTAAGATGTACCAATAAAGACAATAATATATAGATTTAGGCAATGCCTAAAAGCGGAACTCCAATCATACACACCCCACGTCTTACTCACAGGGAGCTCACCTTTACAGTTTAAATCAAGAAAATGCATGAGTATTAGCGCGTTCTGATATGCTAACAAGTCGCAGTTCACGACCGGCAAAAGATAATCTCCTTGAAATAAAAATAAAAAATTAGATTTTCAGCGAAATCCACAACAAAGAATACTTGACATACTATTTGTCTCACTAAATCTAACATGTGACAAAGAAAAATCAAGGCTAGAATATCAGTAAAGATTACTCAAAACTATAATTCGAGTTTAGCCGGAGAAAAAGAAACCTCAAGGGAGCCAACTAAATTAAAAGCAGTAAAACGTAAAAGTTACATGTAAAGTCAGAATTTTCTCATCAGGAATGCAATAACTTGGAAGCTAAAAATATAAATAGCATAAGAAGCAATTTCAAGGTTTGTGCTTACCGATAACTGATAGTGAAGTCGTTTCTTTCCTCCGAAAGACTCCGTCGTGTTGAGTTGAATTCATTCTTACTTGGCAAGCTTTTGCAAAAAGCCAATTTTCCTAAATATATTATTCGGCTAAAACCATTGCAATTTTCTGTTATTGTCAATCCTGTTCAATCCAGTTCTGGCTCCCTGTTCGTAGATCTCATATGAGTATTCGAAGAACACGTCGTTTGCAGCTTTTACGAAAGAAACTGTTGTTTTTCTTCAGAAGAACGCCGAAGTCTTGCTTCGCCGTGGGGCCGGGTATTCTGCAATCTAGCCTTTGAATCTTTTGCAACTCCCTCATAGTTTCTCCAAAATGACTAAACAACATTATGAAATTTCGGCGAAGGAATCGAATCCGAAGTATTTTTGACAATCATTAGAGAATTCTTTTGAGCAAATTTGGCGTGTTTCGCACCCACGAGTTTGTCTCAGTTTGACAAAAATTATGAACTCGAGTGAGCCGACGCGGGCGCGTGTACGTTTGTGAGTTTTTTCGGCGGGAAAATGAAGGAGCGACTTCCGGTCCGTGTCCTCTGCACTCTATGCCCGCGGCGCTGTGCTGGAGGACAAAATGACGCGCGCGCTCAGTGATCCAAGACGGACTGTGATTGGCTGTGTACACGGGTCGCCAAAAACGCAAGTGCGCATGCGTAAATAAGAGCCCGCGATGTTTTCGTAAGCCGCTGAACGTATCGTTTTGGCTTGGATGGGTTGCTTTCTCATGTGACGTTGAATGATACGTATGGGGCTCCACTCCGTGCCTTCGACGGCACGGGGAGTTCCGCTATTAACTCGTGAACACATAAAAACAAGTGGAAAAGATGGTTGCAAACCCGAGAACATTCGTCTCTGGCCCAGATTTTGAGTGCAGAGTTGACCGGTTTCGTCTTGATTGTTCTTCGCAAGGTGGAAATGTTTACTTTTGCTGCCCTAGCAAGCTGGGAAAACTACCCTGCTCGTCTGCATGGTTGTTCGGCTACAAGATTGAGTCAAGTGGAAAAAACTAGATAGCAAAAACCCGCTTGTCGCCGAAAGCTGGCAAATGCTCACATTTGAGGAAAAGACTCGTTTTTCTGGCGAAACAAACAGTAACACAGTTTCAAATCCTGACAAGAAATACTGTATGTAGTAGCTAAAAGTATAGATTGCTTCTCAGGTAAGTTGACTTTAAATGAATGAATGTACATAAAATAAACTAGCACGCTCAAATAAATTGCTCAATATCATTGTCGTTTCTGCTCGTGTTGTTGCTTTGACTTAAAGTTTATTTACATTTCTCAACTGGGAAATAATGGGTCAGTCAGCCTGGGAATTAGTTCAAAAGTTCTTGGGAAAACAACGGAAAGTTTATTTTCCATATTTTTTGATTTTGGTGACTAATAGTTTTGGGCAAAATGAAGAAATCTGACAAAATGTGTTCAGTCTCTTTTTGTCAGAAATTTTCCGTTGGGACCCCACCCCAAGTTTTGATTTTTGTTACCACCCGAAATCTGGGTGACACGTGACCAGACCATTCCAGGGTCCTTTTCCTCTGTCCCCTGGGGGGAGGTGAGGGAAGGACCCTGGCGCGCGAAGATGTGTCTTAGCATGTTCCCTTGAGGAGATATAATTATTTCTTTGCATACCACAGGGTTCCCATGTGTACACGGACGGTGGACACTATAGGTTTAATACCAGAAAAAATCATATCTCCCGAAGGGAAGCTTCAATAAAAGCCAAACTTGGACAAACTTTCAAAGACCATAAGAGGAACTCTACACCAAAGTTACGTGCCCACTCGTCATCAATGACGTCATCAAAATGATCCATAATGCCCGTGACGTTCAAAAATCAACTCGATAGTATACTATACGTTTTTCCCTTAGGTATGGTGCTCCGCTTGCGCGGGCCTTCGGCCGCGATGAATCTCGGCCGAACTCTTTGGAAAACTGCTATGAGAGGAATGAAAAACTAATTACCAACTACCAAACATCAAGCAACATCAGGTGTATGCATGCGAAATCGCAAATACGCACGGTAATATAGTGAGCATCGACAAATCTACCCTCTAATAAGGTAAGAGGAATTGATCTTCAAAGCCTGTTACTAGCCCATCAGCCTTTTACAAATGTCAAGCCAGTTATAGATTCTACTCATACGAGATCTAGCTTATTCTTGGATTAAGGTTTACGAGTGTCCATTCCCTCCATGTTCAGTGCACTTTCATCGTGAATTGATGCATTGGTTTTCACCACCTTTTTTGCACCCGCTTAGTAAAGAACACACCATACCGGATGTTTTGCACTTGCAGCGGAGAGTCGCACATCCTGTGGTACATTTGCAGAGAACCATTTCCAAGCACGCTTTCGGGACAGGATCGAGTGTCATAAAAACGGGAACTAATAAACCGTCTTTGAGTTTCCAGCCCATTTCTTCTGGCTTGGGAAATACTGGCTTTGCCACGTGCGCCTGGCGCCATAACATTGTTTGGTAATAAGATCGCTTTAGATGCTGTTTGAAGGCATCGCTTGTGGGAGGAAGCCTTTCGGGGCGGTTGTCGTTCCCGAAGAGAGCCACGCGAGCCATATCCAGGGAATGATCCGGTGAATAGTACAATTTACAGAAGAACGTCTCAGCCGATGTTACCGTCTCGGTCTCTAGGGTAGTACCTTCACCAACACCCGTCAAGAGCTCAAAGTGATCAGTGATTACCTTCCACGCTGTTCTTTTGGAATGGCCAGTGATGAAAGACGTGCTGTCGGAACCAGCTATTGCATGAAACGGAAGCAATGCTTTTGCCGAAGCCTGTTGAAGATTATGTGCAACCTTTTCTACGGGGATGAACTTGGGCTTCTTGGCGGTTCCTGCCCACATCCAGACGTTGCCGCTCAGCTTTTCGCGATGCGCCATGCAGAAGAAGTAGTAGGATGTCTGTGTCTCTGGCAGACACTACTACATTGTCAACATATCCGTTAAGATAGAAACAATGCAAAATTATCCGCGTGTCGGCCTCCTCGTGATTGGATTTCAGCACGGACACATCAAGACGTGGATTTGAACAAAGAACCTCATCCTCCAGCGTGCATCCACCAGACGTGACCAGTGTGGTATCAATCGGTGCTTGTGTGATTAGTTCCTCGGAAAGAAACCTCGCCAAACCTCCGCCTTATTGTCTTCTAATGCCAGAAATGACTGCCAGTTGTGCGGCAGCGGGACGTCTCTGTTATCGATTACTCGTCGCACTGGACGTGTCATGGTTTAAGAGCGCCGAACTCTTGTTTCTGCCTTGATAGATTGCTTATTGTAGCGATCAAAGAGGACGTCTATCCTTTGCGCTTGCTACGCAAGCTAAAAACAGGAACCCGTGAAGACTCCTATACTGTAACTGATCCAGTTTCATGGAGTTCATAGCTTCAAAGTTAGAAAAATGTAAAATAAAATGTTAATGTCTGAGACCGACTCCCCCAGAGACCGACTCCCCAGTCTTGGATTTTGATGACGTCATGTGAGCACCAAGAATGATATCTCCACATTTCCTGCTAGCAGAGGCCTTTTTCCTTTGCATTCGCTTACAAGCTCGGCGGAAGTCGGGCCAGGCGCCCGTCTCTCGAAACGCCCGAGAATTCTCGCGCCCGAAAAGTTTATTTTGAAATTTGATCCCAAAGTTTTTTTTTTCTACCCTGATGATTTAAACAACTTCCTATCCGTGAATATTTAGACTGTTTACGTCTCAAAAAAGAAATTGTTTGATTTCATTCAAACCCTCAAATCAACGAAAAATCACCCGAAAAGTCTCGGGAGCCAGTTGCTCCCGAGAACTTTCCGCTGTTTTTCACCCGAGTTTTTCCGGTGCCCGAAGAGTTCGGTTTAAACTAACCTAATTCTATAAGTACTATAGAATAGAAATAACCACAAAAAGGGAGTTATAGACTATTCAATTCACCAGGGTAGAAAAGAAAACGAGAAGCTTTTTGATAAATCCATAACAAATTCAAAACAATGTTCTCGGGCCTGAGAATTCTCGGGCGTTTCGAGAAACCAGCTCTTTTCAGAGAAACCAGCTCTTTTCAGTCCAAGCTAACATGCCTATACGAAATCACATTTATAAAAAGAGTGATGATTTGATCGCACGAAAATGCATCAGTAATAAACACCAAATACTTGTATTTTCTATATGAGATAATCTAACATAAGTATGTAACTTGTATTAGTGTTTAGTTCAGTGGAGCTTGATATCCGGGACCATCATATCTTGTCCCGTTTTTCCTCCAAGTGTATAGCTTGTGGTCCAAGATTTCCATCAAGTATTTAGATGATGATAAAAGCTTTGACAATGGTTGCCATGGATTTTTGAGATGTTTGGTCCATTTTTTTCCTTTACCATACTTCACATTTGTTCTCAGGATTCATAGGAGAGCCCACCGGACACTTGTAAGCATCAGAGAACTCTTTAAAATTGGAGAGTGTTCCTATAATCCTACAAAATAGCAAGAGAAAAGCATTCAAAACCAACACGAAAATGCGTTAATGTTTGTTAGTAAAGAATACCTGTAACGCGCGGGCGCATGTTCGTCCTCTATAATGTCCAGGAGTTCTGAAACCTTCGTGGTATGGACACACATTTTCTAGAAGAAAGTACCACAAGGAGTTTAAATAATTTATGGAAAGAAATCTTACTTTTTCTTTAAGGAACAAACCCCACATGGAAATTAAATCTTTACGCATCGGTGTTCCAGTAAATTCAGCTCCTGCTATTTCCAGAGAGTAGATAAAACGTCGGAGAAGACGAAAAGCGGTGATTTACTTTTTTGAAAAAATGAAATAATAAGGGACGCGTCATTATTTACCGGGGGGGGGGGGGGGGGGGGGGGGAGGGCTCCCAATTTTTTCAAACAAAGCTAAAAAAAATAGGACCCTCCCTTGAACATAACAAAAAAAAATGTGACCCTCCCCCAGTCGTAGGTAAAAAAAATTGTGACCCTCCCCTTGATATTTATATTTTCTGAAAAACCTGTCAGAGAGACTCTTGTCCGAGTGATGCAATGTCTCGTTTCAAAGCTAAGGAACCGCGGTCATTATTTATCGCCTCGATTATTTACGTGAGAGGAGTTTGGGTAATACACGGTAAAAATGCAGCGTTCCTTCATCTAGAAGTAGAATGATTAACGTGATCCCACCTCTCCCTTCCGCTATTTGGCTTAGTACCGAAGACATTTTACAGAAAAAGGGGTCGCATTTTTCTTTCCCAAATTTTGATAAACGCATTTCATCAAGCCTAAGAGAAAGGATTGACGAACATGTTCTGTGTACGGTATAGTAAACAAAGCCTGTCAGGAGCCAAGGAAGTACGCTACCTCAATGTTAGATGAAAGCTTCTATTGATGGGCTCCTGAGCCAACAAGGTTATATTATTCATGTGCACAACTGCGCGCCGCAAATGACGAAGTTTTATTATTATTCATGTGCGTAAAGCGCGGCCCAAATGACGAATTTCTAGGCTTGTAACGTCGAACTCACGATTACCTATCGGGTCTTCTTTCAAACATATAGCCCGCCAAGCTTATCATTGCAGGGCATTTTTGGGAGAGTTTGCTTTTCCTCGTGAAGATACACTTGTTCTTGTAAACGGCGTGAGGGGTAGTGTCTTCATTGCTGAAAGAGGATGTCAGATGTCTTTCTTTATGCGCGCGAAGGGCGCCGAAATTTTTATTAAGTAAAAATACAAGTGATGGAGAAGTTGCTGAAATAACCACTATCGGCATCTGTTTTTCCCTCTTCATCGTCCAAATGTTGCTGAAAAAATTATGACCCTCCCCCAAACAGGAGTGAAAAAAATTTGGACCCTCCCTTTAGACACGCGAAAAAAATTAGGACCCTCCCCACAAAAATAGGAGCCCATACGTTGCAGGGTTTGACACGATTTTTGCTTGGGAGCTGGTAAATATTTCTTGTTCCCGTATTTACCTGGGCAAATCCAAGGAAAAACAACTCCTCACTGGACATTTTAAGACTTGGCAGCACTTCCTCTGGGCCATTGTCTTTGACGAGCTGTTGAAAAGCCTGCAGCAAGAAACGGTTAAATGTAGACATATCACTCATATAAAAGAACAAGACCCTCAATCTTAGCTATCCAAACCAACATTGGAAAGGGGGAGGAAGGAACAAGCTGAGTGAAAGGCGACATGACGATGAACATGAGATGCAGCAAATGTTTCCATCTTGTTGGAGAAGATCCCAGAGGTGTTAGTGATGGATTGATACTCATCCCAGATATTGTTACAGTAATTTTCAAACCATTGATCTAGTTTCATCTTCTTGAAAAATTACTACTACGCAGGGGCTACTCGGAAGTGCAATCATGAGTAGAACTTGTTTTAGATACCTTATATGCAAGCATCAACCCTCCTCCATCGGCAATGTTCTCTGAAAGCGTTTGGTTTCCATTTACCTGTGAAAATATCCAGAGCCGTACGTTCGATAGTCCTTTTGTTATTCTTTAATCACATTTTAAATTATCACATTAATTGAGTAAAAGCGAGAATAAAACGCCATATAACCGCGGGAACCCTTTACTATAACACTCATGCCTTTCGGCCTTCAGGCAATCTTCAGTGGAGCACTATCTAGGCCAACTAATACCCCATTCACACCAGAATCATGTTTAGTTAAAACAAGGTCTTTCCTCGTCTCATAACAATATGTGAAGTTTATTACTGAGATAACTCTTTCAAGCTAAATGATCACTTTGTTACAAGTATAGTACAGTCTATTCAGTTTTGTCCTTTGGAATTAAGGGAATTAAGTATTTAAACAAGTTAAATTAAAGTAGCTGGTGTGAATGGGGTATATTTATTTTTAGCAACGATTATAAAATTCAAATCGTTTCATAGTTTCAAAAGTTGTGTACTCAATGTTTAACTCACTCTTAGTTTGCCCAACTTGTAATTACTGAACTGATCCGCCAAACATTCGGCTCTTTCGCGAAATTTCTTTATTGATCTGTTACTCCACTTGATCGAGTTATCATCAAGTTTATGGCCATTCTTATCGAAATGACGACCTGCAACCACAACAAATGTCCAAATCACTCTTGAAATGCCGTCATGGCGAAGTCGAGTGTTTTAAAAAGACCTTTTAGAGGCCGGTCATTAAGGGGGGATCTCTCGAAACCTGAAGCCCTGAAAGGGGGGATCACAAGAGTTTTTCTAAGTATTTATTCTAGCTACTTCTCTATCATTTGCATTTTTCTACTTCACTCAATACCTAATAAAATTTCGGCGCGCCAAGGAGAACTCGCGCATCGAAGACAGAACCCGCGCAGTTTACAAGAACAGGTGTATCTTGGCGCGAAAAATAAACTCTCCCAAAAATGCCCTGCAGTGATAGGCCTGGCGGGAAGCCACTATGTTCGAAAGAAGAGTCCTTAGGTAAGGGTGAGTTCGACGTTGCAAGAATATAATTTCCTCATTTGGGCTGCGATTCACGCAAATGAATTAATGATAATGTCGTCATTTGCGGCATGCAGTTGCGCGCATGAATTATAAAACTCGTTTACTATACACAAAAAAACGGAATGTTCATCAACTCTTTCTCTGAGGCTCGGTGAAATGCGTTCATCAAAACTTGGGGGTGCTTCGCGTGCATCGAAAGAAAAGTGCGATCCCTCTCGCTATGCCTCGGCAATAGTGTTCATTGTTCATGGAACTCGGATTTAGAAATCGTGACCAACACATGACTTGTTCAGATCAGAAATATTACTTACCAACTGTGTCAAATCCGTGGGTGAATTCGTGTCCAATTACTTGACCGATTCCTCCGTAGCTCGGGGCGCTAGCAAAGGAAAATTGCGTGATAAGAGCGATTTGTATATAGCTTCGCTAAAACGCCGATAATAATAAAAAGCACAAACAAACATAAAAAACAAAAGAACTCCCCTTTATCACAGGGAGCTCAACTTTACAGTTTAAATCAAGAAACATATTTGAAAATCTTTCCATTTTTTGCTGAATAAAGGGAAGGAAATCCATTTTATTTGCCCTGCGTTCTGATATTTTCTGATTGGCTAATTATGCTTTGACCACTAGGGCCTTTTTACCGCGAAGAACTCCCTATGTACAAGCAAAGCAAGTGCGCCTGTACAGTGTGGTAGCAAAGCTGAGAAGGAGCGCTGGGATTTGACTGAGAGTAAAGCAATATCGGTGCCTCTACTTACCTTGGTCCTTCTCCATAGAAGAAAGGTAGCTGAAGAATTCCAGCTGGAATTTCTACAACAAAAGAACATACACTCACAGGAAACTTCCCATGCTCATTGGACTGTATCTTATAACATTTATTATTATTTATTATTATTATTATTATTATTAGATAGATTAGTCGGCTTAATTATCCAGCCTAATGTGCTTCACCAAACATAGCGCCCTCGAGGTAGAGCTCATTGGAAGTTGGGTTAATTACTTATTTTACAGTCCCTTATTATTATTGTTGTTATTATTATTATTTTTTTGAATATCTATGTTGTGTATTTCTATTAAGTAATGTAAGCAAATCCCCTCTTTTAGATATTGTATTGTGTTTAAGAAATTGTACTAAAGTATTAAATTATTATTACCATTATTATTATTATTGTATTAGAACTGTGACTTACCGATTACATTGCCAGTTACCACATAAAGCGCGTTCACTTGCTGGACGAGTGCGATCCAATTACTGGAAAGCAAACATAAAGAAGTTTTACACTTCATGAACCACGTGTAATAGCCCGCGGTGTTTTATGGTAACAAAGAAAGTGATGTACGACGAACCAGCTCAAGCCCAAGTCTGTTTTTGAGCCTCTATAGTCTTCGCAAAGTGCATTTCTTCATTTGTCCCGAGATCTAGATGACATAAACCAATCAAGTTCAATCAAAGTGACCGAATCTCTACTATTCTTGGCACTTGATCTTTAAAGGAATACACTCTTTTCTTTATAAGAACGTCTAATTTTCAGTTGAGGCTGGGCCGTTGTTATTTTTGGAGCTGTTTGAGGCTGGGAATGTTCTTTCGGATGTTCTTACATTTCAGTGACGTCGGAACCTGAAATATGATAGATCTTATAGAAGGATACATACCAATGAAGTATTTAAGAGAGTTTATAAATTACAATATTGAAGGTCGTTATTAATAACACATTTGATTCTGGATTTAAGAACGCATCACTGAAAATAAATTTATTTTGCTCCTATCTAAGGCTCAGGCATGTTCTTAGCATGTTCTTAAAATTTGGGTGAATTTCAGGCTGAACGTTCTTATAAAAATGTTCTTATAAAAAAGAGTGTATCACACCCGCGGTCTTCTGAAATAATCGCCTGTGCTCGGGCAATTACTGATGTAATAATACTTTGAACAGCCAACTAATCACTTAATCTGTTTAGTAGGATGTTTAGTGGGTATGTCGGGAAATGTGCTGTTCTCTTCATGTAGAGTAGCCTGCGTAGCGAGCGTGGGGTGTCAGGGGACAGAGAAGACAGAGAAGCCTGAAGTTCGATCAAGATGTTCGATGATTTGGCCGCGCAAAGTATTTCTCGCCACATACTTCGCGCGGCCAATCATCGAAAAAATATCTCGAACTTCCCGAACTTCAGGCTTCTCTGTCCTCTGAAACGCTTGCTACGCAGGCTACATGTAGAGCACAATTCTAATGGCACACACACAAGCTTTTAACTTATTTGCAGCACTGTCTTGTACCTCCGGGGATAGTGCTACAACAAGAACGACCGGAGAAGAGACGAGACCTGTGGTCACGGCCGCTGCGGATAATGAAGTTGTTGACCTTTTAGACTTCTGTCGGGACAACAACTTCTAAATTAGTGCCACAATTACGGTTTTCGAACATCCTGCGCGTAGGAGGTTTACCTGGATAACCCCAGATAAATAGATTACATCCTCATTGGACGACTTTGGCTCAAAATGTCAGAAACGCAAGAGCATCCCAACAGTCCGCCTGAGCATTCATAATCAGATCCCGAGGAAACCGAGCATCCCAACAGTCCGCCTGAGCATTCATAATCAGATCCCGAGGAAACCGAGCATCCCAACAGTCCGCCTGAGCATTCATAATCAGATCCCGAGGAAACCGAGCATCCCAACAGTCCGCCTGAGCATTCATAATCAGATCCCGAGGAAACCGAGCATCCCAACAGTCCGCCTGAGCATTCATAATCAGATCCCGAGGAAACCGAGCATCCCAACAGTCCGCCTGAGCATTCATAATCAGATCCCGAGGAAACCGAGCATCCCAACAGTCCGCCTGAGCATTCATAATCAGATCCCGAGGAAACCGAGCATCCCAACAGTCCGCCTGAGCATTCATAATCAGATCCCGAGGAAACCGAGCATCCCAACAGTCCGCCTGAGCATTCATAATCAGATCCCGAGGAAACCGAGCATCCCAACAGTCCGCCTGAGCATTCATAATCAGATCCCGAGGAAACCGAGCATCCCAACAGTCCGCCGGAGCATTCATAAGCAGATCCCGAGGAAACCGAGCATCCCAACAGTCCGCCTGAGCATTCATAATCAGATCCCGAGGAAACCGAGCATCCCAACAGTCCGCCGGAGCATTCATAATCAGATCCCGAGGAAACCGAGCATCCCAACAGTCCGCCTGAGCATTCATAATCAGATCCCGAGGAAACCGAGCATCCCAACAGTCCGCCTGAGCATTCATAATCAGATCCCGAGGAAACCGAGCATCCCAACAGTCCGCCTGAGCATTCATAATCAGATCCCGAGGAAACCGAGCATCCCAACAGTCCGCCTGAGCATTCATAATCAGATCCCGAGGAAACCGAGCATCCCAACAGTCCGCCTGAGCATTCATAATCAGATCCCGAGGAAACCGAGCATCCCAACAGTCCGCCGGAGCATTCATAAGCAGATCCCGAGGAAACCGAGCATCCCAACAGTCCGCCTGAGCATTCATAATCAGATCCCGAGGAAACCGAGCATCCCAACAGTCCGCCTGAGCATTCATAATCAGATCCCGAGGAAACCGAGCATCCCAACAGTCCGCCTGAGCATTCATAATCAGATCCCGAGGAAACCGAGCATCCCAACAGTCCGCCTGAGCATTCATAATCAGATCCCGAGGAAACCGAGCATCCCAACAGTCCGCCTGAGCATTCATAATCAGATCCCGAGGAAACCGAGCATCCCAACAGTCCGCCTGAGCATTCATAATCAGATCCCGAGGAAACCGAGCATCCCAACAGTCCGCCTGAGCATTCATAATCAGATCCCGAGGAAACCGAGCATCCCAACAGTCCGCCTGAGCATTCATAATCAGATCCCGAGGAAACCGAGCATCCCAACAGTCCGCCGGAGCATTCATAATCAGATCCCGAGGAAACCGAGCATCCCAACAGTCCGCCTGAGCATTCATAATCAGATCCCGAGGAAACCGAGCATCCCAACAGTCCGCCTGAGCATTCATAATCAGATCCCGAGGAAACAGAGCATCCCAACAGTCCGCCTGAGCATTCATAATCAGATCCCGAGGAAACCGAGCATCCCATCAGTCCGCCTGAGCATTCATAATCAGATCCCGAGGAAACCGAGCATCCCAACAGTCCGCCTGAGCATTCATAATCAGATCCCGAGGAAACAGAGCATCCCAACAGTCCGCCTGAGCATTCATAATCAGATCCCGAGGAAACCGAGCATCCCATCAGTCCGCCTGAGCATTCATAATCAGATCCCGAGGAAACCGAGCATCCCAACAGTCCGCCTGAGCATTCATAATCAGATCCCGAGGAAACAGAGCATCCCAACAGTCCGCCTGAGCATTCATAATCAGATCCCGAGGAAACAGAGCATCCCAACAGTCCGCCTGAGCATTCATAATCAGATCCCGAGGAAACCGAGCATCCCAACAGTCCGCCTGAGCATTCATAATCAGATCCCGAGGAAACCGAGCATCCCAACAGTCCGCCTGAGCATTCATAATCAGATCCCGAGGAAACCGAGCATCCCAACAGTCCGCCTGAGCATTCATAATCAGATCCCGAGGAAACAGAGCATCCCAACAGTCCGCCTGAGCATTCATAATCAGATCCCGAGGAAACCGAGCATCCCAACAGTCCGCCTGAGCATTCATAATCAGATCCCGAGGAAACCGAGCATCCCAACAGTCCGCCTGAGCATTCATAATCAGATCCCGAGGAAACCGAGCATCCCAACAGTCCGCCTGAGCATTCATAATCAGATCCCGAGGAAACCGAGCATCCCAACAGTCCGCCTGAGCATTCATAATCAGATCCCGAGGAAACCGAGCATCCCAACAGTCCGCCTGAGCATTCATAATCAGATCCCGAGGAAACAGAGCATCCCAACAGTCCGCCTGAGCATTCATAATCAGATCCCGAGGAAACCGAGCATCCCAACAGTCCGCCTGAGCATTCATAATCAGATCCCGAGGAAACCGAGCATCCCAACAGTCCGCCTGAGCATTCATAATCAGATCCCGAGGAAACCGAGCATCCCAACAGTCCGCCTGAGCATTCATAATCAGATCCCGAGGAAACCGAGCATCCCATCAGTCCGCCTGAGCATTCATAATCAGATCCCGAGGAAACAAACGCCCCGATTCGATCTGGAAAAACTAGCCTAGCAACAATAACCGAGCGTTACGCAGTAGAAGTAAGCAATAGACCTTCTAGAAACCACCAACGAGAACACTGACAGGCAGTGGGACTTATTCCAGGCACTAACCCCCGAGCAGCTTGCAGCTTCCAATGTGATCAAAGAACTGCGCAAGAAATTCACCCAAAAAGAATCGGAATATTAAGGATCGGGAGGGGAAGCTCTTAAAAAATGTCGAGGATGTCCTTAGACAACGGAAGGAGTACACGGCAGGTCTATATGGGGAAGAAGGAAGAGAACAGGACAGTGCCTCAGTTGAACAAGCCCTTCCCATTCTTGAAAGTGAGGTGCGCAATGCCATCAGAAGACTACCTCCGAGGAAGGCCTCGGGCATAGACCATATACCCGCTGAGCTAATTAAAACGGGGGAGGCTCTACGGTGCTGTTCTTTACTAAACTTTGCAATGCGATCTTAGAGTCAGGTTCCTGGCCTTCAGATTGGCTACACTCCATCTTTATCCAAATCCCTAAGAGACAAGGAACAGCAGACTGGTCAGAACACCGTATGATCTCACTTATCTGCCATGCCAGCAAAAACCTGTCAAGGATCCTCCTGAGATGCATGTCACCAACAGCGGAAAGAGAGCTTGCCGAGGAACAGATGGGTTTGCGGGGAGGTATAGGGACACGTTACCAGCTATTCAATCTACGCACAATCATGGAGAAAGCAAGAGAGTTCAACCAACCGTTGTACCTCGCGTTTATAGACTATTAAAAAGCATTTGACTCCATCAACCACCAAAAGCTGTGGGAAGTACTCAACCACATGGACGTAGAGAAAGGCAACATCGACCTAATCTACAACAACCAGGTCGCAGTAGTCAGAGTTGAGGAAGATCTGACAGATCCCTTCACAGTGGGAAAAAGCGTCCGCCAGGGGTGCCTGTTGTCGCCACTGTGTTTCAACCTCTACAACGAAGAGGTAATGAGAAAGTCCGCTGAGGAGCTAGGATGGGTAGGAGTCCGACTGAATGACCTACGTTATGCCGATGACATAGTACTAATCGCAACTTCTTCAGAGTATCTCCAGCAACTTGTCGACAAGGTTGACGAGGTTTCAACAGCATACTCCCCAGAGATCAGTACTACTAAGACCAAAGCTATGACGGCTACGTGAAGCGATGACACCCCAACTGACATCTAGAATTCAAATACCTCGGTGCATATATCTATAAGGACGCTCACGGCAGCAAGGAAATCCGACGGCGCCTAGGTATGACGAGATCAAACTTTAAATCCCCCTTGATAAACTTTGGAAGGACCGCAAATCCCTAAAAGTAAGGCTTCTAAGAACACTCATTTGGCCCATTGCCACCTACGGGGCGGAGAGTTGGACCTTGCGGAAAGATGATGTCAGACGCATTGAAGCATTCGAAATGTTCGGGTATAGGAGCTGGATGGACCATCGTACAAACGAGGCAATCTTCCAGGAACTCCGAACCCCTAGAAAACGTCTTAGGTCGATTGCTAAGCGGGAACTGGCATTCTTTGGCCACACTACAAGGGCACGAGGGCTGTCCCAGGTCAGTCCTGGAAGGACGAGTTTAGGATCGACGATCGAGAGGACGGCAGAGGAGACGCTGGCTTGACGACATCAAGGAGTGGACAGGTCTGTCGGGCGCCGAGTGCTCCGCATTAACACTCGACAGGCCCGCTTGGAGAGGCATGTTTGTGGTGCAGGATCGCCGGCCCTCAACCATGAGGAAGGCAATAGGCAAGGCACATTGAATAGACGAGTTCGTGCTCTCAGTTGCATCCTGGGTAATCAGGCAAGATGGCAGAAATAAGTAAGAATCGTAGGGAGAATGTAGCCTCCTCGGCGGGCATCTCTCTTAAAAAGAACGCGAAAGCAATGTCTCGGGCTTCCGGTCCAAGCTCTACCCCTTTTCTAAAACAACCCAAGAGATGCCTGCGTAGGAAGCTGGAGAAAAGGCAAGCTTGGGATCCTCACTAGTATCGCGATGCACCCTGACACTCTGTGTCGTTGTATTTTGTAGTATTGACGGCTCGAAAAGAGCTAGCAAAATTCAACTTTTTTCGCACGAATTTGTGTTTCGTTTCATTGTCAATAGTTAGAAATAACGTTTAACGTTTAGATTTCTAGCAATATCTAATGGCAGAAAGATATTTTTTTCGCTGAAACAGATGGAAAAATGTGAACAGAGAAATGTGCTCGAGCTCGTGCGAAAAGCTGTTCTGATTGCGTATTGCGTGAGGGCGCGCGCAAATGTAAGGAGAATTGAGATTTCAATCGACGAATATAATCTTTATTTCTTGCGATTTTCTCCAGAAAATCATCGAAGATCGCGATACAAAACAAATTACGATTTTGAGACGGCAATACCACAATACCACGGCGCAATACCTCGGCGTTGGAAAAAATATTTCCACGTATTTGGCTCCGTCGCCCACAGTCTTTTTTTTAAACATTGGTTATTGGGCCCGTGTAAAAATACTGAAAAATGTAAGAAAAATAGAAGAAAAAAAAAAGTAGAAAGAAACAGTCCAAAGAAATACGTGTGGCATTGAAAGCGAAAATAAAGCAAATGTCTTCTGCAGATAGGTCCCTTTAATACTCACTCTTCCTCGGAGTCCAGTATGCCTAACTTCTCACGTGTCTGTTGCAGTGCCATCTTGTTAGCTTCAATAACGTTTCTCGCCCAACAATTACTTTCCGTGATATTTAGCTGCAATAGGCCATGATATTTAACAATTATCCTCGAGTCCAAATTGGGCTCTGAATCAATAGCTAAAATCAAACCACACTAGTAGGTCAATGTATAGCCAAAAACGTTTTCTTTTCTGGTCATTTGCCATTGTGTGGCTTAAAATTCCAACACTTTACGCTACTAGTAGGCTATAACTTATATGTAGCCCATTCAATCAGAACGCAGCATTGACAATTCGAGACAATATACAGGAGCCCATCAATAGGAGCTTTCATCTAACCTATATAGTTGGTATATAATTCGAAAGCTTTGAGCTGTGAAACAAATTCATTCAAGTCTTAAACAGACCTTGCTTCTCAGAGCGCGCGCTAACTCTAAATGAATACAGGAAAATGCAAAGTCATGAATTTTTCTCTAAATGTTATCGCTACATTTTGAAGAGGCGTTAAGGAGGCTGCCTACAGTTTTTCTTGGACTTGACCGCTCAACTTTGAACGACCACAATTCTGAAATATACTTACCTATGAATTTGAAATTTTGACCATTTGCTGTAGAAAGATTAAAGTTCAAGATGGTGCACGATTTATTGTCTACAGATTTTCCATAGCAACGAAACAGCGGGGTCACTGTTTTTAATTAGCAAAAGTTCCACGTGTAATTCGATCTAAACTTATTAAAATGACACACCAAGCTCTAATCCTTAGGTTATTGTCTATACGTATACGAAGTTTAGAAACAAAATATTCCAGGCGACTGAAATTCAAAATGTTTCAATTGCTTTCTATTTATTATGAATTTAATGGCTTTTGAAATAGTCTAGCGAAATTTCTTACCGGAAAATTCATCCCAAGTATACAACTACTTGTTTGCCAAGGACACCTTTGTGCTCAGCTCTCCTTTCATCACGGGGAACTGCCGGAACTAGGAAGAAGGTGGTGAACTTTAGAATTTTACCAGGCGCTATCCGCGACGTAAATTTGTTTCTTACGCGGACAGCATCTCGCTTATATGGTCAATTTTAAGTTAAGAGCGCGAGAAAAAAAATCGCAATCAGGAACTTTCTCTGGAGCCTTAGTTGTGTTCGAAATGATATTTTGCAAAATGGCTCAAACATTTGCGTTTGCGTCGATGCTCATTATGGAAAATCAAAAGCACTTCCTGGCATCAAATTTGGCAAACAAGTAGTTTTATACTATGGGATGAATTTTGCAGTAAGAGATTTCGGTAGCCTATTTCAAAAGCCATTAAATTCATAATAATTAGAAACATTTTGAATTTCGCCTGGAATATTATCTTGAAATGGGCTTTATGAATTTTCTCTAAACTTCGAATACGTAGGCAATTACCTAAGGATTAGCGCTTGGCGTGTCATTTAAAGTTTAGATCGAATTTCACGTGGAACGTTTGCCAATTAAAATCAGTGATCCCCCTGTTTCGTTGCTATGGAAAATCAGTTGACACTAAATCGTCCATCATCTTGAACATTGATCTTTCTGCAGCAAATGGTCAAAATTTCAAATTTATAGGTAAGTATATTTCAGAATTGTGGTCGTTCAAATTTGAGCGGTCAAGTCCAAGAAGAACTGTAGGCAGCCTCTTAATTGTGTCACGGTCACTTGGAAAATTTGTAAATGAAGCTCCAAATTGGTGTGTAATCATCCCCAAATCACCTATATCACTTGGTATTAGCCTAATAAGCAATCTAGGCAAGTTTTAGCGGCAAGACTGCCGGTTTACAAGCAAATTTTGATGTAAATTCAAACGTTGAAAACTTTCATCGTGATAAGATTTCAAAAACTCATTGTTATAATTTGCTTCCATCCGTTCTGTAATAGGTCCATGAAGCCTACAATCATCATCAATTTGTAGTTAAAGGGCTATTTAACAAACCTAGACTAGTATTTTGGCTATCCATCACTGTTATTTGTAGCGGAACTCCCCGCGCCGAAGGCGCAGAGTGCAGCCCCATACGTATTATCAACGTCGCATGAGAAAGCAACCTATCCAAGCCAAACGGACACTCAGCGGTTTACAAAAACATCGCAGGCTCTTATTTACGCATGCGCACTTGCGTTAGTGTCGACCCGTGTACACAGCCAATCACAGTCCGTCTCGGATCACTGAGCGCGCGCTTCGTCCCAGCGCCGCGGCGTTTGGTTTGGACACGAACCGGAAGTTGCTCCTTCATTTTCCCGCCGAAATAACTCACAAAACACGCGCTCGCGTCGGCTCGCTCGAGTCCATTCAGTGAGTCAAACTCAAGAACAAACTCGTGTGTGAACCACGCCATGATTGTTAAAATACTTCGGATTCGATTCTTTCGCCGAAATTTTATAATGTTGTTTAGACATTTTGAAGAAAGTTTGAGGGAGTTGCAAAAGATTCAAACGGCAAAGCAAGAATTCGGCGTTCTCAGCTCAATTATTTTTTTAAGCGTTTTCAAGAAAAACAACAGTTTCGTAAAAGCTGCAAAACGTGTTCTTCGAAAATTCATATGAGATCTACGAACAGGGAGCCAGAACTGGATTGAACAGGATTGATAATAATAGAAAATTGCAATGGTTCTAGCCGAATCATATATTTAGGAATTGGCTTTGTGCAAAAGCCGATACTCAACGTCAACACGACGGAGACTTTCGGGAGGAAAGGAAAGAAACGACCTCACTATAGTTATCGGGAAGCACAAAGTTTGAACTTGCCTCTTATGTTATTTATATTTTTTAGCTTTCAAGTTTATTGCATTTCTGATAAATTCTGACTTTACATGTAACTTTTACGTCTTGTTGCCGTTTTTTGGCTCCCTCAGGTTTTATTTTCTCCGACTAAACTCGAATTATAGTTTGAGTAACTTTTTGGCTCTGCTTTGCCTTATGTAAACAGGTCATTTCTGATTCTAGCCTTGATTTTCCTTTTTTTCACATGTTAGATTTAGTTAGTACAAGAGACACTGTGTCAAGTATTCTCTGTTGTGGATTTCGCCGAAAACTTTGTGGATTTCGCCGAAAACCTTTTTTTTAGTTTTATTTTAAGGATAATATTTTTTGTCGGTCGCGAACTGCGAGCGGGCATTAGGGAGAGTTACGCCCGCTTGTTAGGAACTGGTTATAAGTTAGAGGGGGGGGGGGGGGGGGGCTGCTGCAAATATGGGGAGGGCCTCTAATTTTCATGCAGGTGAAAAAGGGAGGGTCAAAAAATTTGGTTCAAATGATAAAGGGGGGTAATTATTTTTTACGCAAACATTGTTTTGGTAATACAGGGCCGTTGCCCTTATAGGGGGACCCGTGCCCACAGAGTTTTTCCCCAGTCAATCCTTAAAACTCCAGATATTGCATCCTGCACATCAAAGTTTCCCCAAACATGCGGTAATTTCACATGCTGGGCTCTAAATTTTGGGCGAACTTTCCCTAAAAGCTGACTTGTTCATATATTGTGCCCCCTCCCCCCAGTTTTTGAGTTTATCGAGGCTTGCTAGGACCCTGTAATAGGAACTCTAGATTTGCCAATAACAATGTAAGTAATACTCAACCTGGCAAGATAATTATTAACTGGGATTTAAGCAACATAATGTACATGTCTATGTAAAACATATACAGCTGAAGTAACTTTTGGGTACGAAAGACATATCGAATCTTGCACTGCTATTATAACATGAAATTAGATGTAAAAAACTAATAACAATGTCATCGATGACGTCATCAAAACTAGAAAAATTAATATCTCGAGAACGGAATAACGCTAGGTTACCAAAGTTGCATATCAAGATAGTAGTGTCACCTTTCTGGAGATTGACCGGGTTTCCTGTGGTATCTTGTCTACCTTGCCAGGCTTTTGACCGTGAAAACGAGAGTGAAAAGTGCACATAGCATCTTTCCTCGAGTATATTTGAGTTTTGGTTGAGTTTAAAGCTTTCTAAGCCAATAGAATTAGTGAAAAACTTACTGGGATTCCAAATATGGTATGCAGAAATTTCCTTATAAGGAAGTTGGAGAATGTCGCACTTTTTCAAGGGAACTATCTTGATATGGGTAAATTATCTGCGTGACAATGGGGGTCCAGCACCAAGGTCACGTGGTATAACGTCATCGATGACGTCTTCACAATTAGAAAATTGATATCTCGGGAAGGGAACAGGACAAAAAGTCCAAAACTATTTGGATAAACAGTATCCACGATCGCCCGGGCTCTCAAAGTACTTTTGAAGCATTTCTCAGTTTCTACACTTTCACTCGCTTTGTTGTCTGTCACGACAAAGATTCCACGCTACACATCTTCAAAGGCTCCACAAATCCTGATCAAAAACTCTATTATAGCTTCTCGAACTAATACTTTTATGTCGAGAAAAAGAAGGAATAAATCTCCAAATTCTATGCAAATTAAGATCAGGTATCAAACCCTCCTCCACGCACAGGGAATTTCTGCCAAAAGCCATCCATGGAAAAGCTGAATTTCCCATGGTAGAAGAATGGGAAGTGTTCGGATTTCTAATGGCTATCCATGTGAATTCTGAACACTTCCCGTGCGTGTGCCTTGGGAAATTCAGCTTTTCCTATCGATGGGTTTCTGCAGAAATTTCCTGTGACGGTTGTGATTTTCTTTGTTCAAACTTGACGAATAACTAATGAGTTTGAGAATGCATAAATAATATAAACGTCTGCAAGAGAAAATGACGACTGGTTTAGGTTCAGGTTAAGGTTTACGTCTGTTATCTTTCGTTCCCGTCATAGAGTGACGGGTCCTTTTCTGGTACAATATTAAGGCCTGGAAGCTCACTGGACACCAACTGGACGATTTCTGCAAAGATTCACCCCAAATTTGTTCTAAAAATAGATAGGTTTAAAAACGCTGCCTCACGGACCCAGTACCAAAGATGAAAGCTCCTGTTAATGGGCTCCTGCAATAGACAACTAGCGTGATTTAACTAATAAACACTATTAGACTACGAGCTCGAGTTTTCCATTTTTAACAATTATTCGTCGAGCCCATGGGCTCTTAGTCAAAAGTCCATGAGGCCGAAGGCCGAATGGGCTATTGACTCCGAGGCCATGAGGACGAGAGGAATAATTGTTTTAGTCAAATATAGCCAAAAACGTTTTTGGTCTAGTCATTTGCAATTTATTCTGGCTTTCAAATACGGCACTTTTCGCTACTAGTAGGCTATTACTTATAGCCTACTAGTAGCTCAACTAATCAGAACACAGCATTGACAATAGACCAACTAGTGTGATTTGACTAAGAGTCAATAGATATGAGTCTATTTGACTCATAGAAAACGAGAACGAGTGGTCTAATTGTTTTAGTAGAAACCCACTAGCATACTACCTTCGATTTGTTGCTTAACTATAGATTTTTTCAATTGGTTTTAAGAGTTTTACGGTAGCTTTTCGCTTCTCACTATCTAATACGTGATAGATAGTGAGTAGCGTGATAGTATGCGAGTGGATTTCTTCCAAATATATATTGGTGCTTTTCACGTGACTAAAAATATCTCCCTAAATTTCCACTTGAACACTAAATACGCTACAGAACCGCAAAGAGAACATAAAAATATGTTTCTTGTGAAATTTTGAGATTGATTAGGTGTTTTCCGGCCTAAATATAAGCGAATGAATGCCCGCCATTTTGTTCAGTAATTTATGGAGCCGCCATGTTGGTGTTCAAGAAGGACACCAACATGGCGGCCAAATTACCAGTTGTCTTAAAGGCTATTTCTACGGACTCTATCGATATGAATCTTATTGGAATGGTAGGATATAAACCATTATGACATGCTGGCTTGTAAAAATTGTAAGCACTGAACAAATTGAGCGAAATACGGCACGATCAAAATACGTGACTGGTGTTGCGTGTCATAAATCACCTTGGCGATATCTCCGAGAACATTTGTCAGAAAGTGTTGAAATTTTATGTGCAGACTCCCTCGGCAGAGTTGTAATAAAGAATACAAGCGTATATTCGTAGAAAGTTTAGTTTAGAAGTTAGCATTTTGATGACGTCACGTGAAAAGCAAGAATAGGTCAGTTTATGGGTTATGAAGAGTAGCATCACACCAAAATATATCACGGTAGTCCTAGGGATGTCACGATAGTCCTAAGGATGCGGCAGCAGTCCTAGAGTCACGGCAGTCCTAGGAACGTCACAGTAGTCACACATTGGTTACGAATCGCGTTAATGAGGAGACTTCCCTAATAGATTAAATGCGCTTCTGCGCACTACGTTCAAGCACCAATTTAATTGATTCAAGAGACAAATTAGTATTCAACTTTAGACGGCAGACTAAAACGAAGCATAGCAAGACGAGTGGGGGCGTTTGTCTTTTTTCCTTTATATTACCCTGCAAGGGAAAATTTGGATCCCTCTGATGAATCGGACATTACGATTATCAATATCCCATGCAGTGGACAGTTTAAAGATCGAGAACTCGTAGGTTGAATAATTTTGTTCAAAGCGTTGCTATGCAAATCAGGCTTATCTTGAAAACCTTCAAAGCGCATGCAAACTTCTTCCGCTATTTATTGCTTACTCGGCATTTTCCCAAATACATGAAGCCTGACACAATTCTTATCCATGTTTCCTTGAGATAATGTGCTATAGCAAATTTTATCCGGTACGGTTTTCACATATTATTTCACAAGTTTTGATACTTAGTTTCTCTCAAACGTTCCACTTGAATAGGCTCATTGTCACGTTGTTGCTTCATAATATTGATAAATTTGAGAACATTATTATGTTTGCCTCTAATATTCATTTCTCTAGCTGGTAATGTAATAAAAAGTAACCTGCTTATTTGTGCTCGCGATTTGTTATTTTTGTAATATATAGACTGCAAATGCGTCACTCGGTCGAGAATCCTATACGCGAGCCTTGATTCAATTGAAAGAAACAATTAAACATAAACACTCAAAACTCGCGCTCTAAATAAGTACATTCAAATCTCATCTCAGACACCTATAAACACAGTTTCTGGCTTGGAAGCTTGGAAGTATGACTTACCCATCTCATTTAGGCCAGACAGGTATGCAACCCAATCTCTCTTTCCGTAGGACAGCGGCAGGATCTTGGCTAATCTTTACTTATCTCTCAGATGTTTCGCTTACTAAGTCATCATTAACCGCAGAGACTAGCTAGGACATGTCCGGCTTTGGGACTTGAGACAACGACCCCCCCCCCCCCCCCCCCTCAGAGAGGGCAGTCCCTCTCACGTTAGCGTGATTAGCAACTAGTTTCTGTCGTGATCTGCTTAGATGTGTTACTTCATTCCCAGCCCCTTTACCCCACATTCTGTACTTGTTCTATCATGGGTTGCAAGCATTAATCCCGATGTAAAGGGCGTATTCCCAGCTCAATAAACTCGGAGTCTTTCTCTAGTCGTCCCCTGTCTATGAAGGTTAACTATCTTTAGCAATTGCCACGAATAAGCTTATTCTGTTAGGTTTATCTTTGCTTTCCTTCTTTCAGTTATCATGGAAGGACAGAGAAAAAAACTGGGAATCGCCATGTTTTAACGTCTGGAAAAAAGTTTTGCTAAGTACTTTTTTGGGATGCGAGAGTTTGAAGTTCCTAGTTGATTTGTTTGTTGGGCTTGTTATTGGTAAAGATCGACCGCCGCGAATTTCCATGCCGTGGACAGTCGAAGGGGACGAGCCTATCAAGCCTTTTTTAGAGGGGGTGGGGGTACTCCCTTAAAATTGTCGCTGTGCAGGGTAGAGTTATTGCCCTTTTGCTCTGGGAACATGAATTCGCCACTTTTTCTCTAGAAAAGGGTATCTGTTTATGCGTATTTTCAAAGATTCTTCGTAACTACGTGGCGAAATATTACTTTTCTTTATTTTCTTACTATTCTGTGTATTCTGTATGAATTTTCACAGATCCTCTACAGTGGCGGATTCAAGATTTTACTAAGGGGGGTTCCGTTTCTTCTTCACTCCTTCGGAGACTGATACGAACAATAGTAATAATATTTGCTCCTGGTAGCGCTCGTCCGCGCGAGCGGTCTGGATTTCACAATAAAATCCTTATTGTTCTGGTGTTCAAGGGGAGTTCCGTCGAACTCTTGGAGCCCCTCTGGATCCGCCACTGCCTCTAGAACAGGTTTCCCCTCTAGACTCAGAGGTACACATCTCTAGGCAAAATTCGCTATTCACTTCGCGAAATTCACGTACACCCTCACAAAATTTGGAAGCCCAACATACAGAATCTTGCCTTGCTTTAATCTTACTTTCTATTCTGCTGGGTGAGTTCAACTGGGATAGTTCAATTGCCACTGTCGAATTTCCATGTAGACAGACGTACAGAGACGGGTATTTACGCACGAGTGCTGTCAAAACAACTCAGAAAAATTTATTTAATCGCCATCGTTATGCATTTTAAATAAAAATGCGCCTCGGAGACAATCTTTCAAAGATCCTTTAACGACCAACAGGCCTATTTATTAATACTTTGTGTATATAAAATAACAGTCAACGTGTAAAAGTTAACATTCAATTCTCAAGCAAGAGGCGCGTTGCCTCGAACATCCACTGTCAAACACGTCACGTTAAGCTTAGTGCTGGCTATCATTATTTTATCATTTAGGCTGAAGCACACATACACTGCTTTCATGCTTTACAGTTATCCAGCAAAATTGCTTTCCAAATGCTTATGAACTAAATGTCCATAGTCGAATTTATTTATTTAGATTTCATAGGCCATGTTCGAATTACGCTCCAATGCCTACAAACAATAACCTCAAGTCGAGGCTTTCTTCTGAAATTACTGTAAATGTATTAGAACTTGGAGAAAGCCTCGGTTTGAAGCTTTTGTCTTGTGAGCATTGGAGCGTAATTCGAACCTGGCCTATTGAATAAGGGCGCGCGTCACTGTGTATCGTGTAGCATTTTTGAACGCGAGTGCATTTGCAGTGTATATATTACAAAAGAAACCTCAAATCGCGTGCACAAATAAGCAGGTTACTTTCTGACTACATTATCAGCTAGAGAAATGAATATTAGAGGCAATTATAATAATGTTTTCAAATTTATCAAGCAATATTATGAAGCAATAACGTGACAATGAGCCTATTCATGTGGAACTTTTGAGAGAAACTAAGTATCAAAACTTGTGAAATAATATGTGAAAACCGTACCGGATTAAAATGTGCTATAGCGCACATTATCTCAAGGAAACATTGATAATAATTGTGTTAGGCTTCATTTATTTGGGAAAATGACGAGTAAGCAATAAATTGCGGAAGACGTTTGCATACGCTTTGTAGGTTTTCAATATAACCCCGATTTGCATAGCAACGCTTTGAACAAAATTAATCACCCTACGAATTCTCGATCTTTATACTGTCCACTGCATGGAATATTGTCATCTTTCTTCGTAATGTCCGATTCATCAGAGATTAATTTGTCAATATTTTGAGCAGTACTCGGAGAAGGTATTTTCACTCAGCGTAACAATGTGACTCACTTGATGGTATCTGTCGTCAAACTTCTTCATATCGTACAGGTAGTCAGGATATCCGATCTTCCAGGTAGCAGCATCTGCCTGTACAAACATACAAAAGATAAATACATAAATAACTTCAATGAATTAGCTACAAAATCAATATGCGTACGTCACTTGGAGGCGGTTGGGTATATCGACGACATATAATTGTATTTACAAAATAGTATATATAGAAGTCTTCTGGTCGCCATTGATTTTGAGAAAGCTTTTAATGACTCGTGCGCTCACTCGTGAGAGATTGAGTTGAACACACGAAGATAAAATTCGTATCTCCGCGCGCCCATGTAATATGCCCTGATGAAGGGAACTGGATGTTCTCGAAATATAGGCACGTTTTAAAACCATATTGTCTCTTTATTGTGATAATCTATATAGTGCCCAATATAGTGGAGCTTCCACAGTATGCTTTGACGAAGAAGTTTGTAGTGAAATAGAAAAGGTAATGCACGATTTTCTTTGGGACGGTAACCTGATAAGGATCAGTAATTATTAGGGAATATAACGAGAGGGGGGATTAAATGCCCAAGATGGAAATGCAAATCCAATCTCAAAGGGTTCTCTTTTCTGAACAAATTGAAAGAACCGAGAAAAAGTTGCGCTTGGAGGATAAGTTTAGCTTACCACTTGGCTATATTTGGCAGGACTTTCTTACTGAAGTATGGTTTTCCTATCTCCACTCCTCCCTTCTACAAAAGGAATGTTTTGCAGCTTGGACCACTTTGAAAACAGACGTGGTCCCCCGAGATGATATAGCAAATTAAACCAGGTGATTTGGAATAACAAAAGCATATTAATACACAAACAGCCAGATTATAGGAACCACCTTGCACGTGCTCAAGGGTAACCAAAATCAAATACATCATTGACATGCATGGAAAACTCTTTAGTCTTGTAAATTCGGCAAATCTTTGACAGCTTCAGATTATCTCTTGCTTCATAGCATTTCCCTGTCCATTCCACGACAAAGCAAACTCATTCTTAAGGAAACACACCCAATCCTGCCCCCTACTCGAAACAACGACATTATGTTTCATTTTAAAGATCAAATTCACGTCGGGCTGTAGAGGCCCCGAATTGTTTCATCTTGTGCTCCACTCATGAGTTTTTATCCAAACATCACACAATTTGGCATGTGAATAGAACTCATAAAACTAAACAAAACTGTCATTTTAGATTTTTTGAATTAACGGTTTTTGGTGGGAAAATGACGTCACCAAAGCAGCAAAAAAAATTGAAATTGCGGACTCTGTCTTTCTTGGGAGTTCATTTGAAAGATCTTGCAAAGACTAGTCGAAAACCGTAAAAATTTTGGACATAGCTATTTTGGTTGTGGAGTTATAGATTTTTAACGTTTGAATTATGTTACTAAAAATAGAAAAAGTGGCGGTTATTTCAAAATTCAAAAATTAATATCTTCACAGCCAAAAGAGCTATGTCAAAAATGTTTTCGGTTTTGGACTAATCCTTTCATGTTCTTTCAAAGGAGCCACTAAAAACGTTGGAGTAAGCAATTTCAATTTTTTTTACCGTTTTGATGACGTCATTCTCCGGCCAAAAACCGTTAATTCAAAAAAATTAAAATGACAGTTTTGTTTAGATTGATGAGTACTATTCACATGCCAAATTGTGTGACGATTGGATAAACAGTCACGAGTAGAGCACAAGATGAAACAATTCGGGGCCTCTACAGCCCGACGTGAAAGTTTCGTTTTGGAAAAGCTGAAGTCAAAAACTTTCTATAATCTTCTCATTGCAAAAGCTGCCTCGTAGCCAACATCTAAATTCAAATACGAAATGCAATTTATTATATATAAACTATAGTGCTTTATCAGGATTTCGGCGACTGAGAAATATCGTAATTGTCACATGCGAAATTCATCAAATCGAAAATGTTTCACGAAAAAGTTTATATAATAAACAGAATAATACATGGAAATAGATTACGTTTTGACCATTTTAAGATGGGCATATTGGATGACGGTCGATATGGCTCATAGGGAATTTCAGTAGAAAATAATACATACAATCTTATATGGGAATAGATTACGTTTTGACCATTTTAAGATGGGCATATTGGATGACTCGCCACTATGCACATTTTGCCCGAACGAGGACGAAACCTGTGTTCAATTTTTTGGTGCGCACTGGTACACTCTTTAATAGGTTGTCTGAAATCGAGAATCTCCTTGGGATCATAAAAGAAGGAGAAGATTATTTGTTAATAAACTTTATACTGATCGTTTCAATATATAAGGTTCACTTTTTTGCCGTTTTCATTCACTTAATCCTTTTACAAATATGCATATCTTCTGGAAAAAAGTGATATATGTTGAAAGAATAGAGTCTGCAGAGAAAAACAAGCAAACTTTTCTTTTAGAAAAATGGGACACTCTCCTACAATTTCTTTTTTCTTTTAACTTTTTGTTAATTACTTTTATTTCAATTATTATTCATCCCGTTCTTTCCCTTTTCTTCCTTAAACGACGTCTTTTCTGATTGTATCCTCTCCCGTCAGCCAGTGATTCCAAACGTGATGTTAAAAAAATATTGTGAAAATTTCAAAAGAAAAAAAATACTTTGCGAAGTGTAGTGTAGCGTAGAGTAGTGTAGTGTAGTAGTTTATTGTAGTGTCAGTGTGTGTTGGATGTTGGAATTTGTCGTATATTCACCGAATTAATAAATAATAATAATAAAAATATATAGTCACGCCCATGTCCACCGTATAGTCACGTCCTTGCTCGCCAAATAGTCACGCCCATGTCGACCACAAAGTCATGCCCATGGATAGTTTTTTAGCTAACGTTCGTATCAAAAGCCCAAGATTTCGCGACGTCACGTTGAGCCCGCCTAAAGTGATGCCCGTGCCCGCCTTTAGTGATGCCCGTGCCCGCCTATAGTCACGCTCGTGCCCACCATATGGTCACGCTCATGCCCACCATATAGACGCGAAAGCTAGTCGTAGGTTCTAAGCCTTGAGGAGGGCTTAAAACGTGCCTCTTCGCCTTAGGGGATAGCAATACTGTGTATTTTTCCGGGATGTGAAAAGAGACACGCTTGCGCAGTGCGATCTCACTACCTTTTATACCTGCACTGCATGCTTGTCACAACGGAGGGGAAGAAATTGTCAAATTGGCTCCCAACAATTTATTTTCCAACAGTAGTATCTACGACCATTTTTGATGAAAAATTCGTTCAAATTTTTATTCTCATTGATGGTCACGAGCCAATCGAAATGGCACTGCTTACTTTCTCTTGTACAGCCTTGTCGGTGTCCTTGTCTATCCATTCAACATCGTCCACTCTTTTTTCGAAAGCTTTAATGATACCTTTCGTCATAACCTCCACCTATAAAAGAAAGCAAAGTGTAGTCAGATTTTCGACATTTCACAGAATGTCGGATTTTTGGAGCTTCCAATAGTCGCATGGCTGAACGATGGACGTGTTCGATTGTAAGTTTGTTCGTAAAGGCATTGCACATTGAGGCCGGTTTCAGTGTATGGTCAGATGGGGGTCAGATTCAGATTCCAGAAAGATCGAGTGTTTAAAAATATGATACTTGATAATTCCTACCTCGGTTTTGCTTTTTTCTGTAAACGCCTTCCTAATAAAAAGTGCACCAACCAGCGGCCCAAGCATGCTATTCGCATAAGCATAGCACTTTCTTGATCGAGGGATGGAGCGTTTGCCAAACATCTTCACTTTGAACGACTCGTGAATGTCGCTGAATTTCTTTGGAAGAAACGGAATCATTTCCTTTATCTCTCGCCATACCATGTACATGGATAGAGTTCTGTAAAAATAACATAGATTTCTTCATTTTAGTGCAAAAAACATTTCTGATTGAGATGGTAGAGCGCGCAGATGGACAGTGAAGAGACCCTTTACTAACTAATGAAGATACCTAAGTCGGGTTCCCTGGCTAGAACATACTGAGATTTTTGCACAAAAATTATTGAAATAAATATCATCCCTATGCGCGTTTGCTGGCATCTGATTGGTCGGACGGTTTTCCTCACTAGTGAAGAATATCGTCCGACCAATCAGAGGCCACGGATGGTTCTTGTCACTAGTGAATGTTAGTGAAGAAAATCGAATCGGCCTTTTCTCAACGCCGGCAAACAACGGCGGGTTGTTTTTCGTTCTCGTCAAAGAAGATGGCCCTGATCGAGATTTGAGGATTTAGATGGTTGAATAACACAACTCAATTCGGTCTTCGCGGCAAAGACATGGGTTGGGACGACGTGAAGCTCAAAAAAACATTGACTGGAGTGCCGACTGGAGTGCCATTTTTTGAAAACGGAGAACGACAAACAAAAACCCGCTCCAGAGAGGAAACGAGCGATGTTTTGCCGAAAAAAGACGGACTCAAATAAACTTTGACGAGGCGCCATTCTATCTAGCGGTAAACAACATCAAGTCAGATTCGCTCGTGAAAAAGCCGTGGTTCAAACAGTCTCCTCTTGGTGTGAAGACACTAAATTCTATTATGGAGATGATGTCAAAAAAAGCCGAACTCAACAAACCTGGACTTAAAAATCAAAGTGGTCGAAAGACAATGATGCAAACATTGGTAAGCAATGAAATCCCGCCCACTGACATAATTCAGCTCTCAGGTCACAGAAACCTTCAAAGCATTGACAACTATTCGACTGTCTCTGAAAAACGACAGATGAAATCTCAGTATGTATAACATAAAGAAATTACTTCATGGTTAGGGAAAATCGTCCGGACTCACCAACCATGAAGTAATCTATATTTATAATCTAAAATTTAATGATGTGGAAATAAAGCAATGGACATATCCGTATTTGGAAGGTGGTGCAACTCTGTACTAGCTGTTATCTTGTTGCATTGTAGCTAACCCCAATAACTGTCTTCATAACAACCCATATCTTACTCGTAATACCTAAGAACTTTCAGGTACATGAACCTATTTTTACAACTTTATAATGGCAAATAAACTGCACCAGGGGCTCAGACTGTACCCACTGGAATGAAAAACAAAACAATTGGCTACCAACAGGATTGGGATGTCTTGATATCACTCAAATTATTAAGGCCGTAGGGGGAAAGGGATTAATAATGTTTTCAAACCGATGCCTTCAATGCAATCATTATCGGAACACACTTCCCTGCTCTGAGGCAACACACGTTTGCACTCTCTGAAATGCAACTAGATGTCTTACGCCATACGCGTGCCCCGAACCTAGCCATGCAAAGCAAGTGCAATTTCTCGAGGGTCATGTTAAGGCCTGGGACTGGGGCAAATTGGGCCGAGATTTATGAAATTTTGTATCTCGAGTTTGTTTGAATCTTACATACTCATCTGGTCAGAAAATGTATTCCCGGACCTAAAACAAATTCAAAAGGGTTATTTTGACATCGCGTGGGTGGCACTGGTCACGTGACCAGATAAAAAGAAAATTGTTTTCTTAACCCTATCCAGACTGGGCTTTTTTTGACCATCTGTGACTGGGGGGGGGCTAATTCGGCCCCCCCTCTATATCTCTGGAACCACTGGGGCTATGATCATCAAACTTTCACACAATGACCATGAGCCTTAGACAAATCACCACACTTATTTTTGTCACGTGGGAGCAAAATGTGACGTCACAATGACGTCATTCTCAATGTTTTATCAATTTTTAAGTAATTTTAATTAACTTCCAAAAACTTGGTAGATAATACTCTAAAAGCCAACTAATTAACATCAAGATAATGTAAATGTAATAATTTGTGACATTAACACATAAATTTTATTAAACTTGTGTCATAATGACGACTTTTGAAAATATTGTCCGCCATCTTGGATCCGCCATCTTGGATCCGCCATCTTGGATTTCATTTAATTTCCATTTGACTCTTCAGATAAATACTCAATGAGAAAAAAATGGTCAAAATGTACAAAATACTCATCAAAGAAGTGTTTGACATTCAAAAAGTTGAATTAAAAGGAAACTTGTGAATCCCAGAGCTAGTTTTAGACCATATGTTAAAATGAACAAAATCCCCCTACCCCTACCCCCCAAAGATTTTGTGTCAAAAATTAATTAGCCTGTACATAAATTACTAAGGAGTACAAGCTCCGATAGTCATAAATTGGGCAATCTGTCCAACATTAAGCTTGAAATATGAAAAATTCACGTTTTTTTCGAGTTTTGCAAAACATGCATGTCAAAAAGTGGTTGCCATGGAAACTGGGTCGTTGACACTGACATGTCATTGACACCAAAATGTCCCCAGATAAATTTTAGGAAAAGTCACGAAGTTTCACCATCATAGCTGCAGTGGTTTTAGAGTAATCAGGATTTTACTGGAGGGGGGGCTCGAAAAGCCCCCCCCCCAGTCTGGATAGGGTTAAAATGGGGTGAGCATGTTTCTATTTTAAAAAAAGGCATTTCATCTGAAAGTTAAGTTGATCGTGCTTTTCAAGAATCTGTTTGGAGTGATTGATCATGTTATTGTTGAGATATTAAGTAAAACCACACCTTAATTACAGGGTGTTCACATGATAACAGCAATATAGTGAAACCAATTCAAAAAGTAATTACACCAATTCTGAATAAAACCTATAGGAGTTAATTACAAAGTAATTGCGAATTACTCACGACAGTCATCTGAAATCCGCTCTATGTTATTCAAATACAACACGAATCTACTAAAAGTTATCTTTCTTAGATGAATTTCGCCACCCATTTTAAACGCCATTTTTCGCTCTTGGAGGTCACGTGACAAAACGAATTTTGTGTCACAATACCCAAAATGACGAGATACCGATAACGACCTTTGGATGAAACACCAACTCGCTAGCCATAAACAGTGACATGTCATGTTGCAAAATGTGATTTGGGAGGGGTTCAGGGGGTTCAAATGTCCCAGGCCTTAACACCCTCGAGTTGGGAAATATATCACAACACTTCACGATCAGTCGTGAAGAAAACTAAGAAAACAACCTTTAAAAACGTTATTCTACGTTTCATGAGCTTCTAATCCAGAGTATCTAGATGTAAATGTTTGAGACCGCCCCCCCCCCCCCCAAACTTGCAGCTTTTAAGCTGCTCAACGGCGCCACTTACCCTGCATCAGTCTTCTTGATGATATCAAACAGCCCACCCCAGTAGTCGTTTGCCAGGATTAGCAGTTCAGTATCATTTGATATCGATTTGGGAGCAAACTCTTTTTCCAGGTAGTATTTCCAGGGGAACTGCAATTAAATAAGTGATATCTTTGGAGCTCTTTCCTCAAGCTTTTGACAGGGGATCCAAGTTGTAAGCATGGAATTTCTTCTAAATTGTGCGACAAGCATGTGCCTACAATTGCCGATGTAAGCCCGTTGAAGGCCACCGGACCACCTGGCCCTCATTTCTTTGGATAATGTTTTTCATTAACTATTGTATCAACATATTTGTGTTCAACAGCGTTGGTCTACTTCAAGTCTTTACCTCTGGACTGGCGCTGGTCAGCTTTGAGAGTGGAACCTTGGCGTACCTTTTGCGTTCCTTGGGAACGAAGTACTGAAAACACGTCAGGGAAAAAACAGTCATTTTTGTTAAGTCTTGTTTCTATATGATGCAGCTGCAGTCGCAGATGTCGTGGACAAAGTTGTTCTGTGACAGCTGCAACATGGAAACCAGATGTGGTAGCAGTCGCAGGAGTCGCGAAACTCCAGTTTCAGCTGTCGCAGAGAAAGAACACGGGCGATTCCTGCAGAAGTCGCGAACGCCGCCGTAGAACACTTTTGTTCACAATAGCTGTTGCAGAACAAGTTGGTCTAGGACAGCTGCGACAGCTGCAGCATATGGAAACCTGGCTTTAGGATTAAACATTAAGTCACAGAAATGTATCAGCAGAGACATGTGCGAATACATTCATAGCCATCAGAAAATGAGCAGATAATACTGTTCCGATATCCTCTGTAAGGTGAGTTCAGGATGTGATTCTTTCCAGAGCAGATTTTCGGCGACTTACATGTGCAAACGAAAATTATAACTTTTTAGCTAAAAGCAATTTTACTATTCCCTTATAACATCTTTATACCACTACTACCAGAATCCTCTTCGAATTTGTTTTGTTATGCAAAAGTTTGAGTTCCCTTGGGAGCTGCAAGATAATTGTGTTAATGAGGCAAACAAAAGGAACCAAGAAAAGGATTCTGGTAGTAGTGGTATCAAGATGTTATAAGGGGAATTGTGAATTCAGGATAAGGCCCTTGCACTCGTTTGCTCAAACAAATTATGAACAGGAAGAGCACAATTACAAATACCAATGCCAATGCCAATACAAATATCGGAGGACTTGCAGCTCGAAAGCTGAATTACGCTGGGTCTCAACGGCTCCCCTTGCAGCCAAGCGGCCATGAGCACAGACACTGAGGCCCTGTCTACGCTAACGCGTTTTCAAAAGTATTCGTTTTCGTTTCAGCGTAAACGCATCGATTGATTCACGCCACACTATCGTTTTCATAGCGTTTTCGGCCGTCCACACTAAAACGCTAAAGGAATGGCGTAACAGCATTTCTGTTGCTTTTTCCTTAGATTTACTCCAAATAAGACCAACACATCCTGAGGTTTTTTTTTTTCAACCCTCTGCGGCAAGCGCTTGTTCGCACCCCGCCCAAAATGTTTTCGACCTAATCCGTCGACATGAGGCCCTAAAAAGAGCTAGAGCCCTGAACCGATAAAATATCAGCAAAAGATTAAACTCCGGGAGATTTAGCTCCAATCAAGCGATCAGTTTTTATCTGATTTTGGCGCGCGCAAGGACAGTCACAAATTGACGTCATCGGTATAAATTTCTATCCGGATTCGACCGTCCACACTAAAATAATATGTATACGGATCCGTTTTTATTCGTTTTCGAGAGCGTTTTCAAACTTATACGGATTCGATGAAAACGGTAAGCGGTGTGGACGGAATTAGGCCTAAACGTATCATAAAGTATACGAATTCAAACGAAAACGCGTTAGTGTGAACGGGCCCTGAGGGTGGTCACTGCCAGAGGGTTTATTACGTCCTAAGCGGTTCTTTTGCGTCCCCCCGGAATCTGGGTAGGGCCCAGGGTAGTGAAGGCGAGAAGGGAGTTTATTAATCTCTTCCGAAAGACGTGAAACACAGTAGAACAAAGTTCAATTGACATTATTGTATAGCTCGTGTTTATTCGATCAAAGCACGCGCTCTGGTCACGTGGTAAAGTACAAACTCAATGTAGCCCGCGCGGGCTACAATTCAAAAATTGTTGCCCGCGCGGGCGACATCAGTAGACCGAGAAATTTCGGCGGCCTATTTTTACCGTATTTTCTTTTTGCTATATAATAAAACACTTTATGACTGCACCCTCGGCTCGGGAAACAGCGAGTAGAGTCGAGGGAAACATCGAGATTCGAGGGAAACAAAACTTGCTGTTTCCACTTGTTTCGACCACGACCCGAACAGAAAGAAATTCTCCTCTGCCCCGGCCGGGATTCGAACCCGGAACACAGTGGTGAGAGACCCAGCGCCAACCGTCCTTCACGAGCTCAATCGCACGTCTTGCGACAGTCATTGGAAAGTAACCGGTTTCTATCGTGTGTTAACGTTATAGCTGAAACATCCGTCAGCATTAAATCCGTCATCATTCTGCGCATTGAGATAATCCATCTAACAAGGCCGGTGGAGGTGTTGATAAAGATATCTTAACTTACCAATGAGAGTTTGGCCTCAAGTGATAATATATCTGCTACCCTTATCTTGTTATCGGTTTTGTTGTTGTAACCAGCCTTCGTCAAGACATCGACCATGTACTCGCTAATAATTGGCAAGATCTTTCCTGCAGTCTGAATGTGAAATACAACAAAATACCAGCGAATATTTCCGATCTCTGTTTCACTAGGTTTTTCCCCGCTATTCGTTTCTCTCTATCTCAATGTTACACAAGTTACACATGATATTACATTGACTAGATACCCCTAATTCAATCGACGATAGCTATAACGCACGCGCGCGCTGCATGTCGGTAGATGTGGGACATTTGTCGAACAAACTGCTAAAAAACCGCGCTGCATTCTGGTAGTTGTACATGTGGGACACACCTTGGCTATTTCTGAATAAAGAAGAGTGCGCGCGTTATATCTTGAATCGTCCATTAACGTTTTCCTCATGTTAGACGCTTTTGCTCGTATTTTCTTCGAATTTGGCCAACCATGAACATATAAAACGTATACGTTTTTTCAATCGGTGTCTTTTTCCATTTTCTATATGTTAAAGACGAATTCTCTTAAAAACTGGGGCCAAGCAAGAGTAAATCAGATAATTTATTCTTGGGCCAAACCAATGCTACATTTGGTTTAAGATTATTTAACCGACCGTTGTTGAACGCGCAATGTTAACCGACGTTGAACTGATTTGAGCATCCCGTTCATAAAACATTGTTGCACGGCCTTTATATTCGTAACTATTATAAAACAGTTTAGATAGTACGCGCACTTTGCTTGGCCGATAGGTGTGTTCGTATTTGCCTTTGCAAACAGGTTGTAACGTCACTGGCCCTTAGAGATCGACACAAAAATCTGAAAATTTTGTGTTCAAAATGTCAGACTTTTAGTTCAATTTCCTGGGAGGAGGTAACATTTTAGAAACAAGAGAATCACTTGAAAAAATGCAAAACAACAAGATTTTGCAAGCTTGCAAACTACAGTCACAGGACAAAGCCGAATCAAAGTCTTCCATGAACTTTGTAGTCCAAGTATACAAAAGCGAAAATAAATATATCATCATTAATATTTGTTAGATTTTTTGAAAAGCCAAAATGTTTTCGATATTTTAATCTCCTGATATAACTGTGCTAAGTTCACATTTACAATTTATCTTTCGCACGAGTTTTGCAGCACACACTGTTAATTTGCTTCATCGATTGCAGATCAAGAACCGAATAATAAACTAAAGGTAGCCGAGAACCAGTGAATGAAAGGCAATTCCTAGGTGTCTTAACATGTCCTGAAGAGTCAATAAAAGAGCCAACACGAACTCAGTAGAGTTCGTTTCGCTCGCTCCATAAATCTTGTTCCATAAGTTAAATCTCGAAATTCCGCCGTTCCTAGCCCTCTTCCGATTGATTATTTTACCGTGCAAGTAAGAGTAGTATACTATGCACCGAATTACCCTTTTTGTGGCGGAATACTTATTTCGTGGCAAAATATATAATAAGCTTGTTGACGTCATTAAAACAATGTCAACTTTGTGGAGCGAGCTGAGTGAGTATTCGGAGAGTTCGAAAGTGGGTATTCGAAAAGTGTTCGGAGAGTTCGAAAGTGTCTTAGAACTCATGTTAGGATAGATTATTAGGCTACTGTTCTCGGCAACAATAGATGGAAACAAAAGAACATATTTGCAAGCAAGGGAGATACCCTCAACCCTCCGATCGACTTTTTAAGCAAAGAATATATCCTCTCTCCGTCAGGAAAGATTTAAACTGAAACATCAAAACTATGTTTTGTGATTTTATGGTAAAGAACTTTTGAACTTTCCTTGCTTTGAGAGACCAAAAAACTCACAAACGCAAGAAAATGTGACGTAATTTCCATGACTTCATAGCGTGGTGAAAACACACTTTTCCACAATAAGAGCGCGCGTACTATCACCAATATTTTATTACATCATTTGAAGTCGTTGACCTGCTCAATGAAAGAAGCGCCACGGACTTACCCCACTTGTTTTGTTGCTTGTTTCACTTATGTTCTGCATGGCTAATATATACATGATTGGTGGTAACATTAGACGTGCTTCGTCGATCTGAAGAAGAGGTGATGTTTGTAAGCATTAGCCTTTCGGAGGTCAATCAAGGGTCAGATGCGCTTTAAAGCGCTCATTTGGAAACTAAGACTTCACGCAGCAACCGACGTGCTACAGTCGTGCCAATCCAGTCTAAAACTACATATGATATATTTTCGATAAGTAATGATTAGGCGGTATCCCACATGCCTCAATTCGATTGAAGTTTGTCGTTTGTGCTAAGAAAGCTCCAACCAAGTGGGCGTCATACAATATCAAACATGGGACGTGGAAAATTACCAGGTCACACCCTGTTGAGGAGAGCCTCTACAATTTGTCTATGTGTTTTCTCGCCGTCCCGTCCCGCTTCCTGCGCGTTGTTTGTGTCGGTCCCGTCATGCTTTGCGGCGCGCGAAGTGGCTGTGTTGTTTGTGCACGTGTCGGCCATGTTTTTGTACGAGTGCTCATTTGGTACGTTTTTCTTGCTTTTTCGGTGTTTTAATTTGTTTTTCGCTGCTATGTGTGTGTAAGCATTGTTTATATTTTGTTCCTCGTACCGTTGTACGAGGATTGATCGACATAAACGAGTTGAAATAAATGTGTTTTTCGTTCTTTGGTGGAATCGGCCGACACATTAGTAAAATCAAGAGTGTCTGAAGTGCAGTGAAATACAAGTAAGTGAAACCCAACAAAGAGACAATTCGTAGCACTTATCTGAGAAAATGAATACCAAGCACAGCATGGAAAGGTGAATAGTTTGAAGGAAGAGATAAGGAAGGTTATGGCCGAATGCGAAGTTGTTAAATTAGAATTGGAATCTCAACTCGAGGAACTCGCCGTTGATTATTTTATGGGAGGAAGTAGTGAAATTAACTTTAAACCTGCTGTGATATCTACTCCTAAATATACATATCCCGATACCCTACAATCAAATGTCCAGACCTCTGTTTGGCCCACTTCATCCACTACGCCACCCAATGGTCTTTCCCCAGCTAGAGTCCAGCCTCCAAGTTTGTTTATGTCTTCCTAAATTACACCAACTCTGCAGCCCTTTGCTGCCACCATGTTTCCTGGGTCCCCACAGCAGGTAATGGGTCCACTCTGGGGTGCCCGGTCCCCCCGTGCCCGGGGTGCCCGGTCCTCCAGTAGTACCCACTAGTGCCCAAGGCCAGGCTACCGCAATTACGTCCAAGCCCATCGAAACCCCTGTGTTTTGGCCTCGGCCTGTGCCCGCTGGTTCCCTCCTGACTGGGATCAAGTCCCCAGCGCCAATCGCGACTGCGGCATCACCCGCTGGCATGCCCCTGCTAGCGTCCATTCCCCTGCGGCGACCCCATGGTCCGTATTCGCACTCGCTGATGTCCAGTCCCATGATTTTTGGCCTCAGTCTGTGCCCACTTGTTCCCCCCTGACTGGGATCCAGTCCCACGCGCCAATTGCGACTGCGGCATCACCCGCTGGCATGCCCCCTGCTAGGGTCCAGTGCCCCGGGCGACCCCATGGTCTGTATCCACGCCTGCTGATGTCCATTCCCCTGAGTTTTGGCCTCGGTCTGTGTCTGCTAGTTCCCCATTGACTGGGATCCGGTCCCCCACGCCAACTGTGACTATGGCCTCACCCACTGACCTACCACCCGCTAGGGACCAGTCCCCTGCAGTGATCATCCAGCCGGTATACACACCCGCTGAGGTCCAGTCCCTGTGTTTTTGGCTCCGCCTGTGTCTCCTGGCTCTTCGGCGACTGGGATTCAGTCCCCACCGTCGATTGTGACTGCGACATCTTCCGTTGGCCCAACGCCCACTAGTGTCCAGTCCATGGCTCCAACCGTGACTTTAACATTACCAACTGGTACACATCCTGCTACGGTGCAGTCTTCGATTCCACTTGTGACCCCCTACTATTCATCAATTGGTCAGCCTCACGCTGCAGTAACAAGGCCCCCTGCATAGTTGACATTATCAATAGTCTCAAGCTCACCTGAGTGAAAATATTCAGGGTTCTCCACTCTTGGCGCACAGTTTTTGTCTCATGACGACCTGCTGGGATCAATCGCAACAACTATGGAGAAGATAAGAATGGCAAATGATCTACCCAAAATACAAGTTCAGAAATTTGTCGGATCCCCAGAGAATTACCCGGTGTTTAGAGAACGCCTCACAAAGATTGGTGGCATCCAGACCCCTGGATGATGCAACTAAAATGTGCATGTTGTTGCAGTTCTTTAGAAGGAGATGCCTTGAAGGCAGTTCTTAGATGTGACGCTGTCCCTGGTGGCCTACAGAGAGCGATGCAAACATTGGATGATCGGTTTAGACGCCAATCACAAGTAGTCCGTGCTTGCGTCGAGAAGCTAACAAAAGGGACTTGCCTGCATAAGGATGATAAAGAAGGCTTGCGACGATTGGCTGATGAGACACAGGTGACATATGATACCCTGAAAGCTTTAGGGTATCTGAGCGAGATGAGTACAGACAATTTAGTGAGAATTGCGGCTCGCCTGCCACAATGGGGCCAGAACCGCTTTGCTGATCGGCTTACCAAATTGGACCGGGATGGTCTAGTTATGCCATCCTTTAAGAACGTTGTAGATTTCCTTAACGAGAGAGCATAAGTTGCAAATCACCCCTTCGTTTCGTTTAAGCCTGGAAACCTGCAGTCACAACCTGTGAAACAACGCCAACGGCTAGGCTAGAGAAAAGAGTCCCGACTAAGGGCTTAATATACAGTAATGCCACAGTTGACGACAAGAGCAAAGACACCTGTCCACTTTGCGAGAAAAATTCACAAGTTATACCGATGTGAAGAATTCAGGGGAAGGGCTTCGAAGGAGAGAAACGAATTCGTTAAGTCAAAAAGACTTTGTTTCAATTGCATCAGTTCTACTGAGCACCGTGCCGATAATTGTAAATCTCAAGCTCGTTGCCGAGAGGATGGGTGTGGTAAGCCCCATCACACGTTACTGCACTTCAAGCGTCCAGAGGCTCCCAAGAAGGCAAATCACCCAGTCAAGCAATCAGACAGTAGTCTTCATGTTGGAGGAAGTTGTTAAGCTGACAACCTCCAAGAGGCATTCGACCCTCCTTCAAGTAGTACCCATTTGGGTAGTAGGTGAGACTGGTGATAGTGAGACAACCTACGCTACCAACTCTACGCTCTAGATTCCGGGTCGGACATCAGTTTGGTTGATCCCTCATTGGGTGTGAAGATAGGCGGTCAAGGGAGCGACTGGTTCTCTCTCCCTTAACACTGTCAGCGAGAATGCTGTTCGGAAGGATGGTTCAAGGGTGAGTTTCCGGATTGCTTCTGTTGATGATGGCCTCCTACTGCGAGCCACAAGTGTGCGCAAGTCTATGGCCGCGGTGATGGGAAGTACGGAGGCACGCATTAGTCTAGAGACCCTTCGTACCTTGTTTGCGGAGGCCGCATCTATTCTGAAAAGCCGGACCCTCTGTCCTTTTAGCGATGATCCTCGGGACGTCGACCGATTGAGGGACGTCGACATATTGACACCTAAACCATGTGTTACTTCAGCGTCGGAACCTGACTCCCCCACCCGGAGTGTTCGTAAAGGAAGACCTATACCTACGGAAGCAATGGAGGCGGGCTCAGGTTTTAACTGACTGCTTCTGGTTTAGATGGATCAAGGAATATGTTCCATTACTACAGCAGAGGAAGAAGTGGTACCTCCAGAAATAGGATCTCGCTGTAGACGATCTAGTGCTGATAGTGGAGAAGTCGATTACCTGCAACAGATGGTTTCTTGGAAGGATCGTTAAGGTGTTTCCCGGAGAAGACTCTCGCGTTCGCGTCGCCGAAGTCAAGACAAAGGATTCGACGTTGATGCGCCCCATTGCAAAGCTGTCTTCTGGAGGCGTCCGAGTAAAAAAGACTCGATGACTCACGTACGGAATACGGAATCAGATAAGTCTGTTCTAGTTAATTTCAAGTGAACATTTAAGTGGAACATCCTTTTAAACTTTGGACTTACGCTGCGGAGCGTACTCGTCTGCGCTGTAGGCAGAGAGAAAGACGGTTAACGACTTACGCTATACGGACGTATACGTTGACATTGTTAGGCAGATAGTTATCAGATAGAGTGTTCCTTTCAGCCTGGCCCCCTAGGATGTTGAGGAGAGCCTCAACAATTTGTTTATGTTTTTTCGCCGTCCCGTTCCGCTTCCCGTTCGTGGTTTGTGTCTGTCCCGTCATGCTTTGCGGCGCGCGAAGTGGCTGTGTTGTTTGTGTACGTATCGGCCATGTTTCTGTACGAGTGCTCATTTGGTAAGTTTTTCATACTTTTTTTGTGCTCAGCTATGTTAATGCCTGGGTCTCAGTTGCTTTCAAAATGGCGGCTCAAAAACTTTAGGGGGTGGTCTATATCGAGAACTTTTAATCTTTACCATTCATTTCTTATTTAGAAATGTTGTTCGGCAAAAAGTAAACAAATTCCTATTTACATCCCCATGGCAACGTGGAATGTGACCTTTGAACTCCAAAGAAAGGAAATTTTAAAAACTGCCTCGCGAGGAAAGGAAAGGCCAAAAAATCTAAGGATATTAAGGAGGCTGCCTACAATTTTTTTTGCTCTCAACACCCAATCTTTGTATGACTGCTGTTCAGGCTCGAAAACCTGTACCGGTCTGAACTTTCACATGATTACCCTGAAGGGTTTGAACTTTATTGTAGTGTGCATTTTGTTGTGATCGGAGTTGCTATAGCAACGTTATAACCACGCCCTTGTTTATAATTAGCAGCCATCAGACGCGATGCGCGACCTAAACTTTTAAAATGACACCCCTCGCACTAATCCCTGAGTAGCTAACATTAATCACAGCAAGTTTGGAGAGCATTCATTGGGCCAATTTTATGTTATTCGAACGGACTTTTTCAGGCTCCAAAATGTCAAAGTTATTTATGCCGCAAAAATTTCCTTGAAAAAGAATGGCTAATATCTGCGGAATTAAAAGATCCTTGCCGCCCGAATAATCTACAAACCCGAACTACATTCCATCATGGGAATCAAACGATTGCTTCTATGGCTCAATGATTTCTCCGCGCAGTTTGCCGTCACGCTTGTTAGGGAAGCGGCAAAGCGTATTAGAGTCAATGGCCCATGAAAACTACAACACGCTGGAATGTAGTTCGCTTCACTGATTACAGGGAAAACCACGTGAAAGCTACAACAGGAGAAAACAAAGTACAATGACAAAAACTGGCTCGAGCAAACCGAAAGAGTGGTGAGGTTTAGCATTTTTTCTCGGTGCCTTAAAATACTTCAATGAACTCGAGACTTGGAAGGTTATTTTTGGTATATATATTCAAGATTAATTTACGGAAGTATCAAAAACATTAACATATGAGATTTTTGTCAGAGGCGAAAAGTGTAAATTTTATAACAAACGTAAGATTTATAATATAATTTCTCAAATTTTGCAGTTTGCTTGAACACATGCCAAACAAAATCGGAAGCATTCTAAGAAGTGAAATTTGGCTGGTACATTGCCTTGGGTTTGTAGATTATTCGGGCGGCAAGGATTTCTTAATTCCGCATAATTAACTTTGACATTTTGGAGGCTGAAAAAGTCCGTTCGAGTAACATAAAATCGGCCCAATGAACTCTCTCCAAACTTGCTGTGATTAATGTTAGCTACTCAGGGATTAGTGAGAGGGGTGTCATTTTAAAAGTTTAGGTCGCGCAACGCGTCTGATGGCTGCTAATTTTAAACAAGGGTGTGGTTATAACGTTGCTATAGCAACTCCGATCACAACAAAATGCACACTACAATAAAGTTTAAACCCTAAAGTTCAGACTGGTACAGGTTTTGGGGCCTGAACAGCAGGCATACAAAGATTGGGTGTTGAGGGCAGAAAAAATTGTAGGCAGCCTCCTTAAGTTGTTATGTAATTAATGCTAGGACAAGTATCACTGGTGCAACTAGATTTGATGTCCATTTAATCAGGAAACCTATTTTTGGACATTCTGAAATATGATATCTGCTAATAACTTCGTAAATGAAAACATTATGCGCGATATCTAGTTGGACTGATAAACTTCAAGGTATGGCCTATTACTTCATTTAGTTTAATCGCAGGTTTGTTTGCATTTTCCACTCCTCGTCAAGCTTTGAAACGATTTTTTTAAACAGAGGTCAAAGGTCGGGCTTTTGTTTCTATGGTAACATCAACTTATTAAATTATCAAGGACGTTAAGGTCTTTAATATTGTAAGGAAATTGGACGGATAAGTTGGTCGTATCTTTACTAAGAATGAATCTAATGCTAAACAGGGCGTGGTCCCTTTGACCCAGGCATTAAAGTGCCTGAGTGTTTTTTTTTTCGCTGCTATGTGTGTGTGTACGCATTGTTTAGTTTAGTTCTAGGATTTTACCGTTGTACGAAGATTGATCGTCATAAACAACTTGAAATAAATGAGTTTTTCGTTCTTTGGTGGCCAATCGGCCGGCACACACCCCACACCGCCCATCCAGGACAATTACCGCACAGAACTATTACCAAACAGGACTATTACCGCACAGGACTGTTACCACACAAGCACACAGGACTATTACCACACAGGACTATTATCACACAAGCACACAGGACTATTACCACACAGGACTATTATCACACAGGACTATTACCAAACAGGACTATTACCAAACAGGACTATTACCGCACAGGACTATTACCACACAAGCACACAGGACTATTACCACACAGGACAATTATCACACAGGACTATTACCGCACACAATTCCCATGAGATACGTCTGTATAAACTAATAAAAAAAAACGCAGAAACTTGAGCTACTGCTTTTGATCACATCAACAATGATGCGAACCTGTGGTCATGAGAACAGAAGCATGAGTGAACATTCCAAGTCAAAGAGTAGCAGACCAACTTCACTTACCAAAATAATATTCCGTCGCCCGTCCTTGTCAGTAGGATCTCGCATCACGTCTACGCTGAAGAACATTTCTGCCGGGTAATCATGGTGCAGCTTGATCAACGTGTCGTAAAAATCCCAACTATCCTCATCCCAGTCCTCAGACAACGCCCAAGATCCCATGTCTTTTATAAGATCTTTGAAGGGCTTATTTCCAAGTTTATCATAGGATTTTTCATCCATGCAACCCTTGTAAAACGATTTCAGCTTCTTCAAGTTTGGTTCTTCATTTGGCTCAATTTTCCCTAAGCTCTCGATGAGCTTGTTCTCGTTGTCTTCGATCATTTCTCGAATCCTAGACCATTCTTTCTCGTGTTTTGGTACGTCATGGTTTTTTATCCAGGACCCGCATGCGTATTCGTAGAAATCGTCACAAGGATCTACCGAGCTGTTTAGGGTATCTTGGATGATTTGAGCGACTTCATGACAGTGCTGGGTCTGGCATATTTTCGTGTTGCCGTGGTTACTTGTTTCTGGTGCATCCTTGTAGGACGGATAAGAATGAAAATAAAAATGCAAATCGTTAGGAACAAAATAGGACACGTGACCAAATTGACTGTGGCTTTGTGCAATAGTCAGAACAAAAGGAGAACTGAGCCCTAGTTGACTCGAGGAAATATGATATGTCACTGGCTTTTTCATCACAAAATCATTACTTCTACAGTGGTCTTTTGCAAACAGAAAACAATCCTAACTCCTGCAAGATGAGCAGGTTGAAGGGGTTTTGATGACCAATGGTTTTTAGCAAGGCGATGGATGCCGATGCCGATGGAGAACATGACTCTAGAACAATCAAAGTGCTTCCCTTGCAAGTTTTTCCCAAGTTGTCACTCCACCGACCCATCAAATGCATACCGGGCGGGAATTTAATTGAGCTCAGCAACAGGTGACGAGTTTACATGAATACGTACCTGCGACAGGCCCAGCCAGGATTGGACTTGTCTCTTGATCGCTGAAATGTATGGAATCGATTCTAAAAAGCCAGTGCTGCTCTTTGCTGACGTGGGTTTGCCATCTGCTGTGTTTACAGACATGTTTAATAAACAATACATGATGAGGAAAACAAGTCCCACGATACTATAAGATTTGATAACAGGTGAAGCCATTTCCGCTCAACGAAAGTCCCTCAATCACACAGAGAAAACAATTTTCTTGCATTAACTAAAGAAGTTACATAAAGAATTACTGTTTTCCTTCTGGCCTATTTGACTGACTTGATGTTGTTTGTAGGGCTCTCAGGAGGAAAACCAAAACAAGCTGGAGTAGGAGCGCCGATGGTTGTCAGATCATAGAGGGAGGTGGAGCGTTTAGTGTCACAGGTGGTTTCGCCTCCACCAAACGTCACTAGATCACGCATCAATACCTGCCGTCCATTTAGCTCCCTTTATTTGCTCGTTACAATAATAAACTACAATAGGAAGGTTTGTCGTGAACCCCTTTCGAATATGCTTTCGGAAAAATATAAATTTTGAATTTCCAAGGGGATGGGGGTGTTTGGATTTTGTTCTTTCGAAAAACACAAAGATAGGGGCCATGTGCATGCATGGCTTTTTGAAACCCCGCTAGCTGCACGGGAGAAATAATGTTCTCGAATGCCCAAAAAAAAGACCGGAAACTTGGTTGCGAAAGGGAACGAAATTTTGCTACTCGTGCCCATGAGTGAGGCAAAGAAGTGTTTTATCTACCAGTAAAAACGTTTAAAAAGTTAAACTTCAACGAGTGAATGGCGATCGAAAGGCTAAAAAAAGAACAGTTTTGGATATCCATAACTCAAACGTCTTCCAAACTAATTTGGGTTTTTCCAAATTAGCTTTTTTCTGTAGGTTTAGCTACTTCACAGCTGAAAAAAAGGCAGTTCTGAAGAAAAACCCAAATTGTACACAAAACATTAAGCGACTCTGAATATAACGTATCTTCTGAACAGACAATTATTGATTTGACCTAAAAAAACTTGATTTTTAGATCCCGTAAGCTCGGTGGGTTCTGAACTTCAGAATCCTTCACCACCTTAATATGGCTTTAAATTTCAGAGCTCATCGACGCCACAGTTCTCAATTTCAGAACCCTTCGTCATCTAGATATGGTTCTGAATTTCAGAACCTTCGCCACCTAGATATGGGTTCTGAATTTCAGAACCTCTGCCACCTATAAATGGGTTCTGTAATTCAGAAACCTTCACAACCTATTAAATAGGTTCTGAATTTTAGAACTCTTCCACCTATAAGGGTTCTGTAATTCACCCTTACCACCTTATGGATGAGTTCTTCATTTCAGAACTCTTTACAACACAGCTACACAACAGTATGTCATTACCTATAAATAACGTGAAACGCGTTACAAACTAATTTGATATTGTTCAAAATCTTCAAAAGCTGCGTCTTCAACAAAAAAATATTCATTTAGACTAGGGAAAACATGATTTCGCTCGTATCCGAAAAAAAAGGTTCGAGGTATTTAGTCCCGAAAAAGGGCAATAAATTGTTAGCAGTTTAAGGACTGGAAAAGGGTAAGAAAATCTTAGCATTTTGAAGCTCGAAAAGGGGTAAGAAAACATAAACCAGTTTGATGCCCGGAAAAATGAAAGAAATATTCCTACTAGTATAAACTCGAAAAAATAATATGTAGAATATGTACTTAATTTTGCATATCTAAGATAATCATTCACTTTCTTCTTACATTCTTAACAACGAGAGTAAAAACATAAACTACGCCTGCCCCGGTCATTTTAAAACAAAGTGTTTCTCAGCCTATTATCAAACATCGGTTTTATAGTGATATTTCAGTCGGTGCTTATATACATTTACATAGTTTGAGATGATTCTTAGTGGAATGTAGCAATGCCACGTCCTATTTCAAGCAAATGTGATATAATGTGCAAGTCTTTGACAGAGACCCTGCTGGCGGAGACCCTTACAAAGAGTCCATTCCACGGCGCGTACTCGTTCTAGGGATATTCTTTGTCCATTTCATGATACGCAGCAATTATGAGCAATGGAGTGGGAAGAAATAAGCACCTTCATTTATGTCTTCCCCTATAACTGAATCTCCATCGGCCAGTCAGTTAAATACAGACGTGCGAAATTGTTTTTTTTCTTATTCTTGAGACCGTTTCCATTGTTCTTTGATACCCGTCCAGTATATCTGAAAAAAAAATAATGATATATAAAAATTAGTTTATGATATATAATGATATATAAAATGTGAATATATAGTAGTAATGCGATGTTTAATAATATGCAATGGTAAATGTGCTGCATAAATCGTGTCAAAATCGAAAGCCATGCTTTTTATACAAAACCCGTCCTAACTTGGCACCATTCTGACTAGTATACCGAGGCTCAGGGAAAACAAGACAAATCCCATCGGGAATAATACATTTTTATTTTGTTTGTATTCCCTTAAAGTAATATTACCTAAGTGACCGCAAATCAGGTAATATTTTTAAAATCAGTTAATTGGCTATTCTAGCGATTTTCAAATTATCTAGCGCTTATCAAGGGAATTGCGATTTTGGAAACGTAGGGCACACATAAGGTGCCTTGAATTTGTGAGGTTAGCGATAGGTACGTTGTACCGGTTAAGATGATCTAGAACATTTTCTGCTAATCAATCACAATGCTAGATTGATTTCCTGGACTGGACTTCAAATCTTGAATGCTTGGTCAATTCACACGCATCGTCGAAGGCAAAGCAAAGCATCTTTACTTACCAATGGATTCTTCGGTACCGCTTCGGTGTTTTGAAGAGGGCATTTGTGAAGGCTTATTATAGTCAGTCCGTTAGCGATCTTCTTGATCTTAGGAGTGTTGTGCCACGAAAATGCAAGATCTGGAAAATTATAATCGGGTGTAGGGCCACCGCCGTCTAATCCTCAAAAGACTCTTCCTCCAAAGACCATGTAAGAACACAAAATTATCGAGGTAGTCACGTTTGAACTGTTTGAGCTTCAAACAATATCGACAGTCAACAGTCTCTCTACGTGTGACCTGCGTTTCATCTCTGTTTCAAATTGACGCCTGAGCTCTAGGCTGCAACGCAATTGGCTACCGTGAAATAATAGAATACCGCAGGCATTATTCATTTCCGTTTAAGCTATTCATCTGTTTACAAAGCTGCAGCCGCGGAATACTACCAAAGCATTAACATTTTAATAAATCTGCCAGAAAATACCATTTTTCAAAGACTGAATATTATCTTCGCTCTGAAACACTATTTTATACCATAACAAACGTTTCACTGATCTAAAAAAGCAATATGTTTACTACATTCAGCTCATCTGTCAATCATAGTTAATTGACAGACGTACATCATTATCGTAGATCAAGTCAATCAACTTCCTTCGACACCCTCGACGGTTATTGAGTAAAATGCCCAACGCATGGCAAATTATAGTAACCGATTGAGATGTAGAACCGCGCAGTCGCATTTCTGCACACCAGTCGATGTCCATCTAGCACCAAAAGACGAATAACTTTGTCCATGGTGAGTATGGGTAAGGGTTTCAGTCCCTACTTCGAGTGTTTATCTGTGCACTTCCGCTTTGTGTTCAAAACAAAGCGTAGTAAAGCGTCAATCCTTAGAAACTTGTTGATATTACTTCGAAGCATTGGTTGATTTATCATGATGTTGGGTTGAAACACGTTAGTTTTGGCTTAGTTATTGCTGAGTTTATTCTACTTCTGCCTCGGTTTACTGATAAGGAACCTTTAGCTCCAGTCACAGCAGTCAAAGCATTGTTTCCTACCGTTTCTAGTTTGATAGTGTTGCTGCTTGATGTGTACCGTTTTCACGGCCAGCGCAATAATTGTTCTTTATTACAAGTCATAATTCAATACAGGGCCACATGGAGGTATAATGTCTCTCTTGGTTGAGCTTTTGTTATCACGCACGATCACCGAATTGTTATAATTATAAAGGTAGAGAGAACATGAGGGACTCAAAAACAGATCCCTAATTAATCAAGTTAACGTTTAGGCTTTCAGTCTTCAGTTAGAAAGTTAAAAATAATAAACTATTGCAGTACAGAAATTTATAGCTCTATATAATGTATTTGAGGAGGTGTTAAATAGAAATCGCAAAAACGGACATGTGATTAGAATGCTTGCAGACCCTTCTTCGGCGAACGTCCGTAAATCTAGGGAAACGTCTTTTTTTTTACCTGCGGCGCGCTTCGATTTGTTTACAAGTGTCGAGTTACTCAGGAGAGGGAGAGGAAAACGCCGTGGCGCGTCTCTCCCTCTCCTGAGAACCTCGACACTTGTAAACAAATCAAAGCGCTTCGCAGGTAAAAAAGCATTTCCCTGGATTTACGGACGTTTCGCCGAAGATTTACGGACGTTCGCCGAAGAAGGGGCTGCAAGCACTCTAACATTTGATGAGTCACTACAGCCGCAATTCCTTTCTTCTAGAAAAAAGGGGGTCACGGCACACCAGGACCACCCACTAGCTATGCCCTGCCCTGTTATTTGTAGACAGCTGAAAATGTAGAGGGACTCAAAAACTCCTCTCAGATTCATAATTTAAAATATAAATTATGATACTTGAAAACTGATATTAAAAAATTCCAGCACAGCAGTTTTCCTTCCCTTCACTAATTTTCGCTCTTTTAACAGGAAACGTGGTAGTGGAATGTATTGACGCTGGTCACCATGGAGCATCAGAGAGTCATTAAAACTGTGAAAAACGGTCTCCTAGGACAAGAGGACAACATTGCTGTCCACCTTATCAAACCCAATTCTTGCTACAATAAAACCTATTTATGGTTGTCGAAGGGAGTCCGTAATTCAGAACCCATTTATAGGTCGGAAGAGTTCTGAAATTCAGAACCAATTTATAGGTGGTGAGGGGTTCTGAAATTCAAAACCCATATCTGGGCGGCGAAGTGTTCTGAAAAACAGAACCCATTTATAGGTGGAAGGAGTTCTAAAATTCAGAACCCACATATAGTGGGAGGGGTTCTGAAATTCAGGACCTATATATAGGTTGTGAAGACAGTGCCGAAATTCAGAACCCATTTATAGGTGCGAAGGTTTCTGAAATTCAGAAAATTCCAGCCCTTACATTAGATACATAAGGATAGTAATCAAGCCGTTTTCAAAGAAATTTTTCGAGTAGTCCTGGAAATCAAACTATCCGTGCAAACCTTTTTTGTTTAAAATTCCAGTTATGTGCAATTTGTTGAGTTTCACATATGTAATTCCTGAGCTTTTTATTTTCTGTCGAAAAACGAATTTCTTGACAGTACCTAAAAACTTGAATTTCTGCGCAACGGAAAAACTTTTGCACAGAATTTATACAAAATGTTATTCATATCTGATAAAAGTCATAAGAACCGCTCAGATTTTTTGTTGAATTATGAGCAAAACCAGAGATATTCAACAGAATCTTCTAATTTGGAAAAAGACAAATTAATTTGGAAGGCGTTCTCAGGAACCTTTAAAGCTAAAGTAATGAAAGTTTCAGTAGCGCCGCACTGAATGCTCATTAATGATAATGATTAGTTGTCAAAGCAACAACAAAAAAAGATGCCGAAAGAAGCCTCAAAATCATTGGGGGTTGTAGCCTGCTTAGGAGCGAAGCTATGAGCCCGCAAATGCGTATTTTTTTACAGGCGTTTATATGGCTAAGGGACACACTGTTTCATTGCCTCATCTCCAGTGGAAGAACTCACCAGCTGCGTCACAAAGCCTTCTTTGTTTGGTAGAGCGAAGGTTGAACCATGCAATCATGATTAAATAGTAACTAAACACAAAGGTGTCCTCGGGGACAAGGTTCTTACACTGTAGATGACCCGTTTCATTAGTACCCTGTAACGTTTCATCTGAGCAAGATACGGACTTCAAATGTTTCACGTTGACTAGTTTCAAAGGTTTCTTCCATCAGTTCAAAAAGATTTCCAATCAGTCAATTAAATCAACTACCTCAAATTACGTCGAATAGGTGTATGACTGACTGAGTTTGACTAATATAATGGTCGTGGCTCTTAGCATATATGGATTTCCAGGTATTAAAATTATCTCTATTATACGCATTGGTAAATGCGCTGGAGTAATAATTAAATTGGGTGAGTGAGGTGGAAGAGCGAGTAGTTGCCGTTGGGGTTACATTATTCCAGAGTTTCGGAAGGTGATTGAAGTAACTGCCCTGAAAACAGCGACATTTAGGAAGGTCAAGGGCTGAACTGTTAAATTCGATTTGATTTTCATCCGTCGTCGTCTCCGCCGGCATGATTGAGCCTTCGGTTCCGTATGATTGGCTCCCATCAGTCACGTGATGAGAAGATTTGCCTTCTATATTTAAAAGTCTCTGTCTGAGAAAGTGTTCCAGAGGACCAAAGTGGTGGTCAACCGATTTGGCTGAAATTTGGCACAGAAGTTGGGTTTGATGAGATATTGTAAAGCAACTTTGGTTTCCTTCTCTGATATTTTGTTCCCAAGTTACAGGGGGGTCCAAATTTTGGTCTTTTGGGCAACAAAATCCTGCTTTTTAGTAGGCATATATGAAGTGCTATAAAATCACAATAGCACACTGTGCAGCCAAATGACTTTCACTTTAGAAAACCACTATGATGCCCCTTTCAGTCTATGCATATAACTTAGATGTCAAGTCATTTGGCAGAGAGACGCCTGGGGCTAGATTTGGGTCAAATTTATGGTAAAGCTCATTACAAAAATTAGTCATTTTTCAAAAATTTACCTACCTACTTGAATATTTTTGAAACCTATACCAGAGAGTACCTTGGTACTCCATTTATCAATATCAGGTGAGAAAAAGTTGGAGTAAGAGCATTTACTGGATTTTTAGGGTGGGAGTTTAAATGTCACTTCCGGGTAATCAATAATGCAATATTGGCCACAAATGATACAAAAGCATAATCTGAGATACAAAGCTTTTATTTTGAAAGTGAGTCATCATTAATTAGACATTTAGCCTATATAGGTATGATTTCTAGAACTACGCCAAATGAGCCTTTCATACCATTAATGGCACCAAAATTGAACCTAGCGAAAGCACATAATTTTTATTTCAAAACAGATATTTCAAAACAAAAGCAAATACAGCTGTCAGCCGAGCATCTAAATTGATGATTATTTTTCCAGTAATCAATATTTGAGTTGCCAGAAGTCAAAATTTGCAGGCATATTCCCACTGCAAGAAGTACTGTAGACTGACACTCCATATTTTGTCCCAGTGAGCTTTTTGGATATACTTAGCCTTTTGTCTGTGCAGGGTCACGGTACATACCAAAATCCAGCCAGTAAGATTCAGATGTACACTCAGAAATGCACATTAGATTAGCACGAAACAAACAAACAAAATGTTGTGCAGGGTCAATATCACGTGATAGTCCCTCTCAACATCCAGCCCACGCTATTGTGTTGATGTTGAACCTTTGAAGTTTGCCGGGCTTCCCAACCATTGCACTCCATTGACTATGTAGCCATTTAGCACCCGAGCCAAAGAGCCGAGGGTACAGATAAACCGATAAACAATTTTTCTGAATTGTTATTTGTTTATTTATTATTATTCTCATGTCATCGCATAGGGATGCATAGGTGGTCCGTCGGTATGTACGTGACCAATTCTAACTGAAATTTATCTAGGTGTACATGGCTATATAAAAAAAATATTATACATATTGTATTTGATTTCGGGGTTGAGCCAAATTAAAGGGAGGCTGTCACGATACGCGCATGCTCCAGGAACGATCACTGAGCAAAACTATTTAGACCATCCTATCAGAAAAGTATCGAAGAATACGTAAAACGCAAACATTTGGTCGGATGGATCGAGAAATAGCGAGATTAAAACGGTTCGTGGTTTTCAGCCTTCGCTGGCCATCGTTACGGGACGTTACTTCTTTGTTTTGAGATGCGCAGAACAGCTGCGCAGTTGCATGACAGCCTCCTTTTAACTTTGTGGTGTAAAAATTGAGCCTCTACAGGACACTGGACCTGGCACCTTATTCGCACTATGCGGATTTTCCTAACCTAAAACTCTGAATTCTGAACTTCTTCGCCTAAAAAACATTAAGGTGAGGCAAATTTATCACCAGAATCAAAAGAATCTCGCCTATAAATATTTGTAAAAGTTGGCAGGTCTAGACACCCATATCTCCTCATCGCTATACACCCGAGTGCTCTCCTTGGAGTAAATTAATTTGTTAATTGTTCGGTATTATAGTAATCTGTATATCGCTCTATTTGTAGCATGTTAATCTTTGTGAGTTATTTGGCAAGGATAGGAACCAAGACGTTACCCAGCTTTTTTGACTTGCAAATTACCGGTCGTGCATACCGTAAAGCATCATATAACGAGCTAATTTTAACGTTAGCAAGCTCCTCTGACTGCTGAGCGATATACAGGCTACCGAAAAAGGGAGCACTCGGGTAATATACTAAACGGGAGCACTCGGGTATATATGTGATGAGGAGGAAATGGGAAAAGCGGTGTCTGGCAAAGGCTCAATGTTACACATCAAGGATGCACAAAAACGTATTATAAAAATAGGCATGCATACATGCATGTGGCTGTTGCTAAATGGCCCTGAAGGACTTGTTTCTCTCCCTTACAGGAATGCATACATGTGCTGTGCTTACAAGAAGGAATTTCATTTGCTTTCAGGAAATTCCATAGGTTCTACATCTTGATTAAATTGCAGGGGTGTAGCCAGGATTTGAGTAAGGGGGGGGGGGGGGGGGGTCGCATATGTATAAATGTATGGTCATGGTGGCCCTTCCAGCATTCCGATTTTTTTCTTAAGTGTTTTCTGTATTTTTCTTCTAAAAAGGGGGTCACATGCACCCCAGCCCCCGCCCCTGAATTATTGGATTCAGTTTTGCTTCTGGCTGACTAAGTATTTGATAATTAAAATTCGTTTCGCGATAGTCATGTAAGATCTGTAAGATCTGCTGTTTCCCAGCAGTTTCATGTCGAAAGCAGTACTCAAAGTGGTTTTCGCACTACGAAAACCTAGGATATCTTGCAGGACGTTTCGTTAATTGATTTTCTGAAATAACAATACAGGGTAGCCACGCGAGTTTCAGAAAATGTGCGCTTAGACTGTAGAATGAGAAAGTGACAAATCGGCGCACCCCTCCCCTGTGAGAAGAAATTGACATTCAAAATGGCTGGACGAGGAAATTTTGTGAAAAATAAAGGTCACTACGTGATTCTTGACTAAAAATCATACGAATATTGCTGTGAGATAAAGTTACAATATTTTTGTTGCCACATAATTATGACAAACATGTTGAGATTTTTAAAATTAGCAAAGTGAACTTACGAAGTCGAAGTCGGTTCACTTTGAAACAACAAGAACTACTTTTTACATTTCTTGCCATCTACAAAGAATCTTTGCAAAAAGTTAGTGAAATGAAACTGTATTTACGTTAAATGAAGTATAGGGTAAGCGTACATAATTTTTTTTCTGATTAATTTGTTGTTTCTTTGTTGGAAAAATATTAACTTTTTCAAGTCAGGCAAAAGTCCGACATTCTGTCCGACATCTGTCGCGCACCCTTTCGTCGTGCGTTGAATGTTTTGTGATCGATGTTGCGCAAGTACAAATTTTGTCCCTTCCCCCCTCCCCCCTCCCCCCTCCCCACACACACACACACCCCTAGCAAAAGGAAACGAAAGACGTTTCCGACATTTGTTGTTTTTGAAAAAACAAAAACGTTTGAAGGACTTTTTCCCCACAGAAGTTCCCTTGAGGTTATTTAAGAAGAAAGGCAAAGAAAAAGAGAGAAAAAAAGAAAAAAAACGATACGAGCCAAAAGTAGATTCCGAACCCCGGATACCTGCTCTGCAAAGAGTTTGGCGCGCTAACAGAACTTGCCACCACGACTTGCCTTAAATAGCAGGTGTGCAAAATGCTACATATAGAGAAATTAGAATGCAGGACTCCTGTGGTAGCTCTTGGAACGCCTGTCAAAGAAGCTGTCCCTGTCCCTTTGTGATTGGTTGATAAGGTTCACATGAGCCAATCACAGTCCTCCTCTGTCCTATTGTTACAAGGACACTCTTACATTCTACATACTACATACAAAATGCTACATATAGAGAAATTAGAATGCGGGACTCCTGTGGTAGCTCTTGGAACGCCTGTCAAAGAAGCTGTCCCTGTCCCTTTGTGATTGGTTGATAAGGTTCACATGAGCCAATCACAGTCCTCCTCTGTACTATTGTTACAAGGACACTCTTACATTCTACATACTACATACAAAATGCTACATATAGAGAATTAGAATGCGGGACTCCTGTGGTAGCGCTTGGAACGCCTGTCAAAGAAGCTGTCCCTGTCCCTTTGTGATTGGTTGATAAGGTTCACATGAGCCAATCACAGTCCTCCTCTGTCCTATTGGTTACAAGGACACTCTTACATTCTCGATGACATAGGCTGTTTGCTTTTCAAAGCAACAGCCAAAAATCGCCTTACTTCATGCATGTACGCAAATGGTAGTATAAAGGGTGATAATTTAGAGCAAAAGTAAAAGGTACATGAGTAGAAATGTAGAACTTTCCTAAGTAGGCGGGTAACCTTAATGAGTGGTCCCTAAAACCTACAAAAAAATCTAATATATAGATTTAGGCACTGCCTAAAAGCGGAGCTCCCAATCACCAATCCCACTGATATTAATAATGGGTATTTCCAGAAAATATATGTGCCCTGGGGATGGGCAACACTAGTTGTTGACCCCCGTGCATCCAGTATTTCCAAAATGTGTTACCCCCATGCATACAGAATGTGTTACCCCCATGCATATAGAATATGCATAGAATGCCTGAGAGGTTAAACTAGCTTACAGCTTTGAAATCCCCCCCCCCCCTATTGGTATGAATGAATGAATGAATGAATATACTTTATTTATACACGGTTATCCCTATCAAGTACGTATTTTATAAAAATATATGTAAGAAAGATATTATTATAATTATATATATATATACTATCCCTAAAACTACCTAAAACTACCTTAACCTGTTTTCCATGAGAGCCGTGTTGGAAGAAATAATAATAAAAACGATATTACGATTTTGAGAAATCATAGGAAGTCCCTGCAGCCCGCTTTAAATGCATTTAGATTTAGTACTAAGTTGTCAGGCCTGTTTGAGTCACCCGATTACAATTGGAGGCTCTAACCATGTAGGAATTATATTATTCTTCAATGGGGTTGTGGGGGCATTCTTCCCAAGAAAAATTGTTGACATTTCAATTTTACAATATGACTGGAATGTAACAGAACTTAGAACAAGTTAGTTGCATCCTCCTCATTCGTCGGAAAGATGTGTGTATCCCCTAAGAATTGCCTTAGATGCTAGTTTGTACTACAGATACAAGTCAAGCAATAGTGAAGACGGTAAAATTGTTATCTAAAGCATTGAAAATTATGTCAAACACAAATGGAAACCAATATACCACTGACAATGAAAAGACACATTTTTCAATCCCCATGGGTTATGCCTAGACTTCCTCAAAGTCCTTCAAATTTTTGCTTGCTTGTATCCTATGAGAGGTTGACTTTGAGCAAGTCTAGGTTTTGCCTGATAAACACATAGGGGTAAATTTTAGACTGAAGTATACCATTTGGCAAAGCATGGAATATATAGATTTAGCCACTGGCTAAAAGCGGAGCTCCCGGTTATAAATTTTCTGTGCGAATGAAAGGGATTCCGATGTGTACATGGTTTATACTATAGGCTTTTTAAGAAAAAAATGTCTCTTGATATGTATACAACAGTGTTTTCTTCGGTATGTTGCTGCATTGACACAATACAAATACGGGACGAAAATAAGCATCCTGTCAAGTGAGATGACCTCCTTCCGAAAAATTAAGGTATTAATTCCTCCAAATGGAATGATTCAAAAGTGCAATAAAGAGAATATTTTTTCAAGCATAGATTGCGTCATCGATGACGTCATATCACCTGACAACTTCATTTCGCTCATCTGGTGACCTAGACTACACTACCAAAGTTTCGTTGTTTTAGAGTTTTCCCTTCGAGATATTAATTTTTCAAGCATAGATGACGTCATCGATGACGTCATATCACGTGACCACTTTATTTCGCTCACCTGGTGATCTAGACTACACTACAAAAGTTTGGTTGTTTTAGAGTCTTCCCTTCACGAGATTTTAATTTTTCAAGCATAGATGACGTCATCGATGACGTCACATCACGTGACCACTTCATTTCGTTCATCTGATGATCTAGACTACACTACCAAATTTTGGTTGTTTAGAGCCTTCCCTTCACGAGATATTAATTTTTCAAGCATAGATGACGTCATCGATGACGTCACATCACGTGACCACTTCATTTCGCTCATCTGGTGACCTAGACTACACTACCCTAGTTTGGTTGTTTTAGAGTCTTCTCTTCACGAGATATTCATTTTTCAAACATAGATGACGTCATCGCTGACGTCATATCACGTGACCAACTCATTTCGCTCATCTGGTGACCTAGACTACACTACCCAAGTTTGGTTGTTTTAGAGTCTTCCCTTCACAAGATTTTAATTTTTCAAGCATGGATGACGTCATCGATGACGTCACATTACGTGACCGTGCTACAGCACCCCCCTTGTGGCATAGACAAAATATCCCAAGTATGGCTGTCTTAGCATGTTCCCTTGAGGAGATATAATTTTTTCTTTGCATACCACAGGGTTCCCATGTGTACACGGACGGCGGACGGCGGACGGCGGACGCTATAGGTTTAATACCAGAAAAATAAAGAAAAATCATATCTCCCGAAGGGAAGCTTCTATAGAAGCCAAACTTTGACAAACTTTCAAAGACCATAAGAGGAACCCTACACCAAAGTCACGTGCCCTCACGCCATCAATGACGTCATCAAAATGATCCATAATGCCCGTGACGTTCAAAAATCAACTCGATGGTATACGTTTTTCCCTTAGGTATGGTGCTCCGCTTGCGCGGGCCTTCGGCCCGCGCTGGAGCTCCGCTAATATGTAAGATTTTACTACTTTGAGTAACTTTGTAATTCTCAATGTGTGTTCTTAAGTTAAAAATTATCAAAGAGAAATGGAAACCTTTCCAACATTCTCTAACGTACTTCTTTCTGTGCCCATCGCTCTGAGTCCCCTCCATGGGTAGTCACTGCACTATGGGCCGGCTACACCATATTGAGTCAGCGGATTTCCATCAAGGGGCTCTATACTGTGTTATTTAGATGCTAGTTTGAACAATAGATCCAAGCCAAGCAATAGTGAAGTTGGATAATTCTTTATCAAAAGCACAATGGAAACCATTATACGACCAAGAGGGAAAAATACAAAATTTTCAATCCCCATGGATTATACACTGCCTGATAACCCATCATGGGCAATTCCAGAAAATATATGTACCCCCACCACGGGCGGCACTAGGTTTTGACCATCCCCCCCCCCCTCCCCATGCATCCAGAATTTCCAAAATGGCTTACCCCCACCCCCATGCATATAGAATTCCTGAGAGGTTAACCTACAATAGCTTCCAGCTTCAAAAAACCCCCATGCAGGCAGAATTCCGAGCTTGAAAACCCCCCTCCCATTCAGAATTTCCAAATGCTGGCCATCCCCGGGGTACATTTATTTTCTGGAATTGTCCAAAGGCAAAACATTTTTTAGACACAAAGTATGCCATATGGACCAAGAGGGAAAAATACAAAATTTTCAATCCCCATGGATACACTGCCTGATAACCCATCATGGGCAATTCCAGAAAATATATGTACCCCCACCACAGGCGGCACTAGGTTTTGACCATCCCCCCCCCTGCCCTCCCTCCCCATGCATCCAGAATTTCCAAAATGGCTTACCCCCACCCCCATGCATATAGAATTCCTGAGAGGTTAACCTACAATAGCTTCCAGCTTCAAAAAAAAAACATGCAGGCAGAATTCCGAGCTTGAAAACCCCCTCTCATTCAGAGTTTCCAAATGCTGGCCATCCCTGGGGTACATATATTTTCTGGAATTGTCCAAAGGCACAAAAATTTTTAGACACAAAGTATGCCATATGGACCAAGAGGGAAAAATACAAAATTTTCAATCCCCATGGATACACTGTCTGATAACCCATCATGGGCAATTCCAGAAAATATATGTACCCCCACCACAGGCGGCACTAGGTTTTGACCATCCCCCCCCCCCCCCGCCCTCCCTCCCAATGCATCCAGAATTTCCAAAATGGCTTACCCCCACCTCCATGCATATAGAATTCCTGAGAGGTTAACCTACAATAGCTTCCAGCTTCAAAAAACCCCCATGCAGGCAGAATTCCGAGCTTGAAAACCCCCCTCCCATTCAGAATTTCCAAATGCTGGCCATCCCCGGGTACATTTATTTTCTGGAATTGTCCAAAGGCAAAACATTTTTTAGACACAAAGTATGCCATATGGACCAAGAGGGAAAAATACAAAATTTTCAATCCCCATGGATACACTGCCTGATAACCCATCATGGGCAATTCCAGAAAATATATGTACCCCCACCACAGGCGGCACTAGGTTTTGACCATCCCCCCCCCCCCCCCCCCCCTGCCCTCCCTCCCCATGCATCCAGAATTTCTGAGCTTGAAAATCCCCCTCCCATTCAGAATTTCCAAATGCTGGCCATCCCCGGGGTACATATATTTTCTGGAATTGTCCAAAGGTACAAAAATTTTTAGACACAAAGTATGTCATATGGAAAAATTTGGTGTTAAATTTTACTGCCTCAATGACCAATTGGTATTTTTAATCTAAATAAAACCCTGTTTGTACAGTGTATAACATAATTTTGTTTTCCACAGGGAATGGGCATACTTCTACTAATCACAATGACTTTGTAAATAGTGAATGAAATTCTAGCAAACAACATGTACTATACTAAATACATTAATTCATTTGTTTTCCTATTGTTACTACTGGCACTGCCATTTGGTAGTAAATTACACAGTCCATGCATGTTGAAAGTCAAGTGTTTAGAGCCAATTCAACAGAATTAAATTTACTGTAATACCATATTTTTTTGCTAGAAAATAATTTTTCAGTACCATAAGTCAATATCTTGCCGGGTACTAAGGTGATCACCAAGACTCCAATACCATTAACCAGTTTCCGGTTGCAGCACTTTTGCCTTAGATTTTCCTTGTGTCGATTTTGGGAGTGTTTTTATATCTCGTTTGCAAAAAGCTGAGAAGGCTTAATTAGCCTTCGTTGTTAGAAAACACGACTAAGTCGTTCTTAAAGGACTAATAATAGAATTCTAGAGATCTTTAGTTAGGGTCGCATATAAGCTAAACACGTTGAGTTGTTACTAGGCTCGCGACCTATCACTCAGATTCAAGAAAAGTCGACATGCTCGAAAAAAGAAACAGCGAATTTTAGGAATTTTACCTTCATCCTGAGTAGCTTTTCCCCGTGTAGGAATAACCTGAATGTAAATCTGTTCGGAACTTGTGAATGTCCTGCCATCTCCCTATAAACAGTGCTCTTGTCCAGCAGTGACTTTGATCCACGAATCGAATTGTTTTAACGACTTGCCGCCATTGACTCTCCAAACAAATTAATTCTCAAAGTATGACCTTCTTGACTCACGCTACTGCCGTAATGTACAAATGTAGCGTCTCGCAGTTACTTTTACGGACATTTTACAACGGCGAAGTCCGCCGTTGTTTACAACTATAGCTGTTTGTAGTAATACTTGCATTAAACTACAACAGTAAAATAAATGCAAATTTTTTTATGATAACATATATTACTGACAACAAGCCCGCCGTTAATTAACGGCGAGATGTTGTGACAACTATATATAAGCAAGATAGAAGTCCGCCGTTAAAGGAAAAGTTCGCCGTTAATTAACGGCGAGGTCTTGTGACACACTATATAGTGAAAGGAAAAGTTCGCCGTTAATTAACGGCGAGGTGTTGTGACACACTATATAGTGAAAGGAAAAGTTCGCCGTTAATTAACGGCGAGATGTTGTGACACATTATATAGTGAAAGGAAAAGTTCGCCGTTAATTAACGGCGAGATGTTGTGACAAACTATATAGTGAAAGGAGATAGTCCGCCGTTAATTAACGGCGAGATGTTGTGACAACTATATATACGTAAGATAGAAGTCCGCCGTTAATTAACGGCGAGGTGTTGTGACACACTATATAGTAAAAGGAAAAGTTCGCCGTTAATTAACGGCGAGATGTTGTGACAAACTATATAGTGAAAGGAGATAGTCCGCCGTTAATTAACGGCGAGGTGTTGTGGCACATTATATAGTAAAAGGAAAAGTCCGCCGTTAATTAACGGCGAGATGTTGTGACACATTATATAGTGAAAGGAAAAGTTCGCCGTTAATTAACGGCGAGGTGTTGTGACACACTATATAGTGAAAGGAGATAGTCCGCCGTTAATTAACTGCGAGATGTTGTGACACATTATATAGTGAAAGGAGATAGTCCGCCGTTAATTAACTGCGAGATGTTGTGACACATTATATAGTGAAAGGAAAAGTTCGCCGTTAATTAACGGCGAGATGTTGTGACACATTAAGAGTGAAGGAAAAGTTCGCCGTTAATTAACGGCGAGGTGTTGTGACACACTATATAGTGAGAGGAAAAGTTCGCCGTTAATTAACCGCGAGATGTTGTGACAAACTATATAGTGAAAGGAAAAGTTCGCCGTTAATTAACGGCGAGGTGTTGTGACACACTATATAGTGAAAGGAAAGTTCGCCGTTAATTAACGGCGAGATGTTGTGACAAACTATATAGTGAAAGCAGATAGTCCGCCGTTAATTAACGGCGAGGTGTTGTGACACACTATATAGTGAAAGGAAAAGTTCGCCGTTAATTAACGGCGAGGTGTTGTGACACACTATATAGTGAAAGGAAAAGTTCGCCGTTAATTGACGGCGAGGTGTTGTGACACATTATATAGTGAAAGGAAAAGTTCGCCGTTAATTAACGGCGAGATGTTGTGACAAACTATATAGTGAAAGGAGATAGTCCGCCGTTAATTAACGGCGAGATGTTGTGACAACTATATATACGTAAGATAGAAGTCCGCCGTTAATTAACGGCGAGGTGCTGTGACACACTATATAGTAAAAGGAAAAGTTCGCCGTTAATTAACGGCGAGATGTTGTGACAAACTATATAGTGAAAGGAGATAGTCCGCCGTTAATTAACGGCGAGGTGTTGTGGCACATTATATAGTAAAGGAAAAGTCCGCCGTTAATTAACGGCGAGATGTTGTGACACATTATATAGTGAAAGGAAAAGTTCGCCGTTAATTAACGGCGAGGTGTTGTGACACACTATATAGTGAAAGGAAAGTTCGCCGTTAATTAACGGCGAGATGTTGTGACAAACTATATAGTGAAAGGAGATAGTCCGCCGTTAATTAACTGCGAGATGTTGTGACACATTATATAGTGAAAGGAAAAGTTCGCCGTTAATTAACGGCGACATGTTGTGACACATTAAGAGTGAAGGAAAAGTTCGCCGTTAATTAACGGCGAGGTGTTGTGACACACTATATAGTGAGAGGAAAAGTTCGCCGTTAATTAACCGCGAGATGTTGTGACAAACTATATAGTGAAAGGAAAAGTTCGCCGTTAATTAACGGCGAGGTGTTGTGACACACTATATAGTGAAAGGAAAGTTCGCCGTTAATTAACGGCGAGATGTTGTGACAAACTATATAGTGAAAGCAGATAGTCCGCCGTTAATAACGGCGAGGTGTTGTGACACACTATATAGTGAAAGGAAAAGTTCGCCGTTAATTAACGGCGAGGTGTTGTGACACACTATATAGTGAAAGGAAAAGTTCGCCGTTAATTGACGGCGAGGTGTTGTGACACATTATATAGTGAAAGGAAAAGTTCGCCGTTAATTAACGGCGAGATGTTGTGACAAACTATATAGTGAAAGGAGATAGTCCGCCGTTAATTAACGGCGAGATGTTGTGACAACTATATATACGTAAGATAGAAGTCCGCCGTTAATTAAAGGCGAGGTGTTGTGACACACTATATAGTAAAAGGAAAAGTTCGCCGTTAATTAACGGCGAGATGTTGTGATAAACTATATAGTGAAAGGAGACAGTCCGCCGTTAATTAACGGCGAGGTGTTGTGGCACATTATATAGTAAAAGGAAAAGTCCGCCGTTAATTAACGGCGAGATGTTGTGACACATTATATAGTGAAAGGAAAAGTTCGCCGTTAATTAACGGCGAGGTGTTGTGACACACTATATAGTGAAAGGAAAGTTCGCCGTTAATTACGGCGAGATGTTGTGACAAACTATATAGTGAAAGGAGATAGTCCGCCGTTAATTAACTGCGAGATGTTGTGACACATTATATAGTGAAAGGAAAAGTTCGCCGTTAATTAACGGAGAGATGTTGTGACACATTAAGAGTGAAGGAAAAGTTCGCCGTTAATTAACGGCGAGGTGTTGTGACACACTATATAGTGAGAGGAAAAGTTCGCCGTTAATTAACCGCGAGATGTTGTGACAAACTATATAGTGAAAGGAAAAGTTCGCCGTTAATTAACTGCGAGATGTTGTGACACATTATATAGTGAAAGGAAAAGTTCGCCGTTAATTGACGGCGAGGTGTTGTGACACACTATATAGTGAAAGGAAAAGTTCGCCGTTAATTAACGGCGAGATGTTGTGACAAACTTTATAGTGAAAGGAGATAGTCCGCCGTTAATTAACGGCGAGGTGTTGTTACACATTATATAGTAAAAGGAAAAGTCCGCCGTTAATTAACGGCGAGATGTTGTGACACATTATATAGTGAAAGGAAAAGTTCGCCGTTAATTAACGGCGAGATGTTGTGACACATTATATAGTTAAAGGAAAAGCTCGCCGTTAATTAACGGCGAGATGTTGTGACACATTATATAGTTAAAGGAAAAGTTCGCCGTTAATTAACGGCGAGATGTTGTGACACATTATTTGGTGAAAGGAGATAGTCCGCCGTTAATTAACGGCGAGATGTTGTTACACATTATATAGTGAAAGGAAAAGTTCGCCGTTAATTAACGGCGAGATGTTGTGACACATTATATAGTTAAAGGAAAAGTTCGCCGTTAATTAACGGCGAGATGTTGTGTCTTATGTAAGAGGGGATGGATGGAACAAACTGTTGTAAGTAGTGATCAACAAAAATGGAGAGATTTTCTGTGGGTGAGTTGCAACCTGAGATAATGGGGCGGCCGGGGACTAGGGGTTGTGTATTTTGGGTAGCATGTAGAAAAGAGGTGTTCTAGGTGGGTGGTGTGGGTTGAGAAATGTGTGTAGCTTGTCGTCTATGACATCATCTTGTAGAAGGGAGTCTAAGTACTCCTCTATTTGTGTTGCTAATTGGGGTGTGTAGTCTTGTGGTTGTTGTTGGTAGTGGTGGTCATTGTCACAACACCTCGCCGTTAATTAACGGCGAACTTTTCCTTTCACTATATAATGTGTCACAACATCTCGCCGTTAATTAACGGCGGACTTTTCCTTTTACTATATAATGTGCCACAACACCTCGCCGTTAATTAACGGCGGACTATCTCCTTTCACTATATAGTTTGTCACAACATCTCGCCGTTAATTAACGGCGAACTTTTCCTTTTACTATATAGTGTGTCACAACACCTCGCCGTTAATTAACGGCGGACTTCTATCTTACGTATATATAGTTGTCACAACATCTCGCCGTTAATTAACGGCGGACTATCTCCTTTCACTATATAGTTTGTCACAACATCTCGCCGTTAATTAACGGCGAACTTTTCCTTTCACTATATAATGTGTCACAACACCTCGCCGTCAATTAACGGCGAACTTTTCCTTTCACTATATAGTGTGTCACAACACCTCGCCGTTAATTAACGGCGGACTTTCCCTTTCACTATATAGTGTGTCACAACACCTCGCCGTTAATTAACGGCGGACTATCTCCTTTCACTATATAGTTTGTCACAACATCTCGCCGTTAATTAACGGCGAACTTTCCTTTCACTATATAGTGTGTCACAACACCTCGCCGTTAATTAATTAACATAAGAGACACCTCTCATTTCCTCAACAAGATTTTTGCAATCCCCACCCCTCTCCCCCTCGGCTCAATTTTAGCTACCATTGACGTTACATCCCTCTACACAAACATCCCCCATTCAGAGGGTATAGACACAGCCCTTAAAGCAATCACACAGATACCATCACACACTCGTATCCCCCTAGAGGTTTTCAGACAATTCCTCCATTTCATTCTTAAGAAAATTACTTTTCTTTAATAATACACACTACCTACAAATGACAGGCACTGCTATGGGCACCCGCATGGCACCATCTTATGCAAATTTATTCATGGCCTCCCTTGAGGATAAGATTCTACAGTCTGCCCCCAACAACCTTTACCCACACACCTGGCTTCGCTTCATTGATGACATATTCATCATTTGGACCCATGGAGAGACTTCACTAATTGACTTTCTTCGATATGCCAATTCTGTCCACCCCACAATCAAGTTTACACACGTATACTCACACACACACATCAACTTCCTTGACACTACCATACACATTACCCAACCTACCACCTCATATCCTCATTATACATAAAACCCACAGATAGCACACTACTCCTACACCACTCCTCTCACCACCCCCCTTCATGTAAGAAGGGCACGATCTACAGTCAGGCACTTCGTTATCGCACCATCATCACAGAGGACATAACTTTTCATGAACAGCTTACTAGACTGCGCACTATCCTCCTTGCCAGGGGCTACCCCAACACACTCATCACAGAATGTTTTCTAAAGGCCTCACAATTCACACAAGCCCAACTTCTTCAACGCCACTCTCACAAATCACACACAAATAACTCAGCAACAGTAAGACCCCCACTCCCCTTCATAGTCCCCTTTAATGCAAACACAGCCTCCATCAGTCGCACACTACATCATAACTGGAAACTCATTTCGTCTGACCCTGAGCTCAAATTAGTTTTCCCTAACCCTCCCCTTACTGCCTTTACACGCCACAAAAATATTAAGGATACTCTTGTACACACAAATTTCAGACACACACCCCTACAGTAGTAAACGTGCATTTTTTATACAATCTGTCACACAGCTTTTTCAAAGACATGAAATAAGAACAACAAGAAACACAAGATCCTAGTAACAAGAGAAATGAGGAACTGCACAACCCTACTTGGAGATTACATTGGCACACTCATCCCCCTGGCTAAATATCTGTATATGTCACTCTCTAGACAATAGCATTTACATAACAGCTTCACTTCTTCACCCACTACTGGTTCTATAGAAAGGAGTCGATTTGTCAAAACATTATGGATTTTGTACACCATGTGCAAGCCTAGCGGATTACCACATGCAACATTGGAACCACAAGATTTTGTTTTAATAATCAACTCACTTTATACAGATGCACACTGCAATCTTCACATAATTCTGGGTCCACAGTATAGGCGTATGTTCATTAGTCACATGACTTTTCCTGTATACTTCACAGCGATGGCATGTCACATGGATACCAGCAAGCTTCATTTCCATCAAGTTACGTAATGCAAGTTAGTTCCAAGAACTCACACAGTCGCTTCGTAGCCTCGGTAATATCCACAAGTTCTTGTTCAGTTTATAATCCACAAGAAGAAAGTATATATAGTTTACTTCATAGAAAGTGCGGCGTACGGGATATTCACGAGTTGTTTGTGTCAAAACACGAACGAGCGAGTCTTCGAGCGAGTGAGTGAATTAATCCCGTACAAAGCACTTTCTATGGTGTGAGCTATTTATTACACCTATCACGATAATTTTCATTGAAATAACGCATAAATTGGAAAGATCAACTCACACAATAATGAAGCGGCAAAAAGCCAAAATGCAAGTTTACTAGCAAATAGTTTAATAATCTTAGTAGATCTAAGTTCTCAATCTAAGACCCTAAGTCCTCAAATACTTGAAATATAGTGCAAAAAAGAATACACTAGTAAAAGTAATGTAAATATGATGTCAGTAAATAGGATAAAGTTTCATCTAGTCACTGTCCGATTCTATGACAAAGCGACGTGTCTTTTTGGGAGTTGGAGAATGCAATGACAAAGTTGGACTTTGGTTTACGGCATTTACAGAAATGTTAAAAGTTCCTCCCTGAATCAAGGCGCCTTGGAAAAGAGTCAATGGCTGCTGTGTTGTGGACTCCTGTACTGTTTTACTTTCATTCAGAGTCAAAGCATTGGAAACACCTACTTGGTAGCCTGATGACCCAGGCGCTCCGGGGTAGTCACCACTCAGAATATGTGAGATGTTTCTCTGTTGTCGCTCGGACAAATTGCTGTAGTTGTTGAGGCTTTGTACGTTCTTGTGGCCAGATACTTGCATAATATGCGTAGGAGGTACTCCTTGGTCATTCAGTTTTTGGATCATTCTTTTCCTCCCGCTATGATTAGTAAGATTTCTAGCATCCAAACCAGCTTTCTCTGCCATCGTTTTCATGAGTGAGTTGAGTTTATTTACTCCCATCGGAGCTGTCTTGAACCATGGTTTTGTAGTTACGGCTTTTGTTGTATGATTGACTGCTAATAAAACGGGCTATCCGGAGTCTTCATTTGATCTGGCCTTTAGATGCATATAGGTCATACGCCCTGACGGGATCTCTTTCGCTACCTTCGACAGCAAACATTTTAGCCTTTACTGGACGGGAATCTTTAGGATCTGCTCCGGTTCTTGTCTTAGTCTGACGTTCGTTATGCTCCAGAAAAACTGTCCCGTCTGCTGCAGTTTTTCTCTCAACATCACCCCATTTCATGTCCCTGTGTTCTTGACAGCCCCTCAGTCCAAAGAACTGCGTATTGTTCAACCACATTGTGTTTATGAGAGCCTCAGGAGAAGAGCAGCCAAGTAAACTTTTGCCATAAAGAATGTCAACTTCCTCATCTGCTAGCATACGTGCGGCATTTGGTTTGTTTCCTTTCCCTTCTTTCTTTAGTTCTTTTTGCTTCGCGACTAACACTTCTTTTGTTTTCGGAACTCTTTTCCTTCCATAATGCTCGAAGGGTAGTCCTTCTTTCTTAGATGACGATCAAAGCTTGAAACAAAAGACCTGAGAGATGTGGGTTCGTATTGTTCTCCGTCTTTTTTACGGACTTGAACTAGAAAATTGGCGATCAACACGTCGAGCTCTTTCACATCTATACTTTCTATCTCTCTCAGCTCGTTTTTACACGAAACTAAAAAGTTTTCAACAACGAGACATCTCTCTGTGTCTTGCTTATAGTGTTCTTGTTTTCTTGTTGCTGTACGAAGTCTTCTAGAGAGCAACCAGCCGACACAAATCTAGAGTTTTCCTTCGTCCCCGCCATGATTTTCTCAAGAAAAAATTGGAGGCGCCGTCCCTAAAATTAGCCGCCAGATCTGGGAAGCCATTTCAGTGCTTGACTCTGATTGGTTAAAAGCGTCTACGCTTCTGCTGATTGGTTATACCTCCACACGTGAAAACAGCTGTACGCCATTCTGATTGGCTGTATCAACTTTTTTCACATGTAGAAATACTAGCGTATGTATTTCTACAAATGAGCTTTATGCAATAAAATTATCGTGATACGTATAATAAATAAACGAACAATACACGTGTACCGTAACCACGTATTGCGAGTTAGAATATGTTATCAACTCCATATATATTTTTGCACTGTAGCCCGTTCCTTTGTGAGTATTAAATCAATTAATGTAGCTTGCATAAGGTTGCATTTATCCGTTTTACACACCCATTCCCCTTCACACGCCGGCCATCTTGAATTCCTAACTTTTTCCTTACAGCACTCACTCCCCCTCTCCTCTTGTAACACAGGCATCCCGCAACCAGCCACCATTCAATGCACTCACTGCGCGCCAACCGTAATACCGCACCTCTTTCCACCTATACACAGCTCCCCATGAGATAGTTTCTTGCATCTCTTTTTCTATATTCACTCGTACATTTGTTTATTCATCTATTCATCCATCGTTTCACTTCATACTTACCCTATGTAACCCTATACGCAATCTCATATTTCCGCCTACAACTACGTGCAATATCGTATTCCACTACTACTGGTCATTAGCAGCCCTCTGCTAGTAACTTGAACCACTGGAGAGCAAGCACACGAAGATTATTAGCAGCAAGATGTATTCCATTCCAGGTAAACCTTATCCTATGTAACCCTCACTCTTTGCCCTTGAGTAGCGCTTTCCCGCCGATTGTGTCGGGGCGAGATATTTGTGAAACGTTTCCAAATATTTCGAAACACAATTCCTACCTCATTCCCTACTTTCCCTCCCCCTCGGTTTGGTTTGCTTTTACTGCTTTTAGCTAGGCCGCTCTCCCCGGATCTTTTATTTTCACATTTCCCATTTGAGGTAGGGGCGAAAGGCGCTGGCCCCCTGATGAGATCGTCTTTCGCTGGCTTTTAAGCGCTACTCCACTTCCACGGTGAGCTCACTTAGGACTCCCTTTTCATATTTAGTATATTTAGCAATTTCTGCAATGTGTTTTTTTACATGCCTCCGCCTCACACTGGGTGTTATGTTTAGACTGTTATCGCCCACTGTGGCGCCGCTTGCTACCTTATCATTCATACGCCTATCACGTCAACACGCCCGCTATTAGACTCTCTCACACACGCCACGGTCTATTTAGTATCATTCGTTTATTTACTTCTTTCTTTTCTTTTACGCATCCACAACGGTATGTTTTTTTCCCTTCTTTTGCATGGCCTTTCTCGCATATGTCACCTATTCTACGGCACATCCTCACCACGTCTCATTAACCCTACTCATGTTATCACAATCACCATCATGCACAATTATCCTGTTACACCTCAACAATGTTTTTCTTTCCGCTTGCGGCTTTCGCTAGATTTCGCATACCAGCGCATAACAGTCCCTTATCTCCATTGGTCTTCCTACGTACATATACACAATTAATCATAATGTTTTTTTCCCCTCTCTCTCTTGTTCTAATAGATATTCACACATATACAGCACGCAATATATACACATCACACAAATACACATAATTCACATTTGTCCACAACGCGTAAATCTACGTCACGGGAGGGCCGTTCATCCCACCATGGTCACGCTAGCCTCATACATCCATTTGCCGTTATCACCCATTTATTTACATTATCATTCGTCCACTGAAGTATACACACTCACTGCTATTACACTCACTGCTACTACATATAATCCACACCAGTCTGTAACGCGCAACCTTACGTAACCGATGGCCATTTAGCTCACCATGTCACGCTAGCATCATGTTACACACATGTCACACTAGCATCATGTAACACACATCTCCTATCCTCCAATAAGTCACGCATTCACTCACTCCCATCTCTCACAAGACATATTTCATTCATTATTTGTATACTTATCAAATATTTCAACCTCTTTATTCTCATCCATGATCGTTTGTTTTCACTCTTTCGTTCACATGTAACTTATCCATTTTAATATACACACTCACTTCTATTACATGTACAATTCATCTCACCATGTCACGCTCTCAACAAGCATATTTCATAAATTCCACAATAAATCTATTTTGTTCTCATCTATTCTGCTATTATCGATCAGCTCACTTTTCAATTCATCCATTGGGAATAACACTTGCTCACTTCTGGTGTTAAGGTCTAAATACTCCCCCCATTTATACAATATTCGCTTACTCTTCATACCTCATCAATATTAACCTACTTTGTTCTCATCCATTTCTCAACTATTTTGTTCTAATCCATTCGTTTACATTGCCATTCGCCCATTTGGGAACACACTAACTCAACTTCTGGTGTTCCGGTCCGAATACTCCCCCCATTTAAACAATCCATGAAAGGAGATAGTCCGCCGTTAATTAACGGCGAGGTGTTGTGATTCGCTTCATTATATAAATTATAGTGTTTGATCAGGATTTCGGCCATTGAGAATGATCGTTATAATTTTCGCACACTAAAACACTCAGTGGCAGTGTTTTCTACTTTGCACTAAGTGACATCTTGGGTAGGTATAGGCGGATTTATCGTGACGTCAGTGTTTACATATTTGAAGCATCCGTGAAAATCAGCAAGCGTAACGGAGCTACAAACCGAATCGTTCTGAATTTCAATAGCGCATTCGAAAACTAGCAACAAGCACATAATGTAGTCGAAGCTATTTCGTTTACTCGATATTACCGAAACCCGTTGTTCGTGATGAGGAGGCGAGGAGGTGATGAGGAGACTTCTATCTTGACTTTTGAGGGAAGATAAAAAAAATTTAAATGGTCGGCCCTAACGGATCGGCCATCCACGACGATTGGATCTCCGCGCTCAGTACCTGGTGATGATAAAATTAACAAACAAAATCAGTGTCTGCAGCATTACATCAGGATGATCGAGCTGCACACGTGTCTCCCTGTTCTTCTGGTGATTTTTTCATATATTCCTCTGACTGACCGTCTTAACTTAAAGAGGGTATGTAGGACGTGGCATATAGTTTTAAGCATACCCAGTATTGTGAATGATGTTGCATTAGACAACTGTTGGTATATGACAGAAAAAGAATTCCAGAATTTGATAAAGAAAACTACACAAATCTGGCGAATCTCGGTATTTAACTGTTATACTTTGACGGGTTCCTACATGGCAAAGCTCAGCAAAGTGGGAAAGCTCAGGAACCTGACGCAATTAGACCTCGAGTTAACGTCTATTGATCAGAACATGATTGCCAAGATTTTAAAGCGTTGCCGGAATCTTAAAGTAATAAACTTGTAATGACGAACACGGATGAAAACTTTGCGTTTATTTTGCGACGATACAGAGGTATAAGAGCTCTGACATGTTGCAAGGAGTGGACTGATGTATTTTGTGACGATACAGAGGTATAAGAGCTCTGACATGTTGCAAGGAGTGGACTGATGTATTTTGTGACGATACAGAGGTATAAGAGCTCTGACATGTTGCAAGGAGTGGACTGATGTATTTTGGGACGATACAGAGGTATAAGAGCTCTGACATGTTGCAAGGAGTGGACTGATGTATTTTGCGACGATACAGAGGTATAAGAGCTCTGACATGTTGCAAGGAGTGGACTGATGTATTTTGTGACGATACAGAGGTATAAGAGCTCTGACATGTTGCAAGGAGTGGACTGATGTATTTTGCGACGATACAGAGGTATAAGAGCTCTGACATGTTGCAAGGAGTGGACTGATGTATTTTTCAGACGCTGCTTTGAAGTACAGTGGCCATTTCTTGAATATCTGGACACAAGCGGGGCTATACTCAGTGTTGCAACTACACAGGACCTACCACTCGCTTTTCCATCACTACGAAAGTTGAAGTTGCGGAATTGTGGACTCATGCAACCGAACATTGAAGGCTATTTTTGCAATGTAAGCGCTTGGAGTTTGTCTGCATTGTGACAGTTTCTTTGACTTAGAAATTACTCAAATCGCAAAAAAGCAGGGCTTCATTGTTTGTGAAGGCAAGCACTTTCCTTATCCGGCTTGTACGTAAAATAACTCCTATTACAACAGGGGCATTTAGGACGGGGAGGGGGGCAAGGGGCGACTACCCTCTTTCTTGTATTTGATGCAGGCCGATTTGCAAATTTTCTTCCCATGTTTCCAATATCCGGTTTTCCCCTTTATGACCTTTATGAGATTCCTGGATCCGCCCCTGTACAACGAAGATTTATTATAATAATGGCCGTACTTTTGCGCAGTTGAGCCAACATTATGAACGGGTCGTGAAACATTGAACGGGTCGTCGCCGTGCCTAGTAGATATTTGTTATTTTAGATGCGTGTTATTTATATATGTAAACCTGTTACAGCAGGTGCATCTGAAGTGTGTGTCGCTGAATGTTAGAGGCAGGTATTCAGGTGGCTAAACCAACAAAACGTAGATGTTGCATGCATCCAAGAGACAATTAGCTCGAAAGAGGTTGAAAACGCTTGGGGGGGGGGGGGGGGGCTCGTCACTTCGCAGGGGAGGCTCTGGGGACATCCATTTGAGGTTCTTTGCTGATTGGCTCATTTTAAGCATTGGAGCATGCGCTGAAAGGTCTTTCTCTTCGCGCATGCGCCAGTGCCTGTCACCAGAGCCTCCCCCGCGACGTTCTCGTACCCAGAGCTCCCCGGCTCATCACCTCGCGGGGGAGCCTCTGGGGGCATCCACCGACGCATGCGTAAAGGAAAATGGGGGTTTCATGACCCACAACTTACTTTTAGAGCGTTCAAGTCGAAGGCATAGTAAACTCGAATAGGAAACGAATGACAGTGTTATTTTGAGAGATACATTTTTATAAGCGTGATTAAGCTAGTTTGTGTGCGCGGCGCGCCATTTCAGCCAATCAGCGAAGGCCCTCGCGTCGAGCCGGAGAGCTCTGGGTTCGAGGGGGGTAAGGTGGAGGGGGAGGCGCTTTTCAGTCATACTCGAAACAAGACGGCACAAGTAAAGGTGTCGCGGTTTTTCTTCAATGTTTACCTCAAACTTTAATCCAAAGTTCTTTGAGGTAACCATTGAACGAATGAAACAAAATCAAACGAAGAGGTATGCACCTTAGCTTCAGGCCTAAGCGGAGTGATTGCGAACGATTTAGCCAATCAGAAACATTTGCGCAGACAATCCAATCCAAATCCATTAATTAACGGCGGACTTTTCCTCCTATATTATTGTCACATCGCTTCGCCGTTAAGTAACGGCGGACTTTTCCTTAAATAATAGTGTGTCACAACATCTCGCCGTTAATTAACCCTATCCAGACTGCGGGGGGGGGGGGGGGGGGGGGCTTTTCGAGCCCCCCCTCCAGTAAAATCCTGATTACTCTAAAACCACTGCAGCTATGATGGTGAAACTTCGTGACTTTTCCTAAAATTTATCTGGGGACATTTTGGTGTCAATGACATGTCAGTGTCAACGACCCAGTTTCCATGGCAACCACTTTTTGACATGCATGTTTTGCAAAACTCGAAAAAACGTGAATTTTCATATTTCAAGCTTAATGCTGGACAGATTGCCCAATTTATGACTATCGGAGCTTGTACTCCTTAGTAATTTATGTACAGGCTAATTAATTTTTGACACAAAATCTTTGGGGGGGAGGGGTAGGGGGATTTTGTTCATTTTAACATATGGTCTAAAACTAGCTCTGGGATTCACAAGTTTCCTTTTAATTCAACTTTTTGAATGTCAAACACTTCTTTGATGAGTATTTTGTACATTTTGACCATTTTTTTCTCATTGAGTATTTATCTGAAGAGTCAAACGGAAATTAAATGAGATCCAAGATGGCGGATCCAAGATGGCGGATCCAGATGGCGGACAATATTTTCAAAAGTCGTCATTATGACACAAGTTTATAAAATTTATGTGTTAATGTCACAAATTATTACATTTACATTATCTTGATGTTAATTAGTTGGCTTTTAGAGTATTATCTACCAAGTTTTTGGAAGTTAATTAAAATTACTTAAAAATTGATAAAACATTGAGAATGACGTCATTGTGACGTCACATTTTGCTCCCACGTGACAAAAATAGGTGTGGTGATTTGTCTAAGGCTCATGGTCATTGTGTGAAAGTTTGATGATCATAGCCCCAGTGGTTCCAGAGATATAGAGGGGGGGCGAATTAGCCCCCCCCCCAGTCACAGATGGTCAAAAAAAGCCCAGTCTGGATAGGGTTAACGGCGGACTTTTCCTTTAATTATATAGTGTGTCACGTCATCTCGCCGTTAATTAACGGCGAACTTTTCCTTTAACTATATAATGTGTCACAACATCTCGCCGTAATTAACGGCGAACTTTTCCTTTCACTATATAATGTGTACAACAACATCTCGCCGTTAATTAACGGCGGACTATCTCCTTTCACCAAATAATGTGTCACAACATCTCGCCGTTAATTAACGGCGAACTGTTCCTTTAACTATATAATGTGTCACAACATCTCGCCGTTAATTAACGGCGAACTTTCTCCTGTAAATATACATTGTATCACAACATCTCGCCGTTAATTAACGGCGGACTTTTCCTTATATTATATAATATGTCACGTCATCTCGCCGTTAATTAACGGCGAACTTTTCCTTTGACTTATAGTATATCCCCACATCTCGCCGTTAATTAACGGCGGACTTTTCTTTTATTATAAAAATGTTTCGCGTCATCTCGCCGTTAATTAACGGCGAACTTTTCCTTTGACTTGACAGTTTATCCCAACATCTCGCCGTTAATTAACGGCGGACTTTTCCTTTTATGATATAATGGGTCACGTCATCTCGCCGTTAAGTAACGGCGGACTTTTCCTTACACTTTATAGTATTGTCAAAACTTCTCGCCGTTCATTAACGGCGGATTTTTCCTTTAATTATATAGTTTATCACAACATCTCGCCGTTAATTAACGGCGGACTTTTCTTTCTATCATATAATGTGTCACGTCATCTCGCCGTTAATTAACGGCGGACTTTTCTTTCTATCATATAATGTGTCACGTCATCTCGCCATTTATTAACGGCGGACTTTTCCTTTCGCTATATAGTACGTCACCACATCTCGCCGTTAATTAACGGCGGGTTTTTGGTAACTATAATACTGTTGTAATTGTGTAGCCGTTATCTAACGGCTGGAATGGTAGGTCAGTATATAAGTATATATTAAAAATAAAAAAATTTCTACAACTGTAACAATATTTAAACCAATTAATTCAGTACTATAGTTGTAAATAACGGCGAAATTCGCCGTTATATTACTTCCCTTACTTTTACCTTTCGACAAAATTCTGTACCATTATAAATTCCACTGTTTTGCGAAAGAAAGGGCGAATAAACAATCTCTGCCGCAATAGCAGGATTGCGCTAAAAAGTTTAAGCCTTCTTGTCAGAACAGGAGATTTCTTCAGACACTCGTAGTCCCTGGCCCATAGCAGGATTTGCGCTGAAAAGTTTAAGCCTTCTTGTCAGATAACAGGAAATTCCTTCAGACACTCGTAGTCCCTGGCTTTTTGTAAACATACTTTTCAGTAGAACAGTTCTGCAGTCGCTTGGAAGAATGGTTTCGATCAAAAGACTCTTGATATATTTTCAAGCAGATTGCTCGAGAATATTGAGCAACCTCCTATCCCCCCCGGCCACGACAACTCACCCCTCCCTCCCCACGTCACTCGACCGGCGGCGCCACCCCGACAAATCACCCCCCCCCCGTCTAAAAAAAAAAACGTCACTCGACCGGCGGCGCATGTTGTGACGTCACGCCTGTGACGTCAGGCTTCAGGAAGCACACACGCTCGCTCGACGTTCAAAATTCAGTCGTATCCCTTTGCGCCCGTTCCCGCCTGTGATACTTTGGGTACCCTGTGGATATCACGCCTGTGACGTCAGGCTTCAGGAAGCACACACGCGCGCTCGACGTTCAAAATTCAGTCGTATCCCTTTGCGCCCGTTCCCGCCTGTGATACTTTGGGTACCCTGTGGATATCACGCCTGTGACGTCAGGCTTCAGGAAGCACACACGCGCGCTCGACGTTCAAATTCAGTCGTATCCCTTTGCGCCCGTTCCCGCCTGTGATACTTTGGGTACCCTGTGGATATCAGGCCTGTGACGTCAGGCTTCAGGAAGCACACACGCGCGCTCGACGTTCAAAATTCAGTCGTATCCCTTTGCGCCCATTCCCGCCTGTGATACTTTGGGTACCCTGTGGATATCATACATGCGCTACATTTGCCATCGTTGGGACGCTCTTTTCTTAGGTATGGTGCTCCGCTCTGCGGCCTTCGGCCGCTAAGGAGCTCCGCTACAAAGTAAATGTATAATATATAGATTTAGGCACTGCCTAAAAGCGGAGCTCCAAATCACCAATCCCACTGATATTAATAATGGGTATTTCCAGAAAATATATGTGCCCTGGGGATGGGCAACACTAGTTGTTGACCCCCGTGCATCCAGTATTTCCAAAATGTGCTACCCCCATGCATACAGAATGTGTTACCCCCATGCATATAGAATGCATAGAATGCCTGAGAGGTTAAACTTAGCTTTGACAGCCCCCCCCCCCCCCCCCAGTTGGTACTAGTTGTCAGGCCTGTTTGAGTCACCCGATTACAATTGGAGCCTCTAACCATGTAGGAATTATATTATTCTTCATGGGTTGTGGGGGCATTCTTCCCAAGAAAAATTGTTGACATTTCAATTTTACAATATGACTGGAAATGTAACAGAACTTAGAACAAGTTAGTTGCATCCTCCTCATTCGTCGGAAAGATGTGTGTATCCCCTAAGAATTTCACCTGCCCACCCCCCCTCCCCCCCACCCCATATAAATGGAATGTAGCCTTAGATGCTAGTTTGTACTACAGATACAAGTCAAGCAATAGTGAAGACGGTAAAATTGTTATCTAAAACATTGAAAATTATGTCAAACACAAATGGAAACGAATATACCACTGACAATGAAAAGACACATTTTTCAATCCCCATGGGTTATGCCTAGACTTCCTCAAAGTCCTTCAAATTTTTGCTTGCTTGTATCCTATGAGAGGTTGACTTTGAGCAAGTCTAGGGTTTGCCTGATAAACACATAGGGGTAAATTTTAGACTGAAGTATACCATTTGGCAAAGCATGGAATATGTAAGATTTTACTACTTTGAGTAACTTTGTAATTCTCAATGTGTGTTCTTAAGTTAAAAATTATCAAAGAGAAATGGAAACCTTTCCAACATTCTCTAACGTACTTCTTTCTGTGCCCATCGCTCTGAGTCCCCTCCATGGGTAGTCACTGCACTATGGGCCGGCTACACCATATTGAGTCAGCGGATTTCCATCAAGGGGCTCTATACTGTGTTACTTAGATGCTAGTTTGAACAATAGATCCAAGCCAAGCAATAGTGAAGTTGGATAATTCTTTATCAAAAGCACAATGGAAACCATTATACGACCAAGAGGGAAAAATACAAAATTTTCAATCCCCATGGATTATACACTGCCTGATAACCCATCATGGGCAATTCCAGAAAATATATGTACCCCCACCACGGGCGGCACTAGGTTTTGACCATCCCCCCCCCCTCCCCATGCATCCAGAATTTCCAAAATGGCTTACCCCCACCCCCATGCATATAGAATTCCTGAGAGGTTAACCTACAATAGCTTCCAGCTTCAAAAAAACCCCATGCAGGCAGAATTCAGAGCTTGAAAACCCCCCTCCCATTCAGAATTTCCAAATGCTGGCCATCCCCGGGGTACATTTATTTTCTGGAATTGTCCAAAGGCACAAAAATTTTTAGACACAAAGTATGCCATATGGACCAAGAGGGAAAAATACAAAATTTCAATCCCCATGGATACACTGCCTGATAACCCATCATGGGCAATTCCAGAAAATATATGTACCCCCACCACAGGCGGCACAAGGTTTTGACCATCCCCCCCCCCTCCCTCCCCATGCATCCAGAATTTCCAAAATGGCTTACCCCCACCCCCATGCATATAGAATTCCTGAGAGGTTAACCTACAATAGCTTCCAGCTTCAAAAAAAAACATGCAGGCAGAATTCCGAGCTTGAAAACCCCCCTCTCATTCAGAATTTCCAAATGCTGGCCATCCCCGGGGTACATATATTTTCTGGAATTGTCCAAAGGCACAAAAATTTTTAGACACAAAGTATGCCATATGGACCAAGAGGGAAAAATACAAAATTTTCAATCCCCATGGATACACTGCCTGATAACCCATCATGGGCAATTCCAGAAAATATATGTACCCCCACCACAGGCGGCACTAGGTTTTGACCATCCCCCCCCCCCCCCCCCCCCCGCCCTCCCTCCCCATGCATCCAGAATTTCCAAAATGGCTTATCCCACCTCCATTCATATAGAATTCCTGAGAGGTTACCTACAATAGCTCCAGCTTAAAAAAACCCCATGCAGGCAGAATTCCGAGCTTGAAAACCCCCTCTCATTCAGAATTTCCAAATGCTGGCCATCCCCGGGGTACATATATTTTCTGGAATTGTCCAAAGGCACAAAAATTTTTAGACACAAAGTATGCCATATGGCCAAGAGGGAAAAATACAAAATTTTCAATCCCCATGGATACACTGCCTGATAACCCATCATGGGCAATTCCAGAAAATATATGTACCCCCACCACAGGCGGCACTAGGTTTTGACCATCCCCCCCGCCCTCCCTCCCCATGCATCCAGCATTTCCAAAATGGCTTACCCCACACCCATGCATATAGAATTCCTGAGAGGTTAACCTACAATAGCTTCCAGCTTCAAAAAAAAACCATGCAGGCAGAATTCTGAGCTTGAAAACCCCCTCCCATTCAGAATTTCCAAATGCTGGCCATCCCCGGGTACATATATTTTCTGGAATTGTCCAAAGGTACAAAAAATTTTAGACACAAAGTATGTCATATGGAAAAATTCGGTGTTAAATTTACTGTCTCAATGACCAATTGGTATTTTTAATCTAAATAAAACCCTGTTTGTACAGTGTATAACATAATTTTGTTTTCCACAGGGAATGGGCATACTTCTACTAATCACAATGACTTTGTAAATAGTGAATGAAATTCTAGCAAACAACATGTACTATACTAAATACATTAATTCATTTGTTTTCCTATTGTTACTTCTGGCACTGCCATTTGGTAGTAAATTACACAGTCCATGCATGTTGAAAGTGTTTAGAGCCAATTCAACAGAATTAAATTTACTGTAATACCATATTTTTTTGCTAGAAAATAATTTTTCAGTACCATAAGTCAATATCTTGCCGCTTGGAAGTCCAAGGTACTAAGGTGATCACCAAGACTCCAATACCATTAACCAGTTTCCGGTTGCAGCACTTTTGCCTTAGATTTTCCTTGTGTCGATTTTGGGAGTGTTTTTATATCTCGTTTGCAAAAAGCTGAGAAGGCTTAATTAGCCTTCGTTGTTAGAAAACACGACTAAGTCGTTCTTAAAAGGACTAATAATAGAATTCTAGAGATCTTTAGTTAGGGTCGCATATAAGCTAAAGACGTTGAGTTGTTACTAGGCTCGCGACCTATCACTCAGATTCAAGAAAAGTCGACATGCTCGAAAAAGAAACAGCGAATTTAGGAATTTTACCTTCATCCTGAGTAGCTTTTCCCCCGTGTAGGAATAACCTGAATGTAAATCTGTTCGGAACTTGTGAATGTCCTGCCATCTCCCTATAAACAGTGCTCTTATCCAGCAGTGACTTTGATCCACGAATCGAATTGTTTTAACGACTTGCCGCCATTGACTCTCCAAACAAATTAATTCTCAAAGTATGACCTTCTTGACTCACGCTACTGCCGTAATGTACAAATGTAGCGTCTCGCAGTTACTTTTACCTTTCGACAAAATTCTGTACCATTATAAATTCCACTGTTTTGTGAAAGAAAGGGCGAATAAACAATCTCTGCCGCAATAGCAGGATTTGCGCTAAAAAGTTTAAGCCTTCTTTCAGAACAGGAAATTTCTTCAGACACTCGTAGTCCCTGGCCCATAGCAGGATTTGCGCTGAAAAGTTTAAGCCTTCTTGTCAGATAACAGGAAATTCCTTCAGACACTCGTAGTCCCTGGCTTTTTGTAAACATACTTTTCAGTAGAACAGTTCTGCAGTCGCTTGGAAGAATGGTTTCGATCAAAAGACTCTTGATATATTTTCAAGCAGATTGCTCGAGAATAATTCACCAATATTGAGCAACCTCCTATCCCCCCCGGCCACGACAACTCACCCCTCCCTCCCCCCGTCACTCGACCGGCGGCGCCCACCCCGACAAATCACCCCTCCCCCCGTCTAAAAAAAAAAAACGTCACTCGACCGGCGGCGCATGTTGTGACGTCACGCCTGTGACGTCAGGCTTCAGGAAGCACACACGCTCGCTCGACGTTCAAAATTCAGTCGTATCCCTTTGCGCCCGTTCCCGCCTGTGATACTTTGGGTACCCTGTGGATATCAGGCCTGTGACGTCAGGCTTCAGGAAGCACACACGCGCGCTCGACGTTCAAAATTCAGTCGTATCCCTTTGCAACACATGATCTTGAATAAATTGTCTCATAGAAACAATTGCCAAACACGCTTGAATTGTTCATATAAGGCAATTCAAGGCCTATGGCCCAGTCTCCCAACCCTACACTAATCCACGCGGCAACATAAGCGTGCCATCCTTAAATCCTTGTTCAGTCCCCTAGCTTTGTCGACGTGAAACGTGTGATTCTTCTTTTCCACCTTTTCCCTCTTCCGTAAAACCTTCCGTAGAACGAAAGCCATGTCAGACGAAAGTCCGGGTAAGTTTATTTTAAAAGATTCGACCTTCTTTCTTCGATGATTCGACCTTCTGTCTTCGATTCTTAGATTAAAGTTAACTTAACGTCGCCTCGCCAACAACCAAAGATTCCAAAGAATCCAAAGAAAGAACATGCTCTCTCTTTCAGAGAACGAGTTGTGTTTTAACAATTAACGTATTAGTTTATTGAGTGCCATATATCTATTAGAAGTTTTTGCACAGTAATATTTAGATTTGAACGGGACGGGTGCCGGCGTCTGCGCGTGAAGTTCTTTTATGAAGCAGCAGATAAGCAAAAGCTTTGCAGTATCGATTGGTCAAACGCTTGTGCATGAGATCTTTGTCTCTGGCCATTTGCGACGTTTATAACTCACAGTCACAGCGTAGTTATTAGTCCTACAGAAACTGCAATCAGAATATTGATTTAAGCAGAAGAAGCTTTGAGAGATTATTTAATTTCCCTGATTGCTGTTGACATGGAGAGTTGCTTCATGGTTCGGTTGTGGCTACTCACTCCTTTGGATAGGCGATACAAAAACCTACCCTCCCATCCTCAAAAAGGGGTAGCAAATGGTCCACCAAAAGATCAAGAGCCTCAACAAATTTTAGCAATCTCGGAATTTTTAATGTGTCTCGGAAGCTATGTTAATGTTTTATTTGTGCAAAATAAAACAGCAAATCCATAAATCACTTTCTGCAGTGCAAGATTTTTTTCTACAGACTAAAAATGTTCTCTTGCATGCTAGAGAATCGGCTCTAGATCAGCATATGGCACAGTGGCGACCGAAATAGAGTCTACATTATTTTGAGAGGTTTAGTTTAGCCAAAAATACCCCTTGTTTTGAGTGAGGTCCCAAAAAAGTGCCCCCCTATAATCCATATCATCCTAATTTTTACCCCCACCCAAATTCCACACTACCCCCTGCCTTGTTGGCCTAGTGAATGATCAGTCCCTAAACAGCCCTTATTACCCAAATCACTTAACTTTTAGCATCCGGAGTACCGTTACAAACGATCAATAGCATTTGGGAAAATGATTGACTGCTTTTTTTATTTCGGTTAACTCAATCTGAAAAATGATTGATCAAAATGGACGTATGATTCGATCAAACTGATCACATGACTTGTATGTTTTTATTTGCCATAGACATGTACTGAAACAGAAACAATCAATCAAAATGGTCATGTGTGTTAGCCATAATCAAAAAACGGTTAATTGCTTTCTCAAATGCAACAGTTTAGTGATTTTGGTAGTTATAGAAGTACTTGGTAATGGTGAATGGTGAAAACCTACTTAATTCTTATGTACGACCAAACAAATTTTCTATCAAGTTTTCTTAATCAAGTTTATTCTTCTGAGATTTGATAAGTCCTTTGGATTTAACCCCTTACAGAACTGTTATCTATCTGCATTCCCAGTTTCAAACGAATGAAAGCATAAGCAACCAAAGCAAGTTGACAAAATGTGAACAGGAAAAATCCTTTGTTTTCATGCTAATAAATAAATGCGTAGTAAGGTTTCAATTCACACCGCAAACATATCAGGTAGTGCTAATTTTATGTGACTATCAAATTCACAGAATATTTTTTGAATGCAATTTAAATTTTATGAAATTTTAATTAGGCAGGGGCAGATCCAGGATCTCAAAAAAAGGGGGGGGGGGGAACAAAGTAAAAAAGAAATGAGGTCCAAAGTTGAAACCTTGCTCTTGCAAATACAATAAATGTATTCGGAAATCTAACGAAAAAGGGGGCCCTGAGCACCCCCCCCCCCCCCTAAACCCGCCTATGTTAGATATATTGGGTATTTTTTTTTCTTAGCTACTCTTTTAGATTTTATACAGACATATATTTTAGTATTTTTTCTAATGAAAATAAGGGAACCTTTGCGATTTGTTTTCAATCGGATCTATTGTTATTCAACAGCTGTGATTGGCTGATACTGAATGTCCCAAAGGGGTTCCTATTCTTCTTCACATTTCAGCTGAAACAGTTTGCATCGAAAAAATTTGCATCAAATTTTCAACTGTGTTTTATTCTTGTCTGCCTGCAATAGGGCTTGGGTGCTTGTGTTGATGTGATTTTCCTGTGGAAATTGGGTGCTAGAAAGAACAGACATGATGTTGATATCAATAGTATTGTATTTGAGTAATAATCAAGATAGTATAGTAATAGTAATAGTAATAGTAAGTATTGTAATTCATTTTCATTAACAACTCAAAATATTTTATCTATGCAAAAATGACCAAAATCAGTGCACAGTGAAAAGGCTCACCAAGATGTTCACGGCAGGGGCTCATAAGTAGGGGCGTGCCTCTGATATATATTCTTGATAAGGCATTTTGACATACCTAGTTATTTTTAGATTGGTATTTACTCTTGTTTCTATGTCCATGTTGTCACGTATATTTAGAATAACAATAGCAGAGAACAACAAGAAATCAGTGCTTGCATGCATATCTTGCAAATGACAGGCGTCTGTAAAACTACTGATAAGAACGAATTTGATTGGCTAGTAGTAAAACAAAAGCTTTTCAATTTTAGCGGTAAAAACCGTTCTAAAATAACTACCGGTAGGTCTTATCAATAGGGCAATACTAGAGAGGGACGCCCCTATTTATGAGCCCCTGTTCGCGGCAAACATGAAAAACAGTTGTTATAGTTGTATGTATTTTATGCATGTTCCGACTGATGTTTTAACCATGTCTAAATAAAATGTGTATGTACCTATGTATGTATTCCTGGGCAAACCATTTTGTGTATTGTGTGATTCCATCCCCCCCCCCTCCCCCAATGGAAGGGAGTTCAAAAGTTACTCCCCCACCCCTCTGGAACTTCCAAAGAAAAATACAGTATTTGTATGGAAAAGATCAGGTAAATTGATGCCCCACCTCTCCAGAATTTCCAATGGGGTAGATGAATAATTGCTGGAACCACGCATTAACACAAATAATTGTTGTTTTTACATATCATGTGATTTTCTCTTCTTGCATCACAGGTTTTTGACTTCAAAGAGACAATTGCTAGGCTCAGGTGTATGAGCTGAAATTAGATGTACCTAAAAATGATGATTGTGTGATGCATAAAACAGTTGCCCAGATCTCACAGGGTTGTTTTAACAGTTAATATATGTTATTTTGATATACCATGGCCCACAGAGAGGCAAAGGATGTTGCCCCTCTTAAGCTGTTGCAGCTGTCATTGCAACCTCATTTTTATTCGAATTTCAGATAATCCCTTTTTTAAATTTATTACAGTTCCAAGTCTTGGCTGCAGCCAGCCTTCAACTCCAAAAATCAGAATGAAGGTAGGATGGGTAATATGTTACATAGTAGTTAGTTGCAGTTTATGTTAAATTCAATCCACATACACAATTATATTGGTTTGTCAAATGAAACAAAGCAAAGGAGATAAAACATAGTAATTTAAGCCCCTGAGCAGCATATCTGCCAACCCAAAAAACTCCAGGAAACTCCTGAAAAACAGCAACACTGTTGTGAGAAAATCGCAAGACATTTTACGCAATTATCATTGTTTCTAATTAGCTCAAAGTACTTGGAAACATATATTCTGCATATATTCCCATCCCATGGAAATTCAGGGAGGGTGAGGGGTTAAATTTACCTGATTTTCCCCATTTTTCCCATACAAATACTGTATGGGAAAAGGACGGGGGAGGGGGGAATTAAGGCTTGGAACAAATTGGCAAGTAATGGCAAAAAGACAAATGTGAAGTGTTAAAAAGTGCCATTGCTCCAACTCTATTAGTCTGGGAAATTACTGGAAAGATTGAGCTTCTCACTAGTCCACCAAAAGAGCAATCACCTCAAACTGCAGCTTGAATATATCCATGGCCAGTCCCAAGAGAGACACTGGAACCCCTCGCTACAGTCATAAGGGTGCTCTCCCATAGGTCCTGCATCCAGTGGATTGTAGACCCGGGGGGGGGGGGGGACTCTAAGATTAAAATGCCAGGGGTGACCGTCTGGAAACTCGAATTTTGACCCTAAAAAATACCTGGTCGGAAAAAATTTCCACCCTAAAAAATACCCCTCAGTCTGAAAATCCCTAAAAAATACCAACAATTTTGACAGATTAAATTTTATTCTGGCCGTTTATTTAATATACATCAAATGTATCCTCTCGACTTTCAAAAACACTACCTTATTTGCGTGAGAACCCCCTAAAAAAATACCTATTTTTCTTACTATACCGTTTTTATTTTCGAACCCCTAAAAAATACCAGATCGCCGATTTCAACCCCTAAAAAATACGACGGTCACCCCTAGCATTCGAATATAGGGAGTCCCCCCCCCCGGGATTGTAGAGCATTACAAGGATAATTGTTTTGCTTAACTGTCTTTAAACCTTTATGCAGGCATGTGAAAACTGTGGTGAGAGATCCTACCCTGCATCAAAAAGGTGCAAAGGATGCAGTCAGCCCTTTCCGAAGAAGACTGTTGACTGGGAAAAAAAAAAGAGAGGAAAAACCCAAATCCGACTCGAACAAGAGAAGGCCTAGAAAAAAAGGTACTGCTATCAAAATAACAACTGGCAGGTACTGTGATTGAAATGGATTCTAAAGACAGGGCCCATGGCGTGCTTTGGCGGATTATACACATTATGCAGAAGCCAATTATGTGTTTCTGTACCAGCGTATCAAACCACGGGCCCTGTAAAGGGGTGGGGCATCAGATACATTTCTTCCCATGTTTGTGAGGACAGTTGTTGCTAAAGTGTTATACTCTTCTCACCTCCTACTGCTGAGATCCTGATTTTTATTTTCATTTTCAGGGCCCAACAATCTTTGCAGTCTACTAGCCAACAAGTAAACGTTTTAGTTTTGGATTTGTTTGTTTATTTACTAGCCATCTGGCTACTTGTTTTTGTGTTTTTGGCATCTAATTTCAAAAATCTAATGTGTGTTTCCAAAAAATATCCATACCCCCCCCCCCCCCCCCCCCCCCCCCCCCCGCACGTAAGGGATTGGAAATTCCAGAGGGGTGGGGGGTCAAAGGTCTAGGAATTTCCAGAGGGGTGGGGGTTAACGACCGGAAAAAATTTCCAGATGGTTAACAAACCGCATTTCTTGTACCAAGTCGAACGCGCTAAGTTTTGCGTGAATGTTTTTGTTTTTCTACAATTAATTAATCACCTTTTCAAAAACAATGAAATATAGTAAAATTAACTTCCTGTTTTGTCATTTGAGAATCCCTCTGTTTTCTGTTGCGAAACTGCTAAGAAGCGTGTCTAGAATCCTCCGCGCAAAATTCGTCGAAGAGACGTAACACGTTCGAGAAAACTAGTGATTTGCTCCTAAAGAAGCTGTGATTTGGCTTTCTAGTCCCAAGTCTCAAGTATTACAGAAATGTATTTCCTTGTCAATAGTCTAGAATATCAAAGAAAAACTCTGAATATGAAAGAAAAACTCTGGTCAAAGAATTAATTTTACGCTAGCGATGCGCGATCAGGCGTGACATTTCGCACGATCATGTTCACCAAGGGAATTATAACAACTGAATGGCTTCCCTAGATTTTGCGCACCCGTTGATCGGCCTTACTTTATTCAAAACAGATTTCTTTTTTGCAATCTATTTTTCTTGTTATTTTTGTAAAACGAGACCATTGTCCAGTTTACATTTTTACTTATATCTTTATTTGCGTTTTCTGTCTAAAAGCGGTTTGTGAGTTGCTGTTTGTTGTACGCGTGAAATTCTGAGAATGCGTAACGTGGCGTCTTGCCCATTTTTTTGACAATAACGCAATATTTACACAAATAGCACTATAACTCACAAATAGCACTATAATGCTCTCAAAGTACGATTACAAAATATTGTTACACCTATTCGGAGCGCGCTTTTGCAATTATACTCCGTATACCCCATATTCAGTCGATTTCGACGTTTTATCCCGACATCGAAATTTCCAGAAGGGGGTGCGGGGTAACAACCAGGCACCAAAAATCGGAAATTCCAGAGGGGTGGGGGGTGGGGGGGGGGTTCATTTCTGAACACCCTTCCGTGGGGGGGGGGGGGGGGGGGGGTTCATTTCTGAACACCCTTCCGTGGGGGGGGGGGGGGGGTATGGATATTTTTGGAAAGGCACACAATTTTCAAAAAAAATAAATGTTCAGAATAAAAGAAATTTGACATACAATCCTGTTTTTGCCATTGGTTTTGATCCCCACGGGGATACTGGGATATGAAATTGTTGGGACTACAACATACTTTTTTAGTACGAAATTCGTATTTTTTAGGTTGTAAAAAAAAATCCGGGAAAGCAACAAATTCAATGTGGTAAACACAGGAAAAACTGGGAAAACTTTAAGAAATTAATATCAATATGTTAAGTATAATTTTCGCAGTAAATATAGAGATTGGAGCGTGCTGATTGTCCAATAATTTTAATTTATTCAGCAATATTTACTAGTTATATTTACTCAAGATGGCTGCTGCAAACAGATTTGCAGAATAGAATTAGCAGGAGATTATTTGAAATGAAAGAAAATACTATTCCAAAAAAACAATAAGAAGCAACTAAGTTTGGTTGTGAAACTCTTCAAAGTTGAGAAATGGAGTGCTTTTACATAAAGCTTTGTTGCTCGAGGGAAATGATGTTTAAAGCTTGCGCTTTTAGCCTTCGTAAAGTTGCGGGGGGAAAAACTACAAAAAGAGTGAATATTATTATTATTAAAAAATATAAACAAATTAACTTATTCCCTGTGACGTTTCCCTCTGATATTTACTGGCAAAATGATCCTAAAACAATTATTCACGAACATCGAGATTCTCAGGAAACAAAACTGGTGTTTCCCTCGGGAGCAGTCATTAAGTGTATAATATTTACCTTGCCGAAGCTGATCGGTTAATATTCTACGATAATTACTGAGCCTTCGGCGAACAATTGTTAAATATTACCTTTTTCCTTTTTGTACAGGCAAACACTTTACATTTCCACAGTGGCTGGGACATTGTCATTTTTACAGTCGAAAACATGGAAATGGCATCACCACTGAATTTTATGGAACCCCGGGGAAGGGTATCAAGTTTGTTGGAACTACAAGGCAGAATACTTCAGAATATGGCAAGGCAGCCATCGACGTTTTTGAGGAATTCATCAAAAGTGAATTGTCATCTTCATCTGCCTGTAAGTTGTAAAAACAAGCTCGATGTGTTTGTGTTTCACATTTATGTTTATGTGTTATAGCAAATGTTGATAGTACATTTCTTTTCTATCACAGCAAGCGTTACCCATCCAACCATCACCACTGATACACCTTTGTCATCTTCGTCTACCTGTAAGTTGTAAAAATCAAGCTCGATGTGTTTTTGTTTTCGCCACATTTATATCTATGTGTTATAGCAAATGTTGATAAGACATGCCTTTTCTATCACAGCAAACCGTACCCATCCTACCACTACCACTGATGCACCTTTGTCATCTTCGTCTGCCTGTAAGTTGTAAAAAACAAGCTCGATGTGTTTGTGTTTTCACATTTATATCTGTGCTATAGCAAATGTTGATAAGACATCCCTTTTTATCACAGCAAGCCGTACCCATCCTACCTCCACCACTGATGAACCTTTGTCATCTTTGTCTGCCAGTAAGTTGTAAAAAACAAGCTCGATGTGTTTGTGTTTTCACATTTATGTCTATGTGTTATAGCAAATGTTGATAAGACATCCCTTGTCTATCACAGCAAGCCGTAACTATCCACCACTGATACTACTTTGTCATCTTCGTCTACCTGTAAGTTGTAAAAACAAAACAAGCTAGATGTGTTTGATATAACACATACAAATGTGGAATACATGTGAAAACACAAATGTTGATATAAGACATGCCTTTTCTATCACAGCAAGCCGTACCCATCCTACCACCATGACCACCGCCACTGATGCACCTTTGTCATCTTCGTCTACCTGTGAGTTGTAAAAAACAAGCTCGATGTGTTTGTGTTTTCACATCTATGTGTTATAGCAAATGTTGATAAGACATCCCTTGTCTATCACAGCAAGCCGTAACTATCCTACCACCACCACTGATACTACTTTGTCATCTTCTTCTACCTGTAAGTTGTAAAAAAAAAACAAGCTAGATGTGTTTGTGTTTTCACATGTATGTCTACATTTGTATGTGTTTTATCAAATGTTGATATAAGACATGCCTTTTCTATCACAGCAAGCCGTACCCATCCTACCACCATGACCACCGCCACTGATGCGCCTTTGTCATCTTCGTCTACCTGTAAGTTGTAAAAAACAAGCTCGATGTGTTTGTGTTTTCACATTTATGTCTATGTGTTATAGCAAGTGTTGATAAGACATCCCTTGTCTATCACAGCAAGCCGTACCCATCCTACCACCGCCACTGATGCACCTTTGTCATCTTCGTCTGCCTGTAAGTTGTAAAAACAAGCTCGATTTGTTTGTGTGTTCGCCACATTTATGTCTATGTGTTATATCAAATGTTGATAAGACATTCCTTTTCTATGACACAGCAAGCCGTACCCATCCTACTACCACCACTGATGCACCTTTGTCATTTTCGTCTGCCTGTAAGTTGTAAAAAGCAAGCTCGATGTGTTTGTATTTTTGCCACATTTATGTCGATGTGTTATAGCAAATGTTGATAAGACATACCTTGTCTATCACAGCAAGCCGTACCCATCCTACCACCACCACTGATGCACTTTTGTCATCTTCGTCTGCCTGTAAGTTGACAAAAACAACGAGATAACACTTCCCTTTTTATGGGTTTTCGCCCATTTATCAGTATGTGTTATAGCGAATGATAATAAGACACTTCCCTCTTCTATCATTCGCCCTCTTCGTCAGCAAGTAAGTTGTTTTACAGCTGTTTTGAGTATTCTGCGAACTCTTACGTTTGGAAAACGATAGTAAATGGTGGGGCATTTTACTAGAATGGCCAACAACTGAATTCTATGTATTCCAAAGAGTTTCAAAGTTTGATTGACAGAAGACAGAAAGTAGTTTGACGGTTTGAAATCGATCTTCGCAGAATACTCAAAATATTGGTTATCTTCGTCTGAAAGTACGTTGTAAATTGAAAGCTATATTACAATATTTATGTGTTATAGCAAGTGTTGATGTCACAGCAAGCCATACTCATCCTACTACCTCCACTGCCACACCTCCGTCCTCTTCGTCTGCCTGTAAGTTGCAAGCTGTTTTAATTTATTCTTTACATTCATCATCTACAAGGTCTTGTGCTTCAAGGGCACAGACTGCACTATGCACACATTTCTAAATCGCAGGAGATCAAAGTTAAGATATTTGATTTCTCAAAACCTTGTGAGAAAGTACAAAAGCCATGGCTCATGTTGATTTATTGTTCTTCTTGTGAGGACGTTTAGTGTAATTGTTGTTCATGTTGAGAATCCTTTTTTCCTATTTATACTATAGGTTTAGCCAACACGACCGGCCCTGGCGTGAGTACGTGTCACTTGACATTTGTCCCATCTGGTAAGTCCATGCATTAGTAATATCTATACTATTATCATAATCGGGTTGTCTGCGCAAACGCTTCTGATTGGCTAAATCAGTCTGTCCGAGAGCAACACTGAAATGGCTTCCCTTACCACAGCTTTGTGCCCTCAGTCACGTACAACACTGAAATGGCTTCCCTGACAACAGCTTTGTTTTTTCTTTGTTTCTCTACCTTTAAGTTGATGAGAATTTGGCGGTATTTCGGAACGGAGTTATCGCCTATGCCGTAGGCGCCCATCATCCATCACGCCGTGTTCTACACGGGAAGGACGTGCCACATGAGTGCGACGTGGTGGAGATAAAGCAAATCTTCAGGGACAATGTGCCAGCTCCTGTGGTTCTCGGCGATCCCGAGGATAATGGCACCATCAGAGTTGGGCAGTTCTTCGCCTTACCGAGAAATGAGCTGACCATCATCAAATAAAGCAAAGGACACTGTAAAACCAATGGGCAGTCACAAAAAATGGTCCCTGGGAATTTTAGGTTATCCATACCCCCCTGGAATTCCAGTGAATTTTCTTATGACCACCCCAGACCACCCTGTGAATTGTTACCCTGAGAATCCAGTTCATTTTTTGGAATAACCACCCTGGATTTCCAGTGCTTTTGATGACCACCCTGGATTTCCGAGGTTCTCAACAGGGTGTTGGGGAGTTTTTATGCGACTGCCCAATGTAGTTTTAATTTCGATATGAAACACCTGACGTACTTGTATAATCGCAAGGTTGAATTAGATAAGAGTGTATACATGACATCAGTGGATTCCCTTGCAAAGTCGGATCTATTTTAGATCACAGAGAAAAAAACTTAGAGTAGGAGAAGTATTTAGCGCCACATCTCGCAATCTTTCGATGATTGGAAACACGATAAACGCATGGAATATATCAGAGTGGTGCATGGCTCTGGTGATTGATAAAAAGTGGCGAGGGCAAAATTGGTGACTTAGTGCCTAAAATGGATCACTTTTGACTGTTGTGGGCCACGGGCGTATCGTGACACACGAGCACTCTTATCTAATGTAATGTTGATGAACGTCACATTTAAAATACGGGTGTTAAATGTACCTCAATATAGGATATGAGGTAATCTTAGGATAGAGTGAACCCTGTCTTCATGTAAGCGAACGACCCCTAGATACAGTAAAAACCCGCATAAAAGAACAAGTGGTTTAAGAACACTCAGGCTGAAATTTGGTCAAAAAGGTACCTTATACATAAGAACACATGCAGCCTGAAAAATGAAAATAGTTCTTGTATAAAACAATTGCTGCCAGTTAGATTCGAGTACAGTAACCCACTGTTTAGTTGAGTACTGAGGAGAACAATATAATGTGCTAGACCATGCACACACAGTTCTACAGCAGGAATTCCAGGGTACATTTAGCAATTGTTTTGTAGACTTGTTTTATTGTTGTTACTAAATGACTGTCACCGTTCTACCAATCACATTCCTTATTGACTGTTGGTAGTGTGTGCAGTATTTGATGTTAAGAAACAACTTTAAGAACACCTTAAGAACAATTTCAGGCTGATTTTGCAGAAGACACCCAATATACAAGAACAAAATCAGCCTGATTCCCCAAAACACCTGTTCTTTTATGCGGGTTTTTACTGTATCACGCAGGCTCGGGCAAAGGGGAGACCTCCACTCAATGGTATCAGAACGCTACTATTTGTTGCCCGTGCTATTAGGCCGTGCTGTTTCGTTGGTCAGCTCCAGCTAGCATTTGTCGATTAAGAATGTCTTCAAGGCGAGCTCTCCATCTGTTTGTTTGGGGACAAGGTGCCGCCAATACTTGGAGTAAGTTATCCAACTTGTTTGTTGGCGATCCCTATCTCCCGAATTGTATATATTGTATATAGTGTTTGTTTTACCTGACATATCAGTTTTCAATGGTCTGATTGTTTAAAATAAGCAAAATAAATTTAGATTATAGATTTTTGTTGTTTTCGTTAAGAACGAGACGTGATAAGACGAGCGATTTAACAAATATAAGCCCAATTCAATAGTCTCGAACTGTCGGGCTTCTGTTGTGTAGCCATGATTCTTTTCAACAGAGGTTCACCATATGATATGAAAATAACAAGCTTCATTATAACTAATTGCTGAAAGTGAAATAAAGAGAGTGATATGATTTGACTGTTATGTATTGTAGTCTTATTAGCCGTTACACTCCTTTTTAAAGACGACGAACAACTTCATGTACACCTAATTCAAAAAAGGTTTCTTTGGTGTTTGGTCTTTCGATTATAGTGCGAAACAAAGAAATCCTTGCTTCAGTGACCACGAAACAAAGGCGTTCAATTACCAAAGCAACCTTTTCTGAATTGGACCAAAGCAACCTTTTCTGAGTTAGGTTTATACAAATAGGCAACCTCAAAATTGACAGAGGCCTTACCAATGCTATTCTTTTTATTGATTTCAAAAAGGCATTTGACACTGTCGACCATGAGACCTTGTCTAAGCTTCAATTGTATATGTTGAAAAGTAAGGGGCTGATGCTTATGAAGAACTATTTGGCTGGCAGGACCCAGGTTACAGTTGTTGATAACAGTTACTCTGAAGTGGGATCCCTGTCCTGCGGGGTTCCGCAGGGCACAATTCTTGAACCATTATTGTTCCTACTTTATATTAATGATCTACCCCTAACTGTAACCTGGTGTCTGATGTCCGTATGTATGCTGATGACACTAATTTGACTTTTTCTTCAAACTCCCAAGAAGAGTTATTGTCCTCTATTAATAGTGATCTTGCAAATCTTAAACACTGGTTAGAAGCTAACGGATCGAGTTTAAATGTGGTCAAGAGACCAAATGTATGTTCACGGGAACACTATATAAAATAGCTCAAATTCCTGATGAACCTGATTTATCCTTGGATGGTCACAAAATTGATAGGGTGAGTGTCTATAAGTGTTTGGGTTTGCATGTGGATGAAACCCTTTCTTGGGATGCCCATTTTTCTTTACTAACTTCGAAATTAGAAATGTTGTGCAAGATATCGAATTGGAGTGATAAATACTCCCTGATAGCCTACCATTTCCATAGGATGGTTTCAAGAGAGATGTGACTTTTCCGATACTCCCGAAGCTTTGAAGTTTCATTCCTTAAAATTGAGGTCAAAGGTTAAGAATTGGTTCCATGGGAACAACAATCAACAAAATTATCAAGAATGACGAGACCTATGACATTATATCAGAACAAGAAGCCTATCTTTAATTCATCAAAAATTAAGGACTGATTGAATGTTTTAAGGGCGTGGCCGCATGGACCCATGCCTTAAGTCCCCTGAGTACGATACAATGATCAGATTCATTTCAAACTTTCCACCAATCCTACGAATGAAAGGGATAGTTGAACCGGGAAAACTTTCTTAAGCCATGGTATTATATCTTTGTTAGGGTTTGCAAGGCTAGGGTGAAATATTTGAGTACGGGTTTGATCCGGTTCTCTTTTATCGAGATCAGTCAAGGGGAAGCGGAGGGTAACCTTTCCCGAGCGACTAAAGCACTTCTAATACTCAGTCTATGCTAGGGTTTTCGAGGTTAGGTTAAGCGTTTTGAGTACGATACAATGATCCGATTCACTTCAAACTTTCCAAACCCTGCTATCTCGCTGATATCTAAAAATCTACCAAGTTTTATCGAGATAGGTCAAAGGGAAGTGGTCATTGTAAAACCGGGGTAACCTTCCATGAACATGCAAAGCACTTTTACGCTTTGCTAGGGTTTGCGAGGTTAGGCTTAAGCGTTTGAGTACGCGATACAATGATTCCATTCACTTAAAACTTTCCAAACCCAGTTATGTCGTTGATATCTAAAAATCCACCAAGTTTTATCGAGATCGGTCAAAGGGAAGTGGTCATTGCAAGACCGGGGGTAACTTTTTATGAGCATACAAAGCACTTTTACGCCTTGCTAGGGTTAGTGCGAGGTTAGGCTAAGCGTTTTGAGTACGATACCATGATCCGATTCATTTCAAACTTTCCAAACCCTGTTATCTCGCTGATATCTAAAAATCCGCCAAGTTTTATCGACATAGGTCAAAGGGAAGTGGTCATTGTAAGACCGGGGGTAAACTTTTATGAGCCTACAAAGCACTTTTACGCCTTGCTAGGGTTTGCGAGGTTAGGTTAAGCGTTTTGAGTAGGATACAATGATCCGATTCATTTCAAACTTTCCAAACCCTGTTATTTCGCTGATATCTAAAAATCCACCAAGTTTTATCGAGATAGGTCAAAGGAAAGTGGTCATTGTAAAACCGGGGTAACCTTCCATGAGCATGCAAAGCACTTTTACGCTTTGCTAGGGTTTGCGAGGTTAGGTTAAGCGTTTTGAGTACGATACAATAATTCCATTCACTTAAAACTTTCCAAACCCAGTTATGTCGTTGATATCTAAAAATCCACCAAGTTATATCTAGATCGGTCAAAGGGAAGTGGTCATTGCAAGACCGGGGGTAACTTTTTATGAGCATACAAAGCACTTTTACGCCTTGCTAGGGTTTGCGAGGTTAGGTTAAGCGTTTTTAGTACGATACCATGATCCGATTCATTTCAAACTTTCCAAACCCAGTTATGTCGTTGATATCTAAAAGTCCACCAAGTTTTATCGAGATAGGTCAAAGGGAAGTGGTCATTGTAAAACCGGGGTAACCTTCCATGAGCATGCAAAGCACTTTTACGCCTTGCTAGGGTTTGCGAGGTTAGGTTAAGCGTTTTGAGTACGATACAATAATTCCATTCACTTAAAACTTTTCAAACCCAGTTATGTCGTTGATATCTAAAAATCCACCAAGTTTTATCTAGATCGGTCAAAGGGAAGTGGTCATTGCAAGACCGGGGGTAACTTTTTATGAGCATACTAAAGCACTTTTACGCCTTGCTAGGGTTTGCGAGGTTAGGTTAAGCGTTTTGAGTACGATACAATAATTCCATTCACTTAAAACTTTTCAAACCCAGTTATGTCGTTGATATCTAAAAATCCACCAAGTTTTATCTAGATCGGTCAAAGGGAAGTGGTCATTGCAAGACCGGGGGTAACTTTTTATGAGCATACTAAAGCACTTTTACGCCTTGCTAGGGTTTGCGAGGTTAGGTTAAGCGTTTCGAGTACGATACCATGATCCGATTCATTTCAAACTTTCCAAACCCAGTTATCTCGCTGATATCTAAAAATCCACCAAGTTTTATCGAGATCGGTCAAAGGGAAGTTGTCATTGCAAGACCGGGGGTAACTTTTTATGAGCATACAAAGCACTTTTACGCCTTGCTAGGGTTTGCGAGGTTAGGTTAAGCGTTTTGAGTACGATACCATGATCCGATTCATTTCAAACTTTCCAAACCCAGTTATCTCGCTGATATCTAAAAGTCCACCAAGCTTTGTCGAGATAGGTCAAAGGGAAGTGGTCATTGTAAGACCGGGGTAACCTTTTATGAGCCTACAAAGCACTTTTACGCCTTGCTAGGGTTTGCGAGGTTAGGTTAAGCGTTTTGAGTAGGATACAATGATCCGATTCATTTCAAACTTTCCAAACCCTGTTATCTCGCTGATATCTAAAAATCCGCCAAGTTTTATCGAGATAGGTCAAAGGGAAGTGGTCATTGTAAAACCGGGGTAACCTTCCATGAACATGCAAAGCACTTTTACGCGTTGCTAGGGTTTGCGAGGTTAGGTTAAGCGTTTTGAGTACGATACATGATCCGATTCACTTCAAACTTTCCAAACCCAGTTATGTCGTTGATATCTGAAAATCCACCAAGTTTTATCGAGATAGGTCAAAGGGAAGTGGTCATTGTAAAACCGGGGTAACCACTGGACGAAAAAATGGATTTACTTGCTTTGCAAAAGTTGTGCAAAATTGGATGACCAAATTTGCATAGACATTTGCTTCGCTACTGCAAACATGACTTTCACATACACTGCAAACAATGTGCAAACATTAAGATAAAATCATATTTACTTGTGATTTTCATGGCACGCAATTACTATTTTGCAGACACTTTTGCATAATATTCACTTAACAGCAAACACATTCACACATTTGCTATGCGTTTACTAATGTGCAAACATTAAGATAAAATCATATTTGCTTGCTGTTTTCATGCCACGCAATTTCCCTATTTTGCAGACACTTTTGCATACAATTCACTCGACAGCAAACACATTAAAGATTTGCTGTGCGTTTAACATAATGTGCAAACATTAAGAAAAAATCGTATTTGCTTGCAATTTTCATGCCACGCTATTTTCTTTTTTCGCAAACACTTTCGCACATCATTCACTGGACAGCAAAAACAGTCTAAATTTGCTGTGCGTTTAACATAATATGCAAACATTAAGATAAAATCGTATTTGCTTGCAATTTTCATGGAACGCTATTTTCTTTTTTCGCAAACACTTTTGCACACCATTCACTGGACAGCAAAAACAGTCTAAATTTGCTGTGCGTTTAACATAATGTGCAAATATTTAGATAAAATCATGTTTGCTGCTATTTTCATGCACGCAATTTCCTGTTTTGCAGACACTTTTGTATACCACTCACGGTACAGCAAAAACATTCTAAATTTGCTGTGCGTTTAAATTAATATGCAAATATTAAGATAAAAACGTATTTGCTCGCTATTTTCATGCCAGGCAATTTTCCAATTTTGTACACACTTTTGCATACCATTCACTGAACGGCAAAAACATTCTACATTTGCTAGTGCGTTGAACATAATGTGCAAATATTTAGATAAAATCATATTTACTTGCTATTTTCATGCACGCTATTTCCTGTTTTGCAGACACTTTTGCATACCACTCACTCATACAGCAAAAACATTCTAAATTTGCTGTGCGTTTAACTTAATATGCAAATATTAAGATAAAATCGTATTTGCTTGCTATTTTCATGCCACGCAATTTTCCTATTTTGCAAACCGTTTTGCATACCATTCACAACAGCAAAAAACTTTCTAAATTTGCTGTGCGTTTAATATAATGTGCAAACATTAAGATAAAATCGTATTTGCTTGCCATTTTCATACCAAGCTATTTTCTTTTTTCGCAGACACTTTTGCACACCACTCACTGGACAGCAAAAACATTCTAAATTTGCTGTGCGTTGAACACAATTAAGATAAAATCGTATTTGCTTGCTATTTTCCTGCCACGCAATTTTCCTATTTTGCAAACACTTTTGCATACCACCATTCACTGAACAGCATGTGTTTAACATAATGTGTATATATTAATATGAAGTCATATCATATTTGCTTGCTATTCACGTAAATATTAAATGCATCGAGATCTGGAGTGATTGCCGCGCAATTGATAACAAATTTAGTTCACTGGCACCCTGTGGTTATTCACGAACGCCTGCCACTAGGAAAAACATCACGTGACTTAAGCAGTTGCCGATCGATTGATGAATGGCCGAGTCGCTGTTCGCATATTCGCATGTTTCCTCAATTACTGCATCAAAGCGACTAATTTACCAAGATTTACCGAGGCCATGCACGGAAGAAACAAGTTATCAAGTTATTGTACCGAAATGGTGAGTAATTTGACGGTTAAATACGATGTAAGCTTTTGTTTCGTTCGGTCTTTAGGCTAGAGGCATGTCATCTTAACACTTTTCAATTGACGTTTTAAACTTTGAAAGATTTCAATGCTTTCTCATCCTCAAAATCGAATTTTGTATGTCTAGTAATGTACATCTGGTTCTTAGTGACACAAATAACTCCAAACATGCAGCAATAAGCATATATTTGTAGTGAGAAGCTGTGTTGAACCATTGCAAGCTTCTGTTTTGGCGCGCATTCCGTTACAAACGAAATCACGTGTGTCAACGGTCTTTCTAGCCTTTGTGTACTTCACATATTTTTTTCAATATTTTATGATGCTTTTATTTCAATAAAATTATTGAGGGTATTTTTATACGAGGTAGGCCAAATAAAGTCAGATTTTGTCATGTATTTTACGGAATTAGGCATAATCCTCAAAGGGCATTTTTGTAACATGACTACAGCACAATCTTTGTGTCTTTCTTTGAGCCGTTCAGGAAATTCGAGTAGTTGCTGTGTATGTATAATTTTACTAATTTTAATGAGCAGTCATAATGTTTAGAGATCATTTTTACATGATTACAGTACGATCTTTGTGTCTTTCTTGACACGGCAAAGTGAGCACACTGCGATCTTTGAGCCGTACAGGAAATTCAAGTGGTTGCTGTGTCATTTATAATTTTACTCATTTTAATGAACAGTCATAATGTTTAGAGATCATTTTTACATGATTACAGTACGATCTTTGTGTCTTTCTTGACACGGCAAAGTGAGCACACTGTGATCTTTGAGCCGTTCAGGAAATTCGAGTGGTTGCTGTGTCATGTATAATTTTACTAATTTTAATGAACAGTCATAATGTTTAGAGATCATTTTTACATGATTACAGTACGATCTTTGTGTCTTTCTTGACACGGCAAAGTGAGCACACTGTGATCTTTGTGTCTTTCTTGACACGGCAAAGTGAGCACACTGCGATCTTTGAGCCGTACAGGAAATTCAAGTGGTTGCTGTGTCATGTATAATTTTACTAATTTTAATGAACAGTCATAATGTTTAGAGATCATTTTTACATGATTACAGTACGATCTTTGTGTCTTTCTTGACACGGCAAAGTGAGCACACTGCGATCTTTGAGCCGTACAGGAAATTCAAGTGGCTGCTGTGTCATGTATAATTTTACTCATTTTAATGAACAGTCATAATGTTTAGAGATCATTTTTACATGATTACAGTACGATCTTTGTGTCTTTCTTGACACGGCAAAGTGAGCACACTGCGATCTTTGAGCCGTTCAGGAAATTCGAGTGGTTGCTGTGTCATGTATAATTTTACTAATTTTAATGGACAGTCATAATGTTTAGAGATCATTTTTACATGATTACAGTACGATCTTTGTGTCTTTTGACATTGCAAAGTGAGCACACTGCGATCTTTAAGCCGCTCAGGAAATTCAAATGGTTGCTGTATCATTTATAATTTTACTAATTTTAGTGAACAGTCAATGTTTAGAGATCATTTTTACATTACATAATACAGCACGATCTTTGTGTTTTCAGTTGAATGGCAACATTAAGGCATATTATTTTTTATCTTATTCTCCTAGTGCTTGCATAGTTCTTTCCATAGAAGATAGAAAACTTTATTTATTATCAAAAACATAATAAATACATGTACTTTCAATATCTCAAAACCAAGAGGAAATCTTTTTGGAATTTGGCCTTTTCTCCTGTAAAAGTGTTCTCTTCAGCAACAGCTGGCATGAATACAGTCATTGGTATCATTTGAATTGTCAGAAATAAACCCTCAGTTCTAATTGCTTTTTTTTACATTTGTTTCTTTTGTTTCTTCTATAGTGTGATGCAGCGTTTCTATAGTTACTACTATAGGGTGCCATCTATATACAGTATACCAAGTTGTCAGTGACAGTGCTGTACAAACAATGTATCGGTAATTGTGCTTCAACTGGAGTGGGGTTTGAAATGTTAACTTTTGAAATTTTAGGAAGATTAATGTGATTAAAAGATACTGAATTTTGTAAATGCGTGTATATGCCTTCTAAATAAAATATTAGTTTACTTGAATAATAATCAAGTGTTGTGCTTGCACCATTTTTGTGAATAAGTGCTTCAAGACAGTTAAATATCGTCAGAAACATATAAGTAACTAAGTTATGTGTTTCTGATATCGTACTTGCGTCGCATTTGCCTTGAAGCGAAAGGGACTCATAAAATGTTTTCATGTTGTTTTTATACCCACTTTTGTCTCGTCTTTGCAGCATCGGGAGAGTTGTAAAAAGTGTGCAAATTTCATGTATGCACTATTTTTGTGAGTCTTTACTTGAACTAGTAAATATCATATACTTGCACCGTATTTGCCTGAAGCAAAAGGGACGCGAATACAATATTTTCATGCTGTTTTACCCGTGTTTTTAAGTCGCAAATTTCATCATCGCAGCATCGGGAGAGTTCAGTGCAAAAAGTGTGCAAATTTCATGTTTGCACAATTTTTTTAAATCTTTACTTGAACTAGTAAATATCATACTTGCCCCGTATTTGCCTGAAGCGAAAAGCACGCGAATACTATATTTTCATGTTGTTTTACCCGCGTTTTTAAATTCGCAAATTTCATCTTCGCAGCAACGGGAAAGTTCAGTGCAAAAAGTGTGCAAATTTCATGTTTGCACAATTTTTTTAAATCTTTACTTGAACTGGTAAATATCATACTTGCAACGTATTTGCCTGAAGCGAAAGGGACGCGAATACAATATTTTCATGTTGTTTTACCCGCGTTTTTAAATTCGCAAATTTCATCTTCGCAGCATCGGGAGAGTTCAGTGCAAAAAGTGTGCAAATTTCATGTTTGCACAATTTTTTTTAATCTTTACTTGAACTAGTAAATATCATACTTGCCCCGTATTTGCCTGAAGCGAAAAGCACGCGAATACTATATTTTCATGTTGTTTTACCCGCGTTTTTAAATTCGCAAATTTCATCTACGCAGCAGCGGGAAAGTTCAGTGCAAAAAGTGTGCAAATTTCATGTTTGCACTATTTTTGCGAATCTTTACTTGAACTGGTAAAAATATATATATTTGCCTGGAGCAAAAGGGACGCGAATACAATATTTCCATGCTGTTTTGCCCGTGTTTGTAAAGTCACAAATTTCATCTTCGCCAAATTTGGACCGTTCGGCGCAACATGTGTGCGAACATCATGTTTGCTTTAGTTTTGGCTGATTGCAAACCATGTGATTGAGCGGTATTTACTAAATCCACTAAGGCTGCAAAGTTGATGTTTGCAATTAAGCAAATTTGTGCAAACTCATGTGAATATGGTTTTTACCTCACCTTTACGATATATTCGCATACCTGGCAAATCTATTTTTTGATTTGCACATACGGCAAAAGGTTAGTAAATTCGAGTTTCACCTCGAGTTTAATTACTTTCGAATATAATATTTGCATTAGTTTTGATACGCAAAGCAAATCATGTGATTGAGCGGTATTCGCTAAATTCGCTAAGGCTGCAAAGTTCATGTTTGCAATTTAGCAAATGTATGCAAACTCGTGCAAATCTGGTATTTGCACTACTTTTGCATTATTTTCGCATACTCTGCAAATCCAATTTTTCGTCCACCCTTCCATGAACATGCAAAGCACTTTTACGCTTTGCTAGGGTTTGCGAGGTTAGGTTAAGCGTTTTGAGTACGCGATACAATGATTCCAATCACTTAAAACTTTCCAAACCCAGTTATGTCGTTGATATCAAAAAATCCACCAAGTTTTATCGATATAGGTCAAAGGGAAGTGGTCATTGTAAGACCGGGGGTAACCTTTTATGAGCCTACAAAGCACTTTTACGGCAAATATCAACATTATAATATCACCAATAATAAAAATAACAAGTCAAATTTGTAAAGAATGCTTTCAGCTTGACGTGGTGAAAATTTGAGGTCAGTTCGGTTTACCGAACAAATTTACTAAATTTGCCATCTTGATTCGCTCATATCTCAGCAATCCTTCATCGTAATCCCATGAAATTTTCCGTACTTCTTTCTTTACAGCCGATTGCGTTTGACTGTTTAACCCAAACAGTTCGCACGTTACGTTTGAACGTTGCGTTGTGGAGAAAAAGTGAGACGTTTCTAAGGGCAACCGCCATGTTTATTTTCACTGACCAATCAGAGAACTGACAGAACTCTTTGGTTCTCCATAGAAACGTCTCGTTCCATCCTAGAAACGCAACGTTCCAATGTTCAAACATAACGTGCGAACTGTTGGTGCGAACTGTTAGGGTTGCTCCGACGAAGGGCTAACGCTCGAAACGTCAGCAAACATTTTTCCACGGCGTTTAACATAAATCTCAACCTTTGGTTGTTAGGTTATTCATGTTCACGTCTCCGCCGACGCAGACCACCTAGTTTTCCCGTAAAACTAGTCATACCATTGTTGGGGTTAAACAGTCAAACGCAATCGGCTGTCTGACTCTTTCAATTTCAGAGAATATTTTTGTAGTTTGTGACAATAATTACTTTTTAGTGTTTTCTAGGTGACCATGTCCCTTTAAGCGTTTTGAGTACGATGCAATGATCCGATTCATTTCAATCTTTCCAAACCAGTTATGTCGTTGATATCTAAAAGTCTACCAAGTTTTATCGAGATCGGTCAAAGGGGAGTGGTCATTGTAAAACCGGGGTAACTTTTCGCCGATTTTACCCGGCCAATTCGGCGACTTATGATTAATGATAATGCTTGATACCAGTGAATAGTAATACACTAGTTACCGTCAATTTTTTATTTACAATTAAATAATAAATTAACAGAACAGAACAGAACAGAACAGAACAGAACAGAACAGAACAGAACAGAACAGAACAGAACAGAACAGAACAAACATAAACAACACGATGATAATTGCTAGAATCCTATGATATCTCTTTTTTGTGTAAATTGAGGACGAGATATCATAGGATTCAAGTATATACAATGCCTTCAGTCGGTAGATTCCGCCGAAAATAGCACTCAAAAAGTCGATATCGCTTTTTTCGTGCTATTTTCTTAGCGGAATCTAGCCTCCTGAAGCTTTGAATAATCCCTTAGAACAGTCAATGTACCTGTGTGAAATACATAGAGATTATTACATGGTAAGAACTTGATATCGTTTTTATTCATGAGTTTTCGAACGAGTGAGTCTTGCGATACTCTGAGACCCCGTCCACACTACACCGTTTTCAAACGAAAACGGATACTTTTTGCTCCGTTTTAAAGATTTGCGTCCACACCTATCGTTTTCGTATTGTTTTCGCAGTTTTCGGTGATCGTTTTCGGCGTTGTAGTGTGGACGATAGCCGTATCCGGAGTTAAAATATCCGGTTTCGTTTGAAAACGGTGTAGTGTGGACAGGGTCTGAGTGAGATAAAATAGCAAAAAATAAAGACAAATTGCATTTTATTCTTGCCGTGAAGTGATATCGTATCACTTCACTGATACGACTTTTTTCACTGGTGTTATCACATGGATATCTATAATAAATTTTCTACAATAAATAAATGAACATGGGGAACAATTTGTTGTTACTACTATTGCATTGCAACCGCAATCATGCAATCACCATGCAATACGAATGGATATAAATTTCAGTTTGTCACTAAACCCACCAGGAGTAATACTAAGTATGTAATTATATTTACTGCAGCGTTTGATTAACTAAAGATTGCTTGCGAAGCTGTAATCGCACCGAGAAACTATGCTACTCTTAATTTGTGTTTTCATGACTATAACTCTGTCTCGCCGATTTATGAAAACTACTTCAAGTACTTCTACAATGTGCCCTGCTCCTGTGTGCTAAAATTCGACAAATGCAAGGTTACCATAGACATCGGAACTCAAATCTAGCACTGCTTGGCATCTTTGGATGAATATATCCAGACTACCCTTTACGCCACATAGCACAACTGTGCCAGTGTTATCCGCGTGTGTGTGGGTGTCAATTAGAATAATGTTATTGCCCACTGACGTAAACAACACAGTCTTGTTGTTGGCGACAAATAATGCAGTATTGATACCACCAAACAACTTGAGCAACTGATGTTTTAGGGTGGATGCTTGATGGTGATCCTTCACACGAACGGGAAACGGGCCGGATAATTTCACAGTAAAAACTGATTCGACAACATCAGCAGCTTCCGCGGCGCTTAGAAGTCTGTGTGGTAAACTTCCTCTGTGGGAGTCATATAATCTGTTCCCTAGGCGTATTGATAACTGCACTATTTCAGTCCATTCCTTGGGGAGATCGGCGTGAACATCTAACCTTGGACATCTTGTACTGATGTTATATGCGCAGCAAAGGGCGATGACGCTGCAGGCGGAGCTACCATTTCTGCCATCCAGGTTGGATTGGCAGCACTCCAATGGGTAGCTCCACTGGACCATTCCTACCTCTGTATACGAGCGTGTTGGTGACATATCCAAGTCATTGTTGTTCATGATCGTACCGTCCTCAGCTGTCGCTCCCTGATTACAGTAGTATCAACTGATTCCTCATCCTCGTCCTCATCATCCTCGCAACTATCATCGTCTTCATCATCGTCAGCGAGAAACATGAGCTCCAGCTCCTCCAGCTCAGTTAGGGGAACTCCCGTTTTTTCGGTTACTTTCTTGAACTGTCGATAGGCGGAAGACAACTGACTTTTAAAAAACGAGAGTCCCTTGAAAGCAAGAGACAATCTTCCTTGCATAACCAAGTTGGATGATCCGACTGTAGCATAACGAACAACCTGGACAAAAAACAAAAACAGAAGTAAAAGCTTCAATAAAATGGTAAATAAAGGTGAACTCAATTGCCGGCTACCACTGAGCACTGAGCACTCTTACCTTTGACGATTTGGTAGCCTCAGCTGTGTTTGAGCTTTGATTATCACTGTCCCTGGAATCTGAACTTGCGCCTTGGAAAATAAAAACAAACAAAGCAGTGAGAGGAAATGCAAGTATGGAGAAGGGCCATTCAATTTTTAGTCGCACCCAACCCCCTCTACGGAAGAGGTCATTTTCTTTAGTAACCCCCTTGGACATTCGTGCGCTACCCTCTCGGAAATACCTATCGAAGAGGTTTTGTTTTGTTGCCCCATTGGAAAAGGCCATTTTGCTATACTCCCTCGGAAACTCTTCTGTATAGAGGGTGCAGATGAAAAATATCGTCCAAAAAGGGCAGTCGCAAAAGACTCCCGCAGCCACTGTCGTGGATTCCAGGTTTAGCTACACACCCTTTGCCACTGTGACACTGGGATACAATTTTACTGTATACCGGTATACCAGATTTCCAGGATGCTATAGGACACGCATCCAGCCCAGAAAAGGTTGAAAGCATCAAGCATACATGTTGCTACGCTAGTCTCTATTGAGAAACTGTGATATACCGAGTCACTGATGTTACGTTTTTAAACAACAGAAAGACTAACCTTCTAATAAAGCAGTCAGCTCCTGAATACGATCCGTCGACTTTTTCACCTCTTCCATGTAAAACTTTATGGTGTTGGCCATTTCGAGGCGTACTAACTGGACTTCCTCCTCCCATCGTTGAACCATTTCTTGATTTTCGATGATACGTCGCTTTACTCGAATTGGTGGCCAATCTAAGAGAATTGGTATGAATATCAAAAACGATAAAGTTAGATGGAAACCAGGAAGCATGGCATGTGGGGCATGTTGTCGAGAGAATAGAGATGTCACAAAATTGAAAAATTTCGAATGTCAGATGGTCTCAGATTTTTGTCCACGAATAATGAACCAACTCCAACGAACGTTGCATGCAAAAAGTGAGGTGAATCGGTTGAAACGCGACCGAGATATGGCCTGCTGAATACATAACCAAAAATACAGTGAAAATTATGTATTTAGCAGGCCATATCTCGATGATAAATCGGAAATTGTGTTTTTTGTGACGTCATCACTTTAGGAGTCACTTTTCGCTTTCACTCAAATTTTACATTAGGTTAGCTTTTTAATGGAAAAGCACCCCCAAATCCTCTGTATTGGGTGGAAACAAGATGTAAACACTGTTAGCTGATTTGGTCAATTTAGATAAAATTCTTACTGGAATAAAAGGATCAGGAGAATAAAAGAAAAGAAATGCATCATTCATTGTTGAAGATGACAATGCAATTTCATTGTGTTATTCCCATGTGCATCGGATTCAAGTAAGACTTTTAACATATCGAAATCGGTCTATTGTGAATGAAAATTATTGATGGAGTGAGAAGTATCAAATCTTTACGTACCTTGTGAAGCATTGACATTATCCCATTTGAAAGATCCAGCCATGATGTCCTCAATTCTTAGGATGTCGCTTTCCTGCTCATTATACTCTTTCACAGGGACTCAAGCTTTGCTTTGTCACTGGAGATCTTCTTCCGAAATCGAGCCCTCTGTTTGGATGAATCTGAAGGCAAAAAGGAGAAAAGAAATAATAGGTGCTTACATTGCTTATTCGCAATTTCAAAATGCGTTATGAATATGCGTTGATGCATCTCTATTCCGTTAGGAGCTCCTTACAATATCATCACAATTTTTACAATTTATTTCAGAAACCTGCATTCTTATTCATATTTGCGGTTGCCTGCTGAATTGAGTAGAATGACATCTCGATCTGGTCTCGGAGGCCTGTTGACTGACGCAGTTCATTGGCTGTGAAAAAAGGTATAAGCAAACATCATTTCTTTGTAAGCTTTTTGGAAATTAATAGCATGTACAACAATTAGTCCGATGGGGAGGGTTCAAATTATAATAAACCCTCAACTGAATTGGTATAGGGTTCCCTGAGTCTCAGGCAATGTTTCAGAAAATCCATCTACCTCTGGCATGGCTTAAAACAGACTCTTTCCATTGGTTGTAGTCCACATTGTCCACTGAGATACCATGCTCCTGTAAGGCCCCTGAGAGGGTGTCATCTGATAGGGTGACCATTTTTACAGCCTGTTTAGCAAAAAGGAACAATGCTAGATACATTTCACGTGCCATTTATCACAAAATATCTAGACGTTGGAATTGTAGGTACAGGTGTGCATTAGTGCAAGTGAACTTATAACCTAGCCTATGCTAAACAGCCTAGCCTATGCTAAACAGCTTTGACAAAGTTTGGTTATTTGACAGTATTCCCTTATTGAGAGATATTTTTGGTTTTGATGACCACATGACCACGGCGATTCGCCACTTCTAAACAGCTTTTATGACAATCTTCAAATTGCACTTGCACCTGCTTACCTGCACCTGTACCAAATGTCAGAAATGAGGACCCATGTCTGTACAGCTTTGGGAGACCGTCCAAATGACAGAAAGTTGACAAATTGCAATCATACATACTCTTAGATATCGCCGGCATAAATCATCAGACAGTTTCATTATTTTTCTGGAATTCCATGCTAATGCATGCTCAGTTAGAAGCTCATCACGACCTATGTAGAAATGAAAATAGTGCAACATACAATGTAATATCAATACCCCTTCAGCAGTAATAATAACTCGCTGTAGGATTAGAAAAATGCGTTTCACACAAATCACAGGGGTTACTGTTCAAAGCTGCATTCTGAATAAGTCTGTTAGTCTATGTAAGCCTGTGTATCCGGTAACAAGGATATTTGTGTCAATTGGGTGCTCTGTTTGACTCCTTGATTTTGATTTTGACCAAATCAAGAAGTATTGAAATTATTCTGCTTAAACTCAATCAACAAGCATTATCTTACATTCAGGAAGCATGTACTTTGTAGAGTTTCCACATCGAGAAAAGTGGGAATTTATTTGTTCAACCTCTTCACCAGTTGAGCAAGCACTCCCTTTCTGCCATCGTCCACCCCAGAGAACCTTTATAGAGTTTGGAAAAAGCAACTATGAGGAAACACTTCTTAGACAAAATAAATAAACTGGTGTAACTTTTGTAATATAAAGACTTTAGGTAATAAGATGAAGGATATAAAGTGCTTACTTGACAACTCCAGCTATGAGCCTTGGCATGCATTACTGACAGTGCTGGTCTCATGTTTCCAGGCAACCCGATTTTCTTAGCCCAGCCCCAGTACCGACAAACAACATCTTCCCAGAAGAACTGCACTCCTGCAGGGGCCATCTTTTTCATTTGGATATAATGTGGATAACCATATATCTCACCACGATACATGTTTAGGGCCCACTGTGCTATACCATGGCGACACCCAGCAATTTCCAAACCAGTTTCATCTAGCTTGTGGTGTTTGGATGTCTTGTTCTTTGCTGCCTTCCATGTTGTCTCTCCACACTTGTTGTTGCTTTCCTTGAAATTAGATCATGAAACAAAGTATTATACCTAAGCATAAACAACTTCTCAACCCTCTAAACCCTCAACAACTTCTTACAGCAAACAAAGGGTGTTACCTTTGTGGTAGGTAAATTGGAATAAACTTGGTGGATGTGATTGTCGACATCAGTCTTGTCGGCTATAAAAATGTCGCCATAGTACATTGGTCTTCTTTGCCTGAAAGTCATTATTTCAAAAAGCATGATGATTGTTGAAATTTGAACACTATTAATTAAATAAAAAAGCAGATCAAAATGGGCAGTAGCATTTAATATCAGAAACCCCCTGTTGATAGCCCCTGCAACAGATACCCAACTGGACATTCTGGGTTGCCGCACCCATGCATCCTGGAAATCCATCAATTTCTTCATTACCATGGAATTCATGTTTACACACCCTGGAATTTCATTTTTAGAAAACCCACCCTGGAATTTTGCTCTTACCTTAAGGGTACCCACCCCAAAATGTTACATTCGTGTGATTTATTGTGGTTCGAGCAGTATTTCACATGACTGTTGTGAGTAACTATGCAGATACTATGCACTTACTATACTCAGGAATTTTCTAATTACTTTACATTTGGTTTTGCTGCAGTCATACGAAAACCATTCTTTAAGGTAATATTAACAAAATCACAACATACAGGCCAGAAGACTTGTATCTATACAATTTCATGTTTCCATCAACATGACAAGAATGCTGGCTGATGGAACATGGTGGACATCTCATTTTATCTACACCAGTCAGTTTTGCCATCTCAAAAGTGCAGAATTTCCACTCTCGGAATGCACGGTTAAATGCAGCACTGTTGATGGTAGAGGCCTGCAAATACAATTAAAGCTGTATCACTACAGATTGACATTACAAAAGCTATGACAGGGTACATACAAACGCACTATGCTCAGCTCAGTCAGGCCAATAATTCTGGATCATTCTGGTGTATCGATGAGCTGACCAGAGCAAAGTTGATGCAATTCAATTGAGACAAAAGACTCCCAGTAACACAAAGAATGCAGGAAGCTTACACAAAATAAAACAGTTTCCTATAGAAAGAAACCATTGAAAACCATTGAAAACATTGAAAGCAAAAAGACTGTGAAAATCATGGTATTTAACTTTAAGTTGTGTTTTGTATGGTCTACTTATTGCACATGTTTCATTTGGTACCAATTTTACTGTGCGTCCTATTTCAAAACACCATGACAAATAATATTACGTGAAATGGAACCAAGGAACATGGCAGGGGAGCATTTTTATCCCAAACAAAAAGATAACAGATGTCTAAACAACAGATGACAACATTATAAAAGCTTCAACTTACACGTCCATTTAGTCTTGACACGTCTTCCAAGGCCTTGATAAAAGAATTAGAAGATATGCCTGGCAGACGTTTTTGTGTGGCATCCCATAACTCAAAGAGTTGCATGCTGAATAAATAGGTGATGTCGGATGGACTGCCAGGCCAAAAACCAGCACTGATAGCCTCATTCATGTGATCATCATTGATCATATGGCAGCACGAAGTACATCTCTGCTTAGGTTTCTGGTTCAAATCAAAGCGACCTAGAACACAATAAATACAGTACATGTAAATGAGTAATTGGTACTTTTGTGGATTGTAAACCATAAACCTATAAAATGTACTGTCACATAATATTACACTTTATTTAAGCACTAGAGCACAACTTTCTATGACTTTATCAGTGCAATAGAGCATGTGTGATGTTGGGAGAGGCACAAGAAAAAAGTTTGAGTGTCTCTCCAACATCACAAGTGCTTTATTTGCTGATAAAGTTATAGAAAGTTGTGCTTTCTAATGCTTTTATGATTATAGTGGGGAAGAACCATTACTTTAATGGTGAAATAAATCAGAGCATGCATATCGTACCTATATTAAGTGCTTCAGAATATTTTTATAATTAAGTGCAATAAAATTATTTTCATTCTAGGGAGAAGAATTGTTAAATAGAGCACTTAAGGTCGATACTAAGGTTTACATTTTAATGTAAAAGCCCACAAACACAGGCCTTCTCCTGCATTTCCATTGTCACATAGATTTTCGGTATAAGCGCAGTTTGATCAACACTATGCTAGATGGAGTGTACAAATTGTCATCGGATTGGTGTAAATTTACTAATGAGTGCGATCACCTTAAGCTCGTATTTTGTAAACTTAAATAATCCGGATTCATTAGTCAACAGAATTGTCAGGCAGTTTGTCAGTAATAAGATCTCAGCACAACAACCTCCCCAACCTCAAGCCGCAGATAACGCTGTATGATTTGCTATCCCATTTAAAGACCAGAAGTCAGCCAACTCTGTTAAGCAATGCCTTAATAACCTCAGTGCTAGACTAGGGACTACTTTACAGCCAGTTTCCACTTCTAGTAGTAAGCTTTCGCAAGACCTTAAGGTTAAAGAGTGTAACCCACCCATTGTAAGCAAGCAATCACTTGTTTATCAATTTAAATGTAACCTGTGCGATGCAGGGTAATGTGGGTACATTCACACGTTGAAGCCAGGGCTTAATCTCCAAAGCGACTCCATTCGCGCTCAAGTGTTTATTTAGTTAATTTCAGTATGCATGTAATAAGTTTTAGCCTTTAAATTCACACTTTGTTTAACTCTACCATTCACTCTTGATAATGGTGCAATGTTAGTGTCGAAACGTCGGGTTAATAATATTTCTTTAATCTCAATCTTGTTTGCTAGTTTTTGCTTTGGTAAATAAAATTATCAATAAAATTATTATTATTATTATTATTATTATGGAGCAGTTTATACATGTGTATGCTACAGTTCAATGCAACACAGGGCAATTAAGCAATTAAGCAATTAAGTGAAACTCGATTAAAAATATATATAATAAATTATTATCATTATTGTTATCGTTATCATTATCATTATCATTATCATTATCATTATCATTATCATTATCATTATCATTATCATTGTCGTTACCATTATCATTATTATTATTATTGTATTGATGTTCTCTTTAACTTGAAGGATAGTAACTAAGGCATTATTTTCATGTGTTCATGAAAATCATCATGATAATAAGAAAGGTAGTTCACCTTTTTCTGTCACAACAATAACCGTTCTGCTTGATGGAATTTGTATAACTGTTCCTTGGCTCTGGCAAGAAGGGCATCCAACTTCTTTTGGAGTGATCAATGGTCTCTCTGTTAATAGAACAAAGCAAAAGCAAAAGGTGAGAAATGAACATCTACAGAGCAACAATGAACATCTACAGAGCAACACAGGAGCAGAACTACTGTTTGCTACTTTGCTTCACACAAGCAGTAGCAGTAGATAGTAGGAATATAAATCCTGTGTAATAAATGTAACGTAAGACTACAAGCAAGCACAGGAGAGTTTTTACTCACATTTTAATGTTTTTAATAGACATGTTACTCAACTAAGGTAAGAAAGAAGCATTTGTAAGGAAAATACCAAAGCTGGATATGGGTATTTTTTCTTGTTTGTTAACAGAATGTTATGGTTACTTTATGCCTACGTAAGAATATATTCTCGTGGGTGCACACTTATTGTAACAGCTTTTCCTAAACGAGCACAGATGTCCAAATAAACTGTTTATATCATTTTTGAAATACTTTAGATTTGTTGCAACCTTCAATTGCAAAAATGCTATAATTTTCAACCCAATTTTCAATTTGAAGTCATTCTTTCTTGATATCAACCCTAGTTTGTTGAAAGCATGCAAAATTTGAGCAAAAATGAAAGTTGGGAGCCTAGCTTAAGGACTCAGCAGTTTAGTTACCATTTTTTCCATTTAAAGACCTTTATTTATAAGACCTATTAATATAAAGAAAAATAACCCAGCTGGTTCTATCATATTAAATCTATAAGCTGTAAAATGGTATATAACAGGCTTAATTCCTTTGTACAGATGGAAAACCCAAAATTTGGACATGTATTTCTCACATAAATTGGTTGTATAAAAGATACACATTTTTTTTCGAGGTTAAAAGCTAACTTGACCAGACTATTACTTTATCCTCAGGTATGTACTGTAAATTTATGTAATGCTATTGTTTTTGCTAAAAAAAAAACAATACATTCCCTATTAAATACACACATGCCCCAACCCCCATCCAAAGATATGCCAACGCTTGATTATTACCTATGGTAATCAAAATTCCATTTTCATTTACTCCAACTGTAGGTGGAACTGGTTTGAAGAAACCACAGAACACACTGCGATCATGCAATGGAGAACATTTGTGGGCAGCCATATCACAAGGACCACAATATGATTGAGAGCAGTTTCTACAGTATACCATGGTTGCTAGAAGTTTGGAGCAGCTGGAACAAGGCGTAGCATTCCCCTCATTTGCCAGCATTATGGAGAAAAGCTTCTCTCTGCAGTTATCCCAGTTGTCTGAGAGTGTCTCCATCCTCTTGTCCCAGGACTGTCCTGCCCTTTCCTCTCCAATCAATTCCTGGCAGGACAAGAGAGCAGCTTGTAAAATATCTTTGAAAAGAGAAAAACAAATTTCAAAAAAATAAATATATAGTCATGTCTTTTTTTGGCCGCAATTGATCATATTATTATCATATAGCCTGTGAAGTGGACAGTACATGCAATAAGTATAGGAAATCATTCAACTTCGAGTCCGGTGAGTGCAATTTGAGCTTTTTGAAAAGCTTTTATACTTTTTGAAAACCAACTCATGCAAATAAATTGCAAGTTGAACAAGGAAGGTTAAATGTATCATTTCCTTTTAATAATACACATATGTACAAATTCTAAGGAGTCATTCACAAATCTGCTTAATACAAACTGAACAAGGTGTACACATTTTTTTCTTTGATTAAAATCTGGACCAAAACATAGAATAAAAAAAAAAAAAAACTAAAGTCTCCATAATATAGCTCTATGTTATCAAAATATTTTGTAATCCTAATTAACATTTCAAAAGAAATTTAAATTGTGTTAGCCATTATCCTCACTATACCTGTATCTCCTAGTCCTGGGTCATCTGGTGTTTCTGGCAATTCTGTTGATCAACAATGAGTTTGGTTTTAGCAAAGATACACAACATTGCATCCCTGCACAATAGGAGGTTTAAGTGAGAACTCACACATATTTATTTTATCTTGCTACGCAAGAGGAAATACCTAAAATAAAAAAAAGTCATCCCTTTCTGAATATCCCATGTTCTTTGTTGAGTAACAACAGGAAAACTAATCAAAGAAGACTTGATAACAACAGTTGTTATCAGTATGGAACTCTGGGCAATTTGAGCAAAATAATCTTGCTTTTTGGCTTTTGAATATCACTACTCTTGATTCATTTTGTACCAGCAGCGAAGAAGGTGATGGTTATTTCATTTTTTTTATCCACACACCCTTATTGAAGAGATTTTCTAAGGGGGTAATCTGGGGTTCCATCAAGTATTGAGGAGATTTTCGTAGGGGACCTCTGAATACTGTAAAAACGGTAAAAACACAAATACCATAATATTGGGTCAAACTTCACAAATGGTGATATTGTGTCTATAATTCGCGCCACAATATAATAATCATTGCATTTGACTGGCCATGTAAATAAACAGGTTCAGGAGGCCAAATGCAAAAGTGTTGTGCATGGTGCATGGTATAACTTCAACACGACCAAAAAGAAATTGTAACTCTCAGGTCTATGAAATACAGGTCACCACAGATTACTGAATTACCATCATTTTAGATTTGTCTTCCTGAAGAACCGTGTTTTAAAGCGAAATCCCGCATACAGAGTGGAGTTAGAATATCGGAATATCGTGTCTTTTTAGCAGTTTTACCGAAATGCCGAGGCAAATTTGTTCATAGTATGGCGAGCCCCTATACCCCCCTCCTAAAACACGACAAAGAAGAAATTGTAGGTCACAGATCTATGAAATACTGTTCACCGCAGACAGAGATAATACCAATTATTATACATTGTCCTCACTATCTCGATTCTGATTGGCTAAAAGCGTGCGCTTTACTTTGGGAATCACACACTTTGAGGGTCTCCAAGAATCAAGCATGCTGATTCTTGAAGAATCAGCTAGCTGATTCTTGATTGAACGCGCGCAATGCATCATAGGCTAGGGCACTTCAATCTTGTTTAAAAGAAATTGCTTTACAGGAAAGTATTTTGATAGAAAAGTATTTTTAATAAATCAATGTATAATAAAACAATTATTGAATTCGGTTTTTGTGATTTCCAGAATGAACACCCCCCCCCCCCTAAAAACCGCGTGTTTTAAAGTAAAATCCCGCAAGAATATCAGAATATTGCATCCTGTTATCAGTGCCGTAGCTAGCATAGGGTCAGAGGGGGCAGTTTGCCCCCCCCAGCGAAGTAAAGTTTTTAGTGTCAACATGTGGGGGAAAACGTGCTTGTACCCCAGCAAATGGGCTATGCCATAAAAAAATTTTACCCCCCGGGTTGAGGACCAAGGAATTCTTCAGGGTAGGAGCTTGAAGGTTGAAAGAATTCTTTGGGGTAGCAGCGATTAAGACTAAAGAATTCTTGGGGGTCAAGGCCTGAAAATGCAAAATTCTTGGGGGTGACTGTAAAATTCTTGGGGTAACTGCTGAAAATTCGTCAAAATTAAAGAATTCTTCGGGGTGAGCACATGAACTAAAGAATTCTTTGGGGTAATCGTATTTAGTAGGTCCTCAACCGGGGGGTACAAATTTTTTATGGCATAGCCCAATACAAAGAATGACCAAGGCTTGCCCCCCAGTCAAAAGTTTCTAGCTACGGCCTAGAAATGTATTAGCAGTTTTACCGAAATCTTCGAATACCGTAGTACCGCGAACCCCTTTTAAGAACATGCATAATTCGGGCAAAATCAAAATCAAATCAGAAGTTAAGCTTACCTGCAAATTCTTCACCGGAATCATGGCGGCAATGAGCCGCCGAAGAGTCTTTTGATCGCTGCCTGTATGGATAGCGGCTCTCTCTTCTACCAGTCTCTGGGTCCCTGAAAATTCTTGTGTGACTACCCTTTCTCTGTGTCTTATTATTCCTAGCGAGCAAACTATTACACGCATAGAGAGCATCATCCAAAGAAGAGGCTCGCTTACGGTTGGATGAGGAGGACGCCATGATTTTTGCTTTGTTTCGCCGCGTGGATTAGTGTAGGGTTGGGAGACTGGGCCATAGGCCTTGAATTGCCTTATATGAACAATTCAAGCGTGTTTGACAATTGTTTCTATGAGACAATTTATTCAAGATCATGTGTTGCCCTTTGCGCCCATTCCCGCCTGTGATACTTTGGGTACCCTGTGGATATCACGCCTGTGACGTCAGGCTTCAGGAAGCACACACGCGCGCTCGACGTTCAAAATTCAGTCGTATCCCTTTGCGCCCGTTCCCGTCTGTGATACTTTGGGTACCCTGTGGATATCAGGCCTGTGACGTCAGGCTTCAGGAAGCACACACGCGCGCTCGACGTTCAAAATTCAGTCGTATCCCTTTGCGCCCATTCCCGCCTGTGATACTTTGGGTACCCTGTGGATATCATACATGCGCTACATTTGCCATCGTTGGGACGCTCTTTTCTTAGGTATGGTGCTCCGCTCTGCGGCCTTCGGCCGCTAAGGAGCTCCGCTATAAGACCCCGTCCAAACTACACCGTTGCTCCGTTTTCATAAAGATTTGCTTCCACACTTATTGTTTTCGTATCGTTTTCGCCCATTCACACTACAACGCGTATCCGTACGAAAACGCTCTTATGTATACAGTGCGCATGCTCAAATAGGCTCAACGCATGCGCATTTCGATCTTTCAAACCGCGAAATTGATCGGGTTTGCTGTGGTGACGTCATCGTTTTCACATAGCATCGTTAGAAAACAGTCTTTTAAAAAACAGCTCCGTTTTCAAATCGCTCCACTCTGGAGAGCGTTTTCGGATTGATCCGTTTTCGGGGATCGTTTTCGGCGTTGTAGTGTGGACAATCGCCGCATCCGGGGCAAAAAGTATCCGTTTTCATTTGAAAACGGTGTAGTGTGGACGGGTGCTCGGTTGTGTGACATGTCAGCCCAGTCTCTCTTGAACGCGTCCAAGTTGGCGGAAGAAGTAGACAAAATACAAAAAAAAATACTTTATTTGTCCTCTAAGATGAATTAATTACATAGTATTGGAAATAGATTATAGCGGGGAGAACAAAGCTACTTAAAAATAGCAAAGGCTAGTCGAGTTAAGTAGCTAAAAGTCAGACAGATCATATCAGGATTAAGTAAAGAGTACTATGAGGACAGAGCTAAAAATAAATAATCTATACCACTAACATTATACAACACACTAAAATAACATACGCACACGAAGATACAAGGGGCTAGAGAAGAGAAAAGCGCATCAGATATCTAAGTATGTATTTAAAATATGGTTTAGTAAAAGTTTCTTAAAATAATTCCTTCTATGTTTTTAAAAATCTTCCTGAATTGAGTTCCATAAATTGGCGCCTACAAAACGAATGTTGAATTTACCATAGTTCGTTCTCACTTTGGAAATGTAATAGGAATCTTTCGAAGCTAGTCTAGTATTATATTTGTGAACTTTATTCACTGGTATAAAGAAGTCCTGAAATATAGGTGGTAAAATGTTTGAACGAAAATCATGCATAAATAAAGCGTTATTCATAAATATCAAGTCAGTGAATTTAAGTATTTCCAGACGAAAAAACAAAGGACTTGAGTGAGCACGGTATTCAGAATAAGTAATTATTCTGACTGCTTTCTTTTGAAGAATTATTAGAGGTTTAAGTGTAGTTAAGTACGTATTTCCCCAAGTTGTCACAGCATAAATAAGGTATGGATAAATTAAAGTATAATACAACTGCCTAAGTATTGAGAGGGGTACAAAATGCCGAACCTTAGATAACATACCAACACTGCGTTTGATTTTCTTGGCAATATGTTGAACATGATTTTTCCACGTGAGATGAGAATCAATAAATACCCCAAGATATGCCATCAATATGTAGTCTGATTGAATGATTATTAATTTTTTGCCGTGGGTGAAAAATAATATAATTTGTCTTATCAGCATTCAGGGAAAGCTTATTTGCACAAAGCCAGTTCGAGATATGTCTTAAATTACCATTAATGAGATGTTCTAGTTGAATCAGACTACTGTTGGTATAAAACAGATTAGTATCATCTGCAAAAATATGAAAGTAAAAAAAAGAGCAACATTTGTTGAAGTCGTTGATATATAGGAGAAATAGAAGGGGGCCTAACACTGATCCTTGTGGGACACCATGGGTGACATTGAAGTCGTCTGATTTAGAAGTTCCTATTGAAACATGTTGTTTTCTATTTTGTAAATAGGAAATAAACCATTCCTTTGCAATGCCACGTATGCCGTAGTGACTCAACTTTGAAATTAGAATAGTATGGTTGACCGTGTCAAATGCTTTGGAAAAATCCAGGAAAATCCCACATGAGTATAGGCCACCTTCTATTGCTTTTTGGATTCTGTCTGCAATCAACAGAGTTGCATGTGTAGTAGAATGGTTCTCACGGAAGCCAAATTGCCGATCATAAATAATATCATGTTTGTCGATAAAAGTGCTTAATCTTTTATACATCAATTTTTCCAATATTTTATTGAAAATAGAAAGAAGTGAGAAAGGTCTATAATTATTCACACATGTAACTGAGTCTTTCTTGTAGACTGGAATAACATTTGCTATTTTGAAGTGGTCTGGCACACAGCCACTACTGAAGGACAAATTATAAATCATTTCTAATGGAATTGACTGATAGTTCTTTAAGAGTTTTAATAATACACAGGAATACTGTAGGGTCCTACTGCCTTAGAAGAATTGAGACTAGATATTTCCTCCTCGATCTATTTCAGTAGTTGTAACAGGGAACAAGCAAAACCTATTTAACTGTGGGGGCCCCAAGTAAGATTGTGGATCAATATCCACTTTTGGTATTTCACAGGCTAACTTATCTCCAATATTAGAAAAATACTTGTTAAAAACAGTTGCAATATCTTGAGAATCTGTGACAGTTTGATTGTTATGAACAAATGACGGATGTCAAATGATCAATTCATTACAATTACATGGAGTTTTATTTAAATTTCAACACAATATTATTTGTATCTAATTTATGTAACCACGGATTTCTTGTTCGGCTTCACTGGCTTGAGAAAACTGTTTATCGGTCTTATCTTTACTCTTGGCCCTTTCGCTAGGGTGCTAATGACTATTGGACATGTGACTTAAACCTTGTAGCGCTGGGAGGCAATGGCGGAGAGTTTTTGTATATAAAGCGACCGCAAATAACGTGATCTACATTTTCGGAAATTAGTATCGTTGTTGACTCACTGCTGAGATATCACTGTGAGGAAATATGGAGTGTTAGTCTACGTCTAGCAACTCAAATATTGATTGCTGGAAAAATAATCATCAATTTAGATGCTCGGCTGACGGATGTCTTTGCTTTTGTTTTGATAATGCCATCTGTTTTGATAAAAAAAATTATGTACTTTCTCTAAGTTCAATTTTGGTGCCATTAATGGTAAAGAGAGGCCCTTTATGGCAGTTTTAGGGTATACATTCAGCGTAGTACTAGAAGTCATACCTATATAGGCTAAATGTAACTTAATCATTGATGACTCGCTTACAAAATGAAAGCATTATTTCTAATAATGTTTTTGTATTATTTGTGGCCAATATTGCATGTTTTTGTATTATTTGTGGCCAATATTGCATTTATTGATTACCCGAAAGTGACATGGGAACTCCCACCCTAAAAATCCGGTAAATGCTCTTAGTCCAAATTTTTCTCACCTGATATTGATAAATGGAGTACCAAGGTACTCTCTGGTATAGGTTTCAACAATATTCAAGAAGGTAGGTTATGATTTTTGGAAAATGGCTAATTTTGGTAATGAGCTTTACCATAAATTTGACACAAATCTACCCCCAGGCGTCTCTCTGCCAAATGACTTGACATCTAATTTATATGCATAGACTGAAAGGGGCATCATAGTGGTTTTCTAAAATGAAAGTCATTTGGCAGCAGAGTTTGCTATTGTGATTTTATAGCACTTCATATATGCCTACTAAAAAGCAGGATTTTGGTGCCCAAAAGGCCAAAATTGGGACCACCCCTGTAACTTGGGAACAAAATCTCAGAGAAGGAAACCAAAGTTGCTTTTACAATATCTCATCAAACCCAACATCTGTGCCAAATTTCAGCCAAATCGGTTGACCACCACTTTGGTCCTCTGGAACACTTTCCTAGACAGAGACTCTTAAGGTGGATCGACCCAGTAATTTTGTACCCATACCAACCAATTTTAAACCTCTCATATAAAAACAGGTTGATTTCTATCGCGCAGCCAATATAACACATATGCTACCAATAGACTGAAATACATGTCAATACAAAAGTTGGGGAGATCGGAGTTAGTATCACGTGACAATCGGGCCACGCCTATTTCTACTCTTAGCCCAGTTTCAAGCTGTGACGACATTTTTTCGAAAAATGCTCTACGGTACATATAAGTTAAGTAATCATCCATGCAAGAACTAGGCAAACCTCTATTGTTCTACGGCATTGAAGGTTCCCCACGTAGGATATGTCCGATTTTTTTTTACCACAGAAATTTATCATGACTAGTAACATAATAAAAGTGAAAAATTGATAGATTTCGACTTGCTTTGAGAAAATATGGCAACAAAAAGTCTCTAGACCAATCAGATTACAGAATAACAAAGGAGTGAGAATCAGCATTTTACGCTAGGTTCCCTTCGTACAAAGTCTTTAAAAATTGCATGTCCTGTTTGTGAGTACCACATGTGCTTATATATCCCTAAAAATCCTCAGACAAGTTTTACTAGCATAGTGATTTTACTGATTTTCATGTCTAAACCAATGAAATTGCCTATATTTTCAATAGAAATTAATTGCATTCCAGCATGCTTTGCCGTTGGCTTGCCTAGTTCTTATACGGACCATTACTTAAACACTTTGTGAAAATTTAGAGCCCAGCATGTGAAATTACCGCATGTTTGGGAGAACTTTGATATGCAGGGTGCAAAATCGGGAGTTTTTTTTTAATATTTATTTTTATTTTTAAATAAATAATAAGCCCTTAAAAGGGTTGTTTGGGAAAAAATTGGGGGGCACGGGCCCCCCGGCCCCAGTAAGCGCTACGGCCCTGATAATAGAATGCAAGATGATCGTTGTATTCCTGCCAGTAGGCTAAGTTCAGTCTAAGTCGCTCATGGTAGCTAATGTTGTCTGGCCACGTGACGTTCAATAGATTTTTTGTGGCCCTGCGCTGGAGACTTTCGATCTTACTTATATTAGTTATATTTTGCGGTGGCCATTGCATATCCTACATGAGATCTAACAAAAGTGTTGTAAAGCAGCGCTTAAGGTCTCGGTCAGGGTAAATAATTAAAAATCCATAATATGACTTTTTTCCTCATGTTCCTAGGAATTCAGTTAATAGAGTCGTTAAGTATATTCTAAAACCTCAACTGGACGCGTCAGCTGTTTTCCTAGGCTTCAATAGCTCATTCTCATGTATTGCCCGCCACTCATTTTCTGTATTTTAATTAACTTTTACACGCTTAATTTTCTCGCACTTAAATTTTAGGTCAAATTGCCGCCTTCGCGAAGCTGCTGACCTCGCACGTTTTAAGATATCAGCGTCAAATTTCCTGTGTCGTTAGAAGATGATAACACCTAAAAAACCGTATGAGGAAATTTTTATTTTTTACTTGAAAAAGTTTTTATGATAAATTTTGCGGCAGAAATTGAAACAAATGCGACTTTCAGCTTTGCGCGAACTAACATTTTTGTAAATATGTAAAATATCAAAAATCGCTCACACGGTTTTGCAGTTCATTTCTCCAAGATTAAAATCTGACAAAGTGTGAAAGTGTGCAACAAATCGATAATGGTCTGGAGTTTCTCAAATAAACAAGGTAGTTTTTAGTTCGGGGTCGTTAAAGTATAAGAAAAAATTTAACTTCGCTAAAATGAACAACTTTATTAGATAGTTAACAACTATCCCCCGAAGGGGAGGTGAATAGTGGTATATATCCACCGCTAGGCACCGACCCTGGGGGATAGTTGTTTTAGTATATACCAAATCAGTAGAATAAAATACGGTTTTAAAAGATTCAAGACGCAGAATCGCGAGCGAAAAGAGCCACCATTTTGAGAATTTTCTCAAAACAGTAAATAGTGTTTGATATCTACTATTTCAGGAACCAATCAGAGCACGCGAAAATGACTATTCACTGATTTGGTATATACTAAAACAATCTATTAGCTTTAAAACGATATATAACTGGTTATTATAGCATAAATTGCGACGCGACGAGATTTTTTTTTCGTGAGCACGTCCTTTTTCCTTACCGAGACCTAAATATCAACAAACAAGAAAATTACGGCCCGATGTTTGTCGATCCGTTTGCATGTTATGAGCGAATTGTGAATTTCAGCGAAGCAACCTAACCAGTTCCTCAAAAAATGTGCCGAAACTTTTATCGTCTATTGTCTAGGGCAGGGGTCAATCTTTGGAGTAAAACACTTTGCCTAGAATTTTGCACGGCAAATAATTGCTTGGAAATTCTGACTATAAGGTCCCATTTATAACTTCAGTGGTCCGGCCGTTGAAAACATCACAAAATCGCACAGGATTCCAAGCACAAACGTTGAAACTGCCACGCTGTTCTCTTACAGGTCACCCGCAGCAACGTTAACATTCCCGAGAAAATATGTTGTTCGTACAGATGAAAACAAACCCGCGTCCAGTTTCATCATTTACTGCTTTACACATCAGAGGAGTTCAGTGCTGTTGGCGCATCGTCGACACGCTGTTTGAATTCATGTATTTTCTATCTTCTATTAACTTCAGAAATTGTTCTCTTTTGCGACAAGCAAAACTAACTCGCAGATGCGACAAGACGTTTTCTTTTTCAGTAATATCAACATATCATAAACGTAAATATCCACTTGACTATTTTCCGAGACAATGGTATCTGACAATTTCACATTTATCTAAGTTAATCCCCCGACTTTGGGAATTGTTTCTAAAGAACTTCAAAATCCCAGAATAAATTCTGAACTTTTCAAATTAAAGACTTTTGTCTTTATTCCTAGTGATCTTTTTAGTTAACTAAAAGCGATTCCACTTTTTGATCATTTGAGATGGAAATTCACAAGAAAAACCTTCTTGTAGGCAAAATCATAGTACTAAATACTCCTATGGTAAGAGAGTGATTTTCATGAACCCTTGAAACAAAGTGTAGCATAAAGAAATCGTAAAGACAACATGAAAAGAGCAATGCATTTAGAAATAATATAGTTCATAACACTAAAGCGTGTTTCACGGAAAATCACTCTAATGCGGGGAAAACAATTAGGCCAGCCTTGGGCAAGCCAGCAGGGTGGATAACACTATGCAAATTTACCTACTCGCTGTTGTCATAACAGCGCGAGTATCCCTTCAGCCACGTTCTGTTGTGTCTACGCGCATAACATTAGGACACCGCTTTATGCTACATTCAGACATGAGGGAATTACAAGAAACCAACAATTTAAAGAAATGTGCATCAAACTTACATGATGAATACAAAGCGTATTTTAATTGTGGACCGTCACAAGTACATGGGAATACATGGACAGTTGGGTGTGCATGAAATACTCATCATCGTGGTTTCGATTTGCAACACGTAGTCCCAATAAGTTTTCGTTCTTTGTTCTTCACTATTAATTTCAAATTCTTGTTGCGAGCCATTCAGGATAGAAATCTAGTTATGGCTAGATCCTCGCGAGTACCGAAATTCGTGGAATACTCGCTGACTGTTTTTGCATTTTTAGGAGTGACCTTATATGCTGTTCAGTTTTTCCGAAGTGGAATTTCAGTTAGACGAGAACACTTGTTTTTGATGAAGTCACTTAGATTTGCTGACTTTCTAAAGACTCGTAAAATTACAGACAAGATAACTGGAGAACTGGCTGTACATGTGTGGAATAGTTTGTGTTTGAGGAGTATCTCGGAGCTAGTGTCATCGCCATACTATCCGCATCTCCCAGATGTTGAATATTTTATCAATAGCTCTGAAGCATTCTGGGGAAACAGGCATTATGTGCAAAGAATCCAAGGATACCTCACACCATCAGAGACTGGGTACTACAAGTTTGCATTGTTTTCCATGGATGCATCGGAGCTCTGGCTTTCGGATGAAAGCGGACGGACTGTTCTCATAGCAAGCAAGGCAATATTTCCTCGACAAGACTCTAGTGTACAAAGTGCGGTGCGTAGTTTAGGAAAAGCGCAGATTTCTCAGAAGTTATTCCTGAAGAAAGGAATTTCATATGTGATGAAAATATTCCATATGCAGGCACAAATAAGAAGCATAGTGCAAGTCCATTGGCTTCAACCCGGTGGACACCACTTCCAACCCATTGGAACAGAATTCCTCTCTCGCGACAAAGAACCGAGAACAATCCCACCACAAACTCTCCAGCGTGTTCAAAGAACTGAGTCCAAAGCCCCTAATTTTTTTCTGGTCGCGTTTCTGACACAATGGATATGGAACGCAGCCATCCCCTCGTGCGATTTTCAAGTTAGAACGTTGCGAAATTCCGGTTACGTAAACAGGAAAAACCGGGACAAAGGTCTGGTAAGAACATTATACCGTGACGAGGAGGGATTGGTGCGAATGCATGGCAACGTGTGACGGAGGCTAGAGATGTCGTGAGCATGTACATGAAAGGTCTGGAGAAGGTCTTCGCAGGGTAAGTGCTGCCATAGGTTTCTCAATTCCTGGACATCCTTTACAAATCCGTCAAACTAAAGACAAACCAGAGCCTGAAATCAAGAATCGAGTGCGTATCTGCTAAGAGTGAGTGATTCTTTTTAAAAGCTCCTAGGGACGTACGCGGGATTTTGAAAAGTTGCAGCCACAGCCGAGGGCATACACAGGATTTTGCAAATCTACAGACCAAGCTCATGAATACAATACAGTGCGCCTATAGGATGCGTACGCCACTGGTTCCATGCATAAAACACATTCTTCGCAGTCATGGCGTAGTTCACATTTTAGTTTAAGGGTGCCATAGCGATGTATCTTGGAGGCACGTTTCTAAGGTAAACGGGCAGGCGCTCCGTGAGGTCAAGGTCAAATTAAACTCCTAACAAATGTGTGTTTCTCACCAACAGGAAGTATCTGCCTCAAAGACTCTTCAACTTTGAAGAATTCCCGTCGCACAAGGGCCAGGGCTCACTTTACTTATTTGAGATTCAGCTAGAGGTGGATGGGCTTGATTACCCGGAGAGGGTGGTAGACTACATCTACAGGCCAAACATGACCTTCATCTGCTACCCAAGGTCACTCGCCTGGAACAGGGACTCGACTATCAACTTGATAGTTGCTGTCGGTGACCAAGCAAAGTGGATTAGAATATTTTTGTCAAAGCTTCAAAGAATTTATGAAGACACCCTAGAAGTTGACTTCAATCTGATTGTTGTAGATTTTGGTGGAAGCGGAATTGACATCAAGGCCTTGTTACAAAGGACCTCGATAGAGAAATACCAAGTACTAACGATGAAGGGTGTCTATTCGAGATCACGTGGTTTGAATGCTGGTGTGCAATTTGCTAAAGGAAAATATCCTATTGTTCTGACATATGATGTCCGCATAGACATACCAACCATGATATTCGAAGACACAAAAAAGGTACGGATGTTTGCAAAAGACCATGTTACGGACTACAGTAAAGGCATTTTTCTTGCAACTTACAACATGCTGCGTTGCGAGTTTCACTTGCAGTGAAAATCGCGAGTGTGACATTACCCTGCAATGCAATATTTTGTTGCGTTGCGAGTTGCATAAAATGAAGAATCGAGCTCTACTTTTTGCAACGTTGTGAGAGAAGCTGCTACGTGTAACATGTTTTGATAATTTATCACGCAATGGGTTCCCTGAATGAGCCAGTCAGCGCGCTTGATTTTGATAACGCCGCTATAATTTATAACTACACTGCGGGCGCATTGCAAGTTGCAAGAAAATATAGTCGAATGCGAATTATACATCAAAAATTGACCATGAATGGAGGTGTCAAACATTATTTGATTTACACGTTTATTTTTTTGCCATTTGTCGCTTGGCATTACAAAATAAGACCTTGATGTACCCATAGAAGGACGCGAAGTCCTGTAGGAACACGAAAACGTTCACGGACTGTCAGTATTTTCGTGCAAGCCCACTTTATGAGGACACCGGGGCCCGCGTAAAGACATAGACCGTCGGATAGCAACAGAAGTGAACGTTTCGTTTAGTTCGTCATGCAAGCCCGCGACAACAGGTTTGGAGATCAAGAGATCTTTGTTTCCCGGATGTGTGGGACGACTTCGGTTACCGTCTGTCGCCCAGGACACACCCTAACCAATAACCTGCTTCTCGCCATTTCTCTTTGTTCCCCACTAATGACTGGTCTTTTCCCAACTCCTCAGCATTGTGTGGCGCGAAATATGGCGTTTGCGCCCATTGCTTATCAACTCGACTGCGGCTCACATCCGGGTATGCAAAATCCTTCAGGGCAGTGGCGTTACCATGGCTACGAAATAATTGGCATCTTCAAGTCTGATTGGGATAAAGTTGGAGGTTAGTGCACGACAAACACTACAATAGAATACAACGCATGTGAGGAAACAGATTATGGCCATTCAGTGTCAACAGCAAGGACTGAGGCGTTTTTCTCGTCCATTCACATCGTGCCGCCATTTTTCTTGACACATTTCGCCCCGAATTGTGCGTGGTACTCCTGGTGTGGTGTTTCTAAAAATATAATTTTTCGCCCACAACATCGGCGCGCGGGTAATACCAAGATGGACACTTCTGGTTATGAACTTCTGGCATCACATCACACTTGTTGGTAGCCTGAGTTTCAGACGTATTTTCCCTTGTATGTTCCCTCGTAATTTTCTCTCGTATTTTCTTACAAGGTAACTTTTAGGGTAAAAATCAGCTAAGCGACGCCATGTTTGGTACCTTTTAGGGTTAAAATTGAACCTTCCCGAAGGGGTGCTCTTCGGGAAGGTTCAATTTTTAACTTAAAAATAGCAGCCCCAAAAAGAGTGGAGTCCCCCCCCCCGGGATTTGAGGATTATTTGGAAAATCATTATTTAACATTTCCATTTTGCTGCTCAACCACATTCTATCCCTGCTAATGTTGGGAGAAATTCTTTTCTTGTGATTGTACAGGCATGGACGAGAGCAAGGTCGGACGAGAGGCGGAACAGAATTTCCTCAACAGAATATCAAAGGCTGGACTCCACACCGCGCATATCGAGTACCATAAATTATTCAGACATTACGAGGGATTTGCCCACCAGACAAAGCCTGCTGTAAGGAATAAACCGCGTATGCCATTGTCAATTTCGGGACCAACGGAATAAGCTGTTGCAGTAGATGGTAAACCTGGGTTGCTGTGGTAACCAAAGATAACGTGAACATCGTAGCAATTTTTAATATAACTTTCCAAAAAACTGGTTGAAACTTTTGCGTGACGAATGTTCAGAGTCAGGATACTCTCTGTAGTGTTCCAAATTTTAAGGAGCGTCGAAATTATTTATATTTGCGATTATGATGCATCCTAATCGGTGGCCCATTTCTATCAACCAATTTTATAGAGCTGATTTTACATAGAGGATATTACACGGTGGCGCGAAGATATGAGTTTTATTTTCGAGTGGCAAGTGTTTTTCGAGTGTTTTGGACACGAGTATATAGAACTCATATCTTCAAGCCCCCGGATGTAGCTTCATATGAGATCTACGAGTGGCGTATTTCCCAGTAAAACACTCGTGTCCATACAATAAATGTCGGTAGAAACGCAACGCAAAGCAAATACGCCAATTCTGAAGTATAGGAGTAAACGCAAAGTGCGAATTACTCACGACACTCATCTGAAATTCGCTTTTCTGAACTTTAACACAACTGTGTAGAGTGTATTATGTGATCACGTGCTCACCGCGTGATAGTGGTATTACTCGGCTGCAACTTGTATTTTCTCTTGTTCATGATTACCCAGGGGTATTTGGTCTTACTATAGTCATCCTAGTCGGCATCACTCCAACCTGGGGCAGGGGCTGATGAGTAGGGGCGTTCCCCCGGCGTTCCTCTGATACATATTCTTGATAAGGCGTGACAGACCTAGTTATTTTTAGACTGGTATTTATTCTTGTTTCTATGCCGCTGTCGTCACGTTTACTAAGGGGTGGACCATTAGAAATTGGGGAGGGGGTGGCATTTTTTTGCGTATGAATGTTTTTTCGAGGATCAAGTTGTGCAAGAATTTTTTTCGGACTCGTACGATTTCTTTTTCGCAGACACACACACAAAATATTGTATTATTATATAAACTCAATGAAATACCGGGTGATCTCCCGCGCGAAAACGTGATATGTTCACACGTGAAAATAACATGATATTTTCACATGTGAAGATATCACACTTGCCTTTGCTCAATGCTCGATTTTTAAGCTTAACTCAAATAAAATTCGAATTTGGTATTTCATAACATTACATGACCGCTTGGAGATACGCGCTCACTCGTGAGATAAATTTTCAACACTCGAAGATAAAATTCGTATCTCCGCGCGGCCATGTAATATCCTCTATATACACGTTATACATACATACCGAAACTTGTCAGAGTGAGAAGTATTGACAGTGGAAATGGATAAATCCACGAGGGGTAGAGGGTAGACCTGCGCATCGAGCAAGACCTATTCCTGTGGCGTTCCGTTCCCACAGGCCGTCCAACTCCTATTGCTGTATGTATATGCATCAACCAAAATTTTGTTATACTATATTCTATTGGTTCAGAAATGGAGTAACAAATCCTGTTGCTCTATGTATATATGTACAACAAATTTTCTTATGCTATATTTTTATAGGGTATCGCATTTTTCTATCTTTGCGCGCGAAGAGCGACTGATTTTTGATAAACGCATTTCATCAAGCCTTAGAGAAAGGATAGATGAACATTCCATTTAAATGTGTATAGTAAACAAAGCCTGTAGGTTTTATTATTGCGCGCAACTACGCGCCGCAAATGACGAAATTGTTATCATTCATTTGCGTGAAGCAGTCCATATGACGAATTGCTATACTTGTAACGTCGAAGTCACCCTTACTAAGGGAGGCTGTCACGCTCGGTAAAGCAAAATATTGAAAAATATGACCCGTCGTCTTCTCACACAACCCCTAAATCTATTGATATACTTTATGTGACTTTTAAAAAGCAATAGAAGCAAAATTATTGAAGTTTGTATTCGTTTAGTAGCATTTTTGTGGCATATTTTCAATTTTTGACAACTGCTTCGTAATGTACGGGCCGTAACGATTGAAAAACAGAAAGTTTTAATCCGATTCCATCCGCGCGCTCAATAACAGAAGCAGATGCGCCAAAATTTTATTCGTTTGACAGATAAAAGGTTCATCTACAAACCTAGATAGTTATTTTGGCTATTCACAACAAAACTGTTTTTAGCCTCTTCAAAGTAAGGCTAAATTTCGCTATGCCTGACAGCCCCCTTTAAGTGGTTTTCTTTCGAACATAGTGACTACCTGCCAGGCCCATCAAGGCAGGGCATTTTTGGGAGAGTTTGTTTTCCTTGGCGAGATCTTGTTCTTGTAAACGTCACGAGGGCAATGTCTTCGTTGCGCGAGTTCTAACAGACTATACTTGTTTTTGTCCCCCCTTACAGGGCTTCAAGTTTCGAGAGATCCCCCCTTTCGCTGTAAAAGCCTCTGATATCTTTTTAACGAGAGCCCAAGCCATGTCTTTGTAGGATTTTTTTTCTAGCTTGGATCTCTGCAAGATTATTTTTTTGGAAGGATTGACCTTGCACGATTTTTTTGGGGGGGATTGCCCCCCCCCCCCCAACAATAGCAGATAACAACAAGAAATCAGTGCTTGCACGTGCATATCTTGCCAATGACAGGCGTCTGTAAAGCTACTAATAAAACGAATTTGATTGGCAAGTAAAGCAAAAGATTTACAATTTTATAGCGGTAAAACCGTTCTAAAATAACTAGGTCTGTCAAAATGTCTTATCAGAGAGGGACGCCCCAATTTATGAGTCCCTGCCTGGGTTATTCGTTTAATATATATATGAATATTTTCAAAATGTTTCTTCTCTTTTTACACCCTCGCTAGTTAACAAAACATCTATTTTCCCCTATTCTGCAATAGATGCACAGATGACGCCATAGCGTCTCATGATAGAAAAATACGGACGCAGCCGAGTGGCGTGACAATAGCATAGGCCACTTGCACCAATTGGGTGACGTGACCCAACTACCTCTTAATGACAGATCGTGTATTTCAAACTTGGCTATTGATAACATGCGAGCTCTATGACGTTAATTCGTGCGTGTGTCCTGTAACCACACACAGGCTGATCCGTCCAATCAGAGCGCGCGTATACTAGTAGTTGTTATGTGACGTACCCTTTACTTGCAAATGCAGTTCCGTTCCACCAAACTAACTTAGAAACCGCTTGATCTTGCCTTCAAAAGCAGCTAGCAGCAGCATTGTCGCGAATCCCGAGATTAGACCAGCATTTTGAATGACTAGAAGCTGCCCTTGGTTACCCTCATTATTCGACGCGCTTTGGAGGAGTTCAGGAACCTGCAGGGTGAAACATTCTCTAGTTAATATGCCCTTCGTATCCACAAGTCACTGTGCTGACATCGAGGTCGAAGGGCCAAGTGAGACCAAAGTTCATGGGGCCGGTTCCTGAAAGGTTGGATAAAGTTATCCACGGATAAACATTATCTGTTGTATAGGATTTGTTCAGGATTTATCCGTTGGATAAGCGTTTATCTACAGATAACTCTTAACTGACCTTCTAGGAACCGGCCCCTGACTAATAGTAAAAATCTCCCATAGGACCCTCGCCATCAGCCTGTCTCTTTTACAAACACCCAACTCTTTTACAAACACTCCCTTATATTTACTATACGGGTATATGCCGCTGTGCAGGGCAGGGTTTTCAGCCCTCCCGCTTCAGGAACAGGGTCGCTAAATCACTCACTTTCTCTGGAACAGGGTCCCTAAAATCGACATTTTTTTCTCTTGACAAGGGTATGTTTTTCGATTACCTCTCTAGATCAGCTAGTCCAGCTTTTATCAACAAAAAATGCTTTCAATGTTAGCTCCTTTTATTCGACTCGGGGTACCTTTTTTGAAACTTTTCTAGAACAGGGGATATATTTTTTGCGGATTTTCGCAAAATACTCTATTTTCAGGGTGTCCAGGTTCTCAGAGCCAGCGGCACATCCACACCCTAAATTTTCTAGTTTTTGATCTTCGGGTATCTCTTGTTTGACCTAGCAACGTTTCGTTTTGACAAAACATCTTCTGCGCACCGCGAACTGAGATCAGCTGGACATTTCCCAATAAAAATGGAGGTAGGCAGAGGTTGCGTGCTAAAATTCAAAATGTGAACATATTCGAGAAATTAGAAATTAGAACCAGAACCAACCTTTCACAGGTTCATCTTTGTATTGGAACCGAACTAGTTTTGCTAGTTGCATCGTCAAATGCACTTTTTGACATGAAATGGAGCTTTCTTTGCTCCTGAGGTTTTATCACGCCAAACGTCTTTTGTAATAAAGCAAAGAACTAGTTTACCTGGAGCATAAAAATACAGGAATGCGACGTTGCGCAAACTTACAAGCCTGCCCTCGTGGCTGCGCTCGCAGTAATTTGTCAGCGTTGACAAAATTCCGTGATTCTCAAAACTTGCACTTGTTCGTTCTGTTGGTCCCCATCTGTGTTTTTTTTTATCAGAGGATCTGGTGAAGAGGCTTGAATTACCACAGGCTGCCCGCTCGGATTCAAACGAAACGACAGCATTCCTTCTTGAGATGTAGACATTTGACTGGGAGACCAAACTAGAAGCTCCGCAGTATACCGTGCACTCTACTCACCATTTCTGCTAAGGAGACAATAAAAACATGCCTCCCGTTACCGCGAAGATCCAGTCAGTTAAGTTAAGGGCGGTGCCCAGTAACACCCCTACAACTAAGCCTGCGTACATGGGTAGTAAGGCGAAGGCTTGGAGGAACAGACTTCGCTTAATGGTCAAACCGCTGGATACGAGAATTGCAAAATCACCTGAAAAAAAAAAAACGAAAAACCCCGCAATAGCTCACTTTAGTAATATTGTATTACAATGGTCGTATCCTAGTAAGCCTAGATAAGCAGAAAATGTATTTGGGAGAGGGTCACCTTTAAGCGAATCATTAATTGGCCACTACCCTGATCATACTATATACCATGTTGTCTTCGTGGTAAAATCAACCAAGTTGGAAAAGCTAGTTTTTCGGCCGCTAGACCTAGGCCCTACTCGGGTGCTTCTCCAGTAGCAAATGTAATGACTTGTCATAGTAGGGAGGTTTAAGCTACGGTGAAACTAGGACGCATGTAGCGCGTACCATGTGTGTCCTGCATGTTTGTCCGAGTGGCTAAACTAGGAAACAAAGCACGCGTGTGTCTCAGAAACAGAAAATGTTTCTTGTTTTGCAAAGAAACAGTTCTTAGTGTGCCGGCTACAAAATGTGTCGCGCGAAACAATGTTTCTCGCGTTGCAAAACTGGGAAACATGAAGGAAATATGTGTCCGGCTACAATGTTGTGCGCTACATGTGTCCTAGTTTAGCCAGGGCTTTAGAAACAGGACGTTGTCCCAAATCACCACGTCCTCTACATCACGTCCAATGGCTGAGAGCCAATCAGAATTCGAGAAACGCGCACGTTGTGGTATGAATAGAGATACTTTACCTACTACATGCGGCACTTCATGAAAGAACACCGCTAGCGAAGTACTAAGCCCGTCAGAGGCCGCTTTCGAAAACGCTCCGCCTATGGCCATGCCATCATTGGTAGAGTGGATCAAATCCCCGACTAGGACCATGACTACTAATGTGTTACCAGTACTGAAAAACTTGACAGGAACTTGCTTCTCCTCGGAGGGTGAAGTCTTGTCGATATGAGAGTGAGAGTGACCCCCCTAAAAAAGAATAAAGAAAAGTGTAGCAAGCTTGAGGATGTTCGCACATCACATACACTTCAGCTCCGTGTTTTCACAAACCTTATGTAGAGCACGCCGTACACATGATGTAGGGGTCCTCATTTGTACATTTCACATTTTCACATGAATCACACCTGTATTTACGCCTTCGCTTGGGTTGAGCGTCACGTCATTTCATATAAAGGGGTAATCCACATACGACCGCTCCCTATGGCTTTGATAGCTCAGGTGTAGAGCATTTGTACCGGTATGGCAAAGGTCCTTGGTTCGAATCATGTTCAAAGCCTGAGTTTTTTCGGTGGTGTTGATAGGACCGCATTTGCAAATTTCCCATACTAACAGTAATACAAATATAAACTTGGTGACAATAATTGAGTTAATATGCTGATCCCACTTACTCCGACAGAATGTGTAAAGACGTGAAACAAGTAGAACACATAGATACTGAGCACAATTACAAGAGACCGCCATAACACAACCGAGTCCTCATGAGGGTCCACTCTCCCGCCACGTGATGCGAGGTACCGCTTGGCAAAGGTTGGGTTGACAGCCTGCGAGAGATAAATTGAAAGGCGCACACTATATGGTAAAACATAGTCCTTCGCGAACCCAATGTAGCGGGGCCGAGAAGGGAGTGGAGGGGGAGGGGAGGGAAATGTAGAGGGACTACGTGACGGCTCCGGTGTTTTATATAAGCATTAATTTTGCAATACATACGTGTGGTATGAGATGGAAGAGGGCGTCACCGGCCAGACATCCCGCACCCAGCGCCACGAGGAAGGCGATAACGAGATGTCTAATGGTCTTGGTCATGGCGGGACACATAAGGACGGCTCCCACGAGGGACAGGCACGTGATTGCTGTTACTGAACATGCGCCATAGAAAATTGCTGCAATTCAAATGCAAGGACTTGAATGAAGGCATAGGTGGGGAATAGTTCGGGGAAAATGCTCAGGGGACAGAAAATATTTTATTTTTACAAGATAATCAGATAAGATGCACGGAGCGAAAATGCGAATATCTTCAGGTGTGAAATAACGTGTAATCTTTCACGGTCATTATTTATCGCTTTGGAGTCCCCCTCAGAGCTGTTAAACGTTTTTCGTGACCCCCCCCCCCCCCCCCCCCCCTCTCCCCCGTCCATTCCCCTATTTAACTGGTGGAAGACATTTTACAGAAATAGGAGATCGCATTTCTCTTTATACATTGTGCGCGAAAATTTTGATTTTGATAAACGTATTTCACAGAGAAACGTCAAAAAACATTCCACCTTTTGTGTACAGTAAACAAAACCTATAGGTTTTGGAATTATTATTCTTGATGTGCGTGAAGCGCGGTCAAAATGACGAATTTCTATCCTTGTATAAACGTGGAGCTCACGCTAGCTTACCTAATAATAAGGAGTCTTCTTTTGAACTGAGACTGCCCCAGGCCTATCACTGCAGACTGCCCCAGGCCTATCACTACAGGGATTTAGGTGGGAGCTTGTTTTTTTCCCGGCCAAGTTACACCTGATGCTTTCTATATAACGACATTCGTAGTCTTTCCTTAAAAACGGCGCGATGAAATGTTTCGCTGCGTGAGTTCTCAAATTCACATTTAGCTATTTGTTACTGATAAATAGGACATTTGACTACGACTACCAGAATCCTTTTCAGTTTTCTTATGCAGATAAACCGCTATTGGGAAGAACAAAAGGGACAACGCAAAGGTTTCTGGTAGTCCGTAGTAAAATACGTCATAATGAAACTTTCCTATTGTTAACGTATTCAGTTGAGTGAACTAGACTGGTTCCCCCTTTCAGGACTTCAGGTTTCGAGAGATCCCCTTTTTCGCCCAAAAATGAAGTGATCCCTCGAGCGAACGGGGCAACATTGGCTGATTGTCGCCTGCAAGGCGAGCACTATCAATATCACGTGATCAATATTGACCAGTGGAAATGCGCCAAAAGCGTTGTGCTAGCGATAAAATTCAATTCTATAATATCTGCTTTATTGTAAATTATTGAATTTACACGGGACTAGGCAAGTCGCGCCGTTCCAATACAAAACAATAGAAATTTCTTGATTATAAAGTATATAATGAAGCGGCATTCTTCGAAAAAGGAAAGGTTCGACAGAAGAAGAGCGGCTGAAGTCGGCGTTTGCCGTAGGCCTAAGAGTCACATTTTACTGTCACCCCATATGATTCGCCTAATTGGATGAACAGTAAAACAGGTTACTCTACAATGCGAGGTGACGACCGGATCACAGCGAGAAACTACTGAATGTTACATTTAAAATATTACAAGGATTATTGTTTTATTGAATATTATGTTTTTAACTGAAATGGCGGGTCGCAGTGGAATTAAACTGCAGAATCCAGTGGTACAAACATACGGCGTCTTTGTTTTAAGGAAGAAATTGGTACTGAATTCTGCAGAGTCGCTCTCAAAGATGGGCTTTACATTTTACCTTTAAGATGATTCATTTCTGGATTGGTTGAAGTTATGGTTATGTTTTCCATTGTGGTGTTTAACAAGCGCTGCAGTTTTCCCTCGACAAACAACTGAGCCGAGCGGTTAAATATTCGTTTGTCACTAGGCTCTGCTACTCCGTGCTCATGTAGAATTCTCATACAGTAAATTCCAAGGCTGCATTTTCCATTGTTTTGTCAAACATCCGTGGTTATTTTGTTAACTAGCAGGTAAGACGAGTGTAACAATAGCCGAGAATTGGACGATTGTTGTCATGGTGTTTGTTTTCTCGACCTACCGGTATCAACAGGTGAATTTCAAAGGATCGCTGAAGACGTGAAACTGAGTTTTGCTTTGAAACGAGCCCGCTTACCTTCTTCTTTTATCGAGATCAAACAATAATAATAGCAAGAATAATAACGCCACTAAACTTATCAGCAACAAAACAGAGCAAACAATCGAATCATATGTCAAGAGTTTTATTGATTTTTCAAATTAAATAATTTAAATCGTAGGCTATCCCTTTGCCGCTCAGTTTTCCCCTCACAATTCTCGTCTACATATAGACGATCTAGCAACGTTTCTGCCTCAACTTCATATCCATCATCCCCTGGGCGAGTAGAGATATTAGATTTTATTCCCAACGGCCGAATGTAAGTTGCTGTAAAGTTGACGTGTTTCCAGAATAAATTAACATCTTGCTTTGCTTTCCCTTCTCCATATAGCTCCCCAATATCTATGCCGTACAATTGCACAACCTTGCCCTCAAGCTCCAGCATGGAAACTATTGTAGGAACTGCGATGTCCATGTAGACTTCAAATTCTTCAAATACCTCTGCAAGATGCTGAAAACCCTTCGAAAATCTCGCTGGTATGTAATATATTTCAGTGTTGCCATGGTAACACTTGTATTGCCCATGACCGTTCCACAATAGCGCATTCATAGAATTTTGTATATCCCATATTGGTTCTTGTATGGTATTTTTGCTTTTGTATATTCTTGCATTTGCTGCCTTTAATAAAACGAGCCTTTTAAACACTTTCTCACAAGACCTCAACCCCCACGGTGTGTACCACCAAATCCAAGAGTCACGTGATTGCTGAAACAATACCTGGCTACCAAGGCTTGGTATTTGCCAAATATGGCGTCGATCGAGTTCCGCTAGTCTCCAATAATTGACAAAAACATCGCTCCGTACGAATAAATATCCCTCGTAGCCTGGATGCGTCCGAATTGCGCCTGCGATGCAGTTGTAAGCGGTCATCCCATGCTGCAGTTCTACTATCAAGATGTCATATCGCCCTGTAGTTTTGCCCCACTCAGGAGCGCAGTACAGTATGTTGGGAAAGTCCCCTCGGTAAAGTTTCTCCAGCACTGGAATCTGTTCATTACACCCGTCAGATAAGGTGATCACTAGAAGGACGTTCCGCATTGCTTTGTCATTGCAGATTTTCGCCTTATGGACGATGGAGTCGTCAGTGAGGTTTTCATATCGCGCAAACAATCGGTACTGCCAGCCGTGCATTACTGCAGTTCCCATGGTACCTTTGGGACAAAGAAACGCGGAAAAGTATTTATGTTCAGTCGAATGCAGCCATAAATGTCTACTCCATAAAACACTGTTTATGATAGTATCTACCATATTAATATTAACATATCTAACCATAAACATAGCCATTTTTTCACGTGTCTAATCCAATACATATCTAACAATTAACACTATCACAGCCTAACCCACTAACATACTTAGCCATTAATACATAATTGATATATCTTTATACCATTAACATAACCATTAAGATATCTAACCCATGAACATATCTTTACCATCATATCTAACCATAGGAACATATCTATTCTATATCTATTCTATTCTGTCATAACATATGTAACCATTATTAGTAGAAACCACTCGCATGCTATCACGAATCTTGCAATCTGATTGGTTCCGAATTTTCCAGGATTTGTGAAGACTGGTCACCAAAACCGCAACTCTTATCCATGTGGGATGCTTATGCTGTATCTGGACATGCTTGATTTTGTATATGCGCATGCTTGACGCTATTCTGCGTCACACTAGGCATACTTTGCGGTTGTCGACATTCTTTCCAGGGGCGTAGCCAGGGGGGGTCCCCTCCTCTTTTTACACAAAAGAAAAATACAGTAAACATTAAGAAAAATATCGGTAAGCTGGAAAAGGGCACCATAAATTTTGTACAGTTGTGACCCCCCTTTCTCAAATCCTGGCTACGCCCCTGCTTTCATAACTAAATCATAACATGCGTTATTTTAATAGTTTCTTGTTCTAACGATAGAAAAAACACGTCAAACTCTGTCGAATTAGATGACTTGTTCATTTGTTGACTTCGTGAAGGCGTACATGTATAGCGCCTATTCCTTCCTACTCGTAGAATATATTTCATATTGACTAATTCAAGTTATAAATTCCCGCATCTTGTAATATAGAATTAAGAAGTGTTTAATGTCCATTATTAAATATCTAATCATTATAACATATCTAGCCATTGATATCTCTAACCATAAGAACATATCTACCCCATTGACATATCCGTAAACCATTAAACATTTTCCCTGTGATAACTTACCCTGATGTATACTGAAGTAGAGAACTGAAATGGCAGCGGTCGCTACCAAAAGCAGAAATGTGGAGCGAAGCCAAAGCTTTAGAGATGTCATTCAGTCAATGCGAAATCTGCCAAGTCAGGCCAGCGTCTTTCTTCGCACTATTAACCGTCCATCCTATAATCTATACCAAGTGTTTCATTTTAAATACGTGAGATTGTGTCCAGCCACACTGAAATGTGTGCATTTCACTTATCAAGCGAAACATATCGCTTATATAGACCCTCCAGTCTTAGAGCTAAAGGAGTTCCATAGCTGTTTTCAAGACATTTATTTTCAATTCCAGATTACGCATGCGCTAGTTTTTGATTGACAGGTGGTCGTATTGTTGCGATTGTTTCTCTCGTGTGGTTGTACCGGTTAAAGCAGTGAACTCAATCGCGCCATCTTAGACCCAGCGCAAACGTCGAACTTCTTTCAAACTTCTTACTTCGAACCTTTCCTTTTTCAAGGATGCCGCTTCATTAGACTTTATAATGAAAAACTTTATGTTGTTTTGGATTGGGACGGCGCTACCCTAGCACTATGATTGCCGTAGCTGGAGATGCTTAGCATGCATGGCCCTTTATTGGCAAAGTTCCTACACAAATTGCGAAACGTGAGGCTACATCGGCAGAAGTCATTATCTTTATTGAAAAATATCCGCTCCACGTATCGCGCGGGAATAATTCAAGCCCTGGCTATACTAGGACACACATGTAGCGCGTAACTTTGTAGCCGGGCACATGTTTCCTTCATGATTTCCAATTTAGCCACGCGAGAAACATTGTTGCGCACGACAAATTTGTAGCCGAGACACAAAAAATTTGTTTTTCGGAGACACACGCGTGCAAGATTTCCTTGTTTAGTCACTCGGGAAAACATGCTGGACACACATGCCGTAGCTTCAAGGAGGCCAGGAGACACCAATAAACATACTATAATATAACAGATTTGTCGAATGGTGATAACACCCCCGGTTTCCTCCTTCGTTCATCTTCCGTGGTTAAAGAAACGCATCTTAACACTGGCAAAAACCTATATGCAATTTCTGTTTAAACGGACGTGTATTTTGCTAATTGTTTTGACAAAATCTACAGATAAATAGGTCACTTCTAGAATCTTAGAACATTAATGTTGTCTGACAATTTTAGAAACCCTATTTTCGTCCCTAGAATTTTCAAGTCCTTGAACTCTCAGCATATGAAAAAAAAAACAGGTGATCGCCTTGTCTGTCGTTGAAATTTTCAAATATACCCCATAATGTTAGTTCAAGTTGTTTCGCGCTAGTTTCTCTTTGTTGTTCATTATAAGTATTCAAGGTCACACGGCTAATATTTCTAGAATAAAACCTTTCTCTCCATGCGTGCAAAATGCTACATTATGTCATGAATTTGTCAAGTGCTCCCCCTGTGATGAGATGACAGGAGGTGTGCGGGAGAGACTGCTTGTTGTTCTCGTGGGCGTAATGTTCGTGGTCAAGGTGGCGCGAGGAAGGGTTACGCCAAGTGATCACATTCCACAACTAGTAATAAATGACCAGCAATATTGGGAAATATTATTTGCTTCTTCTATCACCCTTTCTTGTATCTTGTTCCATCATTTATATGTGCCTGCTATTTTCTGAGTCGTGTGGATCATTAGTAACCACATGTTATGCTAAAATAGTCATTTCGGCAATCAATCAATGTAAAACTGCTTCTCTTTTTTACACTTTTATTTGTGTTCCGTTCCTGTTTTAATATAATTTGTGTGCGCTCGTTTTACAGTTCCGTTTCTGGCTCTTTGTCCTCACATTTCAAGGCCTGTTGAGAAATGAAAATATTCTGCTTCAAGTAATATTATGACTGACCGAGCACGTGATCCGCTTGTTTGACATGATCGCAGGATTCGAGCTATCATAACATGTTATGATAATTCGCTAGTCTGGCTGCTAAATCTGACACGAAAGAGTCGTCCAGTGGTTGATAAGTAACTACGCAGCGAAACATTGTGCCGATAAATTAGCTTCTTCCCAGGAACCTTTGCGCACTGGGTGGGTGAGTTCTCCTAGTTGTTTTTTTTGGACTAGGACAGCAAGTAAATATACAACAAGTAAATATACACGGTTATTTCAATTAACATTGCTCCGAAAAAATATGTATCATGAACCATGCATCATAATGAAGTCGCTTTTTATTCAAATGTGACAAACCAAAACAGGCATTGTACAATTACGGCTACTTAAGGTTCTACTAGGTATACAGTTAAAGACGTAAAAGTAAAAAAAAAAAACAGTTAAAAAGGGCAGAGGCTGCCTTCAAGCCAAGACTGAATTACAGCTTTACATATAGGTTTGGGGGCTTAACAGACCTCACTTGGCACAAACGGCGCAGTTTACAGACACGAGTGGCTGTTAGCAAGTAATGTGTGTGGATTATGCGGCCAATGACGGAGCGATGAGGATCACAGGACCTCGTTTTATTGCCTCATCTGAAAACACGAAACACAGAAAACTAAGTCCGGTCCACACTGCTTCTACTTGTCAAGGGATCGGTGATTTGGTTCGCTTATCAGCGCATTCAGGCCTAAAGTACACGAGAGTCGTGGATGTGAATGAGAAATCGCACGGAATGTGTCTTGTATTTAGCCACGGATTTGACATAATTTGACCGTTTGCATACACGGATTGTGGATGGATTAGATTTTTTAAAGCCTTTTTTTAAATTATTGACTGGGCCCTGATGAGTAATTAAAAGATTTAGCTTTCGACAGTGACATTATATAATGTGTCTCTCAACAACATTTTTTGGCGCGCCGTCCTTCAGAATAAAGCAGTAATGAACTACTAGTCATAAGGCAAAACACATTAATGTTTAACCAAGAGTCTATTGGCAGTTTTGAGATACGGATTCACATAACCAATGGGAATAAGCCCTACATAGTGTCTGTCAATGCTCGAATCACCAATCTCTTGCTATGTCAGGGACACAGGAAGTAGAACAACAGATAAGTGGATGAAAATACTAGAAAAAGACAGAGACACAATTCAACTTTTTGTATATGTTTTATTATCCACTCATTTCTTGATAAATTCACTGTGACTTACAAGTGCCCCTATCCTTGTTTAATGAAAAAACTTGTAACTGTGATCCACACTGAAAGCAAGCTGAAAGAAAACTCGCTGGTTCCTTATGAAATGAAAACTAACAGTTAAGCCCCTTGTTTCCCCTTTGTCTTTCACGGGCCAGTCGAGAGACCATTTGCTTCTATTTGGAATCGATTCTGCCCCTTTGGACTCCATCAAACTTTGCGGGTAGCTAGAACTTGCCCCAAACAGCTATGCACGCAGGAAATAACTACTGCTTGACGATTCAAGGAAGAACCGGAACGATTCCCCGTGGGATAAGAAATCCCATCATGTCATCTAAGAAAATATTCCTGATATTGTAGAAGAGCCTTTCAATTCTTCGTCCTTTTCATTGGTAAAGCTAACGGCAACTGCAAGAAATTCAACGGTATGACCTAACCCAGATGTGATGTAATTATTTACTCATTCGAACCATGGCCAACCAGCTTCGATCACAAGCGTTTGAACAGCTGGCGAGAAACGCAACACACCGGGAGAAATTGCTTCATTCCACGCACGAAATCCTAAGAAAATTCCACCAAAATGGCGGCAGTTACTTTCTTCTGAGTTGTACCTTCTCTTTGGCGTATTGAACCTCGTCTGAGAGAAGATTTCGGGTTATTCAAAGCGTAGTATAGTTGTTTCACTCGGGTCGGGAGACCACAAGAGCGACAGCTTCAACCCAGGGGCGTCAAAGCGCATGCGTCATTGAGATACCGCTGTGCACTGAGATGGGAGGAATGACTGGGGGCGGCGTTGATGGTATCATAATCACGTCACGGTGAGCCAAGCTTTGCAGCTGAGTTTTAAATCTTGCCAACTCCAAGCCACTTTATGAACAATACAGTGGGTACCACTGGTTGGGAGGTTGGTGCAAGGGTCTAGCGATGCCCAGGTCGTTTCTGGTGAAAAAGAAGCGCAGACTCTCGCAGGACCCCGAGAATGGTAGGTACCCGTGCGAGTTAATTGGTCACCGGTAATGTTGATGTTGATTTTTTTCCTTGACATTTCCAAGGACCCGGGGAATTGCTATCTTTTCTAACATTGCTATTGATGAGTTCCATTGAAAGTTCGAGTTTTTCAGTCTTTCTTGGAGTTAAACTACATTTCCAGAAATACAATGTGATTACAGGTTGATCTGTCTTCACGCACATTAAACTTGCTGTCAACTGAACACTGCTTTTTCCAGTTCCGTTATCAACAGTGTTTCACGTCATTGTATGCTTTCGTTTGGGATAAAACCTAACTATTAAAACACTTTATTGAACTTATCGAGGAAGCAAATATCGCGATAATAATACGATAATAATATTTTTCCGGAGTTTCTTGAGCTTTGTCAAGCGGTTATTACTTCAGCAAGTTAGCATGTAAGAAACCCCGATCTTCGGTCAAGTATTTTATCAATAATTTAAGCCTGACTGGAGCAAGTCTCTGCTTACTGTTTCAATTCGGTATAAAGGTATACTCGAAAACCACATTTTATAAGTTGTTTGGAAAAGGATTTACTCCCTTTGTTTGCAGGAAACGAAAGTTCGGATTCCTCTTCTGCAGAAGTAGTGGAAAAGGAGCAGAGCACACCCAGAGCACAAACCACCGGTAGGTGATTTCAAAACCATGTCAACATACCGGTACCAGTAAAAACTCGCTGAGGAACTGTGAAAAAGGCAAAATGCATAGAGAATATGATTAAACCACCAAATCTTTGTAAAATCATATATATAGTGAAAAAAGGTTACTTTTCTTTGGATATATTGGCGAATTTCCGTTGGATAAGGGATAGCCTTGACGCATCCCTTGTAAGAAAGTTGTTTATGTTTTCGTTAAGCTTGATATAGTTCAGTCAATAAATAACAATTATCACTTGAATCGCCATTCATCCTACATATCGTCATTCTTGAGTTCTCAAATAATACACCACTGTATTCGGTGCCATTTTTATTAGATTCGTAAAACCCTCGCGTGCATTTTTAATAAAGGTTTGTTTTATTTGGCGCAATAGACGACAAACGATATCTTCGATAACCACAGTCACAATCATGACAGGTTTGCACGCATCGTTGCCATGTAGTATTCGCACTTTATGAAAGCTGTATTCAAACCCACATCGAGAGCCCTTGAATATTTCGAAAGTAGTTTTTAGATTAGAAATATTAGATATATTTCTTAAACACAAAAGTGAATTTTTCCAAGGTGAAGTTATAGTTGAATTTGAAATCAAATCACAAATCGTTCCTGTCGGATCACGTCATGTATGAAATGATCTTGTAGCCAAACTGTGTCATGTAGCTATCTTTAGAATTCGTCGAAGAATTTCCTTTTTCCAGCAAGCCTGTATTGCTTTGACGGAGCCCAAAATACTGATAGTAATCAAACAAAGGAAATATAAAATGATAACTGCAGTATAAAACGTACGGGCTTCCCTCTAGGACAATATGGTCAGTGAGAAGTGTTAAATCAGCAAGAACAGAAAAAAATATTACTCCCATTCTTATGTATCTCTTCGGATTTTCTCACGGATAATCTAAACAATCTAAGAGAATATCGTAGAGAATAAATACATTCTTTTCCTAAAACTTGCGGTGCAACGGATAATTAACGTTCAAAACATTTATTGACTTTAAGAGTGTCAAAACACTGAGCCGTCAAAATATCTCATAAGCACTCCAAGAAAACCCCGACAGGGAGATAACTCCTGTGATATGACAGTGCCACTCATTTGGTTAGCTTCTACGGAAAATTGTGTTTCTCGTAAAGGCTCATGTGATGCGTTGGCTATTCCGCGTGCATCTCGAAAGCACCGGCTTGGTCAGTAAGGGATCATTCTCTAGTTCTCTGCTATTGAATCGTATCTCGGGATCAGTTTTGCTCATCGTCTTCTTTCGGACGAGATAATAGACCGAGGCCAATTGGAGGCTACAATAATGAGGCGTAAATAAATTCCTTACTGTTTACGTACTTTCATTTTTTCAGAAGCAGCACAAATTCAGCAAGAAACTACAAGTAACCAATACTCCATCACCGAGCTATCTGCACCTGTTTTTACAACCAGCTATACATTCCATCACAACTTGGACACAAGGGGGCTTCACACATTAGCTGAGTTATGTTTACGGAGGGCAGACTATAACCCAGCTTTGAGAACTTCTGAGGCATCTGACCTTCGTCAGTACAAGTCCACAACAGACGTTAGTAAAGGTTCATTTGGATTAGATGATGCGGTCAAGCGAGAACATGACTATTCGCCGGTTGAGTCGGTTAGTGAGTCGTATGTTGATGAGAGAGATGACGAAGAGGAAGAGAACAGTAACAAGATTATTGATGTTGTTGGAGAGAGCGGGAAAACGGAGAAGAAGAACGCAATGATTGAAAGATTAGAAGATGAACTTGAGAAGATGCTACAGTAAGTTACAAAAAAGGAATTCGTAACTTAAAGAAGTGCAGATGTACAATCTCTGCAATGATGAGGAAGTCCGGAAGCTTTTCACATCGTTGCATTCCTTTTTAAATCCAGCAGATCGCATTTTTTCAGTGTCAGTTAGTTCACCCTGCCTTGTATGTATCTTTTGTTTTGCGAACAATCACATTGCTACTTTCACAATTGTGCGAGCTGCAAGTGTGTTCTGGCATCCGTCAATCAAAGGTTTAATTAGAGAATGATACTTGGGCGCAGGGGCGGATTCTTGGGGGGGGGGGGACTAATATCATTACAGTTTCTGGTGCGAAATTTGTACGGTTAAAGAGCCCAATCTTTTTTGCGGAAATTATCCCGCACTAGATTTGCCGCTACATCGATCAATTCATTGTGGATGCCTTTGTTGCTTGTATACCGCGCATTCTGCGGCCCATTGATGAGGTGCCCATCATGTCGGGACTCCTTCGGCCAGAGGGAGAACTAGTGCAATAAAGATCTGGAAATTACCTTCGACTATTCACATTTTAATTTAAGGTAGATTTCATATAACATCATAGGGTAAAAACTAGTGAAGATATGATCCGGCGAAAAGTTCAAAGATTTTACATTGGTTTGTATGGTGAGGTGCAAATTATTGGCACGCTCTTTCTGCCGACATACACAATCTTCCTTCTAAGGTTTGCATGACGCGCAAGACTCAAAAGATGGTTAATTGTAGCAGGTTGACGTCTCTCCTAATTATAAATTTACAAGAAGCATTATGCACTATAGTCAATAATAATTATATAGATAATTAATCATTTATTAAGTGTAGTGTGAATGCAATCTCTGCTGTGGGACGTCCTCGTTGCCGCCTTTGCAACTTTCTCCGTAAACAGAGCAAGTAACATGAGAAGTAAATTCTATAAAATGTTTTTCATGGACAAAATGTTTTCTGTTCTGTAGGGGAAACGATGAAATTATCAGCAGGGAGATTCGTGAATTTTTAGACAACAATCGACCGTCGCAAAAAGAAGCCGCGAGAATATCTGAGCTGACCCAGTCTGAGATCACTCGATTTCTCAATGAAGGATTGAACATCAAGGACGAAAAGAAGATGAAGTTCTACCGATGGTATCTCGGCAAGAAGCTCAGTAGCATGGATCCCGGTGAGTTAAAAAGTGGGCGTGGCTCCGTGGTGACTCAACTTTATTGAGACTAATCGAGAGAGATTTTAAAATTGGAAGTTGATGTTATGGAAATCATTGATGTCACCTCGTACATGATGCCACCTAGAACATGCTTAGATGGCAAATCTATCATCCTGCCTAAAATTTGAAGAACGGTAGAAAACCTTGGTCCTTCTTGCACACACCACGCCATTTTGCATGCCGTTCACTCCAGGCACTCCCTGGTTTCGTAGGCAAATTGAGTTGCCTGCACCAAATCATAAGGAATTTCTGCAGAAACCCATTCATGGGATAGCTGATTTTCCATTATAGAAGTATGGGAAGTTTTCGGATTTCCCATGGATAGCATCGAAATTCGAATACTTCGGATACTTCTACTTCATGGAAAATCAGCTTTTCCATGAATCCTGTTGAGATTCCCTGTGTATGAACGACAAAATAGTAAAAAGTGATCCTCTGGTTTTTTGTCTAGATGACGAGAGCTTTACATGTTACAAATGTGGTAAGATCTTCGCCTATCAGAGTTACCTGGAGAGACACGTGAAGTACGTGTGTCCGGACAAGACCGGACGGACATGGAAATGCACCTATTGCAGTAAAGCCTTTCAGTATCCTTGTTACTTACGGCGGCACATGCGATCACACACAGGTGAGTTGGCATTTGCATAATATTGATATCTCGTGTTTGTTGCATGCGCACATTTGATACTGGATACACTTCGCGGATAAGGCACCGCACTACGTGAATGACAAGCATTCTATGTAGATGATACCCGTGTTTACATTGTTCCTCTTTTTCTAGGGAAAGGTATTGAATAAAGTAATAAGCAAAAGAAACATGGTTCTGGAGTTGCAGGCGTTTTTGTCCATGTGCCTTGTTTTTCCAATCAGAGTGCGCGCTTAGTCGTCTTTTCAGATCTTCCATAGACAAAGTTAAGTGTGCGCTTTAGAAAGCGTCTCGATCCTCCAATATGTTCGATGCCTCAATATGTTCCCCCTAATTAACACGGTCGAGCATAGAGGTTCCTAAACAAGAGAAAAAATTTGGATACTAATGCAGGAAAGTTCAATATTGTCTGGACAAGGTAGACATGATGTTTAAAGGTCCTGACAGAGGCTGCAACGTTTCTGATATTAATACCTTATTGCGAACTGTCAATAACTGACCTTGTGCTGTGGTTTCCTTGCCTTGCAAGGTTAACTGAAAGTTGAGTCAGGTTGTGCAGACTATCGTAAGTACAAGAACTATTTTTAATGGATGGTGAACATGCTAAACACTGTAAACACGCCCGACAAGCAGACAATTCCTGCTCTGTCCCTGACCTTGAACTTTAACCACTTTAATAACTTCCTTAAGACACATTAAACATAAGATTTAGATTTTGAGATACACGTACAATTTTTCGATCTGTTATCTTTATTAGAAGTCCTTTTCAAATTTAAAACCTTCTAAACACTGGCTATCGTCTATCTTATGAAGGTGAGAGTCCCTACAAGTGCACGCAGTGTTCACGTGCTTTCGTGCGTTCCACGGACCTACAGAGGCACTTGCGCAACCACACAGGCGAGAAACCATACAAGTGTAACGAATGTTCACGTGCGTTTGCACGATCAACGGATCTCAAGCGCCATATGAGGACACACACAGGTAAACCGCCATTGTAAAATTCATTACTAATTCATGAGGGTGTGACCAATCAAAATCTCAGAATAGGGGTCACATTGATGTACTGTAAATCCCAATACAAATCAAGCAGGGGTAAATGAATTATTAAACAGTAGTATTAACTTTTGATACAGACTCCTGCTCAACTAATTAGTATTCATTAACTTTTGATACAGATATATACTGATTAAAAAAAACACAATGGGACTTATTTTCATCGCATACATAGAATTTAATTTGATCCAGTATAACCTCGTAAATATCAAGCGTTCAATACATGAATGAGCTATGGAATTTGCACACAATTTAACGTTGGTGACAAATTATAGTAAACTGTGTTATCTGGCATAGGTATACTCGCCGCCTCCTGTTTATAAGCTTGAGCCACATATTTGGTCGCATCTTTCATCTCGGCGTCTAGAACTTTTCGGAAAGCAAGCCGCAAACCTTTGAAAAAGGGTTAAAACATTGCTACTGTCAAATGTGTTAAAGGCATGGCTCAAAACTGTTTTACCTGAAAAAAAAAAGGGATTATTCTTCATAACTCGTGTTCTATGTAATCATAATTGGCCAGTACAATAATTTCAACAAGAGCTATATTTCAACATATTTGGTTGCCATGGAAACGCTAATCACGTGACTCAGTAGTGGCCATCTTGGATTTTTTTATTTGGCCTTCTGAAGACACACATGAAAAGGTAAAATAGACAGGTAATCACACATTTAGATAGAAGATGACTATCTTCAAATAAAGCTAATTGAATAACTTGGAATTTCCTAAAAATCTTAAGATTTTGCACAGTTTTTGAATATATAATGTTGTGAAAATGGTGTCTTTTTTAAAACATTTATCTCAGATATCCAATTAGGTTGACAGACTAATGATAAAAACATTATGCTGAAAAGAAATTCCTGATTTTTATCTTCTCTCCATTTATTTATTTATTTGTTTATCTATACTATTATAATCGGGTTGTCTGCGCAAACGTTTCTGATTGGCTAAATCGTCCGCACTCACTCCGCTTGGCCCTGAAGCTGTGTCGCCAAACGAAGTTCACAAACCTGAAGAGAAAGTGGATATCTCCACAGTGGGCGTGTTTGGTTGGAAAAGATTCACCCTGGGCTAAGTTCTAATTCAAGCGATTCTTAAGCGAGGGACAAAGCTGCCATCGCCGCCATTTTGAAATCTCCCACAGAAACTAAAAAAGAACTCAGTTCGCACAGCCGAAATCACCATAGTCATCTAAACCTAAATGGTTCTGTCACATATTACTTGCAGGAATGTGCAGGGATAATTATTATTCGAAAGCTTTAAGCTGAGAAAAATTTTCATTCAAGTTTGAACAAACGTACACCGCCTTGCTTTCTGAAAGCACGCTAAGGCGAAATGCCACAAAGCCATGAATAATATTTTCTAAGTATAAATCCTGACGTTGTATCGCAAAACGAAGGACACAAACCAGAAGAGAAGGAGGAAATCTCTCCGTGGGCGTGTGTTTGTTGGAAAAGATTCACCTTTGGCTAAGTTCTATTTCAAGCGATTTTTTCAGCGAGGGACAAAGCCGCCATCGCGGCCATGTTGAAATCTCCCACATAAACTAAAAAAGAACACAGTTCCCTTAGCCGATAGCACCATAGACATTCAAACCTAAATGGTTCTATTACAGATTACTTACATTTGTGTGTAGGGATAATTCTAATTCGAGAAAGATTTGAGCTGAGAAAAATTTCATTCAAGTTTGAACAAACTTACACCTGACACTGCCTAAAGAGCGCGCGCTAAGTCATGAATGATATTCTCTAAATATTCCTATGATAAACTAAGAAATTTCTTAGAACAGTTTAACTTTACCTATTTGTTCTCTCGTGCCTTACTGATAAGCATTATACAAACAATTCCGAAGTCAAATGTTTTTCTGTAATAGGCTGCGTTTTCAATTTTAGCGCGGGGGTTCACACAGATTTGAGAACCGGACTGACTCACCAAGACACACACACGTGCGTCATTTTCTCCACCAAAATCAGGGATACCAGTGCAAAACAAACACACAAAAAGGGAGGTCATTAGTAATGTAATCAGCAGTTTATGGAAGGGGGAACTTAGGCTGGGTCTTCTAGCGTCACGAAGTGACGGGCTGTTTTCTTGTTATATATTATAATCCGCTAAGCGGTTGGCATGAAAGCGGATATTATTTGCACGGGCACTAAAAATTCCATCTAAAATGGCGGATGGTGAGTCACGTGACATCGTTACCATGGAAACGACAATTTAATCGAAATCAGAATTCCCAAATAAGTTCGTGGGCCAAGTTTGAAATATTTTCGTTGAAAAATAACGAAGTTACCAAAGCAGGCCCTCGTTTTACAGCCATGCCTTAAAGGCCCATCACCAACCGGGAGCCTTTGCGCCCCGTTTTCTTTTGTTTTCAAATTGTTCCATTGTTTTCCGGGTGCTCTGATTGGCTAAGAGTCCGCAAAGGCTCCCGGTTGGTGATGCGCCTTTAAAAACTCACTGAGAAAGAAGAAACACGGTTCTGGAGTTGCAGACGTTCTCGCGCAATCTGCCCCGTGCCTTGTTTTTTTTTTCTAATGAATGCGCGCTTATTCGACTCTAAAACGAAATTGTTTTGAGATCTTCGCTAGACAAAGTTATCATAAGTTGGGGGGAAATAAGGGTCATACCATGCGTAATGCAGATGATCTTGTTTTGGCAGGCGAGAAGCCGTACAAGTGCTGGCAATGTTCCAAGGCATTCTCCCAGTCAGGAAGTTTACAGACGCATCTCCACACTCACTACAAAGAGTCACTACAGATCAAAGGGGTGTTGTCAGACTCGGGGAAAGCACACAAGTCCTGAGTCCACTACAGAATACGAAGAGTGCTAAACATCAAGGCCTAATACAAGGGGATGCAAGTCTGGTGCTTAAAGAGTCGAACATATCAAAAGCGCCTTGTATGATACGGAGAAAGGTACGCAAGGTTTAGCTCCACTATTTGCTACAGAGTCGTGACAGATTGGTGGGAAGGGAGCGATGTCTGTAAAGCGGCATTCTCGTACCCAGAGCTCCCCGGCTCGTCTCCTCGCGGGGTGGGCTCTGCTGGCACCCATTTGAGGGTCTTCGCTGCTTTTGAACGTTGGTCAGCTTTCTCTCAATGGCGTTGTACCAAATCACATATGCCAGTTGCCATTACCAGAGCCTCCCCCTGGAAGCGACGAGCTGGGCTGAGAATGGGCGGGGCCCACAGGGAAAGCTAAGGGTTTGTAAGGCGTACATGGAATGCTTTAAATAGCGGATTACCCGTAAAATAATAACCTTTTAATGCTTGGGAGAACAATGAAAGGAAAAGGGGAAAGTTTTCCACTTTATTTCCAAATACTTTCCATTTCCGACCGGCGTTTTTCCTGAAGTGAAATAAATTATGGAAGGCTTCATTGCAAGGATCTAGGAAGACACGTCATATATGTAAATATTATATATTATATGCAATATAAGTATATGCAATATGTAACCTGCAAATATATTTTAGAATCTCAAAAATAGTGAAGTCTATATATGAATGTAAATTGTGATGATTCGTAGAGTCTAGCTCAGTTTAACTGCATCAGTTACTTACATTAGTTCTGTTAGTACAGTAATATCGTAAGAATAATTTGATTTGTGAGTTAATTTTCCGGGGTTAAATTGTAGTTTAGGTCAACGAAGTTTTTCCGTAAAGAACAAATATTTTGTTATTGTACATAGTGCTATTTATTTCGCACGCAACTTGTTTATCATAGTTAGTTTTTGCGCGTAAAATGTTTCCATTGTTTTTAGACGCTATAGAAAATAAAAGACTTGAAACAGAAGCCCATTACCTAGGAGCGCCCATCTAGGGGTAGGAAGGTGTAACAGCGAATTAGAAAGTGAAGCAGGTCAGAAGTTATTTTTAGAACAATAATAGATTTGCCGCTTGAATAGGTAATGGGCTTCTGAATGGAAACCAAACTGTTTTATTCGTGAACGCTTTATCGGCGCCTAGAATTCACGCGCTGTTTGATGCAGGAAATAGTTTGGTTTCTAGTCATTGATATATTTATTGGACAATCTCCTTTTTGGGGAATTTAACCAGAGCAATGTTGAGCTAAGGTAGGCTATTTGCAAGATGCTAGGGTTACATTTGCTGGTTTAGTTCGTATGAGTTTGCTTACACGCGATAGCATGACTAATTGTTTTTCATATCGGACCTCCCCTAAGTTTTAAACCAATATATGACTGCTTATAATGAGCAATACGATCGCGCACCGAAACGGACGGGGAAGAAAGACAGATCATTTACCGTGAAGCTCTGTGAGCTACACTATTTCGCAATTTGGAAACATTTTCAACTGAGCAACGGTCGATTCAAGCTGTAAGCGCGCGCGCCCTTCTTTCATTCAGAAATGCCCAAGCCGTGTCCAGAATGCAGCGCGCGCTTAAAGCTGGAATCGTCCATTGAGTCAAGATAAGCACGAGTCGACACACTACATCTTGTTAGCAGTGTTGTAAACGTTTCTAAATTCATGCGTGGGTAGTAATGCTATTTGCGTTAAAGTGTGGACACGAGGAATGTTTTTTCGCGTTATTAGAGGAGGAGAGACAGAAAGGAAAGCATGCTCTCAAAATGCTTGTGATTTGATTGGCGAATACTAGCGTTTTGGCACGTGCTAATTCAAAACAACGTAGCAACGTCTCGTTTGCCCCATAGAAACGTAGCGTTCGTGCCTTTGCAGCGCCCAAAATAGTATCCACGCTTTAACGCAGATAGCAGTCCTTGTCTTTTGTATTTTTAGTTTCATTTTCGCTGTTGCACATTCTTGCCCACCATTCAACAGCTAAACAATTATTATAACGGCGCATGCTAAATCATATGGAGCTGGTCTCTGTGTACATAATAAACTATTTTAACCCTGTCCACGAGTTCTGCTTCATGATTTGACCGTTTCATTCGTAACCAGAGCTAGGCTTCTGCAGGCTAGCAAGATTTCGGGAATCCAAATTTGCGAGCATGCGTGGTGGATCAAGAGCATAACGAAATCGATTAAAGATCGATGTCCCAAGAGCCTCCCAGAGCCAAGGATTAAAGGCTAGGTACATAAGTACCAAAATTCAGCCAGTAAGATTCAGTGTACAACCAGGCATGCATATTAGATGTAATGAGCATGAAACAAAAGATTGTGCAGGGTCAATATCACGTGATAGCCCCTTTCAACATCCAGCCCACGTATTGTATTGACCCTTTGAAGTTTGCCGGGCTTCCTAACCATTACACTCCCTTAACTATGGCTTAGGTGGATCGACCCAGTAATTTTTCACCCATGCCAACCAATTTTGAACCTCTCATTTCATGTTTCATTTCATGGTCAATAGTTAGAAATAACGTCTAGCTATATTTCTAGCAATATCTTATGGCAGAAAGAGATTTTTTCACCGAAAAAGATGGAAAAATGTAAACAGAAAATGCTCGAGCTCGTGCGAAAAGCCCTTGTGATTGCGTGAGATCGTGCGTAAATGTAATGAGAATTATAATTTCAATCGACAATAAATAACACTATTTCTTGCCATTTCCTCCAGAAAATCTTCAAGAATCGCGATACAATATCTTCAAGATACAAAATCTTCAAAAATCGCGATACAATATCCGTCGCTGCGCGACTCCTCCCAATACGTGAAAAGATTTTCTCCCAACTAGCCGTCAATATTTTGTGGAATTGCCGTCTCAAAATCGTAATTAGTATATATAATTTATGTAAACTTCAGTGTAGTGAATTAAGGGACCGATCGTTTATTACGTCTACGAGGGGGGGGGGGGGGGGGAGGGCGGTGGAATTTGGGTGGGGGTAAAAATTTAGAAGACATGTATTTTAGGGGGGTAATTTTTTGGCATCCTCTTTCAAAACAGGGGGAATTTTTCAGAATAATATGTAAAAGCTATCACTTCATGGCATACAGCGCAGCGCTACGCCATATAGCGAGTACCCCAGGTTAGGAATGTACAATATAGTTTTTGAGAACGTGCGCGATGGAATGGCTACGAATGTCATTACAAGAAAATGTATCTTAGCCAGGAGAAAAAACTAACTCTCCCCTCTCCCCAAAAAGGCGTTGTGCAGTAATAAGCATCGGAGCTGTCTCAGTTCGAAAAAAGAAGGCCTTATTATTAGGCAAGCGTGAGTTCGAAGTTACGAGGATAGAGAAACCTTCGCGCACGTTGTTCGAAAAAAAAAATCATACACGTTCTAAGTTTAACCAAAATAAGTCAACCTATATATCGTTGGAAAGCTTATAGAATGGACTAGCGGGCTATGGCAAAAAGAAATCACTTATTGATACCTGTAATTTTTTTTAAAGCATTGATTAAATATTTTCGTGTGCTATTTTCACGAGCTAACGCTGTCGAACTGCTGGACCATGACTCCCAAGTAGTACATTGTTTTAATCCTTAAAGGTGTTTCTCAAAAACCGTGTCTGCGATTTTTTAAATTTTGTTTAGTTCAACAGTTATTAATTTTTTAATTTTTAGAGCGTGAAAATTCTACAAAATTTGACCTTCGAAATTTAAAAGTTCGATAACTTTTGAGCAAAGCAAAATTTTAAAAAGCGCAGACATGGTTTTTGAGAAACATCTTTAAGGATTAAAACAATGTGTTACTTGGGAGTCAAGGTCTAGCAGTTCGTCAGCGTTATCTCTTGAAACTCTCACACCCGAATTTTTAATAAAACCTTAAAAAAATTTCTAATTATGAAAAAAATAATTCTTTTTGCCATAGTTCGCTAGTCCATTCTATAAGCTTTCCAACGATATATAGGTTGATATGTTTTGGTTAAAGCGGGACTGTCACGGTACGCGCATGTGCGACTTTTGATCACTTTGGTCCGGGCCGGAACGATGGCTGTGAGAGGGAGGAATTACGCTGGTAGAATCCGTTCAAATCTTGTTGTTTCGGGGTCCATCTACCCTTAATTCTTAACGGGTATTCTCTCCTGAGATCTCTTTAGTATCGTGACCAAATTTTGGAGTCGACGCAATATTGTTTGTCGTTTTAAATTGAATGAGACTCGAGCGTCATTTTCACTGATGGCTGCCCAACAAGAAAGGCCTAATCGAGGTCGTCCTTACGCCAAAATGGCTTGGGAACACAATAAAAGCAGGATCTGGATATCGAAAAGGGTCCACGAGACATAGAAATTGTTCAAGGGCTACGGTATCTTCACCTCAGACAACGATTTTGCAGCTCATTTGCCTAAAAACCCCTAAAAACTTACCATAATGTCGCCTCCTGATGAATGAACTCCAAATTATGTTTTCCCTGAGGCGACGTCGCGCGGGGCGTGGGTACTTTCCCGCGAAAAAGAAGTGTCCCGTGATTGGTTTATTTAAACAGGGAATCCCCGTTTTGAATGATAGTTATGGGATCGGCGGTCTTTGCTCGAGCATGCGCGTACCGTGACAGTCCCGCTTTAAACTAAGGACGTGTATGATTTCTTTTCGAACACGTGCGCGAAGGTTCTCAGTAACCTTAAGTACCCTGAGCATTTGGGCCTGCTTCACGCACGTCATTTGCGATCTTTGTTTACTACACACAGCAAATGAAATGTTCATCTACCTTTTTTGAGGTTTGGTGAAATGCGTTCATTCATAAAAATTAGGGCGCGCTTCGCGCGCAACAAAAGAGAAACGTCTGTAAATCGTCTTCCATTAGTTCAAATGGGGGGATCTGGTTACAGGGTGGGGGTAAGCTTTCTAAAACATCGATGTTATGTGGGGGTATTTTTGTATCGCCTTTTTAATGAGGGGGGTGCGAATTTTAACTATCAATAAATTTAGAAATCCACCGCCCGCCCCGTGGACGTAATAAACGATCGGTCCCTACATGGCAGAGTTTTTTGAACGACTCCAATGGGATCAACCTGCAGTTTGTCTCCAACGTTTCATATCAATTGAAATTCTCGAAGGCTGTCAACTGGGAACGCAAAGATCGATAAATATTGGATGGATTTCTGTAGTTTCTCTCAGGGATTTGCTATTGTTCCCCGTTCGCCACAAATCGAATTCCAATGGAGCGAACGTGGGCTTGTCCTTGCTTGGCTAAACTCCGATGTATGATAATTTTCTTAGGTTTTTCGGTCTTTTGTTATGCATTTAAATTGTTATATATTCTCACTTGGTCCCATTGTGCTCTATATAAGATATGGGTAAGGAGACCTGGCGGAGCTAAAGATGACAATCTAGCAAGAGGGAGGGAGGGAGGGTAAGGAAAGTAGCTCCACCAAGCCTCGGAATGAGCACAATGAAACCCGAAATCAAAACAATACAGAGCAAAGAGGGAGGGAGGGCGGGTAACAAGAAAAGTAGCTCCATCAGGCCTCGAAAAAGCACAATGAAACCCGCCAACACAGCGTCCTCTACCAAGGACGCCATCTTGCGCCGAGGACTAAAGGCAACTGACAATTATGCTAATGAGTTGATATCCTATATAGGCACTGTTGGTCCCAAGTGAGAATAGTTATATATTCTCACTTGGTCCCATTGTGCTCTATATAAGATATGGGTAAGGAGACCTGGCTCCGCGGCCTGTATGACGAATACTGCAGGTCCTCCACTTACTAAATCGACTCACTCCCAAACTCCGGGTATACCTCCGTGTAAGAACCATTCCCAGAGAACGCCATTGCGTTCATTTACTATTCATCATGATTCGTTCTACTAAACAAAGGAGGCTTTGTGACGCAACTCGTGAACAATACACAGATTCTTACACGGAGGCAGAGCCCAAACTCCGAAAGATTTGAAGCGCCGCTTTGCCGAAACTTTATAAATAATTACCCTGACAAAATACCATTACAACCATGGAGATGAGGAGAGAGTGGGAAGTCCAATGAAATAAACCTAATTATACCACACAAAAGGTGTACTTCTCCCAAAACTCAGAAAAAGCATGCTCGAGGGGACGAGACGCTAAGAACTCTCGCGGATTCCGCCGGACCCTCGAGTATGCAGAAAAGAGACAAAAAATTCAACAAAGGAAATTTTGAACAATAATAACAAGAACGAGAAGTACACCAATACAGGTACATTAAGGTCAGAAACGATGAAAATTGTTTTCTAATCAATAGCAGAGGATCAAGTTAGCAAAGGTAACAAGTAAACAATTTCAGAAAAGACTTGAACGTACACGCGAGAAACCAACCAGGATTTCAACAGCCAGCCGTCCGCAACCCCGGAATACCCCGTCCGAGGACAGAGCAATGAAGAGTATTAGATAACTCCTCCGGGGAAGCCGAGGCAACCTATTGAGAAACCTGAGTCAAGCAACCTAAATAAGGTGTGGCGAAAACAAAAGAAAACTAAACAAAAAGGTAGCCTCGGCTACCCGGAGAGCGAGAGAATGGAACAAAACAATTCCTTGCAAAAGAGAACACCGAGCTATTAAATATCCATCTTCTGTTATACCACTATAACAACGATTGAAATAGCTCATTAGAATCGTATTTAAACGCGTTGACACCCTCAAATTAAGTGATGAATAGTCAAGACAAAAATTGAGGAAGATGATAAAATCTCTGAGCTTTTGCAAAATTGAATAAGCATGATGAGAATAAGGAACAATAACAAAATTCGCTTGGCTGAACTCATAACACATTCACCTTTCTTTGTGTATAATCAGAATGCAAGAATTACTTTCGGTATTGACTAAATACTTTTATTTTGCCTTTTCCAGATAATTAGAGCGGAACAAAATCGCTGGTGGCTGAACTAATTCGCCTGCCAAACTTTCATGTAAGAGAAATAATTTTAGAGCAGAGCAAATTCGCTGGTGGCTGAACTAATTCGCCTGCCAAACTTTTATGTAAGAGAAATAATTTTAGAGCAGAACAAATTCCGCTGGTGGCTGAACTAATTCGCCTGCCAAACTTTCATGTAAGAGAAATAATTTTAGAGCAGAACAAATTCGCTGATGGCTGAACTAATTCGCCTGCCAAACTTCCATTAAGAGAAATAATTTTAGAGCAGAACAAATTCGCTGGTGGCTGAACTAATTCGCCTGCCAAACTTTCATGTAAGAGAAATAATTTTAGAGCAGAACAAATTCGCTGGTGGCTGAACTAATTCGCCCGCCAAACTTTTATGTAAGAGAAATAATTTTAGAGCAGAACAAATTCGCTGGTGGCTGAACTAATTCGCCTGCCAAACTTTCATGTAAGAGAAATAATTTTAGAGCAGAACACATTCGCTGGTGGCTGAACTAATTCGCCTGCCAAACTTTTATGTAAGAGAAATAATTTTAGAGCAGAACAAATTCGCTGGTGGCTGAACTAATTCGCCTGCCAAACTGTACGTATCCCAGGTCCAACGCCTATTATATACCAAACGTAGCGGCAACAATTTGCCCAGGTCTAACGCCTATGCCGAACGTATCTGGTCAACATATGACTGTTAACATGCGAAACACAATCGTTAGATTCACCGCCTTCACCGTGAAATTCAAAGGCCAAACCAGACGCAAGTAAAACACTAAATGTTCCTACAGGGCGAGAAAACATCCGCAAGAATGAACACAGTTCAGCTTGGCCAAACTGAATAGACGACAATAATTCCAGGAGCAAAAGAACTTATGGTTCCAAAGGTTCCAGGCGGAGCTGTAGACCTGTAAGAGAATACAAAGCACAAATTTAGCATAACTGAACAGCGCGAAAAGAAATTCAAAGGCGATAAAAACACACAAAATCAAACTGCTGAATAACGAAAATCTTGAACGCTGCAAAGGGGAGGAAAGCGATAGGAGGCGACGAGAAGAATGATGTAGACTTTAATTCTTGACGAAGGAAGGAGAGTTGAGTCAGTTGAACGGCGAGGCCAGAGCAGAGGAGGTCTTCTCAGCACGAGGACTAAAGGCAACTGACAATTATGCTAATGAGTTGATATCCTATATAGGCACTGTTGGTCCCAAGTGAGAATAGCCATATGTTGGGGACGATTCAGAGAGCAGTCAGGCGCGAAAATCTACGACACAGGAATCCCACGCGCAAAAAAAAATCAAATCAAATATCCGAAAAAAAAAAACATTGGAGAGCGACACCGCGGCAAAACGCAGTTCACATGCGCCAAAGATTCACTGGCCTGTGAAATGAAGACAATTGAAAAAAATCTACGCCATTCTCGTACCCAGAGCTCCCCAGCTCGTCACTTTGCAGGGGAGGCTCTGGTGGCGGCCATTTGAGGGCCTTCACAGATTGGCTGATTTTGAACGTTGGAGCATGCCCTGAAAGGTCTTTTTCTCTGCGGCTCTGTATTAAATCTCGCGCATGCGTCAGTCACCAGAGCCTCTACCGCGAGGTGACGAGCCCAGGAGCTCTGGGTTCGAGAATGCCGGCTAGCAGGCTAATTTTCTCAGTTATGCGTACGCAACAAGCGCGGCTTCGGAACCGGTCAACCAGTCTTTGTGGTAGCTTTTGTGATGGTGAAATCACTTGGATCCACTATCATTTGAACAAATCCCTTGTTCCTCGGTCGTAAAACCGAGGTTGCTGTGCTTGCATACCTGGGAAAATGGTCTATTGGGTGTATCTGGCACCGCGGGTTCGCTTTTTAACGCAGGGTGCAGCCATAACTTGCCATAGTTGCACGTGTGCATAAACACCCACAGTTGTATCAATGAGTTATTCCCAGGTAACCCTGTCGTTTGCTTTGGTTTTAAATGACTTTTCAGAGCTCGTATGTATTAACTCGGTTCGATGCAGCTTTTTCATAGCTATGAATTTCCATAATCAAGTTCATACTTCGATGCCCCATTAGAAATAATTACATACCTCTACAAACACTGTTTTATTCCACGGTAATAAACTACAATATAATGTAAAGAAGAAATAAAATGTATATTCATCTGGACGACGACAGCTCTGTACTGTTATTGACAGATTCAGTCACTGGATCGGATTTACCATACAATGTATCAACAAAACTAAAGGCGTCCAGTTATAGCGTTCTTGATTAGCCCTTATTCAGTCACAGTGTCTAAGCACCATGAATGTACTTAGTTCAGGTAAAGTCTCGATTTAATTTGATGCCACACATTGTAACAGGTGCACCGTACACTTAACAATATCCACGACACCCTAAGCAAAGCTACCCATGGTGGAACCATGAAAGTTTCTATTCAGGTTACTCGTGAAAGTTCCAACTGGTGAAAAGGAATTGGCCTGATCTGTCGAGTACAGCCCTGGGAAAGGTGCCATGGCAACTGTTGTATTTATAGGATTACCCACTAGAGCCGCGGGAGCATTGGACACGGTTCCGTACAATGATGACGTAATGCTATCAACTGAATGTTTTAAATACGTTGGAGAAGTAGTAGAGTTGGCGCGACTGGTGTGAGGTACTATCCCATTGGGCTTATAGGAAGGAAAGGTGTCTTTGTAATGCTTCTGAGGGCTTGTGTAGGCAAACGTCACCAATGAATGCTGGGCGGAGGTAGATTGTAGATCTTGGCCAACTGTGGCCTGATGCCGAGGTTCAGTTGTATCGGAAAGAGCTACACTCGGCAGACCGCGTAACGGTGCCGCTAGTTCTTGGTTACTCTTGGTTGATACGTTGTGTATTAAGTTTGGATTGACGGATACCATAGCGCTACTATTAAACCCGGAATCTGTACGCGCTATGAGATTGTCAATAGCATATGACAGCCCCGAGCCCAGATCGCTAGAGTTTATCAAAGATTCTGCAGAGAAATCAGAAAACATTTGCGTCCTAGCTTGAGATTGCTTTGGGATCTGACCTCCCTGGCTACAAGAGCTTTGACTGGTCGAGCCGTCGCTAGGCAACGAAATTAAGTCCGTCCCACCGATCAAAGCCTCAGCTGAGAAGTTCGAAAATCCTTGATGTGACGACACTTCACAAGTAGATTCCTGGAAGTTTGCCATAGCAACTGTGGATGAGTTTAGATTCGGTCCTGTGGTGGAACTAGCTATGGATGGTATGGTGTGCAAAAGATCTTCCCCAGAATTAAAAAGTGACTCCGCGGAAAACGTCAAGCCACTTGGCTGTGCCTGTTGTTGCAGTGTTACGACCTGTGTCTGTGCTATCTCTTCTCTACCAGTCAACGATGCTATACTATGGGATAGGCGTGTGCTTCCGACAGCCTGAGGGCTGGTGATAATGCTGTTCTGAGGTATAGCTAAAGGGGTGTGCTTTCCACAAGTCGTTGTTGCCATTGAGTTAAGCGGCGAGGTAGTTTTCTGCTTTCCTTGGGCTGAGGTCGGGACGTTAATACACGGAATAAGATTACTTATGCTGAAATTCTGTATCGTGATCATATCTTCCGGCTGACAAATCTCCACATTAGACTGCTGTCTTGGTGTGCTAGCCTGGGTAAACGGCGTTGAAGGCTTACTTTGAGTCATACAATTCCCAACTCCCCTCTGTTTTGCGCGAGACGTTGCACCACCTTTCGTGGTATCACGACCTTTGCTCGAATTTTTCTTAGTGATTTGCCTAGCAGGTGGGGTGCGGCTTTTGCTAGTTTTTCTAGGAGGTTGGTCCGGTTTCTTGTTACTCTTCCCTTTCGCAACAGCAGAGAAAGATCTCTTGGTGGAACCCTTGCCTTTAGCAGATGCTGGTATGACAGTAGTGTCAAGATTTGATATAACTGGCGCAGAGTTTATCGAAGTAATACCATTTACCAAAGACAGATTTGCGGTGGGAGAAGCATTACTTGCTTGCGGTAGAGTACGAATAGTATTTGGCATATAAGATACGTTTGGAGGATGTGGCTGGACAGAAGGAGTGCTGCGGACAATCACAAAAGCAGTGTGTGGTGATGGAGTCAACCCCACAGACGTGCTCGAGTTACCAGGTGCTAGACCCACAGTGCTTGTGGGAACTGCTGGTCTGATTATATTGCCAGTGCCTACAAAGTTGCTTGTTTTAAGCGGCGAATTAGCCAGATTAACGGATAATGTGCTTGGTCCAGGAACTGGAACTGGAGCAGGTTGATTGGTAACTAAATATTGCGGATGAGGCATCACGTTTGGTACTACACCTTGGCTGAGGGAATTAGCTGAATGAATGGTTGGATTTGCCAATGTTTGTGTAATGGGAGCTGTTGTCGTAGTGCCACCCCTTACCGTTCCCAACACAGTAGCTGGATCTGAAGCGAAATTTACAGTGACCACACCCGGAGCTGGCGTAAGGTTATTGTTCAAACCGAAAGGAGGAACTGCGGGATTATTGACTGCAGGACGAGTAGCAAGAGAGCTAGCTACACCTCCTGTGGGGTTGAGTTGAACGGAAATTACCTTGGGCGTAACAGAATGTGGTGCACAAGGAGGCTGTAACGGCACAGTTGTTGTTTGTAAAGAAGCTATAATCGATCTGGCTACATTAAGGTTGCCGGATGGTATATTAAGGGCTACTGTGCTTTGGGACCTATTCCCAGTTGGTGTAACTGCAACAACTGGGTTCTTGGCAATAGTAACTGTCCTTAGATTATGTGCTGTTTGGGCGCCTGGACTCTCCATACAAACCGCAGTATTTCCCCAATTTTGATTAACCAATCCTAACGTGTTTGCACTTTTCGTCTGTGGAGTGGTTTGCATTGCAGGAACATTTATAGAAATGACTGCTTGAGATGTTGGAATACTAGGAGTCTGTACAACTGGAACAGCTACTGCTAAAGGCAAGCTTCCATTGGTATTTGTTGAGTTTGAGCTCGGGATCAAAGACACTTGTACAGCTGGTGTTGGCGTTTGCATGATAGACGATACAGTGTGTAAGGAGTAGCCCGGTTGAGCAAGACTCTGTGAATCCTGGTTAACAATAGGGACTTGCTGATTAAGGATGGTCTTTTGAGAACCAGGATGGCTGGTAATGGTTGCTATGGCAACGGGTTGGGTAGGATAAGTTGCTATCGCAATAGGATCGCTAGTCAAAGTGGTTATGGCAACAGGATGAGCGGGATTCACTGAGATGGGGGTATCTGGAACCGAATTTATTTCACTTGCAGTAGTTCGATTGACACTTGATACAGCAATGAGTTGAGGGTTATTTCCACTGGCAGGCTGGTCGTCATGCATTATTAACGTGACGGGTTGATCTACAAGTGATTCTGTTGCAAGAGGCTGATTGGCAGAGCTTGTAACTGACTGATCAGGATTGTTCTGTAAATGCGCTGCTTGTACAACCTTATCCGAATTTGTGTTGTCTGATGTTGGGAGAGCCGACGATTCTGCCAACGCAACTCTACTCGCCACTGACCAAGTAACACTGGTATTTCCTTGTACAAGTGGAGGGTTCAAACAGGAGCTAGGTGTTGAACTGATATTTTGAACATTTGTTGTCACGCTTGTTTGTACAGCTGACTTAGGTCTTACTGTAAGATGCTGTGGAATTTGTACGTTATGTTGTTGTAGCAGTTCGTACAGCTCATTATCATGCTTTTGTACTTCATCTAATTGATCTCTCAGGCGCTTGTTTTCAACAGCTGAAACAGAACGACCACAAAAAATCAAGATTTGGATACATGTTTCGAGTAGGTGAATTATACTACTCTTTGCTTTTGAGGGAAAAGTATTTATTAAACGTTTCTGGATGCAGTCTGTGTGAGTTGCAGTTACAGCTTTGCAAAGAAGCGAAAGAAAGTAACCGAAATGAAAGTGATTCACTGAGAAACGCATTATGATGTACTGACGTACGAAGACTGAGACACTGAATTACACTGTTAGGTAGGGCCATAAGATGGAGAACAGAAAGATAAACAAGGAAGAAATAATAAGATCCTAAACGAAACAGTAGCTGTATTCACACTAGAGACGAGTTTCCCGTCTGAGACGAGTTTCTCGCCTTGAATATGGTTCCCTGTTCTTCTGTGATCACGTGAAAACAATTTTTTGAAGGAGAAAGTTTAGACAGATAACAAGCAAGTGTTTCTGAGCAGAATTGACATAAAGCAGGTACTTTTTCTGACGAGAAACTCGTCTCAGACGTGTTTTCCGTCTCTAGTGTGAATAGGGCCAGTGAATGGATCCACGAAAAGGCTTTTTGAGCGAATATTTGTCCAACAAGACTAATTTCATCTTTAAAAATTCTGAGAAGCAGATTTTTTTTAGTAGAATTCATCTCTCATTTGCAGCATTATCACAATACAAGATTCTCATGACCTTGGTTAGAGGAAGGTATTAGTACTTACCTAAATGATGATGACTTTGCTCTAGCTCATGCGTGTAGCCCAGTTTACTGTTTACATCCTTCAAGTACTCTACCGTCTTCTCCAACACAATATTTTTGCTCTAAAGGTGAAAAAGAATACACGCATTGTAGTCCATTAATTTGTGTCCGCAATAAAGCGAATGTTAAACGAATGTTTCTTCATGGAGTGCAAAAAAAACGTGGTAGCAGCATCCTGAAAGATTATCTCTAAATGTATGTAACACTAAACAATTCATGAACATTCTCTGCCACAGGTATGGGACCATGCCCATGTCTTTTTTCTTTCACGTACCTGTTTGCCAAGTGTACAACCTGGTACAACTTCAGACAGCCTTGTGATCCATCCATTTATTTTATCTTTTCTTCTTCTTTCAACTGTGAAATAACAGAGAAACAGTCCTTTCTATAGTCACAGACATTAATAACATTTCGATAAGTTGCCTAAAGTACTATGACAAAGTGGAGATAAGGTGGCGTCTTCAAGCCATTGGCGAAGTTCAGCTGAACCACAGCATCTCCAATGTTTACAAACATGAAACAATATTGTTAGTTGTTATATACCAAAGGGTCTGCATCCTCCGTACATTCACTATATTCAGTGTACTACTGAAATCAAAGTCAAACTGTTCGTCCGGTTTTCAGGTCACTGTGCTTCCATCAACGTTGTCAATGAAACTGTGAAGCACAAGTGGTCCAAAACAAACCCTTGCATAAAATTGAAGGGGTTGCAAGCGATGGGGGCCAATAGAGAGAGGAGGCAATATCCCCGCTTGGTATGTAACCCAAGAAATATAAAACTCAGGAGAATTAATCCACAATATGAACCAACCGCAAGACAGAAAGAACTTTTTCTCTTTTTCAAGCTGGGAAATAAACCTGATGAGCAGTGGTAATATTGTGATGACATTCTTGTTCGCAATGCCCCCTTCTTTTTGTCTTGGCATCCATTGCCAATGAGGTCACTCGGACTTTACTCAAACAAAAGGAGCTCAGGGAACAAGAATGTTGCGAGGAGACCTTGGGTGTCAGAAAAACGAAGATCTAAGACCTAAGAGGCCTCTTCGTTTGTCCAAAAGGAAAAAAGGAAGACCCTCATGAAATGTGATTGTACTCATGTTCCTGTCATCTGCTCTTTGTGATTCAAGTAATTTTAGCAAACAAGGACGAGCTAACTTTGGATCTTCGTTTTTTTTTTTTTTCGAGCAGCCCGAATAACCAAGAGAGAAGATAGAATAGTTACTGAAGTCAAAAACACTACGATGGAAGGAAAATATGGCGGATGTTCTTGATGTTGTTATTTTCCCGCCTCTTTTCGACTCCCTGTGGAAAAACCCCTCTTTGAAAAACGAAGTTACATGAAATCACAAAGAGCAGATGACAGGAACACGAATACAGTCACATTTCATGGGGGTCTTCCTTTTTCCTTTTGGAAAAATGAAGAGGCCTCTAAGGTCTTCGATCTTCGTTTTTCCCATCTTCGTTTTTCCGACACCCAGGAGGCCTTTGAGCAGCCAAGCACCATAACAAAGTCACCCATGCTTCCTAAGTGTGGGCTCAACTAAATTAAGAGGAAATCTGCCAAGAAATCGAGTAATTTTGGCACAAAGTGGAAACAATTTTCAGATAGAGTATTACAAAACCAATTTCCTTGTTTGCACTATTTTAGAAAGGTCTTAATAATATAAAGAATTGGCAATAACACCGAGAAGAAATTCCAAGGAAACCTGAGAAATAATTATTCAATGTTGTGAAGGAATGGTGTTGGCTGTTGATGTTCATTCATGGTGCTGTCAACCTACATAAATTGTATGGATTGGACAAATTTAAGAATTCATTTTCGATGTTTGATGTAAGAAATGTTTTTTGGGATCAGATATCAAAGACAGAAGTCTACACTATGATGTCAATTATTTTGTTCCAATAATATTATATACCGTTTCCAGGATATGTTGTCAATGGAAAAAGCAACAAAGCTTAGTGTGCTAAGGAATATGGGTATGGCCTGATTTGAGTTTCTATAAAATATTTAAAAGAAAAGTGCTTAGAAATTTGCTAAAATTAATCGATTTTACATGTGGCTGCAATAATTGCCTGAAATCAGATCAAACAGTAGCAGTTTAGATGCCCCCATTATCCTTTGCACCCCAAGCTTATAGGGGTTTTGGGTGACAACATTTTCTGGAAACGGTATCTATTATACAATATAATCATTACTCAATTTTCAAATGGATTACGTCTTAAACTTTCATGAAGGAATACCAACGTTTAGAACACACTATGCGACCTGGTTAATGCAAACACGTCTTGCAACAAAGTTTCATGTCAATGTCATTCATCTTAGTGCAAGTTGTGGATGTGTTCTTATTAATCTTGATATAACAAAATAAGGGCCAGTTATTACATTATGACTTGTATATATTGGTACCTTCATTGTGCACAATTCTTCTTCTTGTTTGCTGTGCTATGCCACCACTTAAAAAGAAAATATTTAAATATAATAAACCATAGGGTCGGCAAGTATGGTGGGGATGCTGGTCCATGAGACAAGGTATATAGGGCAAATGGTACCTCCTGTACTTGACAGAAATCAGATTTATTCACATACCCAAAGGATGGAGTTGGGGTGTGTAGGTTTATTCTCCATAACATTGGTAGTATCATATTGTTCGTTTGGTGCATGAAACCAATCAAGTTCATATAAGCTAGTCTATTAAGCAGACCCCCCTTCCACTAAAATCGAATCTGTGGTGCTTGTGAAGCCTACTCCCCAAAAATGTCAATCACATTACAGTTGTTCCCTCATCTAAAATGACCACAACAGTGAAAAATTACTGAGCAGAATGTGATGCACTCTTTCCATGAGAAGAAATTTTACCATGTGTTGCTCACTTCACATGTTCTTTCATGCTGTTGTGCTAATGATTTGTGAGTTCTTAATGATGGGGAGTTTGAATATTGTCTCCATGGCTGCCAATGGGGCAACTTAAAAGAAACACTGACTGTCTCTGCTAATTTGTTTAAATACCTTAGCACAATATCAGAAGAAATATAATAAGGAGTTTTGTTATTTGTTGGAGAGGCAAAGCGGTATGAGAACACACTAGCAGGAATGGGCTTGGTTGTCTTGGCAAGTGCTGGGAAGCCTTGTTCTATAATGGATGCCACAACGGCAGATGGGACAACAGCTGTAGAAAAACATAAATGGCAAATGATCAAATTTCAAATAATATGCTGAGTACTACTAGTTATACCTTATACAGTATAAAAAGGCCAGATGCTGTGAAATATATACATGTATGTTTTAGATGTGATTCAAGAAAAAATCCATACCTCCCCATGAGGCATTCAGAAATTCCAGAGGGATCCCTTTTATTTCCCACACAGCCACTGTATATTTTACTGGAAATAAATGAGGTGGATATGGGGCGTAACTCATCATCATTAGTCTTCTGGAAGGCAGATGAATTCCCTTAAGTTTTCCACTGGGATCCCACTCTCATATTAGGATCATCTTCAGGGTGGTACGAGGTCTCACCTTGGACTCCCAAAGAAGAGGAGAACATGACTGCACAGTGCTGTTTATACAGCTGATTGCGTTTTACTGTTTAACACTAACACATTATGTTTGAATGTTGGAACATTTCGTTTCTAGGAAGGAATGAGATGTTTCTATAGAGAACCAAAGAGTTCTGCCCTCTCTGATTGGTCAGTCAAAAATAAACATGGCGGTTGCCCTTGGAAACGTCTCACTTTTTCTCTCACAATGCAACTTTCAAACGTAACGTGCAAACTGTTTGGATTAAACAGTCAAACAGTCACAGAGAGCTTCAACTGTATGTTTTCTGGAATGAGTAATTCCATACATGATCTGCGCTGGGTTGGGAGTCAATACACCTTTTTTCCCATACAATAATTATTGTATTTTTTTACAGAGAAAGTGCAAAATAGTGTGATTTTTAGTTGATACTGCACTCTACAAGATGCCCTGTAGAGAAGGGGCTGAGATATGATTTCCCCCACCCTCTGAAATCTCCAGTGAAAAATACAGTGGCTGTATGGGGAATAAAAGACATTTAAACCACAGGCACCATTTAACAATTAGACCTCAAGCCCACAAGGGCTACAAGCCAAATGGCCCTTGAGGGTGAGAGGTCTAATTGTTTTAGTATCACCCAACTAGTTGGACAAAAAAAGGAAAAAATTGTGTTAAAAAATTACCAGAAACCTCAACAAAACGAGATGCAGCCGCCATTGTTTTTATGTTAAAAATCGGCGCTTTCGCTACCAGAGGTCTATTGATAATAGTCCCCTAGTAGCGTAGCCAATCAGAATGCAGCATTGGCAATAGTCCACTAGTTGGGTGATACTATTGATTAATAGTCTTCCACAAAAGTGGCCACTATCCATGTCACATGATTCACTTTCAACCAATATAAATGTACCACACAATTTAGGATTAATAAGAAAAGAAAGGGTCTTCCGCTCATTGTGAGGGAGCTCCAAGTACACAACCAGTAGACAAGGAGAGATTGGAGGACTTAATGGGCAGTTTTTTATTGCACAAATGTCGCATAGCTTACTGAACAATCAATAGGCCACTTCAATAGGCGCTAACTAATGTGATCCAGATCCAATACATTCTGAGTAAAATCTTGAAAATTCAACTCGCTCCCATTTGCTCCAGGTTAGAGACTTTATGCAGATACTTTAAGTTTCTGACTAATAACAATTGGTTCTTTGTATTTCTGGAATCGATTTTGACAAAAACATCTCTTTAAGAGGTAGTTGGGGTCACATCGGACCACTTAGAGCAAGTGGCTTATGTTAAAGGCCCATGGCACCTACATTTGGATATAGAGGGGAGGCCCTATATTTGGATTGTCTGTATTACTGTCATATTTTTTAAGGGTTAAAATCGGCGATCCAGTATTTTTAGGGATTCTATGAACAGGGCATCTGGGGAAGTGCGGTAAAAAACGGCAAAAAAGTGCAGAAAAGTGCGGGATTTTTTAGAAAAAAAGTGCAGAAAAAAGTGCGGTAAAACGGTGAAAAGTGTGGTAAAGTGCGGTAAATTATTTTCTTTCATTTGAAGGTTTGCGCTTTTGGGGGATCATAACAACTCGTTTCTGTTGATTTTCTATTTGTTTTGTCATTTTAAAACGTAATTTCGTTGAAACTGATGTAACAGCTAACTTGTTAAACTTCGCATGATCAATATTTAGGTCAAGAACAATGGAAAAATGCAAAAAAAAGAAGGGCTCACCATGCTTGCTTGCGCGGCATGAGTCATTTAAAACTCGAACCCCTAAAATCACTAAGAGCGCCTATTTCTCCATACAATCAACTCCCGCATGTGTTGTTCATAACAATAGAGCAGATTTCGTATGACTGTGAAAAGTACCGCCACAAAGCTGTTCCGCGCCGCGACCGTGACCGTACCGCGACTACGCGATTTCATTCCATTTACAGCAGGCCAGGTTCCGTACCGCCACCGCGACAGTACCGCGCCGCCCGCGGCACTTTTCACAGTCATACGAAATCTGCTGTATCTTGCAATAAAGTTCTCCAAAATGTAAACTTTGTGCTTTGTCATCACCATCTTAATTTAGGGTAAATGGCTCCGGCAGTTTCATATTTACGGCGTTTAAGTACAAATAAACGAACTTCTAACATCCAACGTTTTTCGTTCTCCTACTATTTTGTTTCGCCTAAATACTTGACCTATTTAGCAAATAAAAATCGGGTTCACTGAAAAACCTGCGCCATTTGTATTTTACCCATTTCTTACAAGATCAGCTATTGACTTATTCTCAAACGGTCTGCTGTGGAACGCCTGGTATTTTTTTGCATTCGGTGGCGATCGTATCGGAAGAAAATGGTGGAGTTTTCAAGGTTTTTGCGCGTAATATTTCAGCATCAACATTATAAACTAGGTATTGACCTGCAAATCTTTGAAATTACCGTGTTTAGAAGGATTTTTCCACACAATTTTTAGTAATTTTCTTAAAAAGTGCGGAAAAGTGCGAAGAAAGTGTGAAAGTGCGGAAAAGTGCGATTTTTGGGCAAAAGTGCGGAATCGCACTGCCGCACTTCCCCAGATGCCCTGTATGAATAAAAACGCCTATGCTGAAGAAATCCAGTTCTTTGGACTAAAATGGTATGCTGAAGAAAGTATTATGGTACCATTGAATATCTCTTGAACCAAGAGAGCTACAGTATCTTGACGTCAAATAAACAGCAATCTTCCTTTTTTTGAATGGATCACATAAGCCACTAAAACTTCAGCCTTGAGGGGCACTTAAAATGCAGCTCTGATAATTTATGTATTCTAAGTTTGCCTTTGAGAATTCCCTGGGGATTGTTTTATTTTCTATTGAAATTTGAGCAAAATGTTTTATGGAATAAAATAATTTATGGAATTATGCAATAATAGATCTGATATACTCTTTTTATTTCCTTCTTTAGGGTGCTTTTACTCAGTCAAATAAAGTTGTTGTTGTCAAAAAGCCATTTGGAACATGGCCACATATAAGAGGCTAAGGCTGTGAAATGTTGATGTCAGAATATGTTATTTCTTTTACCAATGTTAGTGTTTCTTTCTGCCAGACTTTTATTAGCTAGCAAAGTTGTTAACACATGTCTGGTATTTCGTGTGGTTGTTTTGATTTGTGCCAGAGAAAAACCTCTGAAGCAAGCGGCTTAGAATTTCTCTGCACTCCCAATGCTTTCAATGCTATAGTCCATTAGATAGCAAGAGAAAACAAAACTCTCATCAAATCAGGGCTTAAAAATTTGGAAGAATGGATTAAAGGGGGTAATTGTTTGGCACCCTCACTCAAAACAGGGGGAACTTTTTTCAGAGACATTTTGTGGCTTAAGGTAATTCCCCTGAAATAAAACTTGTCGTAGAATTTTTTTCTTAATTTGTCTATTTACTATTTTAGTATATAAGGAATGAAAATATGAAATAAAAAGAGGGGGTGCCCATGCTCGTTTAGAAACTGTGATGGCGCAAACATACCCCATTTTTAGTGTCTGAGGGCTATTTTGTGAAGGAATACGTAGAACAAGAAAATTGTGATAAAACGCTCACTAATGAAGCAATCCAGTTCGCTTGCAAGTTTTAACAGAACTGTTGAATGCTTCACTACCTAGGACGAACATTGGAATGTTTAATTTTCTATGTGTGTTGACGCTACTCTTGAAAATGTGCAAAAATGTGCGCACCGCTCGTGATAATTTGAGAGTCTTTGGTGTCTCATTTTGAGGCTTTTTATGACGATAGCTCAAAAACTTTAAAAATTTCTTTAAACTTTTTTTATAACAGGGAAATGATAGTCTTTTCAAAATGGTAAAATAAAATTTAGGGTGCCCAATCTTGTTTTCGCGCAATATCCCAAAAAGCGAATTTTTCTTGGTGTTTCTCGCTCAAATGGGGATATTTAGCTTGCGCGTGCGCGCTCGATTGCGTCATTTTCGAACGAAATTATCGCACTTCCGTGCGCAGAACAGCGTGCGCCGTGCAAAACAGGGGAATAACCTTAAACTAAATACCTCAAAATAATGTACAAGTTATCTCTTTTGCCTTGTGGCATATACCGTATTTACCCGTATATAAGACGCACCCGTATATAAGACGCACCTTGAATTTTGAGGTCATTTTGGCAAAAAAATCAATTTCTAAAGATTTTCAATTTGTATTTCGTGCAACAGCACTTCCATAAAGAAATCGCATGAAAAATAGACTGGCAGTAAATGGAAAATGACAATATAAACATGAGGGCAAATGTTTTACGCCACGCGAACAGATGAGTATAAAAATATTCTTCATTTTATTTTGTTTGTTTGAGATATCTTGTGCTGTACACGATTTCACGCAAAATTTAAATAGTTGTGCTAATATTTCTATGCATTGTAACCTTCTAGCTAACGTTTACAGGCTGATTTTATTGCAAAAATCCCGGAGTTCGTAGTCGCGAGTGCCGACGAGCGCCATCTTGGATTTTTGGACGTGCGCCCTGGGCCGAGTGACAAAATCCAAATGGCGCTCGCGACTACGAACTCCGAGATTTTTGCAATAAAAACAGCCTCCAGCGCCTGCTGGCAGGTTTCACGGATCGAAATCCTAGCTTTATTATGTTTGTAAAGGATCTTCTGTATTGGTTGTTATGCAAATTCCCAAAAGTGATGTTCCGTGTATAAGACGCACCCCGATTTGAAGGTCATTTTGGAGTGAAAAAAGTGCGTCTTAGGCTGCATTCATTATGTATACTACAGGGGGGGGGGGGGGGGGGGGGGGGGCAGAGGAAATTTTTTTGACAATGCAAAATTTTCAGATCCCCCCAAGGCACAACATATTTTTTACGAATCCCCCCTCTTGGTCAAAAGGAAAAAACATGCCCCCCCCCCCCCCCCCCCCCCCCCCCCCCCCCATCACCCCGGAGACAATTTTTTCAATTTATATTTATATCAATTTTACAAAAAATAAGGAACAAGGCTCAATGATAAAATAAAATACAAAGCGTAAAAATGCAAATAAAAATCCTAGGTGGCTTTACTTTTTTTAACGGCGTGACGGCGGCGAGTATGGACGCTCGTTTTGCCGCTCCGAGAGAATTGGAAAATGTTGAAAGTTTCCAGTGTTCTAACTGATCGCTAATCTTACCTGCTTTCAGTTTTAGAATCTCTAGTATCTAGTATTTATGTGTTGTGTGTTTTTTGAGCCATTTGAGTTGATGCAGAATACTCGATTACTCTCTACGATTTAATTCAACATGGCTGATCTGCAAGCTATTGAGCAACTACTCGACAAAAAACTCCTACCGGTCAACGATCGTCTAAAAGAGCTCACAGGTAATATCACTGAAGCTCTGGCCTCGTTATCGTACTTGAATAAGGAATGCGAAGAGCTCAAGGAAAGGGTTACTGTCCTAGAGTCGGAGAAGAAAGAGATGATGGCGGACAACAGGTTGCTCAGAGCCGAAGTAATCAAGATGGCGGGAGATTTAAAAGCAACGAACAAGGCCCTCGATGACCTCGAACAATACTCTCGTAGAGACTGCCTAGAAATTAAGGGTGTCCCGGTCAGCCCTGAAGAAAACACTAACGCGATTGTAATGGCAATCGGCGATCTACTAAATGTCCATGTTGCTCCTGGAGACATTTCAACCAGCCATCGCTTACAAGCTCCAAACCTTCAGAACACCCGGCGTCCCTTAAAAGCGGGAGTTAGAAAGATGAATACACCTACTCCAACCATCATTGTTAAGTTCTCGAGGAGGGATATTAGAGAACGCTTTTATGCGGCGAGGAAACATCTCTTTAGCAAGACTGTCAATGATCTTGGGATTAGAGGTTCGGATAACAAGATTTTTCTCTCAGAAAGCCTGAGTCCTCTTAAGAAGCAGCTTTTCAAAGAAACCCTTGGTTTTAAGCGAGATTTCAAGTACAAGTTTATCTGGACAAACACAGGGCGAATCTACCTACGAAAGAACACCGACGGCGAAGCCATTCTAATTTCTGATTCCGTAGATCTCAAGAAACTAAGCCGCAGTGAAAGGCTATTTGCTGAATCACAAGACGAGTTCTTTGATACTAGTTCAGAGGAGGCCGGAGCAGTCGGAGGTAGTGTAACAGTACAGACGTAGTCTACTCTCGTCAAAGAGCCGTCATCTATTTGTTCTTGCCCGTTTGTAAACGGGCAATAAAGAGAGGTAAAGCTATTGAATGTGATTTCTGCCAGAAATGGTTTCATTTTAAATGCACTAGCCTTTCGACCAAAGAATTTAATCATATTTCCATTACAAATGAGCTTTGGCTGTGTACATACTGCCGCCGTGATATTTTTCCATTCAGTAGCTTAACTGACTCTCAACTTACTGATTTATCATTTAATTCTAACTCCGCCTGTCTGTGTTCAAAAAAGATATCTCTTCAAAAATTGAAAGAGCTGCCTTGCTTGGAAATTCTTTCTAAAATCAACGAGAACTCGCCTAACACTGATGACAATAGCTTACCATGTCAAGTAAATTTCAATTATTACACTACTCATGATTTTCACAGTGATGTTCAGTTAAAAGAAGTTATTTCCTCTAATACCTTCTCAGTTTTACATAGCAATATTAGAAGTTTATCACAAAATTTGATAATTTTCACACTTTGCTAGCTGAACTTGACCTTTCATTTAGTGTCATAGGCCTCTCTGAGACCAAAATCAATGAGTCGAGAAATATCGTAACGAACACTGCTCTGCCTGGTTATACTTTTGTACAAGAGCCAAGTTTTACCCAAGCAGGTGGCGTAGGATTTTATGTAAAAGAGGATTTAATTTTCAATGTTCGCTCGGACTTAGGTTCTTCAAACATTTTTCACGAATCTCTCTGGATCGAAATTGAAAACAAAGCAAGACAAAATATTGTCTGCGCGGTCGTCTATAGGCACCCAAAATCTGACATTAATCGCTTTACACAAACACTTTACGAGACAATTGATAAATTGCACTCAGAAAATAAGATCTGCATAATAATGGGCGACATGAATATTAATTTGTTAAATTGTGATACGAACAAAGACACAGAAGACTTTGTTAACACAATGGCATCCTATTCATTTCAACCACATATTCTTCAGCCAACGCGCATAACTAACCATTCTGCTACGCTCATTGACCACATATTCTTTAATTCCTGTGAACATCACACCGTCAGTGGCAATATCGTTTTTGAGCTAACAGATCATTTACCTAACTTCTTAGTTATTAACAAACTAGTAGACCTTCCCAGGAGATTTAAAATATACCGCCGTGACTTTTCTCAGTATGATGAATCGGCAATCTTACGTGATTTTCAAACAATTAATTGGGACGACGTTTTTTCACACTGCGAGGACGCAAATGCTTACTTTGACTCTTTCAATGACACTTTGAATAGCGTAGTTGACACTCATATCCCTCTCAAAAAACTTTTCAGGAAAGAAATTAAATTCATGTCAAAACTTGGATTACGAAAGCTATAAAACGGTCGATCTATATCAAGAATATATTGTATAAAAAGTACTTAAATACAGGCAACAACTATTTTTTCGAAAAATTCAAAACATACCGAAATAAGCTTAAACATTTAACCCTATCGAGTAAAAAAAAATATTATCATGAATATTTCTCATCTCATCTCAACGACATAAAAGCAACTTGGAAAGGCATAAAAGAAATACTTTCGCTTAAACCTTCTAGAGCGTCTATCCCTACTAAAATAATTGACAATAATTCTACTTTAACGGACCCCAAAAACATTGCAAATGCCTTTAATGATTATTTCACCAACATTGGAAGACATTTAGCGTCTGAAATTCCAAGTTCCCACACACTTTATTCCTATTATCTCACAAACCGTCAAACAAACAGTTTTTATATTTTTCCGGTTACGCAATCTGAGATAGAACTCGAGGTGACAAAACTAAACACAAACAAATCCACAGGACCCTACAGCATACAGTAAAAGTGCTCAAATGTATAAACCACCTAATTTCCAAACCCTTAGAAATATTAAATAATTTTTCGTTATCTACAGGGGTTGTCCCTGATAAATTTAAAATTGCCAAAGTTGTTCCAATTCATAAGAAAGGATCGATGTTTACATTGTCCAATTATCGACCAATATCACTGCTTTCCATTTTTAATCAAATTTTCGAGAAACTAGTTTGCAAACGTCTCACCCATTTTTTAGATACAAGAGGTATTTTGTTTGAAAACCAGTTTGGATTTCGCTCTAAACACTCTACGACACATGCTACGCTAAACATAGTTGATAAAATACAACAAGCAATCGAAAAAGGTCAATTCTCATGTGGGATTTTTGCGACCTAAGCAAGGCTTTTGATACTGTCAATCATCAAATTTTACTTAAGAAATTAGAACACTATGGCATCCGCGGTATCGCCCTCGACTGGTTCACCTCATACCTTTCAAACCGAAAACAATATACCCAAATCGGTAGTTGCTCCTCATCCTACAATAACATCGCTTTCGGTGTACCACAAGGGAGTGTCCTTGGACCTATCCTGTTCCTCCTTTACATTAATGATTTAGCAATTCTTCTTCGACTTTATCCTTCAATATTTTTGCAGATGACTCAAACCTTTTTTATTCCGATAAGAGCCTGACTAGTCTTGAGAACACGATCAATGTTGAACTAAATAACGTGTATCAGTGGTTTTGTGCAAATAAACTTTCCCTGAACACCGATAAAACAAACTTTGTCATATTCCACCCACACCAAAAAAAGCTATCCCATTCTATAAAAGTACACATTAATCAAGTGGAAATCAAAAGGGAAAAACATGTAAAATACTTAGGCATCCTCATTGACTCGAATCTTACTTGGAAGACTCACATACAAGAACTATCTAAAAAAATAAAACGCAACATTGGAGCTCTGGCTAAAATCCGTCACTATGTAAACACAACCATTCTTAAACAGCTTTATTATTCTCTCATTTATCCACATATCACTTACGGAATTCTAATCTGGGGTAACACCTACCATTCTACCCTAAAACCTTTAATAACTCTTCAAAAACGTGCCGTGCGAATCATGACATTTTCTAAATTTGATGCTCACTCTTCGCCAATTTTCAAATCTTTAGAATTACTAAAAATTGACGATTTAGCTTTTATCCACACTTCATTGTTTATGCATAATACTATTCAAAAAACCTTCCGAGAACTTTTGATACATTTTTCCAACCCTTATCAAGTAAACACAACTACAATACTCGTTTAGCCTCAAAATTAAATTATTACCTTCCAAAAGCTCGCACGAATTTTGGAAAATTTAATATAAGATTCCTAGGAGTTAAAATCTGGAATTCTATTGACAAAAATGACAAATTGCTCAATCGAAACCTCTTCAAAAATAAATTAACAGCCGACAGAATTGCAAATTACTAAATTTACTTTTCCAATATTAATTATGCACCATCTCTGCATCCTATTTCGCTTTATTTTCGTACTTTTATTTTATTTTATTTTGCTTTGTTTGTATACTTGTCGTGAAGTCTTCCCTGTGCTTTTTCCCTCTACAACACACAATCTATACTACCATCAGTGTTTCCTTTTCTCTCCGATACATACATTACAATTTTTCCAATTTAAGCGCACCCTAGCTCGATTAGTCTAGTGCTACTCTAGGTTGCCTGTACAAACTATTTTATGTCAGATTTTGCACCTATAAACTACCTGCCTGCCTCTTTAAACTATCTCTTTTATAACCAAATGTAACTGCAAAAAAGTACAAATAAAGATTGTTGTTGTTGTTGTTGTTTTTGTGTCGGTAGTGATTTTCTACCAAGTGATCTGGTGCGCTCCTCGATTGGAGCCTTACTACACATAGGCTGAGTATCATTTATTTGTATTTGATTGTTTGGTATGTTTTCCGTTGTGCGCGCGAAGCGCGCCGCAATTTGACAATGAAGCTACAAGACTATTAATCAAAAGTCCAAAGGCGTTTTGTCTGGCAGACGAAAGCCACTGAAGAGGACCTCAAGGAATTGTAGTAAAACAAGAAGGCCTTTTACGATCTTTTAAGTTTAATATAATTTTTATGCGCGCGAAGCGCTCAGTTTTTTTTCAACATATCAGTTGAAAGAGGGTGAATACACGAGAATAGTAATGCAAGTGATATTTCTTCAGGAAGGAGGTTCAAACTCGGTGTTCAACAATTGAGCCTTCATTTACTATCAAACTGCACAACCTTGTCTTAAATATATATAATACCTCAACAAAAATATGCATCCCCCCTTCATGTTATGAAAAAAAACTTGACATCCCCCCTTTTCCAGTTCCTAAATTTTGAGATCCCCCAAAAAATCCTCTGCCCCCCCCCTGTAGTATACATAATGAATGCAGCCTTATATACGGGTAAATACGGTAGCGCTCATTGACATGTTGGAGAGAGACTAGTGCTGACTAAGCACTACGCCTGGTATTTATTTTCTGGTCATGCTGTGGGATACGCCAATCTTGAGCCAATTGACCATTTTCACGATGTTGTGCAAACAATACCCTGGAGCTGTTCTGACTCGTTCTGGCGAAGACGGCTTTTGTTATTCAAAACAGACTTTAGCATTGTTCTCATCCCATTTTATGTTGCATGCTCAACATCGTGAAAACAGACAGGAATGAGAAAAAACCAAGAGCCTTAACATCCCTGATACTAGAAAGTATGAAACCTTTCTTTTAGCAACTGAAAACTGCAATGAATCTATCATGGGGTGGGGGATAACTGCTGTATCACATATAATTGGAGCTGTGTATCATAATAAGGGAGCACTAACAAATACTTGTTGGGGACTGATGAGAAATCGGGGGGTCCTTGAAAAAAAGCAGGAAAAATATATTAAATGTGTGTCAAATTCAGCCAGAGATGAGGCAACAAAGTCTCTCCCAAGCAATTCAATACTTCATTTCTATTCCATGTTCTATCTGAAATATGAGCATTATGAAGTGACTTAGATGAACAAAGCTAAAAATATGTTCCGTCTGCAATGCCTGTTGACTAGAACTCAAGAGTTGGGGGTAGCAATGGATAAATCCAAGTTTGCCGAGACACCAAGACACATGTTTCAGAACCTGAGCCTGAGACTTTTGACAAATGTCAAAATCCGAGTCTGAGCCACTTCGCTTCATCTCCCAGGAAAAATTCAGACTACTGCCATACATTTACTGTATTTCTTTCAGGAGAATTGCACAAAATTTTGCCATTTCAAGGTGGTCCTGGGGTTGGCGTCCCTGCATCTGACAGTATCGTGCTTTGGTTACAAGTCAGAATAATAAAATGAAAATCTGAGACTCTGAGACCGCGGTAGAACAAATCCCAGAAAAACAAGACCCCGAGACATGCAAAAAAAAAAAACACGCTGAGATTCCAAGGTACCCATCACTACCCCTAAGAGTTCCAATGTAGACAAGACCCCGAGACATGCAAAAAAAAACACGCTGAGATTCCAAGGTACCCATCACTACCCCTAAGAGTTCCAATGTATACAAGCAAGATATTGTTTCAAAAAGTGTCTCAAATTTTAAAGAGAGTGAAAGGGGAGTCCGTGAAGATTTTAAAAGTCCCCCCCCCCCCCCCCCCCCCAACAAGTATTTGTGAATGAGGTATCTTGGTATGATTGCCATGCCAAAACAAGTACACAGGGCAAAATCATGGGCAACTAATACGGTTATATGGATATGCAAATAAGTGGCTTCGTGAAGCCAACATCTTGGCGTTGTTGACACAAGCTCGCTTGACTAACTATGAAATTCTGACAGAAAGCAGGGAGAAACCTTACTGTAGTCACGCTTATACCATAAACTATACTGTAGTCCATAGGCCTAGCAAAAGGCACTGAATGTCAAAAGGACATGTGATTTATGAATTATATAGGCACGAGGGAAGCAGTATTTTAAAGGTTATACACTAGCACATCAAGCTAGTAACAGTAGTTAAAGCTTATGCTTTTTGTCACAGAAATAATCTGTTCAAGAAAACGAATTTTCACGATGATTCCTAGCGAGTATTTCACTGTTACCGGAGCTATAACTTACCAACTGGAGTAACAGGAAGTGTAGACGAACAAACTACAGCTGAGTTAGTTTGAGATATCGATGTAAACACTCCATTATTATTGCCATTGCTGGAAACCAGGGACGAACGATTCACTTCATCTTGGGCGCTTTCTTGGCCAACAATGACATCCAAGCCTTTTTCCAGATTTTTACTGCTCTTTGTATTGTTTATTGGAGTATTCTGAGATGTACTTGGAGCGCTAGAATTCACAATTGTAGCCATATTTTGTAGAAGTAGTGCGATGGCCGGACGCCATGCTTTTCACCTTGTTTCTTATGCCTGAAAAACACTAACCGGCGTTGGGAGAAAATGTATGTTGATCACAGCTGTTGTATCCCAACATCAATTATTAAAAATTATTATTTTAAAATAATTGCTGTTTAAGATTACCAAGAAGCATGAAGTAATACTATGATATCACATACCTCGTGGCGTTATATAACTTACATTCTATTTTTACGAATCCTGGAATTAAATTACTTTCTGTTGTCGAAGCACCAAAATATAGATTCTCTATTCTCGCCACTCAGAATTCAAAATTCATTTTGATTGGTCGGGCCGGGAAGAGACCAAAGGATCTGGGACGAGTCCTCTCCATTTGATTATGCCTACAAAAATGGGCGGGGTGTGTAAACAGGGGGATACATCCGTGGGGGGGGGGGGGGGGGGGGGGGGGCATTGCAGTGGGCCAATGCACTAACTGGGTCACGTGACCCAAACTACCTTATTGGTACTAATTTTCACGTCGCTTTAATTTCGCGATTTTCGAACTTAAAGCGACGCGAAAAAAATTCCCGCGAACTTTACATATCAAGAAAATTTCGCAAAAAGCTGTCGATTTGCCGACGTTGTAAAACTTCCTTATTAGGAAATTCCCCCTTACCTTTTGGAAGGTCTGAGGCAGCCCGCGCAGATTTTCCATAGAAACGACAGCACTTTCTTGATATGATGTCGCGAAATTTTTTAAGTATCTATATTTCGATCTTGTTTATCGAAAATGTCTTATACAATAGGCCATGTTCGAATTACGCTCCAATGCCTACAAACAATAACCTCAAGTCGAGGCTTTCTTCTGAAATTACTGTAAATGTATTAGAACTTGGAGAAAGCCTCGATTTGAAGCTTTGTCTTGTGAGCATTGGAGCGTAATTCGAACCTGGCCTATTGCAAAAACGTTAAGCAGAAGGTGGCTATGGTACACAAAGCGGTTTCTACCAAGAGCTCATAAGTTTCTACTTAGTTTAGTTTTGTTATGAGTTGATGATTTTCGAAATAAAATGATTTTTTTCATTTTCGCGGAAAATGAATTTCCTGAGAAAATAATTTTGCACCCAAATCGCGAAAATAAAGACCCGCGAAATATGCCGACCTTTTTTTCGCGAATTAAGTGCCCGCGAGAATTAGTACAAATACTGTACCTACCGGCGCGAGATGTTTTGTCGATCAATTCCAGAAATACAAAGAACCAATTGATATTTGTCAGAAACTTGAAGTTTCTGCATAAAATCTCTATAGGAGCAAATGGCAGCGAGTTGAATTTCAATATTTTACTCAGAATGTATTGGATTTGGGTCACGTGACCCAGTTAGTGCAAGTGGCCTATTAGTGCCTTGTAGATAACACATGTAGTCCCTCCTTGAAATGAATGGGCGCACCCGTTTAAGGGCGCTGACCCCACGTGACTTTTTTAGTAAATTTTCATCTATTCTTTCCCAATTTTCAAATTTTTTTCTATGTATACATCTAATTCTCAGTATTTTCATTCTAGCGCTCATCCAACTCAATCAGTTTCCCCCTTCCCCAGTGATTTTATGGCAACAAATAAACTGAGCAACTTCGGAGTAAGCCGTCTTAAGGGTGGGGTTACACGGTGCAATTGTTTTCTGCAACTTGTCTCGCAATGTAACATCCTCTGCAACGTTGCGAGACAGGTTGCTGCAACCGTAAAAGTCGATAAAGTAATGAAAAGCAAAGAAGGCGAAAAGGCACGCTTATCTAACAGAGCAAGTCCCACGAACACTTTTCGAACTAAGACCGCGCACGCCCGGCGCAGTGCAAACAAAGAAATAACCTCAATTATTCATTCAACATATTTTCCCGCTTCTGATTGGTCGAGTGCCCCCGGCGAATTCTTGATGTTTTGAAGTCCAGCGACTTATCCCATCGATGACGTCAAAGATTGGATAAGTTGAAAAATTTTTGCAGAGAATTATTCAGGTCTCGGGGGCGTTATCAACACCCCTCGATATGAATAATTCTCCACATCATACTCCTAGCGGAATTCATAAATTGCTAAGTATACCATGTGCCTCTAAAAACATGGGATACCCCTAGCAAAATTAGCCCTGCGAGCAGTGGTTTCCTCCTCTCTTACGTCGACGGCGAGCCTAAGAGAGGAGGAAATCACCTGGTTGCAGGTTACTGGAAAATGGGATTGGGAACGAGAACAACCAGATTTGAGTCAACGTTTTCCAGGCAAAGTTCCAACTTTATTATACTTTTTAAACTAATTTAATTTACTTTCTTCTTACAAAACTACAACAAGAGTCACATTTACAGAAACTACCAGGACTCAGCCGCAAATGTTTCTTGCTGCTCCAAATCAGGTAATCTCTTGGAACAAGAGAAAATGGAAACAACAGAGTAACACTTGGCAGACCAGACGATGCCTAGCTGCTGCCAAGAGTTTCATGGTCAAACTGGTACTCTCCAAGACCAGGGCCAACACGCTTCAGGTTGGTCACATGACCAGCAAGCTCCTTAATGGCCTCCACCTGTTCAGTGAGGTAGTTGCACTCAATCCAGTCCTGCATCTGTTGGGGCAACAAGATGAGTTTAGTACTGACATGGGTGAACGGTCGAAGTGGGACGGCCAGGAGGTACTGCCCCCCCCCCCCCCCGACAATGTTGATGATTTCATGCATTTGCGGCTGTCTCAAGGCCCAAACTTACACAATTTTGCTAGAAAAGTAAGATGGACAATAAATTGCATTTTGCTTCTGCTGCCCGTCACCAATAGAGTACTCTCACATGGTGATCAGTCATGCAAATAACACAAACTGCATATGCCCTTCGTGGAACAACTGTCAGGACACTGGAATTCTAGTGGATATCTTTGAAACGAATCTAGAAATTAAGAATACCCTAGGGAGATATGGGGACAGGCTACTCACTAGGGTTTGCAGCTGTGGTGGGTTTGGCTGCACCTGCAATCTCGCAATCCTCACCCACTACTGCTGAAAACCAGCATAGCAAATATCACACCCGAGTCACAAAATAAGATTTGCAAATATTACATTCCTGAGCTCCTGAAGAGCTTGTTTACCTCAGAGGCCATGATGGCCTTGATTGACCAACTCATAGCTCAATTCCAGATCCAACAGCAAGTTTTACAAATTATCATTGCTAGGATTATGGGAGTGGAATTCTAGGGTGAGCATCCTAAAGTCCTCTTTAACTTGTGCATAATAGTCATGTTTTCCTATTTCAGATCATGTGGCATTCATTCCAATACTCTTTCATTGGAATGCTTCCATTTAACAATTATTCCTCGAGCCAAATGGGCTCTGAGTCAATAGGCCATGAGGGCGAGAGGAATAATTGTTTTAGTCAAATCACACTAGTAGGTCAATTTGTATAACCAAAAACGTTTTCTGGTCTGGTCACTTGCCATTTTCTGGATTTCAAATCTGACATTTTTCGCTACTAGTAGGCTATAACTTATAGCCTACTATGAGCTCATCCAATCAGAACGCAGCATTGACAATAGCCCACTAGAGTGATTTGACTAAATTCATATATCCTTTGGTGCATAGCAGAATAAGAGAGAAAGAATACTCATTGGCATACCATGTGAACTGAAATGGGAAAACATTACACCCAAATGAGAGGTGTCTATTTATATGGAAACCCATGGTTCAATGCAGTCATGTAGAAGGCGCAACGTTTATATTTGTGTAAGTTGGACCATGCGAAAAGAATCATTTCCAGCTCTGGGTAGGTGTAGAAACCCACTCGCATACTATCACAAATCATGTAATCTGATTGGCCCCACTACTCACTATCTATCACGTAATAGATAGTGAGTAGTGAAAACGCTAGCGCAAAAGTTTCTAAAACAATGAAAATAAATATGTTTACGATAACTCGAAGGTAGTATGCTAGTGGGTTTCTACTAAAACAATTAGACTACTAGTTCTTGTTTTCTATGAGTCAAATACGCATCTATTTAACGAACATGTGCACTGTAATAGATACACAGATGACGTCACAGAATATCATGAACAAAAAAGTACTCAACAAGACGCAGTCGAGTTGCGTGACTGTTGTTCATGACATTCTGTGACGTCTTCTGTGTATCTATTACAGTACATACGCACAAAAAACGAGATCTATTTGTTTTATACAACAAACAGGGATTTTGTCAACCGTGTATCTGTGCTCTTATAACAAAATGGCTCTCAACCAATCAGAGTGCGTGATTTACTTGTGTTGTTGTATACCGTCAATTTCATCTAAGCGAATACACTTAAAAAGAAAAATGCCACTAATTAGGGGCGGTACCTCAAAGTTTTGATGTATAAAATTAGACAGTTTGGCACTTCAAACTTTGGAGTTTGGCGCATCAAACTTTGACATTTGCCAGGTTAAAAGCTTCAAGTGATTCAAACTTCGGTTTATAATTACGCCCAAAAGAATTTGTACGAATTATCACGTTTTCCCTGCTGAATCTGGTGCAAATTCTAATGGTTTGGTAAATTTACCGTAATGTTTACATGCCAAAACCACAAAGTTGGCATGGCAAATGTCAAAGTTCCACGTACAAAAACTTTGAGAACCACCACTAATTAGTGGCGGTTTTCTTTTCAAGTGTACTCGCTTAGATGAAATCGACGGTAATGACTCATAGAAAACTTGAACTCGTAGTCTTATTGTTAAAACTAGCGCAAAACTTTCTAAAACCAGGAAATACATTCTAGCAACAACTCGAAGGTAGTATGCTAGCAGGTTTCTACTCTCTGACAAAACTTAAATATGTGGAAAAAATCTCACAGTAAAAACAGTTTGTGGCAAGTATCACTATAAGGAACATTTACTGGTACTGACAAAATGTACCCTGGGATGCAAGGGATTGTGGTTGGCTGTGGGCCTTTAAACAAAAAGGGCAGAAGAAAATAAGAGACTGAATTATGCCAGAAAAGCACAAGGTTTTATTGTGTCTACTCCTTTGACTATGTTTATAGTTACATTTTATAGCTTTATTTCAAAAAGAGTGAAAGGAGAAATACAGCTGATTAGTCGCCAAGTGTCTCGTGGTCAAACTGGTATTCTCCCAGGCCAGGGCCAACACGCTTAAGGTTGGTGACGTATCCAGCAAGCTCCTTGATAGCTTCTACTTGCTCAGTGAGGAAGTTCCCTTCAATGAAGTCACACATCTAGCACAAGAGTTAGCATGGTTTTGCAGTTAGTTTAACAAATGGGTGAAGATAGATAAGTAAAGCTTTGAAGAGTTATTTGAATAGTTGACATATAATTTAGCGAACCTAGCAATTATATTTTGGTTGATCTGTAAAACCTGGTAATTACAAATCTGTGAGAAGAATGGATTCTATGGAGATAACAGTTACCTGAGCATCACCATGCTTCTCTGCAGTCTTGTGCAAGTCCTGCAATGCTTGGTTCACATGCTTCTCCAGATCCAATGCAGTTTGGATAGCCTCAAGGCCAGTTCCCCATTCATCCTTCTCTGGTTTCTGGTAGAAGAATGGAATTTTAAGACTCTTTATGCACAGAAAAAAACCAGGTTCCTATGAGGGTTTCTCTATGAGAACTGAATTGTTTCACACACTTATGAATATAGGCATTATTATGCACTAGTCAATATAAACCCCTGCACCCCCCGGCCGGGACATACGCAGGGGATTTGACGCGATTTGGCGAACGATGTGGCACGGCTACCTGGGTCATTTGTAGTCTTTTGACATCCTATGGAAATAGAGCCGGGGCATGTATATAATGGGGGCATTTGACTGAGCGGCTGCCATCTTGGAAAATATCAAACATCTCCAAGTTGGGAGGCTATTAGAATTATTTCAGTTGATCACATTTTGTTTTGACTCAAAGCCAAAATGACCCTGTGGAATAGAGCAGGGGGACGGCACAAAAAAATGTCCTTAGGGGCGGGGGTGTTTGACAACTTTTGAAGTAACTGTTTGTCAAATGCCCCACCACGCCCGGCTGGGGGGGGGGGGGGGGGGTGCGGGGGTTTATATTGACTAGTGCATTACCAGAACAATATATGATTTGCTAAATTGAGGTTTATTTTTTGTGTAGTGAGCTACAATGTCACATTCTCCAGTTTACGTGACCAACGATTGAAAATATTGGAAACGTTTTTGGGCATCCAGCCATTAAAAAGTACGGGCAAAAATTCGGACCAAAAATTCTTTGGTAACATCAAGTGTTATTCAAGAAACTATTTTCAAATTTTTTTTTTTTCATTGCCATGTCGACTGTAGATCTCAATTAGAGTTGCTTCGTAATGACCGACTTATCTTATGCAAGAACCCTAATTACGTAAGACGGTATGAATTGAAACAGCGAATTAAAGCAACAAGCCTTCGCCGAAAAAGCAACTTATACGCCATGTCTATTGGTAACATGTTAAAAATCCGCAGTTTGAATAAAAAATAGCATGATATAGACTCTACTTTTCGACGATCTAAAACCATAAAATGTTCAATTCCACGTCGTAACATTCGGACAAGAATCAAAATGGCCGCATCAACCAAGCAAACAAAAGCAATATGCAAACCTTGATGTCTTGCAGAACAACACGGCCTCCGCGCTGGTTCTGGAACTTCAGAAGCTAGAGAGTAGGAGAAAGAGGCATTAGATGAAGAGCTAATACACGATCAAGCAAAACTCTGAAAAGAAAGATTTAGCGAAGGTTCGCTACGTCAGTAGCTACCAAACGGAAAGGAACATCACTCTTACCTTCTCGGCGTGTTCACGCTCCTCGTGCGATGCTTTCAAGAAGTACTTGTGAAATCCAGGCAGAGCCACATCATCACGATCAAAATGGAAGGCCTGTTGGAAGAAACAACGGATTTTAGACTTTCCTGCCACGCGAGAAAGAAGAGAGACTCGATCGACAACTTACCAGGGAAAGATACGCATAACTCGCGTACAACTCGAGGTTGATCTGCTTGTTGATGCCAGCTTCGCATTCTTCGTGGTAGTTCTGACGGCACAGAGACATCTTGGTTTGTTGTGAATTCACAAGAGACGGGAAAGAGTTCGTTTAAGTAAACTTGGCAGCCTGTCTCGGTTCAATCACTGTTGAAGCACAAAACGGGGACTGAAGAAAATGGCGACCGAACCACGAATTATTACCCGCAAGGTCACGTGATTGACATATGAACCGTGATGGCATCTAATTTGAGCAATCTGATTGGTTTAAAGGGATATGTTGTATGTCATGTGATATTTACTGGGCCGTGATGAGGCCATGATCTCATATCTCCAGGACGCGGCGAAAAAGCTGTGTCACTGTCTCCAGCTGTTAGTAACCGAACAAGGGCGTTTTGCTCAACTCAAACTGTGTCAACTACTCAGAAAGGGCCAGAAAGGGAAACCCTCCCCCCTCGGGGATTTTTGCAGACATATACCGTTTGAAAGCCCTTCCCATGGGGACTCCGGACAATCGATGTCTGCACTTGATCGGTTGGTGGGCGTGGCCGTACTGCGGCTTTCTTCATTTGGTCCAAGAACCACAGGGTACCATATACTTGACTTGTGTTGCGTGACATAAACAACTTCAGCAATATCTCCGGAACTACGTGGCAGGAGGTGCCGAGATGTGGTGTGATGACTTCTTCAGTAGAGTTATAATCAACATTGAAAGTACAACTCCGTAGAGGTTTTACTTTAGAAGTTAGGCATTTTGATGACGTCATGTGAAAACCACCAACACCTTTACGTCATCACAAAATATTTCTTACTTCTTTTGATTTTTTTAATCCCCAAGCTTTTAAGAATCAATTACCATACATTTTATTATCCATTCTGTTAGATAACGCCACAATTTCTCAATATTGCTAAGAGCCAGATAGGATCTCTGCGCGTCGACACATGTTACGAAAAACGTTTTTTTTTTTTTTTTTTTTTTTTTTGGGGGGGGGGGGGGGGGCTAGACTTTAGAATACACTGCAACCCCGTAGAAGATAGCTACTGCTGTGGTCCCGCGGTGCGGCGATCAAACTACTGAGCTTCTGAATAAGCGGTGAACCTATTAACATGTAAAATAACAATAAATTATCTCAAGTCTGTCACGCTGCGCTCCCGTGGTCCCACGGTGCGGCGGTCAACCTATTAGCATGTAAATATAACAATAAATTATCTCAACTGCCACGGTGCGCTCCCGTGGTCCCGCAGTCCCTCGGTGAAATCATGAATATTCAAGTTATTACGGTCCCATATTTCAAATCTGCCACGGTGCGCATTTCAATCGCACTCTTTGGACTGGGCCATGGAACAAATGTGTGGAAATTCAACATAGTTTGAAGTTTTTCGTGAAACGATTGGGAAAGCTCTACCTTTCTGACTATACCCGTATAGGATGGACTATGGGTTACTCACTGCCTGCGTTGTCCGTAGCACTTCATTTGAAAACTGTGCGAAAAACTCGTTAAGGTTTTAGGCCTTATCACGGTTTCCGCCGCCATTTTGTTGGGTAGGCAAGAAGTGATATAATTGCGAAAATATCAAACATATCGACAAAATATTAATCATACCATTGAGATAGTGACTGAAAAAGTTTGCATGCAAAGTTTGGAGATTATATCCATACCTGACAACCCCTCAGAAGTCAAAACCTGGAGACTAGCCATGAAAAACCTGGAGATTGGGGTCAAAACCTGGAGATCAACCAAACGGTTGTACAAACCAATAAAACAATTTCTGAATATTAAAAAAAGTCAAATAACCAAAAAAAGGACTTACAATTTATTTGTGTTCCTGGTTATATTGTTCTGTTGCCTTCTTTGCTCTTATAATTCAAATCGGTTTACCTGTTTACCAGTTCTTAAGCTAGTTTCAATTTGGATTGCACAAGTCATGGAGAAATCATTTAGCCTCTCATGAATGAACATTTTCTAAAACCGTGAGATTTTCAAGACAAACCGTGAGACCATGATCGAGATCATGTCTCAAACCGTGAGTCTCGAGAGTCGTCAGGTCTGTATAACTAATGTTTTGAATTGAGCAATTGCGCCTTTTAATTATTCATACAAATGCCTGTAAAATCTGTGTGCATGTCGGTGCGTAAAAAGCCTGTCAATACAGGGAGATGCGGGAAACTACAATCTACAATCGCTCGCTTAGAAAGCGTAGGAAGGTGAAATTTCGTCAAGATTTCCGACAAGATTTTTGTTGACATGTTCCGTTAAATAGCCAATTTGGAGAACTGGTAATTTGGCCGCCATGTTCTCAGGTGCTGACTTGGGGCTTATACGCGGGCAGAAAAGAATTTTGCCAATATCTCGAATAAGAAAATAGCTACAGCAATGAAACTTTGCATCAATGTTGATTCTAGTACTAGCACAATTTTGACAGTTGACATTTCCATGACAACCAAATTAAAGTGGCGTGCACTATATTTTTCCTTTTTGGGGACAAAACTTAAAATGGGGAACAGAAAACCTCATCCTTTTCTGAAAATGCGATGGAATTTTCCTTTACTGCATTGATTCCTTCAATGTAGCGTCTTTTAAGGCAGACCACCTTGATTATTACTACTCTTCCCAGTAGACCGTTACACCCCTCGGTTTTTCTGCCCGCCGGCGGCTGTCTGAAATTGATCGCGTGATCACTTTTTGTACCACGTGATGAGTTGCTTATGCACCACGTGATCAATGTCTGTGGGCGTAAACTTTGAGAGTTCATTGTTTTTCTGCATTCCAACGAAGTCTACGCCCAAAACGGTTGATCACGTGGTACATACGCAACCCATCACGTGGTACAAAAAAGTTGATCACGCGATCAATTTTAGACAGCCGCCGGCGGGCAGAAAAATCGAGAGGTGTAACGGTCTACTGGGAAGAGTACAGACAGACAGACAGAAACCTTTATTTAATTATAAGGCTCAGGGTAGCCCTTTCAGATTGAATAAAACAACCTGTTATCAATAGGAGCCCTGAGCACTAATATACATCTACAATTACACGGTGGCGCGAAGATATGAATTTTATTTTCGAGTGGCAAAAGCAATATTTTACGAACGAGCGCAGCGAGTGAGTAAAATATTGCTTTTGACACGAGAAAATAAAATTCATATCTTCAAGCCACCGTGTAATTTTATTTTTATTATATAGACAAAAACTGAAAACTTCGGGCTATGACGTCACGATATCCTTCACACGTGAGGATATCAAAAATATGTAAAAAAGTTCCCGGATGCACTTCGAATGAATAATACGCGCGACATATTTCCCAGTAAAACACTCGTGTCTATATAATAAAAATAGGTAATAATAATTATGAATTTATAAAACTATATATGATTAAAAATCTATATATGATTAAAAATCTATATATATATATATATAAAGTTATTTAGACAATTTATTAAAAACGGTGCAGCCATAAAAATAGAAAGACCTTTTTGCAGCTTCAGTCCTAACAGCCGGGAAATGCAGCAAATTGCAGCGTTGCCTTGTAGTGCGCGCGTATATGGCATTGTTGAACTGAAAATAACTCTTAAAATACTGTGGGCAACGCCCCTTAATGCATTTTTTGACAAGATTAAAAACATGATTCTGGCGCCTTTCCACTAGAGTTGGCCATTTAAGTGCTTCCATAGCAGGGAAACTGCGGCTGGTTCGCGCAACAATTCTACCTGCGCGCTTCTGTATGTTTTCGAGATTTTGACTATTCACCTCACCGCAGCAGCCCCACACACTATCACAGTAATCTAAAATTAGTCGTATGAGAGTCGTATAGATAACATTCGCACTGTGAGTAGTCAAATTGCCACGAAGACGACCTAACATGCCTACACGCTTGCCTACTTTTGATAATACATTCCTTACATGACTGTTCCAGCTAAGACGCTCGTCAAAAACTACGCCGAGATATGTAAACTCGTGAACCCTCTTAATACACTTGCCATTGATAGAAATATTAAAAGAGTCAGCATTTGTAATTTTTTGGGCAGTCCCGAAAAGCATTGATTCAGTCTTTGTAGAATTCAGGAAGAGGCTATTCTCGGAAAGCCAGCGTTCTATCTCATGCAATTCAGCATTAAGTTGTTTTCAATAGATGAGGCTCGGGGTCCCGAGCAATACAGAACTGTATCATCAGCGTACATGAGGATGTTACACTTAGACGTCACATTCGGTAAATCATTCACGTGTAGTATGAACAACAAAGGCCCAAGAATGGACCGCTGAGGTACCCCGGCAGAGATAACTTCAGGGTTAGAAGATACGCCTTGAAACTCGACGACTTGGGTTCGGTTTGACAGATAACCGGTGAACCATTTCAATTCAGGCCCAGTAATTCCCAGATCAGACAACTTCCCCAGCAGCACACCATGATCCACGCTGTCAAAAGCCTTCCGCAGATCGATGAACACAGCGCCAGTTAGTTGGCCTTGATCTATGTTCCGGCGTATTATCGGCAAAACTAAGAGCGGCGAATTCTGTCGAGTGGCATTTACGAAAGCAGAGTAGTATACATTGTATTCACTATCTCGATTCTGATTGGCTAAAAGCGCGCGCTTTACTTTCATACTAGTCCAATACTCTGACAAATTTATGCATGGTATTGTTCTCCCCCATTGTATTGCCTCGTTCTCTAATACACTCCATTGCACTCCATTGTTTTAGACAATGCCTTGCATAAATTTGTCAGTGTATTGGACAACCCTCTTGAGAATCACGCACTTTGAGGGTCCCCAAGAATCAGCATGCTGATTCTTGAAGAATCAGCTAGCTGATTCTTGATCCTACGCGCGCAATGCATAATGGGACTAGAGCACTTGTGTTTTCCCTTTCTAACAAGGCGCTTGTGTAAAAAAAATTGCTTGACAGAAAAAAAAGTCTTTTTACTGAATCAATGTATAATAAAACAATTATTGAATTCGTTTTTTGTGATTTCCAGAATAAACAATGTCTTTAGTCACGTGACAACTGAAAACCAAGAACATATATTCTTGGTTTTCAGTTGTCACGTGACTAAATATATCTCTCCAAATATACTTGGAAATGCGGTATACTCAATAGAACTGTCAAAAAAGACACAAAATTATGTTTCCTGGGTAAATTTGAGTCCGAACGAGTGTGTTCATTGATTGTTTGGGCACACAAAATGGCGGCGGAAACCGTGATGCCGAAACAATGAAACAATAGAGTCCTCAGCGGTAAATAAGCAAGGAAGGCTCTTATGTTAGACAATTGTGAAGCTGTGGCTAGTTGTGAGATGGAACATTGTGAAATTTTCGTTAAATCCTTCATTACACGGTAATTCCATAGACCGTTTTTGACCAAACCTCATATATTTGACGAATTGTGACGTCAGCACCGTACTTAATGACGTCATCATCGATTATGCAATAGCTGGACCAGTTGTAATGCACAACCTCAGTTATTTTTTAATGGTAATGAAAGACGTTATCAAGAGAGGTTGAAAGCCAAAAATCGTTTGTTTATAGCATAAAAGATTGCAAAGTTATAGCAATTCAAATAACTGCTACCACCCCTCGCCAAGACTTGGAATATTTGCAAGAAACATATAGGAAACAAACTCCTTGGTTAAAAATTTGGTGATCTGACCCCGGGGGGGGGGGGGACTACCATATTTTTGACCGGGGATGATCGTCGTATCTTTTAGGGGTTAAAAACAAACACGGAAATGTCTTCATGGGTATTTTTCCCCTGTTACCTGTGTCCTTCGCGCCTACTTGGCACATAAGACCTCATAAGACACATAAGACCCCCCCCCCGGGGATCTGACCCACCGTGGTACGCATTAGAGCACAACTTGTATGTCTTCATCTTCATCAACGCGTGAAGTTGGGAGAGGCACGAGAACGTTGGGAGAGATTTAGAAATTTTTCGAGTGTCCCTCCCACCATCTCAGCTTAGCTATAATATAAAGAATGACTTTCAACGCTTCAAATAACACAGAATACACATGCATCAGTAACATGCCCATCAGTAACTATCCCCCGAAGGGGAGGTGACGCGAAGGTGACGCGAGGTGACGCGTCGAGGTATCTCGCGAAGCGTCGAGGTATATATCCACCGCGAGGCACCGACCCTGAGTGGGATAGTTGTGTTAGTATATACCAATCAGTAGAATAAATAAAAGTTTTCTCCAAACAGTAAATAGTATGAAATCTACAAACTAATTACGAATTCGATCCTGCGGGACTGCGCGCGGGAGGAGGCAAAACTCGCACGATCAAACCATAGTTAGTAGAGGGAGAAACTAACTATGATCAAACTTTTTACATCAATTTTGGAATGCTCCTGTGGTCCCCTCCATCTAGTCATCAGCCACTAGCTATAAACAATATCAATAAACATGATCTTACCATTTCATCAAAGAAATATATTTACATACATTTTGAGGACGCGCGCATGCACAGCGATATCACAACAATTTTTTCTGAATGTGTACTATATACATTGGTTTCATGTAAATAGTCCTCGCTATAAACTACAGCAACATCTGAAAGACATTTCTCGAACAAGTCTTCATCTCTGTTTACATATCTCCATAAAAACTCAGCTAAATAGGATGAAAACAGTTCCTTCCGTACACCAAATCTGGGTAATTTGACTTTAGCCTGTCGCCAAATGACCTTCATTATGTGATCACCGAGCTCATTTACAAATTCTTTACTGCTCTTCATCATCGTCATCTCACAAATTTCCCGACAAAGACTGTCCCAATCCACGGCGTGCTGGACGATATTCCAATGGGAAAGAACAAGTCCAAGTCGTAATAAAAGCTTTCTCGATCGGTTAAATTAACAGAAATCTTTAGACGTGCATGTGTGAGTTTATCAAGCCACAACACTGACAACACCACATGCATACCTGCCACTTTTGAGTAAAATCTCCCGGTCTCCCGGTTTTCACCGTAAATCTCACGGGAAATTAACTCGCTCAGTCAAATCTACTCGCTCAGTCAATTTCTGCATTAAAACCTAGAGATTTTAAGCGAGCAACGTTTTTTTTTTTTTTGGGGGGGGGGGGGGGGGGGTGTGAGACGAGGTTATGAAAACACTTTCCCCTATCTCCCGGTTTTCACTTGTCCAAGGTTGGCAGGTATGCCACATGGTCCGATCTAACCATGGCACAGGAATCGGACCTGTCTATTGGACGTCTATTTGTCTATTGGACGCACTAGAAGAGCACTCACTAACCTTAATCTCAGACCTATGCGTTTCCGCACTTTTTTTTCTTAGAGACTCCTTTTTTAATAGAATCGTACCAATATGGAATAATCTCCCTCTTTCAATTAGGCAGTCTTCTAGTTACGCCATGTTCAAGGAACGTGTGAAGTTGTACTTTTTTGAAAAACTGAACAGTGACTTTCATCCCCAGCGGGTGCGTACATGGAAATCGATCTGCCCCTATTGTAGATCGATCAATAACACAAACTGCTGCGCGTGAGTGGCGCTGGAACTGATTTTTCTCTTCTCTTTATTATCATTCATAACCTTTGTAGTATGTATTGTTTGGATCGTGTTTGTATAATGGGACTTACTTTTGTTGGGACTTCGTGTCCGTTAGTTTGCCCCTCATCTGTCAATGTCAATTTTAGTATCTTATATGTTTTATTGTAACTTTTTTATATGTGTACAGATGAAATCCTCTAAATAAATAAAAATAAAAATAAATAAAGACCAGTAGACAGAAGTTCATTTGCATAAAGGCGCAGTATCGACATACTATCAAATACTCGATATTTTTCAGTTATCTCACTAGATATATAGTAGAGGAATATATCATAAGATTGAATTTTATCCCATACTTTCTCTCAATATTTAGAAACAGATTGTTTTTGGCCATTTTAGTCTATTATCCGACAATAGCTCGTTTTTACGCTACACATACCCCCGATTCGACCGGAGTTTGGGGCTCCTGTGGTGTGGCCGTCATGGTTTTGGTCAGCAGTTTTGTGTCAAAATAAAAAAATGGCGCCACGGCGGGCCTAAACGCGCGCCAAAGCGGGAAGTTGAATCGTGGCAGCTTTGGGGCTCGGACGTGAGGCCTTTTTGGTAGCCTGGTGACTAATTTGCGGATTCATCCGACAATCCACTTCGGCAGCTCGTTTCTCACTCGTTGTTTACCGAAGAAAAGATCGGAAGACGGGAAGCCATGGCCGAAGGAAGCAGCTTTGTTCTGATACCAAACATGACGGGCTTCGGAAAACAGAAGGCAGATTTCTGCTCCACTGGAAAGTGGCAAAATTCGAAAAACACAGAACATAGTCGTCAGCAGCTATTTTGACCCTTGTTTTACTTTTTCCATGGAGTTATTAATCCTTTTGCATTAATGTTCAGTGCGTTCTTGAGTCTTCAAACCAAAACGCTATGTTTTTAGTTTTTTGAATTTCCGTTTGATTTCGCGCGAGACCATTTCTAGTTCTTTAGAAATCTGTGTTTTGGACGAAAATATCGCTCAGAATCAGTTGGTCAGGTTCATTTGAAATGGGAAAATCTTACGGAGCTTAGAAGAATTTTGAAGGGCATGGCAGCGAGTGGAATACTTCCAGTTCAGCAAGATAATGCTGGTAGATGTGAAGCAATTAGGGCTTACTTCAGAAGGAAGAGTCTTGGCTAGAAGAGGTAAGAACTGAACAACAGAAATATCAGAACATTTCTCCTGATTCTTCTGTCATTTTCGCGGGCTTTTCACTGCAGAGCCATGTGTTTTTATTTTCGTGTGTCGGTTGTAAGCTTACATCTTTCTGTGGATAAACTGCACTTCGCTATAACAGATTAGTTGAAGATATTCGAGTTAATAATCCTCCTGGTAGTATGCAGTACTTAAATTAATTTCCTTTTCTCCATTTACCACCTTTAAGCGATTGTAAAAATTGCTAGAAAAGTTAGCTCTCTTAATTCACATCCGAGCGGCTCAAACCGCGCGTTTCGTTTCGTCTGTGAACTTAAACTAGCACTACAACTCCAAAATTGCATCTCCAAAATTGCTCAAACAATATTACAGCTCAAAGAAGTTGAAATCATAGTCCACTGCAGTTTGATAGATCTTTTTTCCCTCACAGAATTCAGAATGTATAGTAGTAGGTGTTTTTAAGCTAAACTCAAGTTAGAAGTCTGAACAGCATCCAGAAAAGCATTTTGCCAGAAATGAAAATCAGTGTAAATCCAATTTCCCAATCATTCAGAAAGTAAACTAATAAACTTATGGTCTACACTTCCACATGAAGTTATGCTTTTGTTTATCTCAAAAGTAACTAAAAGGAGAAGCTTCCATTTAACTGAAAGGAATGATTTTCAGCACAAAAGAGGCCAATGTCTTACTTATGAGCTTACTGTGCAATTTTTTCCCCTGCATATTTTTTTCTATGCTTATAAAATGCAGTGACACTTGTGTCTATCAAAATGTTTCTTTACTTACAGAATCCTGCACTGTATATTTGAATTGAAAAAAAAAAAAAAACAATAAGTGACACAATGATGCTTTTGTTTATCCCACTTCCATTTCATTAACTGAAAGGGATGATCTTCAGTACAAAGGAGTCCAAAGTCTTCTACTGTGTAATTTTCCCCCTGTATATTTTTTCTGTGCTTCAATTCAGTGACACTAGTGTCTATCAAAATGTTACTGAATCCTGCACTGTATATTTGAATTGTAAAAAAAAATAAGTGACACAAAAGTATAAAAGATTAAGAATTATCAGGCATTCAAATGGGACTGGATAAGAAAATAAGGCATGTCAGTCACTTTCAAATAAATTAAGTATTAAGCATTGGATAGAAAATACAACATAAATCACACAAAAACTATATTACAGTTATGACTAATATATTTCATGTGTCAGGTTGATAAATATAATTTTCATAGCATTCAGACAATTCTGTCAAACAAAATGTTACTGAATTAAAAATGTTTTGTCCTATGTTTTGCCCCCTGTTTCAGGCTGGCCATAATAGTTGACTGAAATAGCAGACCTACTCACTTGAGAGCAGTAAATGACACAAGATATTTTTTCTTTTCAAGTATGATTTAGCTAATATGGATTCTTCACAAGCTTTCTACTACTGAAGGTCTGCTGTCTCAGTTTTGGAAACTGCACTGCAGATAACAAGGAATTAAGTGACTGATGTAAAAATCTTGATGTTACCTTACAAGATCTAGTAACCACCACCTTTTTAAATGGTAACATGCTTCTACTGAGTTAATTCAAAATTGAATGGCAAAACTGCAATTTGTAAACTTCTCCTGGAACTAGTTTTACAGATAGAGGACCATTGTATTAATGCTTTGGGAATTCCATGAAAGAGCAAGTGCCAGTTAAATAAATTAGTACCCTGATAACAGTGATAAGTGCAAATGACAATCAACTGAAATGACAATCAACTGTCCCATAAGTGGGTTGAAAAGTTTTTATTAAAGCCTGAAGCAATCCATTTTACCAATGTTGACATTCTTTGCTTTTCATCATTTCTATATAATATTCTCATACAAGTATATCACAATTTCTAAGAAGTGCAAAAATCTGGTAGTCATCAGAGTTTGATCAGCTACTTTGGAAACATTTTACTGCTGGCTCATTTCCATCTGCTAACAGTCAAGGCAAAAATGAGGTATTTGTTGTCAATAGATGTATTTGTTTAAAACAGAGAATAAAATAAAATTATTTCATTTTTCTAGCTTATTTTATTAGGAGTCAATATAAGCAAACAGAATTGTTTTTTCTTGTTGACACAGCGCTATGACGCTGCAATCCCCGTGGGGACGCTTAATTAGATATAAACCAATTCCTTTCTATTGTATCTCACTTGACATCGCACTTTCCCTGTTACAGCGTCGTTATGCCTTTCGGAGAATCAAACTCCAGTGAATTAGAAGATTCTGATTCTCCTATTACTAGGAACGATTTGAACGAGTTTAGAACTCTTCTTTTTGACAAACTCAGGAGCCATAAGGCTGAACTTGAAAATAATTTCCTGAAGACTAAAGAAACTGCCGACGAGGCCCTTTCAGAGTCCAAAAGAGCTAACCAGGATCTCGCCGTTAAGTTTAAAAGTCAGGGCAACGAGCGTAACTTCAAGTTCAATTTGGAAGTTTCTACTGTACTAAACAAAGCTGTGAATGCTCTCGACGACAACAAGATACCCGGCGCTAAGGAACTCATTGAACAAGCTTTGGGCCTTCTTAAGGAAAAGAACAGGAAAATTCGCATTGCCGATTCTTCTGAAGCTGGCTGGCTTACAGTCCGTCACTACGAAGAAAATCCAGCAGCCCTCGACGCTGAAGACGAAAAGAAAATTCGTGCAGCAGAGAGAGAAGCATTAAGAGCCAAGTCGAGGTCCATCTCGAAGAGAAATGCTGAACGCTCTCAAGCAAGATTTAGAGATGCTCTTCCCTTCAACCGGCGCGGTTTCGGGCCCTCAGACTCAACCGGCGGCCAGTACTTCCACCCTTACCAGCCTAACTCCAGCCGTCGCCAAAGCACCTGTCGCTACTGTTCTGCCCGGGTCACTGGTGGCGGGACTGCCCAAGCCGTCTTGCTAGAGCCTCCTTTGCGCCAATTGGAGGTCAATACACCTCAACATGTACCAACACCGCCTCGCAATCAGCCTCTGGGTCCAGCAACCGCAACTTCTAATCCTGGAGTAACCCAAGAAATTGAATCCCTGATGGAAGATAAGTGTGCTATAAATTTTAGTAATATAACTAGTAGTTTCTACCAAAGAAATTTACATGAATATGAAGCTGGTACATCTGTCCCTATTGTTAAAGGGCGACTTAGAGCACATATTGATTTTTGGCTGGAAATAGGAGCACCACAGTGGGTTCTTGACACTATCACTCGCGGTTTTGTTATCCCATTTACTTCAACACCCAGTAGTGTATTGCTTGGCAATAATAAGTCAGCTTTTACTCATTCCGATTTCGTCTCTCGGGCTATTTCCGATCTCCTCTCACTCGGTCTTGTTGTAGAGGTACACTCCCCCCAACTGTGGTGAACCCATTGTCAGTGTCCGTTAACTCTGATGGTAAACCAAGACTCATTTTAGATCTCAGACATCTAAACAAATCTATTGCTAAGGTTAAATTTTCAATGGAGGACTGGCGTACTTTTCTCAATTATGTTTCACTTAACGGATATCTTATTAAGTTTGATATGAAGTCTGGTTATCATCACATTGATATTTGCTCGCATCACATTCAGTATTTAGGCTTTAGATGGCGCCTCAATTCTGATAAATTTCGATACTTTTGCTTCTCTGTTTTGCCTTTTGGCCTTTCTGTAGCTCCATTTCTGTTTACAAAATTTTTTCGCCCACTTGTTCGTCATTGGAGAAACTTAGGTTATAGAGTTGTTCTTTATCTAGACGACGGCATTGTTTGTGAACGAGAACTTGATTCTGCTATTGCTGTTTCCTCCAAGGTCCGCTCCGATCTTGCGCGTGCTGGTATTGTAGCCAATAAAGAAAAATCTGTTTGGGTTCCTACACATTCCCTGCAATGGTTAGGAATCAACTGGGATCTTTCCTCCGGTTCGTTTTCCATCCCGCGTGATAGAATTGACCGAACCCTGTCATCCCTCTTGAAACTCAAATCTAAATTGCCTTTGGTTACATTTCGTGAAATCGCAGCTTCAGTTGGTCGGATTATTTCTCTTGGACCTGTTGTAGGCAACGTTTGTCTAATTATGTCTCGTTTTCTCCAAGCTGCTATTTCATTTTGTGACCATCAATGGGATTCTTTGGTTGATCTGAGCCATTTTCAGTATTTTGAGCAGTGTATGGATGAAGTTAATTTTTGGCTGGATAACTGTAGTTCTCTTAATTCTAGAGTGTTGTTTCCTTATTGCAAACCGACTATTGTTATTCACTCTGACGCTAGTGCCCAAGCCTGCGGCGGATCAGTATATGTACTCGACTCTCATGAGTTTGATCTATTTTACACAGCATTTAATAGTATGGAATCGGTACAGGACAGTAATGCTAGAGAATTGTTATCCATTCTTTATGCGCTGAAATCTTTCAGAACACATGTTACAGGTAAATTAGTGAAGATGTATACCGATAATATGAATGCAGCTATTATTGCTCGCAAAGGCAGTATGTGTCTTCGTTTGCATAAGTTGGCTTTACAAATTTTCCGTTTTTGTGCTTTAAATAATGTTAGCATTGAAATTGAGTGGATCCCTCGCTCTCTCAATCAGTTTGCTGATTTTCTCAGTCGTATCAATGATTTCGATGATTGGGAAGTTTCTACACCGTTTTTTCATCACATTAATTCTATTTTTGGTCCTTTTGAAGTAGATTGTTTTGCCTCGTCGCACACGGCTAAATGCAGCAGATTTTATTCTAAGTTTTGGTGCCCGGGCACTGAAGGTGTTGATGCATTCAGCCGTGACTGGTCGCACGCCAACAATTGGCTCGTGCCCCCTGTTTACTTGGTACCTCGCGTCATTTACCATTTGGAAGATTGCCACGCCAAGGGTACCCTCGTTGTTCCCAAGTGGCCTTCCTCCCCTTTCTGGCCAGTCATGTTTCCTTTGGGTAAGCCTAGATATTGTGTTGCGCGTATAATTGAATTCTCGGATCCAGCTTATATTTTTGCTCCCGCGCGGCCGGGCCTTGATACTATATTCAGTCAATATAATTTCCATGCCCCAGTCCTAGTCATTCATTTGGATGCATCTCTTTAGCTTCTACCATGGCTTCTAGAAATAAAATCAATTTCGACTCGTAGTATACCCGCTCGTATGGCGTTGAGATTGTTACCGCCCGCATGGTGTTGAGATTGTTACCGCCCGCATGGCGTTTGAGATTCTTGCCGCCTGTATGGCGATGGGATAATTATTATTGATGCCGCCTGTATGGTGAATCTGTATTACTATTACCACACCCGTATGGTGTGTAGAATCAGAAACGTTTTAGTTTAAATCAAATTACTACATTACTAGTGTTGTAGCTTATTTTTAACTTGGTTAACAATTGCCCATAACCGAATTTAGAGGTTATACGAATAAATAATTTCATGTTACATTCTTGTGTTTGTTTCTAATTTTTTCCTTTTCCATTTCTCTACAAGGAGACTCCATGGCATTCGTAGCCCACTGCTAAGGAATCTTGCTGCCGAGTTGCCTGGCCTGCTATCTGTTTCAAGAGCTCCATCCACTGTCAAAACATATTTAGCTCGCTTCAAGAAATGGAAGTCTTGGGCCAAAAATTTCCCTGAAGTCATCTGTTTTCCCGCGCAGGATGTCCATGTAGCTTTATATTTACTTAACCTTGTACAGTCTGGTTCCTCGTTTAATGTTATACAATCCACGTTTTATGCTATTTCGTTCTTTCACAACGCTTGTAGTGGATTTAATCCTTGCGAAAGTGAATTCCTTAAGCTTGTCCTTAGTTCCATTAGGAGGTTGTCCCTAGCTGCCCCTAATAACAAGAAATTACCTATTTTGCCTCAACATTTGCACGCCTTAGTAACCAAATTTGCTGGCGTTGATGCGTCTCTGTCTGACATTCGGGCGGGATGTTTGTTTCTGTCTGTTATCGTTTGCGGGTTTCCTGCGTTATGATGAGACAGCTGGACTTAAGTGGTCCAACATTCACTTTGCAAATACGCATTTTTCTATTTTCATTCCAAAATGTAAAAATGACCCTCTGGGGTATGGTACTACTAAAGTTATTGCTAGGACCAACCAACCTACTTGTCCTTATAAAATGCTTCTCCGCTATGCAGGTATGTCAAAACAAGACACCAGTTCTAATGAGTATATCTTCGGAAATTTGGTCTCGCATAAAGACGGGTCTTATACTATTCGGCCGGGTTCCCGTTTTTCCTACTCCCGCGCTCGTTCAGTCATTCTTTCTAAGTTTAACAGCATTGGTCTTGAAACCAAGCATTATGGTTTGCATTCATTAAGAATAAGGGGTGCTTCTGCTGCTGCTAACAATAATCTCCCAGACAGGATAATTAAGAAACACGGGGGTTGGAAAAGCGAGTTTAGCAAAGATTTATACTGCAGGGAAGATCTTAAGCAGCAACTTTTAGTCACTCTTAATATTGGTATTTAACTTTGTTTTATCTCCTTTTCAGTCCCACACTTTTCCTGACTTGACACGCTGTCCCAGGCGCGATGCTCCTCATCCTATGTTGTCATTGTTAATTGAAAGACTAGAAATAATTTCTATTCGCCTGAGCGAAGCGAAAGAGAATAGAATTGTTTTTTCTTGTTGACACAGCGCTATGACGCTGCAATCCCCGTGGGGACGCTTAATTAGATATAAACCAATTCCTTTCTATTGTATCTCACTTGACATCGCACTTTCCCTGTTACAGCGGGCCAAAATTTTTTCCACTATTCAATGTCCAGGATTCTGTCAATAGTTGATATTGAACAAATGTATTCCCGCTCATTACCAATGTAATGTAAATCGTCTCGTATTGTTAATAAATGACGCTGTCCCAGGCGCGATGGTCCTCATCCTATGTTGTCATTGTTAATTGAAAGACTAGAAATAATTTCTATTCGCCTGAGCGAAGCGAAAGAGAATAGAATTTATGTCAAAATCAAACAAACCAACTTGCTTATAATACTGTTCTGTCAGATATCCCCCTCAAAAAAAAAGGCAGAGATGTTTTCCATGACAGATATAGTTGCCACAGTGAGGGTGAAATATGTAAACTGGATGGTACTGAAGTTATCCCAAGCTTCACTCATGTCACGCCAAGAAACTGTGAGCATGCACGTAAGCAAGTGAGGTTTAGAAAGTATGCAAGTTCAGACATTCATTCATTCTTGAGTTTTGAGGTGTTATAGTCCATTTTTTAATTACTCCTTGATTTATTTATACTGTAGTTTTTATTATCATTTTACCTTAAATGTTATTGGCCTATCTTCTAGTATGAATGAAAGCTTTTATAGAAGGTCTTAGCTCTAAGATGTAGCCTCTCACAGGTTCTGAAATCTAGGCATTATAACACAAAGGCAGTCATTACTAGCAACAATTTTCCTCTGGTAATCCTGATATTCTTTTTCTCTCATTGGAGACTGACATGCTTTAGATGTGCCAGACTGACAAGTTTCCGTAACGCAGAATGCATACAAATATCCATGTGTCCATGACCATGTCCCTAGTCAAATATCAAGGCCCCATTCAACAGTGCAGTTCTTCGTGGTGTTAGTTTTTTAAATCGATTTTTGACAAACTCTTGTATCTTAGTTACACTCCATGACCATACTCAAATCTTGAAATATGTCAATCGCTATCTTCTGCTGAAACATCAGGCAGTTCTTGTAAGCCGTAATCATCGCTTGTGACGAAAAGTACGTTTTGAAATTTGCAAGGAATGGGAAGGAATTTACAGAGGAAGACGATAAATAGGAGATCGACGTGGTGGCGAACTTTTACACGAGTCCAACTCATTTTGTTGAAATTCAAGAGAATCTGTACAGTAAATGTTTTGTTTCTCGACAACAACATCCCCTGAAGCTTTTTCTTGCAAAAGTCCTCATCTTGGGCAGGGTATGACGGTTAAACTCATTATAAATATTGAGAAAACATCCTTCCTTTGCACTGCTCCGTGTTCGAACGCGCCGCCATCTTCAATCTTGGACAAATTAACTTGGCTACTCTGTTTCCTTCATGCTTTGTTTTCAATCACGCACGCTATTTCCCACGCGCGCGCTTCTTTTTCCCCCTCCCAATGTTGGGAATTGCGGGTATACTTGCTGGCCATCTCAACACAACATTGGGGAGGGGAAGCGGCGAAAAGTAGCCAACTAATTTGTCCAAGATTGTCTATAAGTGACCCACAACAGACCTCTAGGGAGAAGTGTGCGGTTTGTGGAAAGTGGTGTGCATAAACATTTACTCGTGTAAACTGATAATGGAAAAAGTGAGAAAAAGTTATTTCTTAGGAAATGGGCTGAAATATTTCTTAGACGTAATTTTAAGTGCTTTAGGATATCTGTATATTTTTATTGGAATTAGACACTCATTTGCGTAGGTACTTTGGTTGGTAGAGAAATCACAAAATTCGAATCATGTAGGGGGTAAAAACTCGAACATATCAAAAAGTATTGGTGCACTGCCGTTCTTGGGCGGTTGCTAGGCCCTGTTATGATCGCGCGCGAGCGATGCATAATAAAACGTACAAACATTTACAATGAGCTTGATCGGAGAGGCCGAACACTGTAGTCGATTTTACTAGTAATAGAAACGTTGAGAATAATGCAGGACGGAGGTGGCGAACTATCTCGAAGGCAAGTTAGGTCAATATATTTGATAACGTACAGCCAAGCAAATTTAGAAAAAGTACCTACGAGAGAATGTTTTGCACGCATGGTTATAGAAGCATTTCAAGAGGCAGACGACATAGCGAATAATATAGTTCAGTGGGTTTGTTGTCAAGAACAACACGAATCAGGGGGAGTACATTATCATATGGCGGTCAAGCTGAATAAGAAAAGACGTTGGCTCGCTGTGCGAAATTATCTGGAACGGAGACATGGTGTAAAAGTCAATTTCAGCGATCGACATGCAAATTATTTCACTGCGTGGCAATACACTACCAAAGAAGATGACTCGTTTATCAAGTCACCAAATCATCCGGAAATTCACCAGCAGCCGCCAACTTCCAGCGCAAGTGCTACGAGAACAAAGACAAGCAAAAAACGAAAGAAGAAAAATCATGGGAAAGAAAGTCTGTCAGTGTTTGATGTGTCACAACTCGTAGTAGAAAAGAAAATCAAGACTCGAACCGAACTGTTGGCTTTAGCGAACACTCTAAAGAAACAAGGCAAAGACAGTTTAGCCAAGTTTATCGCCAACAGAGGGAGGAGGGCCGTAGAGGACGCAATTTCAGTAGGATGGGAACTCGAGGGAGCGGAGGACAAAGTTAAACGCAGCAAACTCTCAAGACTAGAAGTTCTCGCCTATGAAGTTCGCGGAGAATGCGCCGAAGGTTGCGACGGCCGCTGGTTTGCTCAAGCACATGACCTTCTACATAGAAATGGTATCGACGCGCGGGAGTTTTCTGAATGTATGCGAAACCTCTTAGAGAATGGGAGAGGAAAGTACAGGAATATAATGATAATGGGAGTCGCTAACTGCGGTAAAACGTTCATTCTAAACCCTCTCAATAATGTTTACAAGACTTTCACAAACCCCGCCTCAACGACTTTTGCCTGGGTTGGCGCTGAGCAGGCGGAGGTTCTGTTCTTAAACGATTTTCGATGGAGCAAAGAAATTATTCCATGGCATGACCTCCTGCTTTTATTAGAAGGACAGACAGTGCATCTCCCAGCTCCAAAAACTCATTATACACAGGATATCGAGTTATCTGCGGACACCCGATATTTGCTACTAGTAAGGGGGAGCTTTCTTTGGTGCGCGGAGGCGTTGTAGATGAAGTGGAGACGCAAATGATGAGATGCCGGTGGAGAGTGTTTAAATTCACATCTCAGATCAGAGAGGAAGAACAGGTGTCTCTTCCGTCGTGTGCAAAATGCTTTTCTAGACTTGTTTTAGGACGCTCTACTGAGGAGCAATAAACAAAAATTCACTCAGTCGCGCTTTGCCGTTCGTTACGTAACGACATGTCTGGCAGGGTTTCTAATTTTAGATTTCACGATTCACACACGATTCACCACTTTAAATATAAATTTTGCGTCGAAATTACTAGAGTTTACAAATTATTGTTATGTACCTATATGACTAGCCAAAGCAGTTTGCATTTCTGGTAAATAATCGTTTGTTCACGGGCCGATTCTAATGTATCGGAACGAAGAACCATTTCACGACACAATAAAACCAAAGACACCTGTAGTTTTTTAAGGAACACGATTCACCATTTCAAACAAGTCGTAAAGGAACTGCACGTATTGTAAAATAACAGGAAGCCTATAATATAAAACCTTTAAGCGTCTAGAATATGATCTTAACGGTTTCTATTTGAAAAACGACTTTCTTTGGAAAATAAACAGTTCTGAAGTGGTGAATCATTCTCAAGTAATGGTGCGTCGCTATGACAACCGCAAAAAGCCCGTCAACTGCCCTTGCCCAATTAGTGAAAATCAAACTTATGTCAAGAATTATAAATCGTTTTATTTGAACATGTTGTGACACTACAGTTTGTAACATTTTTGCTATTTCAGATTGCTTTTTACAAACTTCGCATTTGTCTTGAAATGAAGTCGGCGGTACGCAGAATTAAAAGCAGAAAAATAGATTTTTCTGATTGTAAATCAGGTCAACATGCTGAATTACTGTTAAGGCATTCCTGTCCACAGCAAACTCTGCGAAATCTAGTATTTCAAACGACGACCTTTACTAGCTATGATTCCTAGTACTCTCTTATTCATAGACTCGATAATATTATTTATTATCTCTACGGGGACACTGTACATGGTCTGTATAACTCGAGCTTCAAATTGCTCAAAAGTTTCGTTAGTTATTTCACGATCACGCGCGTCTTTGTGCAGTTTCTGTTTTACAATGTGAAAAAAATTCTCGATGGGATTCAAGTCCGGGCTGCGTGCCGGGATGCTAAATAGTTTTGCATCTATATCTTGCATAGCGTTGCGCGCCATACCGGAGTTTTGAGAAGGGTCGCCGTCCTGAAGCCATAAACGACTATTTCCCTTGTCGGCTAATCGAAACATCCCTGGGAAATGCGTTCTTATAAAATCAGCGAAAAATTGACCATTCATTTCCCGGTATGGCTCGCAGGCAACTACTCCCGTCTTATAGGAAATAGCTACGATAAGCTTTACTTTTTTCATGCCAGTTCCCTCTTTCCGTCCTCGCGCTACGCAACCAGGAGTTGTGCCTTCACTCCTTTTTCTCCAAATGCGACCCCTGGGTGCGCGTGCTTGATCCATTGGGTTTCTTCCCTCCCTCTCTCTTAGATCGTGCAAAGCCCTGACAAGGCGCCGACCATCACGCTGCGTTAGCTTCTTCTTGGGTCCCGGCTTATTTTGCATGGCAGATCCACGTTTTTTCTTAATAACATTGTCCATTGCGCATCTTCTGACAGTCGAATAGGAGATACCACACATATCTGCGACTTTCTTGAGGGAATAGCCCTGTACTCGACGCAAGTAGTATGCTCGGGCCTTTGTATTTGTCGTCGATATCGCTCTTGTAAACCATAGTTAATCGCAGTGCTACAAGTCGTCGTTTTCAGTCCGTCTAATACTTTTTTCTATGAAATCTATTCTTTACTTTTGCTCTTCTGATAGTTTTTACACAAGCTACCCCTTTTATAGTTATTTCGACGTTACAAACAGGGAGTTTCCGTTCGTAATAATCGACGTAATACGGGCAGACACTGGTGTTCCACGTATAAACGTCCTACGCTATCGACCCCTGCCCCTCTTCGTCACGACACCACGCTTAAGTTGATTGTTATCTTTGTTTATAGACAATCTTGGACAAATTAACTTGGCTACTCTGTTTCCTTCATGCTTTGTTTTCAATCACGCACGCTATTTCCCACGCGCGCGCTTCTTTTTCCCCCTCCCAATGTTGGGAATTGCGGGTATACTTGCTGGCCATCTCAACACAACATTGGGGAGGGAAGCGGCGAAAAGTAGCCAACTAATTTGTCCAAGATTGTTGCTACTATCACAGAAATATGCAACCGCTGACCGCGACTCAAGTCTTTGCAACTTACCGCTTTGGCGCGCATTTAGGCCCGCTGTGCATCCTCGGTGACTTGTGGATCGCAAGGTAAGACTTGGATTTTCGATTTCTAAGCATCATATCCCGCATTTTAAGCCAAGTCTGCGTTTTATACCAAGTCTGCAGTCTGCAGTCTGCATTTTATACCGAGTCTGCGTTTTACCCCTAGTCTGCAGTCTGCAGCCCGCAGTCTGCAGTCTGCGTTTTATACTGACCGGTTCGAAGTCTTATCGAATATTCGAGCAAGACAGGGGCGTAGCCAGGGGGGGTCCAGGGGGGCCGGGCCCCCCTTTCTCGGAAATTTTCCCATACATTTACTTTATTTGCTGGAGAAAATTTGAGCATTTTCGTCCCATGTTTTCGCTATCCGGCCCCCCCCTATCAGAAATTCCTGGCTACGCCGCTGCAAGACGTATAAGTAAATAAAACGATCCCTTAAGTCACGTGATCTCCTCGATGGCTCATCGGTGGGTTCGAATACCGGGACGTCTAGGTTTTTTTTTTCTTTTTTTTGCGTTTTTCTCAAAGAATAAAAGCTTTCCTCGATCTTGTTTAGCACATTTTCAACGTCGTGCTGCTTTTTTCCAATCACCTAATTTACGAGGTGGATGTTTGCGAGTTTTGTGAGTAGGCCTTTCCAGATTGTGCTCGGCACTTTTTTAGCGCAATTTTGCTTTGGGAGCACTATTTTGATCAGAGCACTTTTTTGGCCAAAGAGCATCTTCTGACAACTTTTTTGGTAAAAAAGCCAATTTCTAGCTTATTTGAAGCAAATTACTGGATCTTTTGTTTTATATAGCAATTTCAAGTTCCCTTGACTACAAATAATATCTCAACTAGGCTAAAACTGGTGATTTCGACATTTGATTGGGTATCCATTCCTGTGGTACAGTATTGGGTAGCCTGTGGGCTGTGGAACTAGTAACTAATCTAACGCCTTATGAACCTCGTCCCCAGGGTCTTCTCGGTCGTTTTTCAAAATGGCGGTTGACTCGGGAGAAGACCCTGGGGGAGGCGTCATGGTATTATAAAGAGTGGTTTCCATAAACCCGTGAAATATTAGTGTTGAAGGTAAAGAGTAGAAGGTAAGAAAACACAAAAGAGAACAAAGGCATTCATAATAGTATAAGTTGTTATACGCTAAAGTGTCACGGTTTCACAGGTTTATGGAAACTACTCTAACGCATTTATTTAATAAAAGTATTATTCATTATTTGTGCAATTATTGACTTGTATTCAATGCAAATCTAAATTGGAAAGCATCTTTTCTTTCAAATAATTAAAAATATTCGGTAGCACTTTTTTATTTTTGGAGCAACTTTTGAGCACTATTTTGATTTTGGAGCACTTTTTCAGCATCTTTGGGGCATTTTTGGGAGCACTTTTTTAGCTTTTTGGGAGCGCAATCTGGAAAGGCCTATTTGTCAGTGATGCGATCGAGTCATATCATAGATAAATATGGATGAAACTGAAAGGTGAAAAGGCATTAAAGGTGAAATATGGGAAAGAACAAGTCCAAGAAATGAGTCCCGAGTTCGAAGTCTTATCGAATATTTGAGCAAGACATATAAGTAAATAAAACGATCCACCATGTCACGTGATCATCCTGATTGCTAATCGGTAGAATCCCCGCTGAAGGTCTGAAGGGGGGAGGTGAATAGGTTTGCGGATCGGCGGATTCGGGCCTAAATAGCACACGGATTATGGTATTTTAAGAAAAACTCGAGCGGATTTTCGGATTCTCCAAACGTACCGGAACGCGGATCTATTGAAAATTCGACTTCGGATTTCGGATTCTGATAATCGCAACTACGGATTGTGCAGATTGTTGAATGTAGGGGCTGTCAGCGGCGTAGCCAGGAATTTCTAAAGGGGGAGGGGCCGAATAGTGAAAACATGGGACGAAAATGTTCAAATTTCGTCCAGCAAATAGAGTAAATGTATGGGAAAATCTCCCGAGAAAGGGGGGGCCCGGGCCCCCTGGCTATGCCCCTGCCTGTAGACAAATAGCCCTGGATGTTCGAATTTGTGGGCCGTTAATATGCTTTCGTATTTCACATACTTAATTTCGCATACTTAATAAAAATTTCGGCGCGCTTCGCGCGCATAAAAAATGTCATCTAACATACTCTTTCAAAACTCACCCCGCGCTATTTATAGAAGGGGGGGTGAATAGGGGTCCTCAAATCCGTCGATCCCTTCAATTTTTCATGAAAATCCGCCGATCCACATAAATTTTCGCCTAAATCCGAATCCGCAACGTTTGACTTATGGAAACAATTGATAATTAGAAAAAATACATTTCACCGCATCGCTATATACACGAACATCTCTTACTGAGGGACGTGTCATTATTTAGCAGGGTTTTCGTGATCCCCCGTCCCCTATTTGACCTAGTAGAAGACGTTTTACAGAAAGAGGGGGTTACATTTTTCTTTCGTTGCGCGCGAAGCGCGCCCACATTTTGATAAACGCATTTCATCAAGCCTCAGAGAAAGGGTAGATACCTCAACTATGTATGAAAGCTCCTATTGATGGGCTCCTGAGCCTATAGGATAAGTTATTCATGCGCGCCGAAAATTTATTTATGACGAAATTATTATTATTCTCATGTGCGTGAAGCGCGGCCCAAATGACGACTTTCTATACTTGTAACGTCGAACTCACGTTTACTACCATTTTAGTTCAACCCTAAAGCGTGGCGATTTTTTTCGCGTAGGTTTACGTTTCAAACGTGCACACTTTTAGTCCGGCGGATTAGAGTAAATTTTCGAGGAAATTGCGCATTTTAGGCTAAAGCCCCAATTTTTTGCCAGGTGATAGTTTTCAATGTATTTTTAAATCGTAGATATGGAGGCACGCTAGAATTCTTTCGTAGCGAAAGCTAGAGAGGTTTTAGAGTGAACTATTGTTTTGCTCAATAGCAGCCATTTTGAATGCTTTGTTATTCAAATGAGGTTTAGAACTTAGCTTTGTGAACATTCAAGTTGTTCTCTAGACTACACAGCTACAGCAGCTCAACATGTGCTAATTCTGAACTATTGATTGAGCTGACTGACTTCGGCTGAGCGTTTCCTTACAGTTTTTGGTGATCTATTAAATGTCACGATCAGTTTATTGTGAATGTTTCGAAATGTTTAGAATTTCTATTGTAAAACAATAGTCTGACTGAGGTTTGATAAAATGTTTCAAGAATGACCAACAAATTCTAAAAAAAATCGAGATAATTGGTACCTCATGTGTCAAATGTGTAAAACGAAGCTTGTCTAAATGTATGGGAAAATCTCCCGAGAAAGGGGGGGCCCGGGCCCCCTGGCTATGCCCCTGCCTGTAGACAAATAGCCCTGGATGTTCGAATTTGTGGGCCGTTAATATGCTTTCGTATTTCACATACTTAATTTCGCATACTTAATAAAAATTTCGGCGCGCTTCGCGCGCATAAAAAATGTCATCTAACATACTCTTTCAAAACTCACCCCGCGCTATTTATAGAAGGGGGGTGAATAGGGGTCCTCAAATCCGTCGATCCCTTCAATTTTTCATGAAAATCCGCCGATCCACATAAATTTTCGCCTAAATCCGAATCCGCAACGTTTGACTTATGGAAACAATTGATAATTAGAAAAAATACATTTCACCGCATCGCTATATACACGAACATCTCTTACTGAGGGACGTGTCATTATTTAGCAGGGTTTTCGTGATCCCCCGTCCCCTATTTGACCTAGTAGAAGACGTTTTACAGAAAGAGGGGGTTACATTTTTCTTTCGTTGCGCGCGAAGCGCGCCCACATTTTGATAAACGCATTTCATCAAGCCTCAGAGAAAGGGTAGATACCTCAACTATGTATGAAAGCTCCTATTGATGGGCTCCTGAGCCTATAGGATAAGTTATTCATGCGCGCCGAAAATTTATTTATGACGAAATTATTATTATTCTCATGTGCGTGAAGCGCGGCCCAAATGACGACTTTCTATACTTGTAACGTCGAACTCACGTTTACTACCATTTTAGTTCAACCCTAAAGCGTGGCGATTTTTTTCGCGTAGGTTTACGTTTCAAACGTGCACACTTTTAGTCCGGCGGATTAGAGTAAATTTTCGAGGAAATTGCGCATTTTAGGCTAAAGCCCCAATTTTTTGCCAGGTGATAGTTTTCAATGTATTTTTAAATCGTAGATATGGAGGCACGCTAGAATTCTTTCGTAGCGAAAGCTAGAGAGGTTTTAGAGTGAACTATTGTTTTGCTCAATAGCAGCCATTTTGAATGCTTTGTTATTCAAATGAGGTTTAGAACTTAGCTTTGTGAACATTCAAGTTGTTCTCTAGACTACACAGCTACAGCAGCTCAACATGTGCTAATTCTGAACTATTGATTGAGCTGACTGACTTCGGCTGAGCGTTTCCTTACAGTTTTTGGTGATCTATTAAATGTCACGATCAGTTTATTGTGAATGTTTCGAAATGTTTAGAATTTCTATTGTAAAATAATAGTCTGACTGAGGTTTGATAAAATGTTTCAAGAATGACCAACAAATTCTAAAAAAAATCGAGATAATTGGTACCTCATGTGTCAAATGTGTAAAACGAAGCTTGTCTCTAAAATTTTGGCATGATATTTCTTCGTAGTACTGTGCTATACTCTTTAAACACGGACGATGGATGATTTCACTAAGTGCCGTAGAGCTCATGAATAACAAAGGATTCAAAGATGGCTGCCAATGGCAAAACAATGGTTCACATTAAAACTGTTCTAGCTTTCGCTACGAATAAAATTTAGCGTGCCTCCATATCTTATCTTCAATAAAATACTGAAAACTATTGACATGCAACGTCTGGAGTCTTTAGCCAAAAGTGCGCAATTTTAAGATAATCCGCCGGACTATTTGTCGAGAAGTTGTCGCGTTTCTCGCTCGCTGTTTGGCTGCTGTTTTGACCGTTATTTTTCAGTCAATCAGCGAGCAAGAAACGCGACAACTTCACGACAAAACATGCACGTTTGAAATGAAACCTACGCAAAATGGTCAAGTTTCAGGGTTAAACGAAAATGGTAGTATCTAAGGGGTCTTCTTCAATCATAGTGACTTCACTGCAGGGCATTTTTGGGAGAGTTAATTTTTCCTCGTCAAGATACACTTGTTCTATAAATGGCGCGGGGGTAGTGTCTCGTTGTGTGAGTTCTCAAAGAGTAAGTTGCGCGCCGAAATTTTTATTAGGTATGCGAAATTAAGTATGTGAAATACTAAAGGATATTAACGGCCTACAAATTCAAACATCCAGGGCTATTTGTCTACAGACCCTACAGTCAACAATCCGTAGTTGCGATTATCAGAATCCGAAATCCGAAGTCGAATTTTCAATAGATCCGCGATCCGGTACGTTTTGAGAATCCGAAAATCCGCTCGAGTTTTTCTTAAAATCCGTAATCCGTGTGCTATTTAGGCCCAAATCCGCCGATCCGCAAACCTATTCACCTCCCCCATAGAACAAGTGTATCCTGACGAGGAAAAATAAACTCTTCCAAAAATGCCCTGCAGCGATAGGCCTAGCATACAGTCACTATCATTGAAAGAAGACCCCGTGGATACTACCATTTTCGTTCAACCCTGAAGCTTGACGATTTTTTCGCGTAGGTTTACGTTTCAAACGTGTTTCAAACGTCAAACGTAACACTCAAAACAGCAGCCAATCAGCGAGCGAGAAACGCGACTACTTCTCGACAAAGCGTGCACGTTTGAAACGTAAACCTACGCGAAAAAATCGCCACGCTTCAGGGTTGAACGAAAATGGTAGTAAGCGTGAGTTCGACGTTACAAGCATAGAAAGTCATCATTTGGGCCGCGCTTCACGCACGAGAGTAATAATAATTTCGTCCTAAATACATTTGCGGCGCGCATACATAACATAACCTACAGGCTCAGGGGCCCATCAATAGGAGCTTTGATACATAGTTGAGGTAGCGTATTTCAACGTTTATCTACCCTTTCTCTGAGGCTTGATGAAATGCGTTTATCAAATGTGGGCGCGCTTCGCGCGCAACGAATGAAAGTGTAACCCCCTCTTTCTGTAAAATGTCTTCTACTAGGTCAAATAGGGGACGGGGGATCATGAAAACCCCGCTAAATAATGACACGTCCCTCAGTGAGAGATGTTCGTATACCGGGATGTCAAGGTTTAATTTTTTTTTTTTGCGTTTTCCTCAAAGACAAGCACTTTTTGTGTTTTGTTACCGGAAGTGTGTGATTGAAAAAGTTACTTAGACAAAAGGTTGCCACTGAGCATATACACAATAGTTTCTAAAATTTATCGCTTGCTTTAAGCAAGGACGTCCCTGCTTTAAGAGACAAAACTAAAACCCAATATGAGAATTAACACCGCATTGCTTTAACCGGTGACGTCATCGAAACAAGTCCCACCTCTTTTTTCGTGATCAGCCCCCAACCTCGTTTCTAGCGGCCAGCGGGTTTCCCTTGGAATACGTGCTGGGAACAAGGTTGTGCACGGCCATTCTCGAACCCAGAGCTCCCCGGCTCGTCACCTCGCGGGGGAGGCTCTGGTGACAGCCATTGACGCATGCGCGAGATTTGATACAGTGCCGCTGAGAGAAACACCTTTCTGCGCATGCCCCAACGTTTAAAATCAGCCAATCAGCGAAGGCCCTCAAATGGATGTCCCCAGAGCCTCCCCTGCGAGCAGACGAGCCGGGGAGCTCTGGGTTCGAGAATGGTACACGGCCAGCCTGTCCCACCCTGTAGAACATCAGCAAATAGCTTCCCGTACGCTCTGCTTACCTATGTTTTAGTTTCTGTGGGAGATTTTCAACATGGCGGCGATGGCGGCTTTGTCCCTCGCTTAAGAAATCGCTTGAATTAGAACTTTGCCCAGGGTGAATTTTTTCCAGCAAAAACACGCCCATGGTCCAGAATTCCAGCTTCTCTTCAGGTTTGCGAACTTCTTTTGGCGGCACAGCTTCAGGGCTAAGCGGAGTGAGTGCGGACACGATTTCTCTACGGTTTTAATATATAGATGCTGGGAGGTATATTTTTAAGCACATAGATCAGGTGCAATCAAATTTAGTTTTGCTGCAACAATCCTTAAAAAATTATGACTTGCAACAACAAATCAATAAATGCACTTAAAGCTCTGTTAATTCGGCATTTGACTTTGGACAATGAAGTTTGTGACAATGTATTATTTTAGATCTGGCAATTAAAAAAGAAAAACAGAAAAAAAAATTAGGCGAGGTAATGTTATTATTCTCATTAATTTTCAATGTAAGCCGATGATGTTATTGCCAACCCCTGATGCCGTCCCTCAAACATCCACACATTTCTGCAGCTTATGCAAGAAAAAATAATACAGATTTCAAATTTTATGCCAGGAAAACCCACATAATGCTAAGACATTGGCAAGTCTACTATTTTGTTTTGACAATTTTACATGGATAAATCACATTTTCTACTTTATTCAAACGAATCTTATATAGACATAAAATGTTATGGAAAATCATGTTCTTCTACAACTTTAGTATTTTAAGGGTTTCCAATTTTGGGGCAGGTCGTTGGCAAAAACGAATAAAAGATTTACGTCGTGATTGGTAGTTTATTAGTTTCGCCCGTGGGCCAAGAAATCCTCACAGAGCGAGGCTCCAATTATGCGGTTTCCTGGAATTCTGAGCTCAATTTTGACCATCCAGGTCAGTGTGGTGGGTTAGTAAGTTGTACTTTAACGTCCCTCAGGTTTAAGTTGGTGTGGTGCATGTGAGAGACTACTACGGTAACGTCCTTATCCGAGAAGACGCTTATGTGACGCGTGTGGTGGTTTTGTTAATAAGATTTTAATAAGTTTTAGGATTCTCATTTGTCACCGCAAAACAAAAAAACATTCTAGGGTATTCTACAGTCCCACATATAAGAACATTATTATAAGGAATTTTCCCATAAATGAGAAGATAACACTAATAACACTAACACTAACGCAATAACACTAATCGCAACAAGACTTCTCACTACAAAATATAATTATCTCAGAATATAGTGTTAGAATTTAGAGCTTGTAAATCATGTACTTTTCCCACAATCACAACCTAATTGTTAAATGTGATATATATGTCATTCGTCAGCATTACCAAGTAAGCTTCTGACTGCGCAAAAAGTAGATAAACTCCAAAGTCCTAGCAATCACAGAAACGACGATATAATTACAAAAACGAGCCTGTATTAGCCTAGTTGGTTCATTGTGTGTGTGAGTCTGTGGGTCAGGTCAGGTCCTTCTCAGTCATCCCTTTTAGGCATGACCGGAGGCATGACTCGGAGTCTGTGAAGTTGGAACATGTAGCACTTGCTATAAAGTATACAATGGTGCCTATCAAATACTACAGTTTTCGTATAATTTTTGGATACAGAATGTAATGGTTCAAGACATATATTGAAATGGTGGATAAGCGGAAAATGTAGATATACTCCCTGGACTGTGGGGTTTCTGGAAAACCCGAATAGCGAATAGCGAAGAGCGAATAGTACCGAATAGTGCCGAATAGTACCGAAAAATGGAAAAAAGTACAATGCATTTTCTTCTTAATTTGAAATTGGAGGCTATGGAGTTGAGAATCGGCTAGTCAAACAAGAATAACAAGCAATTTCTTACCCGATGATCGCGACCGCCGAGACTTAGCGCCATTTTTTCGACGGATGCCCTGTTGAAATTGAAAGGAGAGCGAAACTGGTACGAGCTCCCACGTGAAGCGAGTATGTACGCGTGTTCGACAGGCAAATGTTTGTGGGCTGGTTCGAAAAGTCATGGATTGCTCGACGAGCGACGAAAGGTGAAATTTTGCCTTAATATACTTATACGTATACGTAGCTGACCTCAGTTGACATACTTTATTTTCTTGTTGCAATGTTCGAAATCAAGCGCTCCAAATAGTCCGGAAAAGAAGAAGTAAGTAAGCCTTCTCTAGCGATATGACAATGTCTGACTTCATTCAGAAAGGCTTGAGACATTTTTCAAAACATGAACGAGAACACAAAATACATCCATCACAAATGGATCACGGACGTAGCAGATAATTTGTGAGTACTTTAACTGATGTATAACTAGTCGCTTGGTAATGTAGTCCAAACGTTAGTCCAAATCGACAGTGGCCGTTTTCACACTAGAAGACGAACAAATCGTCTAGACGGACAAATCGTCTGACGATTTGTTCGTCTTTGTACGTCTAGTGTGAATTCAGGTCGGACTTTAGTCGATTTTTCGTCTATACGAACAAGTTGTCTATGAAAAATCGTCTTCCTAGACGGCCAAACAGACGAACAAATTCAGACGATTTGTTCGTCTGAAAATTTGTTCGTCCCGTTTTCACATCAGACGATTTTTTCGTCTACAGACGATTTTGTCCGTCCAGACGATTTATTCGTCTCTAGTGTGAAAACGGCCAGTCAGTACACGTGCAGAATATTTGTTCTGAAGTTCTGAAATTCTAGTCCCCAAAAAGATCGAAAAGCAAACATGCCTAGTAGTGTCAGGGAAAGAAAACACAGAGGACAACGCAACCGATGAAAGCGGACTTTTCGTCTCCACGGTACTAGTCGCAGCGATAATCAGGTAAGAAATGTTGTTATTCTTGTTTGACGAGCCGATTCTCAATTTCATAACCTCGAACTACAAATTAAGAAGAAAATGAATTGTAGTTTTTACATTTTTCGGTGTTATTCGGCACTATTCGACACTATTCGGTACTATTCGCTCTTCGCTATTCGGGTTTTCCAGAAACCCCTGGACTGTGGCACATAAAATTATTGAATAAACAATCCTAATGAAATTTAATCAAATAAACAATCTATAAACAGTTTGTATTCTCTACAAGATGAAAGATATACAAATCTCTCTCCTTTTCCCTTACTTTCGATCTCTTCTCATAATTCCCTTACAGGGCTTGAAATTGCGTCCGATGCAGGCGTAAATACGCCTAAAAAATGTTGGTTTTACGTCTAACTATTTTCACTTTTCGGTTTCTACAGTGCCCTCCTAGTGGATTTACGCCTAGATTTTCAGTTACCCCTAAAATGTTTGTACAAGGCGTAAAATTAAGACTATGATTATTTCTTAATTTCAAGGCATGCCTTATTATCTTAGCTATTTCCCAATTTCCCTACTTTTCGAGGAGATTTGTAACCCTCCCTCTCCACTACGTCTTCATTTAAACCTGGAGTTCCCTTTTCATAACTCTTTCATGGTTACCAAGGTAACTTAACAACGTGAGTTTGATCCATATTTCTTCAAATTTGAGCAGTGCTTCATTTTCGCGGGTATCTACTACCTTATATTGTTTCCAACACCTACCCTTCTGCCAGGGATTTTCTGAGTTATGGGAAAAGTTCTATATGTGATGAATCTACTTCATCAGTGCTGATGCGTTAACTAGATTTTGTGCAATAAGTCACCGGACACAAACCCTGACTCTTTACTGTCATCACTGTCGTTTATAGTTTGTCTTTGGGTCTCTGCTAAGAAGCTGCTTATGCTTTGTTCTATTTTGAGGGATGTCGGATTCTCTGTCGTTGCTAGATCAGCGTTCGACATGCTAGCCAAGTTACACCAAGTGATCTACTAAATGGACGCCATCTTGGATTCGAAGAAAAAGGAAAAATCCAACCCGGCCGTAGTACCGATTTCCATATGATACGAAAATACGTCGGAGCCACTTTGTGAGCGTTTGAAGTTCGTCATTTTGTTGGCACATGTAGACACTTCACTGCTATACGTATTACTGCCATTGTGAGCGTTCTTCGAGTGTGCGCGCAACAGAACAGGGCAAAACGAGGAACGCCTTGCACATTTGGTTTGTTTACCAAGACCGCGTTGCATGGCGGTCTAATCCATCTTATGAACCAAAATTTCTTGCCGAGAGTGTCTGAGTTACGGAGTGGTTATGTGTTTTAGAATAGATTGGCTGGGAAAGTCATAAGTCGTGTAGGGGTGGAGCCAGGTCTCTTCCCATAACTTAATAGAGCACAATGAAATCAGTAAAAATGTTCGCCCATGTCACTCGTCTCCCTAACTCTTCACTTCAAAAACAGATTCTTTTTCGAACTAATAAAAAACCGTACAGCCGTGATAAATGGAAACAATATGAATCGCTTACTGACCTACCAAAAGAACAACTTCAACGAGAAATGCAGGTCAAGGAGAAGTTCTTGCAGCTGCTGGCAAGGGCAGTCGGCACCCCCACCTGCTGAAACAGTGGAGGGGGAAACACGATGATGATGATGTCCGCACACAGGCTTTGAGAGTCGGCCTGGCCGCGGGAGCAGGAACCAAAGTGATTATGCTAATGAATGGAATCCTTAATATTCGCACTAATTAGATCAGTGAAAATAGTAAACTATTTTAGGTGTTGTTGAAGGTAAAACGTACGGATCGGTATGGAGTGGGTGAGTAGCAAAATGTCAGTGTTGGAATATTTGTAGCGCCAGTCTACATCACCATCCTCAGGGGGGTTAGCTGTGCTCGTGCTGTTTAGTCGAGCTGGCGCATTGACCCGCTCGAACCCATTGCGGACAAGTTTTCGTAGAAAGTTGGTCCAAGTTGACTCCAATTTTGCCAGTTGGTGTGTATCAAGGTAGCAGGATTGTATACTGTAAGTGAGCCGACTGCGTACACAGGCAGTTAGAAATTTAACTCGCGTTAGCAGCTTTACACGGCGATCCGTGAGAACGGTTTTGAGCTCGTTCCACTTTTTATGGGCAGAAGAGATGGGTTGTATAGAAAACGCAGAATGACCCTCTTCATTTCAGATGGTATGTCCAAGGTAAGTGAAGCTAGCTACATTCTCAATGCAGGTACCTCTGATATTTGTAAGTGATTGTTTTACTTTCAGTTCTATGGAGGTGTTAAAACACATCATCTTTGTTTTTGCTGCAGAAATAGTAAGTCCAAATCGAGTGAATTCCTCATCAAATATTTGCAACATTTTCTCCAACTCAGTTATACTTTTACAAAACAGGACAATGTCATCTGCGTAACTAACTTGGATAAGACGGGTCTCTCCATTGCAGGGGTGCTCCTTTCTCTGGTTACGGTTAGTACACGTATAGGGGATATTATACTTTAGGAGGACACCGGGGTCGGAGATCTCTTTGTTGACTCTATGGAGTATGCAGCGTAGAACGAAGTCAAGAAAGATGTTGAATATGCATGGGGACTCAAGGCCTCCTTGTCGACAACCGGAAATTATCTGAAACGTTGACGTTGAAAATTTAATGGCTGCAGTGGTACCAATATAGATGCATTTCAGTAATCCGACAAGCTTTCTGGCTCCGGTGCTTATCTCTAAGACCTTGAAGAGTACATCTCTGTCTATCCAGTCATAGGCTGCTTTGAGGTCGATGAAGCAGCACAGCAGTTGACCCTGGTGGTTTTCAATAACATCTCTTACAACAAAGATAGCAACAAAGATAGTTAGCTCTAAAACCAAACTGGGTCGCAAGAAGTATGAGTTCGTAGATTGGTCTCAACCGTTCAATATTAGTGCAACAAAAACGTTCGAGCATGTAGCAATGATGGAGAGGCCACGATAGTTAGCAGGGTCCATCTTGTCTCCCTTGTTCTTATAGAGGCACGTAATTAGGGAGTGGAGCCACGATATTGGGACTATAAACGTCGACCAGATCTTCAGTGCAAACAGTGTATACAGCAGGGAGATCAACGTTACTGATGCATTGTATTTTATCTGTTCCGCAACAAGACCATCAGATCCAATGCATTTCCCGTTTTTTAGGCTCTTGATAACTCCAACAATCTCCTTTGCCGTAGGTGGGCGTTCATCAACATCCAATTGGGAACATTCCAGCGATGGTTGTATCTGTGGGAAATCTTGAGGGTTCTTGACTTCATCAGGTTGGTCGATAGGTGGTTGTCCGAAATGTTGGCTGAAATGTTCTTCAAGCTTCTTTGGTGGTATCGTGAGCTCATTCGATTTCTTGGTAGCGTTATAAGTTTTCAACAATCGGAACTCCTCTTCGGCATCTTTCGCCTCGCTCGCTGTATTAATACAGTTGGCTTTTCTGGTATAGAAGTCATTTTTAAGGGTTCTCGAATGTTTTTTGATCTGACCCCTCAATTCTTTGAGTCTAGCGGGACACTTACACGAACTTCGTTCTTTTATGAGCGAAAGGAATTCATCATTTACCCATTCTTGTTTTGCGATTGATTTTTTCGGTAAAGTTAAGTTAGAAGCTTCACATAGGGATTCTACGATATTCCTTTCAATATCGTCTACATCTGTAAGATTGATCTTATTCTATTGCATTTTGCAGCAGTTCTTCAGATGTGCGGCCCAATTTGTTTGCAACTTGGACGTCACGGATAACCGATTTCCAATCTAGGTTTTTTGTTATTTGATGGAATGCGTTTACAACGTCGTTTTCTCCTTTCAGCTTTGGTCGGTATTCTTGAGAAAAGTGTTACCATACGGTGGTCCGATTCAAAAGGTATGCTAGCTCTGCGGTATACTCGACATTGACTAGATCTCTTTTTTACAAATTCCTCCGTTAGAATGTAGTCGGTCCGCTTCTTGAATCCAGTCCCCATATACCATGTGGCAGTGTGGATTGGTTTTGCTTGAAATAGTGAGTTCATGGTATAAAGGTTGTTGTTGTCACATAGTGTTAGCAACCGCCTCCCATTGCCATTTGTGGCAAGGTCATCGTTGTTTGGGCCAAGACTATTCCACATTCGAGCCAAGTCATTGCCAACGGTTGCGTTCATATCGGGTGATCATGACATGCGGGTGATCATGTTGGGATTTGGTCTCTTTGTGCTCACCCAACCTGGCGGGGCTCCTTTCTTTGCCCCTCCCTCCCTCCCACTTTCCTTTTTCCGTCCTAGCCTTTTGAGCTCCGCCAGGTCTCTTCCCATAACTTAATAGAGCACAATGAGATCAGTAAAAATGGTTTATTATTGAAATAAATGTTGTTTGAAAACACAACCATGCTGCAGGGCCAATTTAGTAAAAAATATGAGAGAATGAGAAATAGAATCGATAATGACTTGCTAGACATGAGATATCTACAAATACACTACCAACAACATTTTTTTTGCAATAGCTGTATGAGAAAGAGAATTGATAATAACGTGCTTGACATGAGCTAGAGATGAGATATCTACAAATATTATTCTTGCTTTGTTAGCTCTTATGCTGGGCGTGTACACTTGAGTGCTGTACCAACATTTTTGGCAATAGCTGCATGAATATATCACAAGATTGGGGGCATTCTGAATAAAATCTTGAAAATTCAACACCCTGCCATTTGCTCCAGGTTAGAGATTTTAAGCTGAAACTTGAGTTTCTGACTAATCAATTGTTTTTTGTATTTCTGGAATCAATTTTGACAAAACCTCTCTTTAAGAGGTAGTTGGGGTCACGTGACCAAGTTAGTGCAAAAGGCCTATTAGTAGAAACAAACTGCCTGAATGAAGGGACAATGCAAAGGTTTCTGGTAATCATTGGAAATACATCATAATGCAAAACGTTGTATACGCGGTTATTTGTTTCATAGAGAGGGAAGGAGGGGGCAGGGTAGTTAACCTTCATCAAACATTTTTGATGAACTATATACATCTACATCTACTAATAGTCAGCCTGCCCCCACCAACTTGGCTGCTATGGCGTGCCCAGTCTACCCAGAGTGCTTGATTCTCGCAATGCATCATGATCTATGGCAGCAATGGGCTGCTACATTTTTAAAAACACTTTCGTTGTACTTTTGATGTGACTTTGGTGCTTGACCCCTATTGTCACGAAGATAATTTTATCCAAGTTTGGTCACCTAGCGATGTTCCGTTCTCGAGATATTAATGTTTCTAGTTTTGATGACATCAGTGATGACGTCATGTCATGTGACTTTGGTGCTTGATCCCCCTTGTCACGAAGCTAGCTTTACCCAAGTTTGGTCACCTAGCGATGCTCCGTTCTCGAGATAATATTTTTCTTGTTTTGATGACGTCATCGATGACGTCATGTCATGTCAGGTCACGAAGATAACTTAAGCTAAGTTTGGTCACCTAGCGATGTTCCGTTCTTGAGATATTAATGACGTCATGAGCTAACACTTGAGGTGTGAGCGAGCGAGCGAGCGAGTGACATTTGGCCCACTACAATAACTCGTGTTTTACGCTACGCGTATCCACGATTTAAAAATGGAAGTGTGCGTTTGGTAGTCATTTTGTGGAATGATGCATAATGCCACACAGGAATCACGTGGGAATTGAACCCACTACTGAAAACAGCGTTTCCGCTGTCACAGTATACCAGAAATGACTCTACGGTGGGCTACATCTCCTACAAATATACCCTAATGACTGTTTTGTCCAGTTTACCGTGTGTTACCTTGTTGTTACATTGCGCTGTTACCTTGTGTTGTTACCTTGTGTCGTTACCTTGTGCTGTAAAGTACCTTTTGTTGTTAACTCTGTGTTACCCTGCGTTATCTCTTCCGTTACTCAAATATATGTAATATGCTTAATTGCGTTTTCATTTTAGCGGGTTCTTTGGACGATTTGAGAGACGGACTCAACACGCGCGTGATTTTGTCGCACCAAAATCAGGGAAACCATAGGTGCAAAAAAAAAAAATAATATATTTTCGGCGTTTAAAAAAAAGAGACTATAATAACAGAAAATTAAATTTCCCTACATACTCCGTGAATTTTTCACGGGCATCAGCTAGTCTATATATTAATACTGTAAGCAAAATCGCGTCCGCACTCACTCCGCTTAGCCCTGCCGCAAAACAATGTTTGCAAACCTGAAGAGACAGTGGAATTCTCGACAGTGAGCGTGTTTTGTTGTAAGAGATTCACCTAGGGCTAGTAGCAGGGACTTCTGTACTGCGCATGCACGAATCCGCTGACCAGTTCAATGTGATTTCGGGCGCTATAATCGCCAATTTCCATTGTTTTAGTCGGAATTGACATAATGGCGCGAAGTTTTCAGCTCGCACTTTTCTTTTTCTTTATTTTGTAATTCAAAATATTTCTACGATAAGCTCTAGTGTTCTGTGTGCAACAAACGAGATGTCGACAGGACATGTTCTGACTCCACTTTTAAGCCATGTTACGAGCGGTGTTACGGAATTGTTTCAAACGACGATGATAGCATGCATCTTGAACAGCATACGATATACTACCACAAAAAAGCCATTGCTAAATTCAGAAGAAAACGTAATTTATGATAGTATACATACAATTTTTTAAAACCTTGAAGACCCCCTCACCCACCCATCGAGGTTTATAGCACTGGACGACTGCCACAATCAATATTACAAAATTTACGACGAACGACAAATGGAAATGTTTATTGAGTTTATTTCTTGGCAGAACAAGTCATTTTTAAGACGCTAGAGAAACACTTCCAATTACAAAGAAGGTATTCACTCAAAACACCCTATCCTGCCTAGAGGCCATCCCTATAGCTCTTTAGTTCCATATTCTGTCACAGTTAGAATCAAAACATTGATGGTGTGAAAATGCCCCTGTTACAATTCAGAAGATCTGGAAAAATAAGATGGATGAAATATGTCAACATTACTGATACTAAAAGTCGTTAAAGACCTGCACGTGCAACAAAAATCACAAAAGTACTACAATGAAAAAAAGTTTTAGTTATGTTAGCGAATTTTGAACACAAGAAAATGTTAACAAATTAACAGCTGGATCATTACTGGTTAAAATCATGCTAAAACTAAGATGGAGAAATGAGCTCGATATTTTTCTATAGTACATAAAAGAGGAGGCCACCATTGCAAATTATGCAAGAAAAATTGATGGCGAAATATTATTTATTACGTATTTAACTCAAAGCGATCTCTGTTTAATCTGCACTCTCAACAACCTTATATTATTGCGACATCGTTCAGATACATAAATACGATATATTTGTCATTCTGTGGTGGTATCGGCTTCAAGAGTGTTACGCATAATTTGAACAGGTTCAATAGTCATTTGAGTTCAATAGTATAATTCATATGATCAGCGAATTTTCATGGCTAGTTTAATCGTTCTTAATGATACCCTTGGTTAGTTGAGAACAATCAACAAAGATTTAAGATGGAGAAATGGCCTTGCTGGAATTTTAGTGGGCTCGGAGCATTCAATATAATTTACTTGTAAACTGAAATTAAACAGAATTTTCACTGGTGTTCTCGACAATCGCAAACGCGAATTATCAAGATTGACTTCAAAACATGCTTAACATAGAGAAACTTACCGTATATGAAATGATTCAGGTTCTCCTTTAAAGTGAGCAAGCAACCTCCAATTACGGGATGTAACAAGACAACATGGCTGCAATATTGACGAAGCTTGAGTTTCTTTGAACGTCCCATGATAACAACTCGAACCTATTGCATGTTCCTTTCCATAGAATAGGCAGCAAAGACATAGATAAAAACCTTTAGGCGAATTCTGGAGTAATTCATTTCAATTTCGTTCCACATATCACGGTCAAATCCCGTAAACATTGAGCTGTCATGACCCTTCTCCGAGGCATGAGGGAGTTCAATAAATCTAAGCCGCGCATGCGTATGCAAATGTCCCTGCTACTCCTAGGGCTAAGTTCCAATACACCGTTTTCACGATGTTGCGCGCGCATCCAAATCTAGCATGAAAGCGAGGCTAGTATTCGAGTGGCGGGCCAAAGCTGGAAGCCAATATGGCGGAAAGTACGGAAAAACTCCAATCAAGTAGCAGAAAACGAAAAAACTTCACCAGAAGCATACCCCAATGCGTAAAAGAAGTCCAGAAACTAAAAGTTAGAAACCTTAGGCTACTTTGCAGCAAGCTAGGGCTTGAAACGGGAGGAACACGAGTAGTTTTACGGGATAGAATCTGTGCAGAACTTGGTTTGTCAACAAGTGGCACCTCGAGCTCGGTGCAAACAGAAACAAGCTCGACAAACTTCCCAAACTCAGATGTTAAGACGGCATTTGACAACTTACGGCCACTTAATCGAGTGAGAGCTCAATGGACAAGTGATTGTCGGGGCATGCCAGCATTTGGGTCGAGAATATCAAGCGCTATCTCCTGCACTCCAGTGACAAGTCCTTCGACAAGCAGAGTGTTGGCGCTTACAAGACGCTCAAAGCATACTCTCTGTTAGGAGGGCCATCTCAGCAAACTAGCATTCTCCAACCCTTCCAATACAGCGTTCTGCCTTTTCAGGTATTATTTTTTGTGAAGACAGAGTTGTTTATTTTATTGATGCTTTGGATGGTGTGCAGGAGTCTAAAACGTTTTTTGGTCGATTGTTTTCAGATGTGATTGTTTGCCATCCATGAGCACTACAGAAACCTACAAAGTGGTCGTCTGCCTTGGAAAAGACAATGGCGAAGTTTATGGAGCACATTGCGTATGTGTAGCCGGGTAAGTGCCACATAAATATTTACAATGACGATTGCCTCTTAAGGAAAGTTTTAACAATAATTTTAGAGAGCAGAAATTCAAAATTAAGTTAATGCAGTTAATGTTGAACACAAATAATGTGTTTTGATGGTAAAACTTGCACAGAAAAGTTGTGTCAGTGGCTAGTTCCTAAGGGAAGAAAGGTAAGGGGTATTTGGGTGGTCAAATTGCAATTACGGGTGGGGGTGGGAGGAGATTAGTGGAAAGACAAGTGGCTGGATAGCAAAAAGAAAGTAGTCTGCCTTTGTAGACTTTTTATCTGATATTAACATATCATACCAAGTGTGAAATTAGCAAAGATATTATTAGCACACTCAGTTCATGTGAAAAATTATGAAAACATCCAACCTTTTCATTTTCTTTATTTAAGGTAGAGCCTGTACCTGTGTCTCAGATAAAGGTGTACCAGCCAGACTATCAACAACCAAGAAAGGATGCAAAGACTGGTGCTTCAATCGATAATTTTGATCCCCGGGTTCCCGAGCACAGGACAGTTTACAGAGAGGATGTGAAGAAGCTGCATCAGTTACTACTAGAGCACAACCCAAAGTGTCCTTTTATGGTGAACATAGAACTAGAAAGGTTTCCATGCAGAGATGAGGAAATATATGGTGAAATGACAGATCAATCTGTAAACCCTGATGTCTTTGCAAACAAAATTATTCCCGAGGAGACAGAGGCAGGTCCCCTTTCCATTGAAGAGGAAATTGCTGGTGGCCAAAAGCACTGTTTGACTCCATAGAAATACAAATACCCGATTGTGATATTAGCAAAGATATTATTAGCATGAAACCAAAGATAATGGTATTTGTATGGATCATCTAATAAGGCCTTCATTTTTGGGAGTATTGAGGGATTTTTGTATGGACACCCAGAAAGAGTAGTAGGCAACTTTATTCTTGCTTCAAGTAAACCTTTATCAAGTGGTTTTATGCGAATAGACCATTTTATCTGGTATGCATGCCAAACAAGCTTAATTTCTGGAACAAGGGAATCAGTCTTTGTTGTAACTTTTGCTCTGGTGCAACCACCATTATGAGTAACAATGTATGATTCCCTTGTTGACTTTTTCTGAAACTGTTTTTGTTGCATAGCCTAACTGAGAAAATGGCCTATTCTCCCTTACTTGGGAATTGGATAATAATATATAGATTTAGGCACTGAATAAAAGCGAAACTCCAATGTTTATACCTCTTACAGAACGACTAATTGTTATACATGCAATAATATTATAGCAAATTTCTGACAATAATTGCCCTATTTCACTATGACGTCATATCAAAACACTATTGTTTTTGCGCTATGAATCATGGTCGCCAGAGGGGACAGCAGCAGCATTTAGAAATGACCAAAACATGATGAAAATGCCATTCATGATGTTCGAATGGAACTTTTATTTGAACCAAGTTTCAGCTATCTTGCCCATGTAAACAAACCGTGACGTCATAGTGAAATAGGGCAATTAATCGGACGTTATTTGTCTTCTGATGGTGCTAATTAGAAAATGATTTCAGGGGGTGCATGGGGACCCCTCCAGGCGACTAGACTATAATGGACTATAATTGATAAGCCAGTTGGCTAAGGCAAGTAACTTTTCTGTGCTACTTGTCCTGATGGGACTAGTGATCAAAAAATCAAGGTCGAGCACTCACCCATATCAATTGGGTGGGGGTGCTTGTTGGACAAATGGAATTTTAAGGGCTGTGTATTGTGGACATGTATTTTAACCCCAGAGATACATAACTTCTAAGATTCCAGAGTTTTCGCTTCGTTTCCAAGCAAAAATTCAAGATGACTGCCATACATTTACTGTATTTCTCCCGGGAATATTTCAGGAAATTTAGCCATTTCAAGACAATCTCCAGATTTTTAAAGTCCCTGGTTTGACGTCCCTGGTCTTAGAGATTCCATGAAATGAATGATTTTCTTGCTAGTCTTGAAATGGCTAAATTTCCTGAAATATTCCCGGGAGAAATACAGTAAATGTATGGCAGTCATCTTGAATTTTTGCTTGGAAACGAAGCGAAAACTCTTGAGACGCCTGGCAAAACCGGGAGAGTTGACGTTGATAGTATCTTTTGCATATTCCAGGTAGAAGTAAATAAGAAAATGTGCACAAGCGTTCCTCCCTGCCCCTTTGGAGTCAGATTGGTTGTTTGGTTTTACCCTGGGGTAATGTGCAAAATGTCCATCAGGGGTAATCTGCTTGCGGGGAAAAAAGTCCTGACCCAAATGATCTTTTTAAATTGTCTGTTTGTTTCTTTAGAATTAGCTTGTAGAAATGAGATCTACAAGCTAAATTGGCATAAAAAAATGCACACTGAATAAAAGCGTCTTGGCCAACTGAAAGACAAATGTGTTTCCGCTGTTTTAAAGTATTTACTGTTGTAATAACATTTTTTGTCAACAGAGATCAGGCCGAGACATTTTCTTTATTTGAAGGCAGCTTGTTAGGAAATGTGAGCGATTTTTCTCCCACGCTAGTAGCAAATGTCCAGGGGTTGGGGGGATTTTTTTTATTGCCAAAGCCTGTTGTGCCTGGAACTTTGTTATGCATGTGAGCAAAGAAAATCCCTTGCATTTTCTAGCAAACTGCCTAATAAATAAAATGTCTTAGCCTGATCTCTGTTGACAAAAAATGACAATACCAGAGGATTAAAAGAGTGGAAAATGCCTTTGTCTTTCAGCTGGCTGTGATGCTGGCCACCATTAATTATTATCATGATACAATGTTACATCATTATTGATTTCTGTCTATGATTTCAAGCCAATGCACACCCCTTTTCAGCAAAAACGTTTTCACCAAAACACATGTAGTCTCATCCACAAAGCTAAGCTTCAAATATTGAGTTAATTAAATCTAATTTCCAATAGTCAAATAAAAGAGAGTTGCTGAATGAATCACAGGGGACTGAAACATGATTCCAATGTGTATTTACAATTATCTTATTGCAAGTAAGCTTATAAGCAATTATTGGAATAATTGTTTTATTATACATTGATTCAGTGAAAATACTTTTTTTCTGTCAAGCAATTTCTTTTACACAAGCGCCTTGTTAAATAGGGGAAACATTCAAGGGCTGTAGTCCCATGAAACATTGCGCGCGTAGGATCAAGAATCAGCTAGCTAACAGTTCGAGCGACATGTTTTCTTTTCTTGAACGAGCCAACTGCAAAGGCTGGCTAAATTCCGTGAGAATTGAGTGTCTATGACAATTTAATTTATTCCGTGTTGAGCTGTAACAAAGCTGCAAACTAGTTTCCTTGCTTTTGTATTATCTAGAATGATTCATAGCTTGATTTTAAACCTCTTTCTTTCTGTGATGATCATCCGGGCTGAATAAACCACTTTATTGATTACTCATCCTTCCCTGATCCCAGTCCATTCTGCCTTGCACAAGGGCCGCCCAAGGTGAATATGGTAACCCATGGCAACACACCATGTACGCACTCAGAAATAAGCCGACGGTACTTAGACCAGCGGCTGTCCAACGGAAAATACAACCACTCGAATACAGCTCGAAGGGTTACTTTTATTCATTTTGTTTTATTTTCACACAGCCTATGGGGCTCCACAGGATAATGAAAACATTTAAGTGATATGTGGAATGATAATTTATTTTGTTTTTGCTTGCTACAGATATTTAAATACCAATAAATATGTTTTAAAACTGTAATGATCATGTTTTACTTTATATGTGGTGTTTGGAAATTTGTAAGGAAAGCACAAACAGTAAATATCTGCTCTGCAACATTTCATGCATAACTTCCAGAATGTGAAATTTTTCAATGCGACCAATTGCACGCTCTACATGAAAACGAACGTCTGCAATGCGTTTTCCATTCATGACCCCTGGGGAGTAAGCTAGGATCTATGACTCCAGTTTCGACATTACTCAAAAAATCTGAATTGTTCACAATATGCTTATCTGAAGCACGGCCTCCCCAGGCTCTACTGATAAAAGTAATAGCTCCATTTGGGTTAATTCCAACTAGATACTTGAAAGTATTATGGTGCTTATAATTACTAAAAGTTAATCCAAGTTGTAAAAATCTTAGAACAAGTGCTTATGGAAATGCCAAAGCGCATTGAAAGATCTTTGAGCAACAATCCAAGCCTAAGTCATAACTTCAGCTTTTGGCTGCAAAAACTGGAAAAATGCCATGAATGCTCCAACATTGACAAAACTTGTATAAAACTTTATTAACTTTGGGTCATCCTTGATGTTGTCTAATCGTAGCAACCTTTTTCCAAAAGCAACAGTGTCCTGTCTCAGCTTTTTATTCTCCTCCTCCAGTTGATTTATCCTTTCAAGTAAGGCAGCTGATGCATCTGCTTGTATCGGTGCTTTTGGTGTGCTTGACTTGCAATCACTGATGCTAGTATTCCTGAAGCAAAGAAGTAGCTTTGAGCTGAGAAAAAAATTCATTCAAGTTTGAACAAACGTACACCACTGCCTTGCTTTGCAGCGGCGCGCGTCATGAATTCCGTTTACTTTTCTTTGTTCTGATTACCGGTACGTCGTTCAGGCTTACAGCATATCACAATTTCACATGGTGGAGTCATGGAATTCTGGCTAAGCAAAATCGAAAAGTAATTCCATCTTGTGTTGTTGCCAAGATCAGGCTTGGCTTTCCAGAACCCAGTGGTAATTATGAGGGATTCAAGTATTGCGATCTATAGTGGGTTTGTAGTGGATTACACCGATCACTGACCACATCAATGGAGTTTCCCTGTAATGTCAGACAAGTAGTATTATATTATCCCTGGTGCCATTGTTATAGTAATGAGGTATGGGGATGTACTTTCCGGTTCGTGGTAACACGACTGTTTGGGCGTTGTGTTCTTCGATTCTGGTTGTTGAATAGCGTCTCTCCGGATCGAAGAAACGACGCCCTGTAACAATGACACCGAACGCTCCCACTGAGGGTTGGAAGGGTTGGATGCAACATTCTACCCTTCTCGAGGGTTTTTTATGAAGTGATGGAGTTAAATATTCATATATATTTACATCTCGGAACTGACCAATCAGAGGCTGTATATTTACATAACAACGGCATGCATGTATAACATAATTATTCTAATGACTTATAATAGTATCAAGGAGTTCTGCCAAGGATTGCATTTCAACACCTCAATCGCTCTGACGAAGCTAAAGAGCCTTACCGTAGCGGCTCAAAGCCGAGGAAGCGGACAAAATAAAAGCGGGAGAGGCGAGTATCGTGCTCGCTCAGCAGTCGGACCACGGGCGGTAGGACCAGCTAGAGTATTTTTAAATGTACTGCTTTCCCGAATTTGGTCAATAAGTTCGTTATCAGCCGTGTCGAGAGTGTCTGGAGTGTATCACTTAACACTGCAAGTGTCTGGAGTGTATCACTTATGTACACAAAGTAACATGTAGGCCATTTAACCCAGATCGCTTAATCTCCAAATCTGTCACGCGCCGTCCTCCAAAGGTCAACCACGGTCCTTCATTCTCAACAAGGATTTACAAATAGCGGTCTGTACGCGCCGTCGTCCACGCGGGTTTTATTTCTTATTCTTTATTCTTATTCATTTATAAAAGAGTTCCCAAAGCAAACAACAAGAACACTAACAAATTTAATTCAAATTCAATTCGATTTGTATCGTATTGTGCTTGGCAAATTTATTGGCGGGATTGCCCGCCAAATGTGCCAATTTTAATGGCGACCCTTAACGAAGAGCAAGAACGTGTTCTTGCCCTCATAGAGACAGGCAACAACGTGTTCTACAGTGGTAAAGCAGGGACAGGAAAGTCGTTTGTTTGAGGGCGTACAAAGCGGAACACAAGCAAGAAAACGGGATTTTCTTTACCGCTCCAACTGGCAAAGCTGCCCACAATATTGAAGGATACACTTTACATTCCTTTGCCGGTAAGTAAAAATAATGAGGACAATGAGAGCAAGCTCATTATATGTGCATCATGTTTGGTCATATTTTTCAAGTACAAAGTAAAGTGAAAAAACGTTTATCCGATACGAGCGGAGCGCAATAACGACGTTATGAATAATGAAATATGTATGAATCATTATTGAATGATAGAAAGTTCTGGAGTATGACGTATAATGAAGCGGCATCCTTTGAAGAAGAAAAGGTACTGAAGTTCGGTGTTTGCCGCAGGGGGGGGGGGGGGGGGGGGGGGGGGAAGTAAAAACAACTACCAGGGGGGGTATTCTTTAAAAAAACAGAACCTGAAGGGGGGTCCTTGGTACAAAAAAAACATTTACATCTGTCTACTTAATCTCACTCAAAAATGTCGGCGCGCTTCGCCAGCATAAAAAATAACATGTGATGTATTGCTGTATTATTCTTTTTGTGTGACGAAACACTTTCTTTTCACATACCTCGCCCCATCCCTTCCTCCCCCAAAATAGAAAATTGATGCATTGAGAAGAGGCATGATGCGCATCAAATTAATTTATTGATTTATTTATTATTTATCTGATTTTTGTTAGGAATACGACTAGGAAAAGGAAGCATGAGATTCTCATGCGTGTTCGACGGCATCCGGCAGCAATAAAAAGGTGGCGACAATGCAAGCATCTCATAATAGATGAAGTATCAATGGTAAGTGCTTCGTTGTTGGACAAGCTGGAAGAGATCGCCAGACGAATTAGGTGTTGCGAAGAGCCCTTTGGTGTAATTCACTTGGTACTGTGTGGAGACTTTCACCAGCTCCCTCCAGTAACGTCCACATTTGCTAGTGAAAAGGAACAGCCATGCTTTAAAGCGACATGTTGGGAGAGTTTGGGATTTTTTTCAGGTTACCTTGACTGTAGTGATGAGACAAGAAGACAACGACTTTCTGTTGCACCTCGCCAACGTAAGGTTAGGTGACATTTCTCATGAAACCATGTCTTTTTTGAGAAGCCTTCAACGTCCAATAAAAGACATCAATGGAACTGAGGTCCCGGTCAGCAAGACTATCACCCTTTTTCGACAAGGTTTGAATGTTTTCTCTATAACAATGACAGACTTAATGAGCTTGAAGCTAATACGGAAGTGATTTTCAATTGTAGAGATTCGGGTAGCGGACTAACTACCCTAGATTCGCTATGTCAGGCACCTCGTGTATTACGGCTCCGCGTTGGGGCTAGAGTAATTTTAGTGAAAAACATGACGGCAACTTAGTAAATGGTATATGTGGCACTGTCGTCAGATATACCTACGGTTTCCCAATAGTTCGTTTTGACAACGATGAAAACGCTCTGCATCAAGGAAGTCACCTTGACTGTAGAAACCGGCCCGGAAATGGTGGCCACAAGACGCCAACTCCCGCTCTCACTTGGATGGGCAGTGACCATCCACAAATCGCAGGGGATGACAATCGAGTTCCTGCGCGTATCCTTGGCTCGTTTATTCACCCATGGTCAAGGATACACTGCACTCTCGCGGGGTGTTTCCCCAGAGAATGTCGAGGTCGTGGCAATAGATGACACTCTGGCAAAGTTCAAGCCACCTGCATCTGTTGTATACTTTTACAGAGATGTAAAGCCTGCACTCGAGGTTCCTTTACCAGCAGTTAAGGAATTGCCTACCATCGAAAATGACATCGCGGCGGTTGTCGTTGAAAACGTGGAAGACTCTATTGACGACCTGATTGCCGAATCTGATGGCACGTTTGACGTTCCGGATTTTGTTGTTGATCCGCCAGCCACCTTTTACCTTGACATTAGTAAAAAATTGGATGGGTCGGCTTTACATGAAGAAGCAAAGTCCAGTGTTTTGCATGTTGCTCAGCCGAGTACGATTCAGGATTTTACCCCCTGTGGAGCTTTTCTTGGGCTGGGTTTACAATTGTGTGATTCTTTTTACTGAGATGTCAATCAGCGACAAAACCGTAGTTGTAAGTCTAATGAACAAGGACAACCTCGAATCAGTCATTGGGCCGGGCCTACACAAGCTTTTGAGGATACTTTATCAAAGTGGATTTCTGTAAGCTACTTTCTCTGAATCATGGAGTGAGTGTATCGGACGCCCGTCTTGTCATGGTGCTACTAGTGAGACAGGCATTCAGAAGTACCGTTTCAGAATTGTACAATCTCGCCAAAATGGAAAGTACAATTGCAACACTGGCCCAAGATAGCGACCGTTCTCCTGAAACGACTCCAGAAATGAAGGGAACCATACGTTATGTGGCAGGCTGGGCCGTGCGTAAAGAGAAATTGCGATGTTTAAATTACATTACACGGAATATCAACAGTCGCTCCAATGCTGTGCAAGAAAGGGTATATGACGAGCGGGCTACATTGGATACATTATCGGCGCTTACGCAAGACAAGGAGGAACAATCTTCCGCGCCTGAAAGCATGGAACGTTTATTAGCGAAAGATCGTGGGGATTGACAAATGTCAATGATGACCTTTTTACTTTCTTCGAGGCCGTTCAAGCAAAATGCGACACTATCTTTCAAACATCCAAGATACACGTTCAAGAACCGGAAAAAATAATAATTCAGGGAAGGCATGCCGTCATTAATGACACAACGCTCAGGGAATCTTGGAAGACCATTTCACAAGAAAACCAAAGTACAAGAGGTATGTTTTTTTATATACAGTGGAACCTGTGTTAAGCGGTCACCCTTGGGACTTTGCCAATTGTCCGCTTAATAGAGGTTTGCCATAATCAACATAAAAACTGACAGTTCATATCTATAATATAGCTTTTGTCTATTGAAATTACTATCACCAATACGTAATGGACTGTTTCGAGAAATTACCAAAGCTTCACTTGTCGTCATGTTGACAAACACTGAAGGTAAAAACAATTACCGATTTAGCCAATTGGGACCCTCATGTTGGTGACCACGACCGCTGAATAGAGGTGACCGATCGATAAAGGTCAAATTACTGTAAATATGAAAATAAAAATTCGGGACTTTGTCAAATGACCGATAAACGGAGAGATACCGCGAGGGTGAGATAAAAGGGCGAAATTAAAGCATCACAGTTAGTTTAGATCTACCCTGGAAAAATATTTGTTTTATTGATACTTTTTTAAACAAGAAATGGCATACAAAACATAATTTGACGACTGACAGCCCTCGTGGTACTCTCCCATACCGGGTAGGGATACACGTCTTGCATGAAATGACTGTTCTACGTCTAGCACATGCAAGCACCCTATCATGCATACGGAGACTCGGTTTCTGACAAAACCTGGGTTTTTGCGAGTTTGCTACACTACCACAGATCATACTAAACGAGTATCCCTGCCCGGTTGATATGCGATATTCCGGCCTCTGCAAAATGGACGCAAAAATGTACTGCAAAATGGACGCTCAGTCGTCCATTTTGCAGTACACTCGTAATTATATTTTAACTGTCTTTATTTTATTTCTATTTTACTTTAGAAGAAGTAACGTCAGCCGACTTTCCCTTTGATTATCACCTAGCTGATGAGTCAGACTCTGAAGTTGACGACATCGACGAAAACATGGAAGAGACAGTAGAGTCACTTGCACCTTGTGATCCCGGCCCAACTGTAGAATGCCAAGAAATTGAATCACCACTTCTTTTCAAACGACTGGTAAACAGGTACCTAAACGTGGTCCAAAAAGCATTTCGAAAAAAATTAATGAGCTCACTAGGCAAGGAGAAGTCACAAGCCCTTCGATCTAGAGTCGGATCCACAACCGGTTCCAAGTCAAATGTAGTGGCACTTTCGTTTGCGGAATTACTCAAAGATAATAGCACAAAGAAAGAGCAAGCGCATTCTGTCGTTAAATATTTCTCGTTCAAGGGCCACGACGCATTTAGAAAGCTCTCTCGAAAAGAAATAATTCTACTCTTCATAGCGTACGACATTGTATGTCAAACAAGATAAACAAGTCGGACTTGATAAGTTCTTTACAGAGAAGTGAAATGAAATACCCAGGTGTTCTGAGCTCTGAATGTGCGCAGCTAATTGGTACCGCTGAAGGTTATAGAAGGGTATTGGGACTAAGAGGACAAGGACAAGCTGCTAATCATGTTGTACCAGTACCGGGTCCTCGAATACTTGAAGGAGCGACAGCCCCACCCCCTGATACAGTCATGCCGCAAGCCCCTAGACAAGCTGCTAATCATGTTGTACCAGTACCGGGTCCTCGAATACTTGAAGGAGCGACAGCCCCACCCCCTGATACAGTCATGCCGCAAGCCCCCAGACAAGCTGATAATCATGCTGTACCAGTACCGGTTCCCCAAGCCAATGATCTCCAACAGCCTAACCGAAAACGGAACGAGCAAATTTGTACCCAGACCGGAACATGCAATGATTTGCATCAGGATGTCCTCCAAACAGAACACAAACATGCAGCAGTGCAGGCTGAGAGCAACCGAGCTGAACAGGCAGGGTTATGATGTTGTCGCGTCTCAGATAAAAAGATGGTATTCACGCAACGGACCCTAGATAACTGTATGAGATTTGTTTTTCGCCCCCGTGCTCAAACACACTTGAGAATTGTTTTCGAGGGATTTAATGATAAAATTACCCATTTCTGAGCGCGGGTCAAAGCACTACCGAACAAAAGAATCCTTTTAACTCTATAGTGAAAAGCCAAAATCAGCTCTTCTCTTTGTATATGGGAGGGGAAAAAAGAATATAGTCCCCTTTTTAGAATTCAGAATTACCGCTACAAAAGCATCACATACGCATAGGTACAGTACTAGCCTCGGCAAGTATGAATATAATTCTTGCGTTTCCTCACGGTCTAAACTTCAGCGGGTTAGGCGTTGTTATTTGCGAGTTAGCTACTTAAAGTTGAGGCTCCTACTGTATACGGTTTGTCCCTGCTGCTTTTGTTGAGCGCAACACTGTATTCTATCAAATCGGAATTCGACTATTATATGTTCGATACTTTGCTTTACATTGCCTAATGCAAATTTAAACGTAATGATTATAAAAGCATAGATTTTTTTGAACTGCTCATCTACCTATATGCAAGGATATTTGAGCAATTTGCCTTTTGCTGATGGACGGCTGAAGCTGTAAAATGGCATTAACACCACTGGCTGAAAAAAAAAGGAAACACATTTAGAATATCTCTTAATTAGAGCTTATGTTAGATATAGATGCCAGAAACCGGGGATAATTTTGCGCGCGCGCTTTGATGTACGCAAATCTATACGGAAGAGATTCCTATGATATCCTATGATGTGTTAATTGAGGACGAGATATCATAGGAATCAAGTATATTCAAAGCGTTCAGTCGGTGGATTCCGCTTAAATGAGCACTCAAAAAGGTGATATCACCCTCGTCTTCGCGCGGGCGCCGAGCTATATTTAAAAAATTATTCCTCGAGCCCGAATGGGCTCTGAGTCATTGTTTTTTCAAAGCACACTAGTAGGTCAATTTGTATAGCCAAAACGTTTTCTGGTCTGGTCATTTGACATTTTCTGGATTTCAAATTCAACATTTTTCGCTACTAGTAGGCTATAAGTTATAGCCTACTAGTAGCTCAACAATCAGAACGCAGCATTGATAATAGACCACTAGTGTGATTTGACTACAGGGTTTATACCACGCAACAGAAAATACAGCCAATCAGAATGCAGGAAAAGCGTTATACATTCGGCGGTATTCCATTCAACCTTCCTATCATCCATTGCGTCTGGAATATTTCATGAAAGTTCTGCCTTTATTTTCTGTTGCGTGGTATAAAATAGTTATGCAATCAGTTATGATGGCATACTGAATGCAGTATCCCACTTTTCACTTGTATTTTCTTAGCTTAATAGCGGAGCTCCTTGCGGCGGCCGAAGGCCGCCGCAAAGCGGAGCACCATACCTAAGAAAAAGCGTCAAAAACTGCAAATATAGTATTATTGGGTACCTGTGTGAGTTTATTGAGTAACCTGTGGAGATTGCTAGGGGTCGATCCGATTTTTGGACGTCTCATTAAGTCCCGGATGTGTACGTTTTCCTGTCTACCCTACGTCACAATAGCCCTATTGTGACGTCAAGCATGCTCAACTAACGGGGGAGGGGCGCGTTGCCAGGAGGGAGGAGGGAGGAGGGAGTGTGCAACTAACGGGGGGAGGGGCGCGTTGTCAGGGGGATTTTGATGCTCACGTGAAAGCTAGAATCGCAGGCACAAAAAGACTACAGGGCTGCTAGCGGCTGAAAAAACGACCTACAATAATTACTCTAAGGAGAAATGCTGGAAGAAGAAAGGAAGAAGCCATGGAATGCAAAGAGTTGGTAGAATGGGGAATAATAATCAAGTTGGAGTATTTTCTTTGCCGGCTTGCTCCTGAAATTCTTCCAGTCGGAGTTTCAAGGCCGAGAAATGACAGCTAACTGCAGAACCGTACTATCACGCATTACGCCTCAAATGATAAAAATACGCGAAGAGGAAGCAATAGAATAAAAACATTGGGTCGAGGGAGAGGAAGGGATTGAGGAATGATAAATTTGGTTAAAATTATCTCTAGTAGAAGAGCAGAAAGCAGAAAGAAATGGAAGCCCAGACTCTCAGAGATCGACCAACAGACGGAAATTGCGCCCGGGAAGAAGGGTGAAGAAGCGGGGCAAAGCATGAGATCTGAGCAGAAAGTAAACCACCAAAGAGAGGCATCCTGTTTTTTTCCATCATATCTTTTTGAGACTACTCGATAGTCGATGATAAATAATGGTTATGAACTGAGTGGAGTGCAATTTGGTCTGAAATCATACGCGTGATTTCAAAAATCAAACGAGCGCGCGTAGCGCGAGTTTGATTTGAAATCACAAGTATGATTTCAGACCAAAATTGCACGACACGAAGTTCAATTACCACTTTATTATATCCATTTTGAAATCACATTCTAGGCCCAGAGGATTCTATCAATTTATTTTCTTGAAACCGGAAATGCCTCACAAAACATTGTATGCAAAACGAACTCATTAATACTTAAGCATGCAGAAATTGTCATGTGACAAACAAAACGATTTCGATCACTCATAACTGCAAAGTTCATTCAGAGTTGAGATCACTTATGTTTAAAATTACACCATACACAATTCAACAAAGTAATTTCATTGTCTGACAAAAGGAAGGAATGCTCGTCACTTTTATTGCGGCCTTGGAGATGGATTGGAGTTGGAGACGTAGAAATATTGAAGTTTTGCGATGGAACTGTGACTTTGCTGGGCGAATGACTTGCGATGGCATAAAATCAAAACTTGGCTGCAAATTATGCTTGGAAGCCATGAGCTGTATTGCTAAATTTCATCACTTGCTGCATCTGGCTGTGGATGGTAGTGATTTCAAGTTTGAAGAGAGTGGAGTTTGATAGATGAGCGGAGGTGATTTCAAGATGGCGGCATCGTTTCACTATCAGCTGTGAATTGCGAAACACTTTCATCCAGCTTTGTGTTAACCGGGAAGTGTTCTTATTGATCACTTTAGACTCATCTTTTCTACCACATTGTCTACCGGAAAGCATGTAAAATCATCATCTTTTGATTTTGTGGAATTTGATGTTGTTTGTTTTTCGGTGGACTCGGATTCCTGGACTCGGGACCGGAATTTTGCACCAGAGGTGCTGGATTATTCGCTTGAAATCCTCCATATTGTCGTGAATCTGATATCATACTCTGGAAAAACGACAGATAAAAAGGTACTGTAAATATTTAAAGTTTTATCCATAGTTTATGTCTTTGTTTTTTGTTTTTCTTTTCAAGCAGAAGAAGAAAGGGGGGAATTTCCCCCAAAAATTGCAGGAAGATGGTTTTCCTTCCATTATTTTCCTGATTGGTCACTGCCTTTTAACCCTGAAATCTGATTGGCTGATTGATTTTTGTGCTTCATTTTGATTGGCTGAGAAAAAGATGCGATTTGGACTCAAAAGGATGCAATTGGGAATAAATCGCACTGTTGTAAGCCAATCAGATTGCAGGGATTGACAGTGATTTCAAAATGGATATAATAAACATGGAAACGGTTTCGTTTATTCCCCTATTTTCGGCTCTCCTCGACAGCTGATGGACTAGGTGTCAGGACTATAGCTGGATTCACAGGAACTGAAAAGGTTTGTCATGAGTTACAGTACAACAACAATGGTGCCCAAATAGAGCGTGGGAATTTTCGTGTTTTGCCGTGTTTTGTGGGTTCTTCAGCTCCCTAAAGACATGGAATAGCTTTGAAAGTCACGGATATAATGGGTGCGGTGTGGATTGGAAACTCACTGTTCGCTGGAGTTGGACAAACATTCAGTATGAAGTGGATTAACTGCAAGGTCTTGGTAAGATGGTTTTTTTTTATGAGAAATATTTTCTCTGACTAGACGATCTCTTCAGGAATTTGATTCCTCGGTTGTACGATTTAGAAAAGATGATCATAGGCTTTCAACTGTGTTTTGGCCATTCATTGATTTATAGAATTGATTACTTTATTCTATCTATTGATAGCTATCTATTATAAGATATTTATTGAAAACTTTCGACCTGTGTTTCAATTTGTTTTGGATTCTTGTGAGTAATGCACTAGTCAATTGAAACCCCCATCCCTAGGGACCCGGGGGAAGGGTGGGATTATCGTGGGGGTTTAAAGCATTTTAAAACAAGAGTCTGTTCCGAGGGGGTGTTGGATTTGACTGGTTTTTGATTCTGGAACCTGTCCCCACCCCCGGGTAGTGTTTATTTGCTTTCAAATAAATTATTTCGGTCAATCTTTCACTTTGATTTTGGCCATGCAAATCTACATGTTCTACGATGCAATTCATTGGAATCATTCGATTTAATGCATTTTTCTGTACTTGCATCCCTTGTTTCATATAGGACACCACACTAGCTGAGGCCCACTCCCCTTTGACGATCATAGAAAGGTGTGTTCAATCTTTGATGCTTGCAAGTAAAAGGTGATTCGGAGGCCCCAAGGGTAGGGGCATTTCACAGGAATTCCTCCCGATGGAGTGGGGACTTAAACACTCTTTTGTTCAGGGGTAAACTCAAATCCCAACCCTTCCCTGGGTCCCTAGGGGTGGGGGCTTCAATTAACTAGTGCATAACCGGTTTGTCCCCAGCCAAATATAAGTTAAATGTTATGCATCAATAATATTTTCCTTGCTCAAAGGAAAGTCAGTAGAGTGCACAGAACGTTTTCCCATTTCTGTTGGATCAGAATAAAGAGAGCCTTGTATATGTTCTGCTGTAGTTTCATTGTTTTCACCTCTTCCTAAAACCCAATAGAAGTATCTTGATACAAGTTTTTCAAACTTTTCTCAGGGGGAGCATGCCCCCTCAAACAGAAATTATTTTGTTTTTCTGTCTTATTTCTACCCCCCCCCCCCCCCCCCCCCCCCCCCCCCCCCCCCCCCCCCCCCCCCCCGCACCCCCTCAGTATTTTAAGTGCAATTAGGTGAAATTCAAGTATTTTTTTCCTTTTCTGGACATTGTAAACCTGAAACTTCATGAATTTCAGACCCTTCTACAAAATTGCTCCACCCATATTATGGAGTTATGTATTTGGAACACTTTGGACTTTGCGGCCTTCTGCTTAACACCCGTATGGCCAGGAGTAGTGTCTGGTCCAATATCTTTTGACGGGTCTGCACGCAAGTATAGTAGCTTGTGTTATTTCCATTATGAAATCTAGTAGCAACCTGTTTCAATATACAGCTGAGGGTTTTTATAGAATTGGGTCAACATAGAGTTTCATTGTAGTACTCCAGGGTGGAGAACTTTGACATTATATTTCTCTGTTTTCATTTTGTTGTTCATGGCACACATTTAGTTTCCAAAATAGACCAAAATCAAGGAAGTGATTCTAAGTGTTTCAGTAACTGGATTTTTGGCCACTTTGCCAAAATTGCCCGGAATCCTGGTAAAATGTATGAGACATTAATTTCTCTGGTGTATCTATCAATAATATTGTCTTGTGAATATATACTACTTACTATTCTGTCAGAAAATGCAGTTTTTTCCACTGAGGAATAAATATTGTCTGAATAAATCATGAAAGTTATTCTGTCCCCTGGTTATTGTGTCCCCCAGCTGACCCCCAGCCAGTAATCCTCGTTGAGAGGGGTAGGCTGTATTGGAAAAAGTAAAAAAGTAAAGTCCCCCCCTGCCCAGAAGGGTGTTGAAAAGTGACCCCACCCCTATGGAATTTCTAAAAAAATTACAGTATTTGTATGGAAAAGAGCAGGGAGCATGCTAATTCTGACTGTAAGCCGTGGGACATGTGCCAAGCAATAAAATAAATTAATCCAATCAAGCAATCAAATTTATTTGAAAATTTAGTCATTACAAAATTTGAAACTGCAAACTTTTTTAGGGTTGAAAAGATTACCAAATATTTTAGGGGGATATTTTTCAGATATTTTGCAGGGATACAGCTGAGGCACCAAATGAGGCAAGATATGGGGATAAGGGGATATTTTGGTCCCCAGACTTGCCTCTATACAATCCCTCTGTGTTGAAATCAAACAATTCACTTGTGACTGAGACAACTCTGGCCTGAGATATATGGTATTTGTGTAGGGACAGCATAAAACTGTCTATCTCAGGGGTCATATGAGTCAAGAAATAGGACAGGGCAATTCTTGTTAGGGGCTGCTGTAAGGCCTAACAGCCCCAAACAGCACAGGGCTGCCGTTAGGGACAAACAGCTGGGAGGAAGCATTCCTTACTCCCACGTCTAAAAGGCAGGGCACATATTATGATCAACACCTAAAGCCCTTACAGCCCTGGCTGGCCTGACAACCCTAACAGCCAACAAACCTAACAGCCCTAACAAACCTAACAGTCCTGCATTCATTATGTATACTACAGGGGGGGCAGAGGATTTTGAGGGGGGATCTCAAAATTTAGGAACTGGAAAAGGGGGGATGTCAAGTTTTTTTCATAACATGAAGGGGGGATGCATATTTTTGTTATGGTAATATATTTAAGACCTCCTGAACCTCCTGAAGAAATATCACTTGCACTACTATTCTCGTGTATTTTCAACTGATTTGAAAAAAACTGCGCGCTTCGCGCGCATAAAGAATTATAAACTTACAAAATCGTAAAAGACCTTCTTGTTTTACCACAATTCCTCGAGGTCCTCTTCACTCTTCAGTGACTTTGTCTGCCAGACAAAAACGCCTTTGGACTTTTGATTAATAGTCTTGTAGTTCATTGTCAAAATTGCGGCGAGCTTCGCGCGCACAACGGAAAAATACCAAACAATCAAATACAAAGAAATAATGCTCAGACTATGTGTAGTAAGGCTCCAATCGAGAAGCGCACCAGATCACTCAAGGTAGAAAGTCACTACTCACAAAAGAGTACAGCCAACTAGGAATTTTATTTGCATTTTAACGCTTTGTATATTTTTATTTTATCATTGAGCCTTGTTCTGCATCTTTTGAAAAAATGTTATTGACGCGACCCTACCTCGACATATGAATTGAAGAAAATGTCGGGGGGGGGGGCATGTTTTTTTCCTTTTGCCAAAGAGGGGGATTCGTAAAAAATAGGTTGTGCCTTGGGGGGATCTGAAAATTTTGCATTGTCAAAAAAAAATCCTCTGCCCCCCCTGTAGTATACATAATGAATGCAGCCTAAACAGCAGAGAGGAAGCATTCCTAAAAGGCAGGGCAACACCTAACAGCCCTCTGTTAGGGCTGTTTAGACTGTTAGAGCTGATAGGACTGTTAGAGCTGTTCAGACTGTTAGAGCTGTTCAGACTGTTAGGGCTGTTAGGTCTGTAAGTGGTGTTCAGGGGCGTAGCCAGGTGGGGGTTCCAGGGGTTCCGGAACCCCCCCTCTCCCGCAGCGGAACCCCCCTCGCCTCTGTTCTGGACCGACTTACTACTAAAATTGTAAATATTTAATAGACAACAAATCAAAGCTCCAATAAAATGTAGCAAATTTCTTCAAACGCTAGTTTTTCCCCGAGATCAATATTTTTGGCTGGGTTTCCTGTGGCGAGAACGCAAAAAACACGTCCGATCTATGGAGTTTTTTATTTTTTGAATTTTGGAACCCCTCCTCTCATAAGTGCTGGCTACGCCCCTGGTGTTAGGGTTGTTAGTAGGTGTTTATCAAATTTGTGCCCCAGGTCTTTTAAGAGGTGGAAGTAAAGAATGTTTTCTCAATGCTGTTTGGGCTGTTAGGTCTGTTAGGCCTAACAACAGCCCTAACAAGAATTCCCTGTCCTATTCCTTGACAGGTCAGGGGTTGGGCCAACTTTCTTGATAGTGCGTGCCGCATGTGTTAGCCACAACACCAAGATATCTTGCATTTTTTTTTCTCATGTGAAACAGGTGCCAGTTTTGTCCCTACCCCAAAGTTGTCTTCACAACAAAGGACAACCTTGTTCCCATATGTTTTCAAACAGTGGTCATGTGACTCAGCCTCCCCCAGGGTCTTCTACTCGACCAACCGCCATCTTGAAAATTACCCTGAGGACGAGGTTGATATCTCACCTCATGTGAACTACGGGTGCCTACATTTTTATTAGTTGAGTTGTCCTCGTGCTTTTTGTGTTTTGTAAAAGGCTCAAAGGCAATAATATTAGTCTAAATATAATAAAGGTATTTTTGATACTACAATTAACTACTACCCATCTTTTATTCCTTATAATAGTTGGAAGCTCCGCTTTTAGGCAGTGCCTAAATCTATATATTACATCTCGCCTAAAGGCTCAGAATATCAGAATATACAAGTGAAGCGTTGGATATTTCTTCAGCATACCACTCAAATTGTATAACTAGCATATACACATGTGTAGTGGAAAAACGGCTCAACTGGGAAAAAGAGAGCAAACGACTTTTTATCCCATTTATCTATCAATAAATAAAGTCCTTTTTCAAAGGAAAGTGGCTACTGCTGAAACAGCTAGTTAAGGGAGTAATTAGCCATAGTGCTAATTTCATATGACTGTAAAAAAAATACAACACGGACCATGCTGTGTCGGTGCCGCGACGGTAGTATGCCGTGTCGTGTCTAAACATTTTGATTGACTGCATTCTGACCAGTTATTTTGCGCGACGTGATTGGCTGAAACACCACGAGAAGGCGAGGTTCCGTGCCGCTCTGTGTTTTTACAGTCATGTTAAATTAACTCTATGCTGAACTCGTACTTAGGTCATACCATACTGAGCAGCAGTTGGGTTGTTGTTTTGTCCATTAAGGCTCCGTGACTGCCCAAAAAAGTTCTCTAGAATGTCTTGATTGGTTCTTGCCGTTACAATCCCACATCCAGGAAACTCAACGAACATGTTTCGACAGAATTCCTTGAATCCTACCACCATACAAAACACATCAAATCTCGTCTGGTCACAAAGGAACCGGCGTTTTTGCTTATCTTTCGATAACTGCACTTGTTTGCTTGCATCCTCTTCCCATTTCTTAAGCCATCTGAAGCTTTCTTCGTTTTCGTCAAACCTTGTGTCTTCTAGAGTCCTATAAGAAAAAAGGTTACTAGCACTGCAACTAAACTACACATGAAGACAAAGGCGCCGAGCGATGCCACGCCACGCCCAATCTGCTTGCTCTTCATCTTCATCTGAATTCGTTTGTCAATTGGCTTTTCCCATTTTGAATCAATGACCCTGTTTTTCTAAATACCATCCTGGTACAATATGCGAAAAACTGATAAGGCATGTTTTCTTTCGTTTGACTTACGTATATGGGGCATGATGTTTGAAATTCTTCAATAAACGACTTGTCGTCTCCAAGAACGCTATCGTTTGCTGGAGAGATGAACCTGTGCCGTCTTTTCTGTCCAAATGACGTTGATATACCTATATTTAAAAAAAAAAGATCAATTTATTCATAACACTCCAAGTGTCAGTCACTCTTTAAAAATGTTACCCAATGAATCTTTCTCTCACTTCATTGAATGGACGTCAAATGAGAGGTTTGCCTGATACGCGTATGGCTCGCTTTAAAAAAAAAAAACAGTAAAAATCTAATGTGGCTTGAATTTCAATAATCACCTTCATTAGCTCCACCATACTTTCTCCCAGCACATCATCTGCTAGATAGTTCCTCATTTTGCTGGCACTAGTTAACGTGAAGTGCTCTTCACACAGTCTGCAGATCAAACATGGCTCCAGAGAATTGTTTCATCCTCCAGCGTATAGCAACGAGCTGCACGGGACTGTGACGACGATTTTTCTAAGCCATTCCTCAATTTCTTAAAGTTGTGCTGTAAGAGGGAATAGGGGGTGAATAAAATCAATTACCAGTGACAGATCAGAACCCCGCCCACTATCTTAGTCGAAGTCCCAAGGGAGACTGCGAAATAATTGGTTCGAGATATAGAAGGGATCGACAGTCCATGAGAAAATAGTTTAAGTTCGTGATAACGAGGACTTGAGGTAACGGAGTTCGATATAGAGTGGTTCATTATTATTAATATACTGTTTTAGTAGATGACGTAGGCATATGAAAATAACATCGGCATTTTGCAGGTTCCAAAGTTGAACGCTTGTCTATCGATTATATATAGTTAATCAAACTACGCTTTATAGACTCACTTACAGATGGGTCCATAATGAAAGTCATTGATTTCCCAGTTGCCGGATTTACTGTAGTGTACTTTTCAGCTTCTGGATCTACGCCCGGAAAGTGCATCTGGACAAATTTTCGGTTGCACCCAGCTCCGTCGCATATTGCAGCACGTACGGAAAAACCGTACGTCTGCAACGTGTCAACACTCTCCCAGAAGAGCTCGAAAAGCTGGAAGGTAGAAGCTTCCGTTGTAGGGAAGTGTGCCACTGGATACTTGTACCCTGTATTGCCAAGAAAGTAGAATTGCAATACATGCGTAGCAAGTCTGGTCTTTTCTTCTCCTGGTGAAAAACACAAATAGATAATAAAAGTTTCAATTCAATGTATTTTTTGGCACTCCGACATGTATCCTGACTGAAATCCTTATATTCTATCTACGCCATGAATAAAAATTGACGTTTTTATCTTATTACCAGTTTGAAGAGCTTCCAATTTGCCACAAGTTTCACCAAGTCGAGTAACGCCAATAAGTTCCCACTCTCCATTTCTTTGTCGAAGTTCGATATCACTCTGCCGAAAATATGAAAAAAGTAAATTTAATTGAACCGTCTAGAAGTCTCGACCAATAAATGTCATATTTTGACTTAAACACTTTCTGAAAAGATTTCTAGACCCATACCAACCATGGATCGTAAAAAAACGGTCCATGTACCATTAAGAAAGAATAGCGCACGCGCGTTTTGTAAACGCGGTCTGTAAACATGAATGGGATGTTCCGGAGCTTTCGCCATATAATCCATCAGAGTGCGCCAGCCCGAAAATGATCTGAGATACGTACCTGTATGGACATTTCATCAAATATTAGCGCGCCACATCTCCCGAATGGACTCAGTTTCTGACTGTCCGCTTCTTTTCTCATGTCTTTCATACGCGCCGATACAAGTCCTGGACTACTTTCAGTTGCGTTCTTATGATACCGCAGTAATCGACCAGATGGTAGCTTCAGCATACCGCTATCCCTCAAGCTTTCGTACCCCTTCTTAGATCTGTGCCACAGTTGTAGACACATTTTGATAACGCTGTTGATTAATTTTAAAAGCGTTCTTAAATATTCAGGCAGTTCTCTTGGATACAGGTTCATTAAAGAAAGGTATAAAAGTCTGATCCCAAATTCATGCTCGCCAATGGGGACAACTAAAATTAAAATTTAATTTTGGCACCATGACCAAAGACAATATTGAATGTCCCCTAGACCTTTTCAAAGCCAAAACTACAGTGGTACCTCTATTAATTAAGCGGCCACCCTCGGGACCGAGCCAAGTGGCCGTTTAATAGAGGTTGGCCGCTGGATGGAGGTGTGTAAATACAGTACTTGAGCGACAATACATTTTTTGGGACATTGAAAAGTGGCTGCTTAATAGAGGGTGGCCCTTAATAGAGGTACCACTATTAAAGTTGTCACTTTTACAATGAAATTAGGGCTCCCTTCTGCCATTATCTAAAACCGCGCATACCAGTTAACATTATACCTTGGGTGCCACCTGATGCTCTGTTTGCAGTTTGCTTTCTCGACGGCTTGCTTCTGTTGCTCCCACAGTAACATCATCTCTGGATTGTCGGGAAAGTACTTCTTTCCGGGGCCATCCATCGTCCCAAACATCTGACAATGTAATTGGGACCATTAGCAAGGGATAAATATGAAAAATGGAAAAAAAAATCGGTCAGTCTGAAAATATCCCAACCCCACCCATCACTATTTTCTAATGGTCCGTCCCTTAAATGAGAACATGAATATAAGCCCCCCCCCCCCCCCCCCCACGCTCGATGCCAATCATGATTTTGAAATAAGCGCCCCCTCCAGAAAAGACGCCCGCCCTGGATTTACGGTAATTATCTATACCTGCAGAACATCCTCGTGGTCCTGCCGTTGAAGCTTCACCAGTTCTTCATCTTTCATAGCGCTTATTCGTCTCCAGTAGTTCTCTCTGCCTCGGGTGTTTTTCAGTTGTTTCTTCAAATCATCGACAGAGTCATTACTCGGTCCTTTTTTCAGTTGACGTCTTATTCAGCGCAATTACCACACGTGCGGCGGCAATTACTTGTATCTGACCACAGGCGATGGAATAAAAAATGTTCACAGTTCATTGATCTGTGAATTGATACAGTTTGGCCATTGATAATGGTCGTTGTTTTCCAATTTAACCACGAGCCAGAGTTATCCTTTATCAGGCCAACGGCTTGATACTTTGTGTCTTGTATGCCCTCGCATAGTTTTAACCGACTTTCTAGATCTCTTAGTATGCACGTTAAATCAGAGATGGTATGTATCTTGTTGGTTACCATCCCTAGTATAGATAGAGGAATCTTCTTTCCAGATTTAGTCGCGCTAAATGTAAGCTTGCTGCTTATTCCCAATTTCACATCTCTACTCTCATTTATGAACACTAACTCTGAACCTTCTATAAAGCTGTGCCAGCCGTAAAAATAACCGCGGGACTGCAAATCTTTGATGTGGGCTTGAAACCATTGAATTACATCGTAGCACTGAGGCTGCGAATTTTCTTTGTCGAAACTGGTGGTAACGCCGTCGATACGCTGACCAATTCCACAGTACACGTATCTTTGAGTAAATTAAGGAAGATCATGTTTTATTAGAATTAACATTACAAGATATTGATTATTTTCGTTTGGCTTTAAGTCATTCATTGTTAATGATGCTTTCTTTTACAAACGGACGGAACAGAAAGCACCTGCGAATCAAGTCTCTCGTGCAGCGGTTGGGATCATTTTCAAAGCTGAACTCATAATCGTTCACTGCGTTCAAAAAGTCTTCAGTTCGAACTTTCCTGTACCTGGGAATTTTAAAATATTTTCTGTGCCAGCGTGCCGTCATTTTCGTCCCCAAAAATATCGTAAAATGTCAACAGAATGCATAGTAATTCGCCGAATTCACACTAGAGACGAATTTCCTGTGTGAGCCGATTTTGTCGTCTTGAACGAGGTTCCCGTTTCTTCTGTTTCCACGCAAAAAGTTTTCGATAATAACGGCCAGTGTTTCCACCAAGTAGTTCACATAAAACAGGAAATATTTCTGACGAGAAACTCACCTCAGACGGGTAACTCGTATCTATTGTGAATTCGGCTAATCTTCCGTTCTGTTATAATAATTTACATCTAACATTTTCAAAAAAAAGGATACACCCTTTCATTTTTATAGCGCATAAGCTTCCTTGTTAGTCCCGTCGGGAACACTTCTCGTAAGTTTATACCAAAGTTACTCTCGTTGCACGATAAAACTCCATACTCTTGGCATTTGGACTTGAAAAGTGTAAACGCAGATGAGCATTTTATGACGGATGACGGAGACACACGGAACAGCTCACGAATTATATCCTCCCTGGGGCTATAAAGAGATTTAAAGAATAATGAAGCATTAGCTGTTTGACGTGGGCCGTTAAAAATAGATCGATCAAAAATGTATTAAAATGTATAAAAAACTCACCGTGGCCCAGACCTAGAGGTGAAGTCTTGGTTAGAAGGTTGTAAATAAAACATCCCGAAATATAATATGACCGTTCAGTTGTACGTTCACATCATCGTCAATATGTATATACGTTTCAAACTTTTAAAAATTGCTTGTTAACCGCCACCGGTATTTGTAAATCCTTGTTGAGAATGAAGGACCGTGGTTGACCTTTGGAGGACGGCGCGTGACAGATTTGGAGATTAAGCGATCTGGGTTAAATGGCCTACATGTTACTTTGTGTACATTAAGTGACCGGTGACCGTTAAGTGATACACTCCAGACACTTGCAGTTCTAGAGCAGGCCAATCCATCAACACTGTCACTAGCAACTTGTCAAGTGAGGGTCGAAAATCGAGCTGACGAGAGGACAAAGGAAGCCGGCTTGGTTGCCTACCCTGTCTATTTCTTATTGCGTGGGGAAATTCGGGCTGTCAAGTTTGACATGCGCTGACCGCTTAGTCATTAACGGCTAGGTTAGACTCCAGTCGCGTCTCGGGTAACACGAGGTATAATAACACGAACGTTGGCTCCAGTCGCGTCTCGGGTAACACGAGGTATAATAACACGAACGTTGTCTCTCCGTCTATTTATCAGGAATAATGCCTCAAAAGCCCAAGGTAAGCTAAAAGAAGCTTTATTAACAAAGAAATAAGTAGATAAACGTTAAGATTGAGCAGTTTCGGGCTTCAAAAAGAACGGGTTTTAAGAAGAATTCGAAAACTTTTATAAGACCTCTCGACACGGCTGATAACGAACTTATTGACCAAATTCGGGAAAGCAGTACATTTAAAAATACTCTAGCTGGTCCTACCGCCCGTGGTCGGACGAACAAAATGTTGTACGGGAGATCACATTTCACCCCTTGGCATCCGAGGCAGAAGTGGAGGCATCAAAACGTACACGTAGGTGGGAACGCAAGTCGTACAACAAGCAGCGGCCCACTCCCCTCTACCGCCAAGCGTACCGCCTTTTCCGCTACACAGGGTTTACCTGCATCCTGCGTAGACGGCAGCGAAACTCCACTAGACAAGTGTTCCACAAACGGCTGATACTCTTAGCAATTTATTATAAACTTATTTCAAACCAAAGTTATTTCAAACCAAAGTTGGGTAGGGTGTTCCGCTTGGGCTCGTAAAATGTACCCCTGTTTATTGTCTCAATTCAAGCTTCATCACATTCTCGTCATTCGCCACTTTTTCAACTTGAAACTGAGGCTCCCACCGTATTTATGTGGTGTTTATGAGTAATATATCTGAAATTAAAGTTAACGACAAATCGATTACCTCTGCTCAGCAGATGGCCGAAGTTTTTAACGACCATTTTAGTAATATCGGCCCTGCTCTTTCGAAAGAAATTCCCCTAATAGATATCAAACCGGAGTCCTATCTAACTCCATCTGAGAAAGAGTTCTGTATTAGGGCTCCCTCTCCCAGTACCATTAGTAAATTACTCTCTAAAACTTACGACAAAAAAGCAACTGGTCTAGACAGGATTCCGTGTAAATTACTAAAGCTTGCAGCCGATATTATTAGCCCTTCACTTGCCGATATCTTTAAATGCTCTCTCGACACAGCTATTTTTCCCGACGAATGGAAATTAGCTAAAGTGACGCCCATTTTTAAGAAAAAAGGCTCCAAAACTGACTGCGACAATTATCGTCCAATCTCTGTAATCCCCGTAGTAGCAAAAATATTTCAACGAATAGTTTATAACCAATTTTACGAATATCTGAGCTCGAATCAACTTCTTTCTGGTTCCCAGTCCGGTTTTCGCTCACTCCATAGTACCCTAACGGCTCTATTAAAGGCAACCAATGACTGGAACATCGATCACGGCCTCTTGAATGGTGTCGTTTTCATTGACCTCAAGAAGGCATTTTGATACCATTGACCATGAAATTCCCTTGCAAAAATTATCAATGTATGGAGTTGAGCAAAAATCGCTCTACTGGTTCCAGTCCTATCTGAAAAACCGGTCTCAGAAATGTAATGTCAATGGGGCGTTGTCCGACGCAAACACTTTAAGTCATGGGGTTCCGCAAGGAAGCATAATTGGCCCGTTGCTGTTTTTAATCTACCTCAATGATCTGCCAAATTGTCTCAGCACTGCCTCCGCTAAAATGTTTGCAGACGACACTCATTTAACCTCGTCCGCCCCTAACCTTGCTGACCTTGAGCCAATCATTAACTCTATAGGTGCTTTAAAGAGAGTGAGGCCCTTTGTCACGCAGGAGGTTGCTATCCAGATCTATAATGCCCTAGTTTTACCGTATTTCGACTATTCCAGTACTTTGTTTTTTTTTCGACGTGAGGAGAGCGTATCCCAGTCTAGCTGGCCACGGAGTGCGCTAGAGCTGGTGTCAAAGCTTGCCCTCAATAGCACTCTCGCCGCTCGATTTTGCAGTTTTTGGACTTGTCACGCAGGCGGTTGCTAAGCCCGTCCCACACTGGACTGCAATAGTCGAAATACGGTAAAACTAGGGCATTAGTTTTCAAATCTTTGCATGGGCTGGCTCCATCCTATCTCCAGAACTTGTTTTGTTCGCGCCAAACTAGCTATGATTTGCGAAACTCTGAAGACAAGTTATTTTTGTCTAAACCACGTACCGATTACTTAAAACGAATCTTTTCCTATAGTGGCGCCAATCTATGGAATAACCTCCCTGGGCATATTAGATCTTTACAAATACTCAGTAATTGTAAGCGGGAAGTAAACCGGCATTATTAATTGTCCGGTTCCCACACGGCAATCATGTAAAACAGTTTAGTAAATGTGTAAGTCTTTAAACTTTTACTTGTACAACTGATGATTTTAAACTATATGTATGTATGTGGTCGATGTATGCTGAAGCCTGTAGACAGGGAAGCGCCTCCAACACAAGACCTTCCAGTACTACATAGGGTCAATCTGTATGCACTTATTTCATTGTGGAGTTTCTTTGGTTTGAAGTGTTTGTGTTACTGGTGTATCTGTAAAAGCCCAATCCACAGCATACTTTGCCTCAAGAGAAATACTACCGAAGTGACCCCAGTGGGACTCGAACCCACGACCTTGACTTTCATGTGCCAACGCTCTGCATGGCTCCGCAGCTTCTAAATCTGATCTTCCATTAGGGCATTTAAAGTGCCACTAGCACCTAATTTGTCACTTGCCTGAAATGCCACCAAATTCGGCACATAAGTAGAAGACATCATGATCTTTAGCTCTACGCCAGAAGTTGAAAGGAAAATAGCGTATTTTCACGCCAAAGTCCGAATTTAATGAGCTGTTTTCGTCCTGATATTCATAGAGTCAATTCCCAAGGGACGCAGCACGTGACCCAGCACAGGGAGCCCGAATTGCAGATGTTATTGCGTGTTTCCCTGTATTTTAGGGCAGCTATCCAAAAAAAAGGCGTACTGTAATATGTCTTACTTCTGCGGTTCTAGTCGTCGCATTTTCTACCAGTTTTAGCATAACCCTGTTTAGCTCATTTGCTTGATTGGAAGAGAGAAAAACGGGAGCTTCAGTCCCCTACCCCTGCTCCCTTGGGAAAACTCAGCTACCGGAAGTAAACATTTTGTACACATCATCTGTGGCCGACCATGCATTTGTTGCCGGGAAAGTTTGAAAAAGTTGCGGGAAATGATGGCACAGTGATGTCAAACATCCCAAACAACTGTCTTGTTTGAAAAAGATATGTCGCTGTTGTCTCAGGGACAAGAGAGATGAAAAACCGATCTCTCTTTCCGGCGAGAAATCGGAAAAAGAAAACAATTAAAAGAAAAGAAAAGATCTGAGTGAGTTGACCGGAGTTCAAGTACGCGAAGACGACGGATTGTCGCCGATGATATGTCGTCCTTGTGGACGTACTATCAAGTCAAGTGCAAAGTTCAGGTTTCTTTGCCTGGAATCCGATCGCCTGCAGAGAGCTGGGGCTGCGTCAGAGCTAACAGAAGAGAACAAAAAGGGGAAGAAGCATCCAGAGGAGAGCATTTCTCCGCGCATTTCGGCATCCGTTGCGCACAAGAGCAAAAAAATAAGAATGGACAATATGTTTCTTTAATATTCCAGATACTCCAAAGATATGTCTTTGGAGTAATCAACTGTCATAGGACTACCTGTTGTCCCATTCAATCAGTCGAAGCATGCTGAAGTCTGTCAATATCTGCAATATGTGCAGGACTTCCTGTCAAAAGTGTTCCTTATGATGTGTCCCTTATGATGAGCCCCCTTTGCCACCTGAAGCTTCTGCCGCTGACAACATCACAGAATGCTACTTTGTGGCATGCCAATCACTCATTTCTTGGGGTAAGAACCTACAGTAACATAAGTAATACAATAATAAAAAAATAAATTATACAACAGCACTAGTAAAATACACGGGTGCAGGTGCATGGTTAACATCATAGCCTGTGCACGTTAGTAAAACCAAGTTTGAAATGGCGCACGGTTTGGGCTTTTCATTTGCACTAAAATCACTTTTGTTGTTGTATATAACAAATAGATCTCATTTTTTCCATCCATCTGTGATGTAATAGTAGACAAGAATGATGCCAGAGCAAGGTTCGTACGCTTTCTGAATGATAAAAATCCAGGATTTTCTACAGAGTGATGTTGTTATATCAGAGATTTTCTGAAATTACACATTTTATCCCATCTGATTATACAAGTTGTGGCTGCATTTTAACTAAGGTGCATTTTTTGTTTTCGCAGTACACATGGGAGCAGCTATATAAGGCAAATGCAACATCATCCAGAGAACCTGGCACAACAGTGACATATGACAAATGTATATACAAGTGTGAAGAACTATCAAACTGCTGAAAACCTGATGCTGTGTGCAACCAAGGTATACTTATGCTATGTCAAGTGCATCCATGCGGACCTTCGGTATAAAAGTATCAGACCAGAATAACTCGTGGCCAGTTGATTAAGCTCTGCCTTGGTACGCTTGTCATGGCTGCTCCTAACGAAGTTCAAGTGGTTCTGCCTCCGCTCAGGCTGAGGAACAACCAGTTGAAGAACCGCAACCCCAAGAAAATAAATTTCCTTTGTTTTCGGAGCATGACGTAAGTCATGCGTCGGTATATATGTTAATTCATATTTTCTTTTCACTTTGTTGACATAAGTCAACAAGTTGGATGTTTAAAAGAGGTAACCAAGAGAGTTAGTTTATTCCAGGTTTCAGGTTTCCCGGCACGTTACGCTTACGCTAAATTTTGGAAGAAGTTGGTACTTTCAACTGCAGTTTGGTAGCCCCGTCGATAAAATTTTTAAACAGTTTAAATCGTTATAGAATTGACGACTCATGCAAATTTCAAGAGATTTCGGACGAAAGCGGTTCGCCGAATTTAGAGGAAAACATTTCAATTAGAAGTTACCCGAAGTCAAGCAACAAGCTTACGTTTTATAGAAGCAAAGCAGTTTTATTTAACTCTGAAATAGAAGGTCATAATCTTTATCTTTTAGAGTTACTCAAAAACTTTAGAGAACGACGCATATTTAGCGATTGAGTGCTTGCTTGAAGCAATTCAAAAAGACAAAAGTTGATTATGTGAAGTTCGGTGCCTTGTCGTTACGATTAAGAGCACAAGGAACGTAACTAGCTGGAAGAGAAGAGAACAAAGAACTTCTAAGACGAGGCCATGAGAGCTAAACGCCAGTATGGGAGTTAGAGGCATCGAGAAACAAGAGGAAGAATAAACGACGCTATGTGGCTAATAGAGGTGGATGTGAAAAGCAGTTCATTCGAGGTACATGTATAAACACCTGTAAACACTTTGCCCTTTCTTTGTTATTTCCAGAGCTTGTTTATCCTGAAACAAGCTGCCAAATGTTTAACAACATTGTTGTCTTTGATTCTGTGTGTTCTAGTCTTGCGTAGAATGGAATGGAAAATATTTTTCATTCGGACGAACTGGTGAGGGAGAATGAAAATGATGTTCGTAGTCTTTACGTGTTATTTTACGTTTCTCGTTTCTTTCGGCTTTGGTTTGGGCCGAAGCAACCCTTTCAAGTTTTACTTAGTAAGCAACCCTTTCAAGTTGTAGATCTTTTTAATTTAGTAAGCTTATATTTTGCATGTCTATAGCTCTATGTCTTTTACTTGCTGAAGTTTTCATTCCCGTCCGTGTTTTGAAGCATTTTACCGGTATAATCTCTCGTGTCGGTCGGGGCCGGCAACTTGTTTACAGTACAACGGTGCTTTAATGTGCTCAAATATTTATAATAATAATAATTTTATTCTGGTCGGTCGGTGCCGGCAAATGATAGTCATAGACTCTTAAAATGTCGTTAATTTCATAATGCTTTATTCCGGTTGGGGCCAAAAACTTGTTTACACTACGACGGTACTTGAATGTGTTTATTCTTGTCTGTCGGTGCCGGCAAATAATGGTTAGGACTCTTAAATGTCGTGAATTTCAAAATGTTAATTGCCAACAAGCTGGCGGTCTAAGATGACTAAGCATTTTCGTTTTCTGCGGCTGAAGATGTTCACACGTGCTACTGGATCGACACCACGACTGGTCTGAAACTTTTGCATCAAGTTTCATGCTCGATGAGTTGTCGTTTCCTAGAACCTTGATTTTTTCCTCAGAACTTTCAATTGGAATTCCGGCAGAAGAAAGAAATGGAAGCCTTTAAGTTCAAAATACCGCAAGTGCGTCGAAGGTTGGATCTTCACGGATCAAGCCGCCAGGCAATTCGCTTTGGATAAATTCTCAGCCATGCTTCTTCCTGAAGATCTACCCGCTGATTTGATGCTGTACAAGAACAAGGGAGACGGGAATTGCCTTTATCGAGCAGCATCCATCGCAGTATCTGGAACCGACAAGTATTGGCCAGCCCTTAGACTTCTCGTTGCGTCAGAGCTACATCTTCACTCAAGATTGTACTGTTACCACCCTAGGATTACTGACGCTACGGGAAGTAGTTCCTATAGTGAATCGACACTGTTTACTTTATCTTTGTCATACGACCACAAAGATATTGCAAACCGTGAGAAGGTCATAGCAGCTGAGTCATTTCTAACAGTGGAGCCAACGAAATACAAGCATACAAGCCCAGATCCTGTAAGACAGCGCTGGCAATATCACAGCCATCACGCTCTTTTGCAGTAGGCCAGAATGTATGGTAGCGATACTTCAGCGTCTCCAAAGCAGGAATTTTGATTTTATGTTAAACCTATAGCTAGACTCCATGTCTTACCTACCTATTAGGCATGTTAACCATCACTTTCATTGCCAGAATCCATATAATGAAACTACTCCCACTGTGTATAGCGAGTTACCCAAGTGCCTCCAGAATCAATACTAATCACACTGTCCAAATGAACTGGTTGTGGTGGAGAAGAAACGAACTATTACATTTCTGTCCCTTGCTCTGAAACCCATTACATTTCCTTTCCATGGTGCATACCCATCATCACCTTTAATCAGGATCATGTCATTCCGCACATGAAAATAGGGTATAACAACTGTGTTTGCAGTGACAGGAAAAATTCTTCTCATATAGTCACTCACTGTAAACTGTAAGCCTTTTTTGAAAGTTCATTAAAATTACTTAAAATTGATATAATCATAGGGCCAGTGGTTCCAGAGATATTCAATTCAATTCAATTCATTTATTTCACTACCACCGTATACATTAGCGTACATGGGTTTTAGGTCAGCAAAATATATATACTGAAATATATACAAAATATTGTTGTTAATAATAAAATGAACTTGTTATTTTTCACGCATCTTGAAACATTTGAAAACGTACTCGCTCACTTCTTTTTGTATTTTTCCTGGCGGATTAATAAGGCAGTGAAAGAGTACGTCTTCGTTATTTCCGTTGTTTTTTTTGATCAGATTCTTTGTTTCCATACCATCAAGCACTTCTTTCCTTAGTCTATCATAAAGCTTGCACCTTACTAAAAAATGACGTTCGTCCTCTGTTTCTTTTAGATCACAATTAGTACAAATACGTTCCTCAGGCTTTTTGTATGGTCTTTCGTACCGCCCGGTCTCAATTTCTAATCTATGTGCACTAATCCTCAGGCGCGTGAGGGCAATTCTGTGCTTGATGGTATGGACGTTAAATAGATAAGGTTCTAGTGTGTAAGTGAGTTTGAAGGTTCGATAGGTACGGAGTTTGTTTTTATGTCCACTTTTTTTGTCGTCATCCGACACTTCACTTAGCCAATTTTGAAATTCTATGTCCTGAAGCCTTTCTTGAGTAGGGCTTTCGCGTGTTGCAAATTGATACGCTGTGTCTCGGTCATGTTTATCCAAAGCTCTCCGAGACCCAGCGTATAAATCATGTCTTTTATTTTCACTAGCCAGTCTGTTGTTTATTATTTAGTTCTAAGCAGTCGAGAAACACGTAAAGCGACATGAAGCCACTTCTGGGCTCTTTGAGTTTGGTTAGGAAATTAAACGCCCTGTATTTGGCATCGACTGATAGAGGGTATCTTCCGAGTTCGGCCCTACATGCATTATTTGTTGCTTTCTTGCCTACTCCAAGTGCTAGTTTACAGAATTTTGTATGGACAGCCTCGATTGGGTCACGTTCCTTTCTTGGCGCATCGACCCCCCAGATTTCACTACCATAAAGTAGGATTGGCTTTATCAAACAGTCAAATAGATACAAGGTCAGTCTGAGATCGGTTCTGAAGCTGTCTCCCATTGTCGTTTTAAGTTTAAAGAGAGCTTTAAGGGCTACTTTCTTTAGCTCGCTTTTGGCTAGATTAAAGGTACCCACAGCACTAAAAGTCAGCCCTAGATACTTATATGACGTCACGTTTTGTACGATTTTGTTTTGGTATTTAAACATGTAATTGCTCATCGCTTTTCCTGTTTGGTTAAACACGACCACTTTTGTTTTTTCGAGATTAAGTCTCATTCCGTTTTTTCTACAAAGACACTTTAATAATCCAGATACTGCTGGAGTAATTTTTCGTTCCTTGCTACAAGCACCAGATCGTCGGCATATAGCAGGTGGCTTACTGGCGCACCTCTTATTTCGAGTCGGTCATTGAGCGGTTGCTTGATCTGAGCTAGGTTTTCTGAAAGGTCACTAAGATACAGATTAAACAGTGTAGTCGAGAGGACGCACCCCTGCTTCACTCCTAAGTTACTCGAAAATGTTTCCGACAGTTCTCCGTCTCCCTTTACGGCGACGCAGTCGCACTCATACATATTTATAAGAACAGACAGGAACTTTCCAGTAACTCCCATTTTTGCCACTTTTTCAAAAAGCCTGCTCCGTGGGATTGTATCTAACGCTTTCGAGAAATCAATGAAACAGCTAAATAGAAAATAGATAGAATAGATATAGAGGGGCCGAATTAGACAAGATAAACTGCTTTTCATACAGAAAAATTACGTAGAGCCAAGCCCATAATAAACATGACAGGCTGCTTAGAAAAAACAAGCCCTTTTAGCTCACAGGAAAACCATAGAGTGCAAGCTAACCTGAGGCTGCTGCGAGCCAAGCAGACAAACATGTGCTGTCAGCACACCAGAAAAAATAGAGTCTACCAGCCAATTTAAGAAACATCTTGGGTACCAATCCGCCAAAGTGTGTTTACAGCCTTTAATTGGTCAGAAGTCTTCATAATATACGGAGCCCTTGCATAAATTAACGATCGCTCCAATCAGCTCAGCTTAAAATACCAATTACATTCAAGCATACCGATATAACAAAACAAAAGGAAATACGCGATTAATAATAATAATAATAATAATAATAAAATAGCTTATATAGCGCCTATACATTGCTGTTCTAAGCGCTTTACATGATTTTTAAAAAAGAAATAAAAATACTTTAAAATGTGGTCGACATAAATAATAGATAATAATAAAAAGAAATAAGCAAATCATTACATTTCTCAAGACTAAAAATGCTAAAAATAAGCAATAAAATTGATAGCATGACATTAGCAATAGGCCTTCTTATAAAGAAACGTTTTTAGTTTTGACTTAAACGTTTCGACGATGGAAGAAGCACGGATATCGAAGGGTACTGCCGAAGGCGAAGGTGGTCTTTAGATGACCTCAAAAGTCTAGTCTGGCGGTAAAATGTTAAAAGGTTTTTAAGATAGTTTGGACCAAGACTGTTTACTGATTAAAAAGTTATGAGATTTATTTTAAAAATGATTCTGTACTCAATTGGGAGACAGTGAAGTTCTTTTAAAGTCTCCGTGATGTGGTCGTTTTTACGAAGACCTGCCACAACTAGGGCAGCAGCATTTTGAGCAGATTGCAATTTCGCTATATCATGTCATTGGGCCCCATGAAGAAGAGAATTACAAAAAATCTAGTTTTGAGCTTACAAAACTGTGGATCAAAACTTCTGTAGTTTTAATGGAGTTGCATTACGTAAATGATGGACACCTAACCAGCATCCGAAACCTGCCTTCATTCTCAAGATTTTGATTTGTCAGATTATCAAAACTTAGTTTGTCACTTTGTTTAAATATGTTTGAATGTGTTATGATTTATAAATTAAAATTCCGAGTGTGGATTGCTTTTTAGCCAAACCAAGGCCTTTACACTCTCTTGTACAAAGAATCAAAAGGCGCCTGCGCTCTTAACACAGACGTAAAAAAGAGATTCAACATTACTAGATGCTACATGTTGATATTAACAAACCACCTAAATGACAAAGCTATACTGGTTAATATACAAAGGTGTACCAAACAGCACGGGCTAGGATGTAAGGCAATGGAAAACACGCGGTCAAAGCCACCATACAAAATCGTTTTGTACGGATCAGTAAGGAGTGGGTTGCGTGCAAAGATGAGATTGAAAGGTCAGCAGGAAGAAAAAAGGTGGAATGCTTATAAACCAACCAACGAAACATCCTTGGAGTATTTGTTTACAAGTGTTTGTCTATTACACATAAAAGATTCAAAGCATTTAAAGATGTTTAATTAACTACCCGGGATTTACCAAGGAAACAACGTAATATAACAAGACAGGTTCATGTGCGTACCCAGAAGAGAAAACAAAAACATGGGATGAAAGACAAAGAAAGGGAAAACATGCGGTTCGGTACGGATCTGTAAGCAGTGAGCTGCGTGCAAACCAGCAAACCAGCAAGAGCCGATTAATGAAGGCTGCTAAAAAAACAGTTAGTTCACATGAAAAATCATAGAGTGATGGCTGTCTTAAGGCTGGTGCAAGCCAAGCAGTGAAACTCTTTTGGGATGTCAGCACACCAACACCATTTGGGAAACATGTTCCTTACCAATCTACCAGATGGAAAAAGAAACATAGACCATATGGAGAATATCTTGAGTTCGCGTTTGCAGTAATAACTTCCCAGGTGCGAGCCTAGGAGATAAGCGATCCAGAGAGAAGGTACGATAACCGTCCGACAACAAGAAAACAAAGAGTATGAGGTCATTTTCATTAAAGCTGAGCTGGGACTCCACAAGTTTTTGCCCAATGTCCATTGAAATCGTTGGTTTATTTAGTTAATTGTTTTCTCAATTCTTTTGAGAGTTTATATGTACCAGAAGAATGGAGGTTATAAAATAATTCACCCTGATGGTGGTATTCATCTTCAAAGGCTTCGTCTCGAACAGGATCTTAGAGAGTCGCAATTAAACAACAACCAGCGAGTTGAATGGCCTAGCGGTGGTTGGACTTCGTCACTGTTCCTGATCTCCAACATTGTTACATATTTGCTTACCTTGCTGGAGATATCACTGGTGATGGCGAAAACGTACGCCGAGGAGCGTTTAAAAGAAAACGAGATGGTTACGGCTTATTCAAAGCGCATCATGTCACGAAGGTCAAATTCAATTCAACTTCAAACGATAATGTTTGTTTCTTTGACAGTCGTGTCAAAGCCTCTATGACTAGGAATAAACTGTATTGCACAAGAGTACAGCAGAAGTTAGGACAGGTAGCTGTAACTGCAAGGCTGGAGCAGCAGGGAGGTGCAAGCATGTTGCAGCATAGCCTGAATTTCAGCCGTCTTTTCTTCCTACACTCCGAACGTTGCGGGAGAAAAAACGAGTGAACGCCGAGTTCCAAAAACGTGCCCACACTGGAGTTGCGTGATTCTCAAGATCTTGAGAATGGATGGTGTTTGGTCAGTTTTCTTAATGAGCTATATTTATGCATAATTTCAGCGACAAGAGAACTGCACTCAAAGGCAGATACATGGCAGCCCACAGGACGGCTAAAATTTATCCAGAAAAATATACCTCAGCCCGGCGAGAATATTATGTGCCTGTTACTAAAGACCAAGTGATCCTAGAAACACACTGCATGCAGGAAATTGGATTCACTCGAGGCTCGTGAACTCATCGCAAACTAGAAATTCACTTCGACGAATGAGTACAAACTAAGCTTGGACAAATTAATTGTGCTAGTATTGAAGTCTGACTCCTCAGAGACCACACTTTCTTAAAATGATTTCCAAAACAACATCCCAACTTTTTTAGATTATTATATTTTAGATTTCATAATTTTTTTCATAATTTTGAAGCACCAAAGAGATGTGTAAGGATTTGCAGTATACAGATGATACAAATCTAAATGCACCAGATGTTATAAATAACTGTAAAAAATTATTGGACAGCATAAGCATTACAGATAAGCAAATTTCAGAAATAGCGATGGCTACCAGGGGTCAGTCAATAAGGAATGGTCTGCATATAGAGCTGGCAGGCTTACTGCTTAAAGATTTGGTGAAGTCAAGAACAGACGATCTACCACTGCACCTGATCGATTAGTGCGTGACATATTTCAGTATAAACCTCGGAGTTCTATGCCTTCCCAGTGTGCTGAGGGTTTAAGACTTGAGCCAATTATCAGGGGAAAGTATATCCAGCAACGGGAAGAGAATGGTCACCATGGAATTTCCGTGGAGGAAAAGGGCCTGATAATAGACAAAAAATGTCCTTTGCTTGCTGCTAGTATGGATGGGGAAGTCCATGATCCCACAGAAAAACATGGGAAAACTAGGAACCTTGAAATAAAATCCCTAATAAAGTATAATTCAGTGAAAGCACCAATCCTCATTTGCTCCATCTATTATCTTTAGATTGCAAAACCTTCTGTCTGCAAATTAAAGACAACCAGTTATCTATGAAAAAAAATCATGCTCAAATTCAAGGAGCTATGGCAGTTACTGGCAGAAAAAGGTGTGACTCTGTGGTTTATACACAAAAAGGAGCATTAGAAGACATTTACATAGAGCGGGTTTATTTTGACCCTTTGTTCTGTTGTGACTTAAGGCAGAAACTGATAAATTTTTGTCTGCATGCAATTGTTCCAGAGATATTGACAATGAGAGTTAAGAGAAAAAAGCCTCTTTATCCAGCTATTTTTAACTACACCAAGTAATTTTCTGGTACAAAAACTACCCTAAGGGAAATAGGGAATTTCACATTCATTATTGTATGTAAATGACAAACATATCGTGAAATTCTGCTGCTCGCTCATCAAGTAAACATAATATTCTACACTCTTAGATTTCCTTGCAAACAAACATGAGCACAGAAAATTATATTCCTGTTGTGCTAAATCGGATAGGTTGATTGTGGCATATTGCCATCTGCAACAACGTTTCCTACTGAAATATTAATACACAATTTCTGTGACATTTAAATAATTTCAGTTTCTCAGGTTTCCACAAAAATTTCTAGGCTAAATAAAAAAGTGTTTCTAACTTTTCAGTAAAAGCCTCATAATAAAACTATGCAAAGTTCAAAATATCCGGTTAATCAAGACTTCTAAAAAACAGAGTAAGCTCACATGAAAAATCATAGAGTACTGGCTGTCTTCATCAGCTTGTGCGAGACAAGCAGTGAAACTCTAGGGGATGTCAGAATATCTTGAGTTTGTTTACAAGTGTTTGTCTATTTGTTTAATTAACAACCCGGGATTTACCTCTTTATATTACGAGTGACAATGCTTTTAACCAAACCAAGTAAACACCCTGCATATACTGTTTACAAGTTTCATTTTAATTCTCTTATGCGAAACTACGCTCTTAACTGAGACAACACAGGAGATTAGAGGTTAGTAGATTAATAAAACAGTGAAACGAAACAGCCATTGTATACTGGTTGGTATAGAAGGGCCACAGAAAAGAAAGAAAAACAAAGGAAAAACATGCGGTCAAAGCAACCACACAAAATCGTTCGATACGGATCTGTAAGCAGTGAGCTGCGTGTAAACCAGAATTATTATGTAGTGCCAACGCAACCGATTAATTAAGGCTGTTAAAAAAAACAGTTAGCTCACATGAAAAATCATAGAGTACTGGCTGTCTTCAGGCTTGTGCGAGCCAAGCAGTGAAACTCTTGTGGGATGTCAGCACACCACCACACCATTTGGGAAACATGTTCGTTACCAATCTACAAGATGGAAAAAGAAATATAGCCCATATGGAGAATGTCTTGAGTTCGAGTTTGCAGTTATAACTTCCCAGGTGCGAAGATAAGCGATCCAGAGAGAAGGTACGATAACCGCCCAACAAAAAGAAAGCAAAGAGTATGATGTCCTTTTCATAAAGCTGAGCTGGGACTCCACAAAAAAACCCAGACGTCATCGCCAAGGCGAAAATGGACATATAAGTCCACCAGATGAGAATAGAAAGGCCAACAGGAAGAAAAAAGGTTGAACGCTTTTAAACCAAACAACGAAACATCCTGGGAGCACTTGTTTACAAGTGTTTGTCTATTACACATAAAAGATTCAAAGGCGTTTAAATTTGTTTAATTAACAACCCGGGATTTACCTCTTTATATTACGAGTGACAATGCTTTTAACCAAACCAAGTAAATACCCTGCTTTTACTGTTTACAAGTCGTTTTATTTAATTCTCTTATGCGAAACTATGCTCTTAACTGAGACAACACAGGAGATTAGAGGTTAGTAGATTAATAAAACAGTGAAACGAAACAGCCATTGTATACTGGTTGGTATAGAAGGGCCACAGAAAAGAAAGAAAAACAAAGGAAAAACATGCGGTCAAAGCAACCACACAAAACCGTTCGATACGGATCTGTAAGCAGTGAGCTGCGTGTAAACCAGAAAGATTATGTAGTGCCAACGCAGCCGATTAATGAAGGCTGTTAAAAAACAGTTAAAAACAGTTAGCTCACATGAAAAATCATAGAGTACTGGCTGTCTTCTAGTCCGGTCAATTTAGCGTTTAACCTGGAAAAAATTGCAACATGGGATTTTTATACAGCAAATTCTCAGGAATATATGTGAGAAATACGTGTCCAAATTTTGTGAAAATCCTTTCGGGGGAAGTTGGTTAAATTTGGGGTTTTCTGTCTGCACGAAGGAAAGCCCGTTGTTTTCGGTGGTACTTAAACAATGAAAGCGAACAATTCGAAGGGAGGGCTATAGACTATAGAGCCGTAACTCGGTGTGATATTGAACGAGATATCGAGCAATTTCTCTCTACTGCACAATGTGATTGCAAAGATGTGAATTTTGTGTTTGTTTATAACCGATTCTGCGAAATAATAATGGATATGTTATTCCTACATATGTTTTTGACAATTAGTACCAAAAATTTCCCATGTTGCAATTTTTTCCAGGTTCGGGGTTTTTTCGGGCTAATTTGACCGGACTATTCAGGCTTGTGCGAGCCAAGCAGTGAAACTCTTGTGGGATGTCAGTACACCACCACACCATTTGGGAAACATTTTGTTACCAATCTACTAGATTGAAAAAGAAACATAGCCCATATGGAGAATGTCTGGAGTTCGAGTTTGCAGGTATAACTTCCCAGGTGCGAGCCTAGCAGATAAGCGAACCAGAGAGAAGGTACGATAACCGCTCAACAAAAAGAAAACAAAGAGTATGATGTCCTTTTCATAAAAGCTGAGCTGGGACTCCACAAAAAAAAACCACGACGTCCTCGCCAAGGCGAAAATGGACATATAAGTCCACCAGATGAGAATAGAAAGGCCAACAGGAAGAAAAAAAGGTTGAACGCTTTTACCACTGTATGCATTGCTACGCGACCTTCAAAATTCACTGTCGCGATGGGCGATTTTACGCAAGAAAATTTTAAAATCAATTTTCTTGAACAGAGAGTTAAACATTCTAGGCTAAGGGAAGCCAAAGGATAGCTTAAAACCATTTTGGTTGATTTTGCAATCAATATCGATCCAGTAAAGCAGCCGAATCCAGCGTTTGGTTTGATTGACGGCTAAAAATCGCCAATCGCCCATCGTAACATTGAATTTTGAGGTCGCGTAGCAATGCATACAGTGGTAAACCAAACAATGAAACATCCTGGTAGCATTTGTTTACAAGTGTTTGTCTATTACACATAAAAGAATCGAAGGCGTTTAAATTTGTTTAATTAACAACCCGGGATTTACTTCTTTATATTACGAGTGACAATGCCTTTAACCAAACCAAGTAAACACCCTGCATGTACTGTTAACAAGTCGTTTTATTTTATTTCTCTTATGCGAAACTACGCTCTGAACTGAGACAAGGCTGAGCTGAGCTGGGAGCCCACAAAAAACATGACGTGCACGCCAAGGCGAAAATGGACATATGAGTCCACCAGATTAGAATTGCGAAACTACGCTCTGAACTGAGACAAGGCTGAGCTGAGCTGGGAGCCCACAAAAAAACATGACGTGCACGCCAAGGCGAAAATGGACATATGAGTCCACCAGATTAGAATTGAAAGGCCAACAGGAAGAAAAAAGGTTGAACGCTTTTAAACCAACCAAAGAAACATCCTGGGAGCATCGAGGACTGGGTCGGAGTGATGGTGGATTAGGACGTGTTTTTTTGTGGCTTCCGAAGTTTTCTACCTATGTTACACGTTGATGGAGAATTTTTTCAATTTTAAGCGAAAAACAAGAGAGTCAAACAGTAGTGTATCATCTAGCGAAAGTCCGTCGGCCAAAAAAACAAGAGATTTTGAAGAAACAGAGTCGGACACCGTTTTAGAAGCTCTCGAAATGGCGGAGGCTACGTCCTCAAAGCTTGATGAGATTTTGAACAAGCTTGGTGAGCTCGATTTTATCAGAAGGGAAATACGGGGTCTTCATGGAGCTGTGGAAAAGATTAACTGTACGATAGGGCTTCTAGAAAATAAGTTCGTGAACTTAGAGAAGGAAGTAAAGAGTAGCATGCAACTCACAGCCGATCTAAAACAAACCGTGGATTTTCTTGACACGGATGTTCAAAGCAACAAGGAGAGGATTTCTGAAGTCGAACAGAATACTCAGAACGAGCTGGAAACTTTAAAGTTGGATCTACTCAAGCAAGAGGTTTACAATCGTAGAGAAAATCTGAGATTCTATGGAATTCCGGAAGCCGATTCAGAGGACACTCAAGAAGTCATTTCTTGGGTCAGAGCTCGGGATCGAAGACGCAAGGGATATCGAGTTTCAGCGTATTCACAGGTTAGGTGGGCGTAAAGGTGAGTCAGCTAAACCTCGAACTGTTATTGCCCGTTTCCTGCGGTACTGCGGTAGAGAATTTTCAGTCATCGGTACGATTTTGAAGACGGATCTAACTTCGGCATCGGTCAGGATCTTCCACACGAAGTTTCGATGATTAGAAAGAAACTGATGCCTTTTCACGACAAAGCAAGACGGGAAAAGAAGCAAGTGTATTTTAAGAAGAGCGAACCCTAGACTCTTTACAGAGGGCGAGGAAATTAAATTGAAAAAGTAAAAAAATATATATTTATTGACTAATATCATTTTTGCATAATAAGTTTATTTAAAAACAGTGCATTTCTACTTCGGGAGCCAAGACAAAAGGCATTTAACTAACCGCCTGTATAGCACGAAACCAGCCATTCGTGGCAACTGGTCTGTTCATACCAGCTACGTTTTAATTTTTTGTTCTCGTAAAGCTTTGTTGCCGTAATGTATAAGTCATTTGTTTGCAGGAGTGTTGGGCGTTTTTCTTTCATTGAGAACATAAACATGCTCTTTCAATTCTTCAATGGCGGCTAATTTACGGTTCAAATTTCTTTCGCTAAATGTTAGAGGCATTTGCACACGCAGTAAAAGAATATCGATTTTCAATTGGCTTGCTAAACAAAAGGCTGATATTTGCTTTATTCAAGAGACGAACAGTCGTACGGAAAATGAAAAACAATGGCAACACGAGTGGGGAGGAAACATTTTCTATGCTCATGGCACATCTCAGAATAAGGGGGTCGCTATCCTTATCAAAGATTCGTTAGACTTCCACCTGGAAAGCATTCAAACGGATGATGAAGGTAGAATTTTGATCCTAGATTGTGTTATACAAGATGAACGATTTTTGCTAGTTAATGTTTACGCTCCTTATACCAACACCAATCAGCGCTCCTTTTTCAACAAACTCTCCAACACGATAGAGAATAAACTATCGGCTAAATCAGATATACATTACAAATTTCTTATAGCTGAAGATTACAATGTCGCTTTACAACCCTCTCTTGATTGTGATCCAAAACCCGTTAAGATTCCGTAAATCTGCTCAACGATTTCCTCGCTGATAATGTCTTATTGATATATGGCGAATTCGCAATCCTGATTTAAAACGATATACGTGGAGGCAAAGAAAACCTCTCATTCAACGCCGGCTAGATTATATTTTTGTTGATGATGCATTACAAGACGATGTAGTTCAGGCCGAGATAATACCTGCCATAAAAACCGATCATAGCGCGGTGACTCTCGTTTTCGACAGTCTTGATGACCAACCGCGCGGACCAAATTTTGGAAACTAAACACCAATCTGTTAACAGAAGACAGCTATATAAGCACTATTAAGAATAATATTAATATTTGGCGGGAAGAATGTTCGGCTGATTTCATGGAAGACCCACGTGTAGTCTGGGATTACGTAAAGTATAAAATTCGTAATTTTAGCATTGGATATAGTAAATAAAAGGCGCGTGAGAGAAAAAATACGCTAAGCAGACTAGAATCAGATCTCAGAGTGGCTGACATTTCTGTATCAAGCTCTCCTTCCGAAAAGAATCAGGAAGACATTTTCATACTTAAGAATGAATACGAAAAAGAATATGACTATATTACCAGAGGTTCAATGATCCGCTCACGTGCTAGATGGTTGGAGCATGGGGAGCGCAATTCAAAATATTTTCTAAACCTTGAAAAATCTAGGAAAAGTAAATCGTGCATCAGAAAACTTTGTTTGAAAAATGGAACAGAATGCGTGACTCCAAAAATTATAGTGCAGGAACTTTACAATTTTTACGTTGACCTGTATGACGATAGTTCCTATCCGGTGTTAGAAAGGCTATCTTGTTCCTTTTTGGATTCTGAAAAAATTCCGAAATTGACATCTCTCATGCGCGATTCTTGCGAGGGTGAAATTAAACTTGACGAATGTTCAGAAGTTTTATCTAAATTTGATAATAATAAGACTCCAGGCAACGATGGCTTACCGATTGAATTTTACAGAACCTTTTGGAAAGACATTGGTCCTATCCTAATCGAATCAATAAATTTCTCGTATAAGCATGGTGAACTTCCTACAACACAAAAACAAGCAATAATCACTCTCATAGAAAAAAAAGACAAAACAAACGCTGGATTAAGAATTGGAGACCTATCTCCCTTTTAAATGTAGACTACAAAATCGCATCTAAAGTTATCGCTCAAAGATTGGAGACGTGCCTTCCATCTATCATACATTTTGATCAAAATGCTTTTCTGAAGGGCCGTACGATATTTGACGCCGTAAGAACAATTAGCGACGTGATTGACTATACGAAACTAAAGAATATAGAGGGCATACTAACAGCAATTGACGTTGAAAAAGCTTTTGATTCTGTAAATCGTAGTTTCTTAGTTAAGGCATTGGAGGCTTTTGGATTTGGCCAGTCTTTAATTAATTGGGTTGGAATGTTTTACAATAATATCAGTGCTTGTGTTATGAATAACGGTGTTTCAACTCCTTACTTTTCCCTCAGCTCCGGAGTACGTCAGGGAGATCCTCTCTCATCTTTTTTATTTATCATCGTTATGGAACTACTAGCAATCCAAATCCGTAATGATCCCCTAATTGAAGGAATTAAAGTTGATAACTCTTAAATTAAATTAGTTATTTATGCAGACGACATGACGGTTGTTGTAAAAAATAAGAAATCATACTTTCGAGTATTTGAAGTATTTCAAAACTTCAGTTATTACTCCGGTCTAAAAGTGAATCAAGAAAAAACAGAAGTTCTTGCCTTAGGGCCGATTAAATTGTCTCATACAGAATTCAAGGTCAAAGAGATAAGTCCCATTGTAAAAATATTAGGCGTTAACTTTTGCTACGATGATTCTCTGTTTTACAAGGTCCATAGTCCAAGGTCCATAGTTAAAGACCTCAAAGACCACTTTAGAGCTTGGAACTGGCGCTCCCTAACCTTGTTTGGACGAATACAAATTATAAAATCCATTGCAATTCCCAAATTACTCTACAGAATGTGTCTCTTGTGTCGTACCATAAAAACTTCATTAAAGAAATTAACTCCTTGCTCTTCTCCTTTGTATGGAAAGGTCGTCGTGATAAAATTAAACGTACCGCGATCATAAATCCAAAAGAAAAAGGTGGCTTAGCTATGCCAAATATAGAAATGATGCTTCGAGTACAGAGACTTATGTGCATAAAGAAATACTTAATGGAAAATCAATCTGGGTGGAAACTTTTTCTAGATTCTTATCTGCGTAGCGTTGGCGGCAAACTTCTTTTTCATTGTGACTTTAAAGTAACTAGTATACTGCACTGAAACTAGTGATTTAACTCTTAGTGACGTATGTAATCAAATCATTTGGAACAACCAATATGTCTGTATAAATAAGAAGTCGGTGTATGCAAAATCACTGATCGGAAAAGGCTTTGTTTACAATAGGAAATTTTTTTGATCAATCAGGAGAACTCATTTTTAACAAATCTCCGAGGTCTGCCAGCTTATCCCCTTTAGATATATTCTACCTTTTCGGTATATTTAATGCTATGGGAAGTTTCAATAGCGAATCTGCTGATTTGCCGCATTATGGCATCATTTCTATGACCTTCATAGAGTTTTGAAACACAGCTCTTGACCAATCAGAGTGTGTGAACTATCTCAATTAATTTATAATGATACTTGAAACAAACTGTTTTAATGGTTCCTTTTTTTTTTGCAGTATTTATCAGGTATTTGAGTTATTTTCAGAAAGTCTAACTATTTTCAATCCAAGTTTTTGCGATATGTCTAATGAAAGTGCAAGATGTAGCAATTCAAAACAAAAACACAAGCTTGCAAAGGATGGCTGTTGGTGGTGGGCCTTTAAAGCAGAATGATGCAATAAAAGTGTCACAACAGGCTTAACCTTTGAAAATCATTAAAATTAACACATAAGAGGCAGTTTGCTAGAAAATGCGAGAGCTTTTTATTCCACACTTGATAATTGTAAATTCTCGATGCATTTAGCCAGTTAATTTGTAGACATTTCGACCCTGATCTTTCTTACTAGAAACTGTCTAAAAACAAGGGTGGCAAACTTGAACGTACAACAGTAACTGTACCAAACAAAAAAGGGACTCCAGCTGCACTACATCCTTTCAGAACCATTTGTTACTACTTGAAAGAATTTTACGCTAGAATTTGAGAGCATTTTTTTCGACACTGAATAATTGCAAATTCTGCTCGCATTTAGCTTGTGGGAATTTCAAACCCTGTGTTAGCAGTTTCTTGCATATTCAACTATTGCCTTTGGTTTGGACATGTTTATTGAAAAAAATTATTTCTCTGTCAGCTGCAACTGATGTAACAGATTAATTTCTGATTGTTTATTGACATGCGAATAGTTTTTTCCCATGGTGTACTAGGTTTTGTAACACACTATCAGGCTCGATTACTGATATAGAGGATAAGGGCCGATTTAAAGGGGAGCTCCGAAAATATTTAATTGACAATGGCCACTGGTTTTAGAGAATGTATTTTAAATTATTATTTATAGATTTATTCCATGTATTATGAATATCTAGATAGATTTGTATACTTTTTATTTATACTGATGTGATACCGGAATTGGTTTTATCAGTCAATAAAGTAGATGTAGACTAATAAGGAAAAACAAGGGCGTTTCAGATTTAAAATTTTTATTTTGAAGGTCTTAGGAGTCTCAGTAATGGTAAAATTTAAAAATCCATAATATGAGCTTTTTTACCTGAAATTCAATTGATAGTCCTAAAGTACATTTCTAGAACCTCAAATGACATGTCAACTGTTTTCCAAGGCTTCAATTTCCCATCATGTTGTATTACCCGCCACTCATTTTCCAGAATGTAATAAACTTTACATGCTTTTTCTAGTACTTAAAGGAGCTGGGTCACCTGTGTGTCATGCGCAGTAGGGGTGACAAAACCTTTCTTTCCCGTGGGCCACGGGAAACTCAACTGTCCGCCATTGCAAAGGGGGAGTATTTCAATCTGTGAAAATCCTGCTATTATTTTAGGCCATCGGCAACGATTTAACGTTCAGAGAGGTGGCTGAGTCATGTAGGGACCGTTTTGTGTCCACAGTTTTTTAATTCTAACGATTTATCCTGAGATATGGCTTCGAAAAAGCCAGCAGCACGACGTGGCGGAATTATAGGTCGTCCGATGCTTTCCCCCGACCATCCGTTTAAAACCAGAAAAAACTGGGAAAGCCGTCACAAGCGGATTTGGATCGGCAAGGATATTTTCGCGACTTGGCAAAGTCTGAAGAAAGCCCTTCTTTATTCCACGGATTCATCATTTGCGGGATATTTATTGTCCTTGGAGATGAGACGGCGAGAGAGGTGAGATGTTGTTTGTGTTGAAGTCGAGACTCAATACAAGAGCAAACTACTTTGATTTCTGAGGACCACGATATGTGAAACGGTAATCAAGTACACGATTTTTTGTTTTGCTTTTAAGGCTAAAAGTATTTGATCAACCAAGCAGGAAAAGGCGAAGGCAAGACTCCAGCCATTCCGAACAACAAGGTCAGAAGCGATGTTCGCACGAGGAAACCCTTCTTGTTTGTCTCAAATATTTGTGTAACTTCTTGCCTTCTTTTACATACCAACCTGCGTTAGGCTGCTGGCAACCGTTGCAGGCAGTTCTTATGAAGAATGTCGGCAAATCGCCAGCGCTATTTCCAACGAACGGTCAATCGAACGTCTAACATGGCGCCAGCGTTTACTGGCTGGGTATTCTCCAATAAAAACCACCACCGAGCCGTCCCAAACTTAGGGTGAAATTTGAAACGACTTTGTATGAGTGAAATCTTTATATTTGTTCTCTAGACCCTTTGACATCGACTCCAGTTGCCAGTGGTAAATCTAACAAAATGGCAGACCCAGAGATCAGCTTCTGCTCCGACCAAGAGGAGGAAAGGTAATATTTGGAAAGGCGAAAAGCTTTCGAAGAAACACACACTGTATGATAAAGTACTATAAAGTATCAAAGTATAAATGCCCATATCAGCTGTGAATTTTACTTATACTTGTGATTTATTGCATGTGTACAACTACTTATAGTCTTCAGACATGAAGCATGGTACTGTGCTCCATACACTCATTCATTTGTTTTATACAAAACATGTTTCCTACCAGCAATTATATTCTACGAACAATTCCTTAGTATTCATTTGGTTCAGGGCTCCATTGATAAATTGTTGTTAGAATATAATAGTCCAGTTTCAAATTCTCTAATATACCGCTGAATAGGCATCAACGGCGCATAAATACAGTGGGAGCCTTGGTTTGAACCCGAAAGTTGCGAATACCAGCGAGTCCAAAAAGTTTTGTCTATGGTCTCCATTCAAGCTTCACCAGTTTCTTGTTGGTATTCACAACATTTTCTACTTCAAACCGAGGCTCCCACTGTACTTATGTGCCGCCGATGCCTATTCAGCGGTAGATTAGAGAATTTGAAACTGGACTATAGCGATAATCACTGTTTACCTTATTTGGCGCATTCGCAGTTTTACGGTTGGCAAAAGACAGCTTGTAAATACAAGATGGCGACCGCCGCGAGAGAGTTTTCTGCCTATTATCGTTCCCTTGACTCTTCTGCAAAGAATCGCTACTCTTCAAAACTAGCTTATCGTGTTAAAGGAGATGTTCTCTTTCTTCCAAACCCGTTTTTGTTTAAATCGTGGGATAATAATCCAGCAAAATGGCCAGATTTAACCTTCGGGGACATTTACACTTATCTCATCGAAACTCCTGGAATCTACACAAAAGAACAATATTTTGTCAGTGTTCATGTGAAACCAGTTTTCTACAACCATGTAGCAGATGATGTTCCGTACTGTTTTTTAAAGGCGAGGGTAATTCCCTCGCAGCGCTTGAACGACAAATCCTACGAAGCTTGGGTTTGCCTTCACAAGAAAACCGCATCAGTTTACTGCGCTCATTGCACCTGTATGGCTGGGTATGTACTGCGTTTCTTAGACTTATTTTAGGTTTTCTTGTAAATCAGGACTCTGGCCAAGTGCGTCGATGATTTTAAATTAATGTAAAAAGCTTACGTGGTTCCGTCTTTCGCAGGGATGATGACTGTTGTAACCAGTTGAATAAAGAAATATGTTTGTACCTGTAATATTTGAGTGCTGATTCTTCTCCATAACCCAAGATCGATTCTAGCTTGAGAGATGATGACGGTATAGTAGGCTAGTCATTAGCAGAAATGAGGGTCATTACGAGCCCGTGATAAAATTGGTCGATTTCGTCAGCGGTATATCCCATTACACGGAAAATTTCGATAATTTAGAAGAGCAATAAAGCGATCCCGGTACCCTTTTCTTTCCAAATTAAAACTCTGTAGATTATACAGATTCTATAAATGATATAGTGGACAGAAGAAACTATCAGAAGCCTGTAGAGTTCAATGTTTCAGCATTGGAACTGTTATCGAGCTTCTGGTGATTCACTTTGTATTTCCCGCTCAGTGTGCTTCTGAAGAAACCAAGCCTGATTTTGCTATGCAAAGAGCCTGGGGCCCTGATTTCCCATCGAGCATTGCTGGTTAAGCAGCAACAAACAACATGGCTGCTCGTAAAGCTTGTTTCGAGATGTTCGGTCTTTCTGCTTTCGTTAGCGGCCTTATATTTACTATAAACATGGCGTCCTGTTGGTGAATCCACGGCCGAGAAATAGGGAACTTTTATTCAATCATGGAACCACATTCAAGGGAGATTTACGGAACATTTTGCCCTCATTTGGATACTATGTATATCGTAGAAGCATTCCCGAGTCGCGCAACTCTACATTTCGAAAGCGTTTGTTCTCGAATCAGCGACTGTTTGTCATGATCTCAACTGCCGTGAACCTCGATTATAAGGAAATGTGTAACATAAGGAGCTTTCTTAAAGCACTGAAAAGGACAAGCTCAGGAACCCATTTATTGTCTGCCTAGGAAACTATGTTGTAGCCCGGTGAGTACAATAAACATCATTGTTTCGGATTTAAGTCGCGCAAAACTGAACCGACGGCATCTTCCCCGAGAAATTATCTTTCCCCATATGTTTTTCTGTTAGTCACGGTCGCCATTTTGACCTAATTTGCATACGAGCCGCCGCCATCTTGACCCTTATTGCTGCTAATGTATTGTTTTAGGGCAAGCAAATACAGTAGTGCCTACAGATAGCCATTGAATAACATAGCACAAGCAGTAAAAAAGACATTAAATGGCCAGGGAGGAAGTACTGTTGCTGTTGGGCCAGGAGAAGAACACCAGGTATACAGCAAGTACACAATTATATTTTTTACCTAGTGCAGATTTAAGATGACTGTCAAAACTTTAACACAATTACAGAATAATAGCCAATTCAAAATGGTAGCCATTCAGCAACAAACCAATCAGAAGTGGAAACAGACCTGCCTTTAGTCAATGATGTGAGCAATGGTGCATTTTGATTTACGGTAGTCCACATTGTTATTGTCTGAAGGACCAAGGACTTTCCTTGACAGAAAGAAACACTGAGTAAAGGCAAGTCTAGCTTCCTTTGATGTTCATGTGAAATCTGCTCTTCCTTGTGAAGGAGTGATTTTTAGTTATTATCAAGGAGAAGTATGTAAGTTATTGTAATGTGATATGCATTATTGATGTTGTGTCAGCAAATGGTAAAGAAAATGGTATTTATTTATATTTATTTAATTATTTGTTGCTTGTAGTCTTGGTGAAGTTTGCAGCCATGTTGCAGCCACTCTATTTAAAGTGGAAGCTGCAGTTAAGCTTGGTCTGACAACTACATCCAGCACAAGTGAAGCATGCCAATGGAACAAGGCATTTAGGGAAAATGTGAGTGTTAGAGCCTCAGGGCCTGGTAAACAATATGCACGTAGTAATAATAATAATAATATGCACGTTGAACTTTTTAGAAAATCAGCTTGTGTGATAATCAAATAACAACATTAATCAAATAAATTTTATTATCACATTTATACAGCTGTACCTTTTTAGTTTTTCCATACAGCTTGTCGTAACACATGTACATGCAGGCTTAGTATTCCTGTATTACAAATTATGCAAACTAATCTAAACTTGTCAAATATGTCAACCTTCTAACATAAACTGATGTGTAATTTGACAGCTCAACCCAAGGTCAGTTGTTGAATTTCAAGAACTGTTGAAAAGAAACAGAACTCATGAAGTGATATGCGAAGCCTATCATCCGAATCCCCCCCTCCCAGACCAAGAAGTTCTTAAGAATCTCCAGACAGCTTGCCCTAGAGCTGTTTTCTTTAGTCTTATACCAAAACTTGACCCAGAAGATACTGATAGTGCATCAGAGGAAGAGGATGAGCTTGGTGTACCAGACCCACTTACCTCACTTTTCCAGGAAGAATATAGAAAACTTGACAGGGCAGAGCTTGAGGCTAAATGTAAACAGTTACTGCCATCTGTACTTAATATCAGTAAGGAACAGATACAGGCTCTGGAAAGAGCTACAAGGGAGCAATCTATATGCCCTTTGTGGTATGAGCACAGGAAAGGTAGAATAACAGCCAGCAGAGCCCACAATATTTATAAGAGAAAGGAATCAACTTCACCTGATAATTTAGTTATTAGCATTATGGGATATAAAAATGTTGATCTGCACAATGTTCATGCTGTGAGGTGGGGAATAGAAAATGAAGAGAAGGCAAGAAAGCAATATGTGCAGATGAAATCTCTTGGGCACAAAGAATTTCAGTGTTCTTTGTCTGGTTTGGTGCTGGACTCAAAACATACTTTTATTGCTGCATCAGCAGATGGAATTGTATCATGTGCTTGCTGCAAACCAAGAGTGTTGGAGATAAAGTGTCCTTTCAAACACCGAGACATAAACCCAATAGATGCTGCAAACATTGACAAGGAATTTTGTCTTGATATGAATGGTGCTCTGAAACCAAGTCATTCTTACTACACCCAAGTACAGCTACAAATGCATGTTAACCAAGTAGAAAAAGCTGACCTCTGTGTTTTTACCAACAAGGCAACACACATCACAGAAGTACTCTATAAAGCTGATTTTGTTGACAATGTATTTACAAAGTGTGTTTTGTTTTTTAATAAATTTGTCTTGCCTGAACTGTTGACAAGAAGCCTTGATACACAGGATGATGAGAGTAGCAGCGATGAATCAGGCACAGGAAGCAGCCCATCTTCTTGTCTCTGCAACAAGCCACCACATGGGAAGATGATAGAATGTAATAACAGTGCATGTGACATTGGTACATTCCATTATGAATGCGTAGGGCTGCGGAGAAAACCATCAAAAAAGTGGTACTGCTCTCAATGTAGCCTGGCTGAAGGCTAAAATAGCTGTATTAACAGGTTTTTCAGTGTACTTTTTTATGATCTATTGGGTCTTCAGTCTGAAGGTTTCCTACTACCAGGTAACCAGGTTAAGTGTCAGCAAAGGCTATCAGGCATTAGTATCACCCAACTAGTAGACTATTGCCAATGCTGCATTCTGATTGGCTACACTACGAGAGCACTATTATCAATAGACCTCTAGTAGGGAAAGTACCAAACATGAAAGCAATGGCTGCCGCTTCTCGTTTTTCAAGGTTTCTGTTTTTTTTAGACAATTTTTCACTTTTTTTGTCCAACTAGTTGGGTGATACTAAAACAATTAGACCTCGGGCCCAAAAGGGCTACGGGCCAATAGCCCATGAGTCAGCACATATAAAAACAGTACTACAAATATTTTATTTTGGGTTTCTTTCATGGTAAGAAATTATCTTAAATAGTATCTAAAAGCTGCATTCACTAGTGAGTACTGCTACCGGTATAGTAATTTCTTACTGTGAAACAAATCCCACAAATGGTTGTGTACCATTACAAGGGGTTATAGATGGAAGTTGTTGCTTTTTTGTTAATTTAGATACATGTAGACATTAATGTAAGGCTTAGACTAAAGGACTGCAGTCTTACTTAACTAGCTTTTTGTGTAAGTTACTTACAGCAGATGCAATAAGTACAATGTTGTCAGCATGTGGGACAAGTGAAAGGGGAATTATTCCAGCCAAAATTTTAAAGTTTTTGAGCCTTTCCATCATCCGCTCTACATGGATTCTGACCCGGGCAAGCCTTCTAGACTCTTCCACACTTTTCATACTAAGTTGCCTTTTACCCCTTGTAAAATGTGGAATGGCTATTCGTGCTACCCTAGAGGCTAAGTCTTCATCTATCAGAAAACCCCTGTCTGCTAGTACCATGTCTCCATATTCAAGATGGTTCAAAAATCCTGATTTTTGTGTAATAACCTTATCAGAGATGCGTCCACCATAAGCACGTGATACAAAGGAAACAGCCCCCCTAGGCGTGATGCCAACTAAAATCTTCAGGGTATTATGGTGCTTATAATTAGACGAGGTAAGGGCACGGAGGGTCAAGTTTCTAGCTCTTTCACAAAAAATTTCGGTGCAATCTATGATGACCCTACAATTTTTGTAAGTTGGCTTAAAGACTGAAGGCATATTACGTATGATTTCCTCTTTGGCTGGCCAGCGTACCAAGAATGCGAGTCGTTTAGCAATGACTGGTAGGCCTTTATTTAGAAGCCTTGACACTGTGCCAACAGAAATATTAAAGCGATAACCTAAGTCAGCATTGAGAAGATTAAGCCTGAGTTTCATAAAAATTAAAAGAAAAACCGAAATACTTGATATGACTTTGCATTTTGGTAAAACAGCACTACAGTATTGATATGCCCATAGAAAAGACATGTATGTAGGGAATCCAGTAAAAAAGGTGGTCTTAGAGTCACCATTTTCTATGAACTTTTCACTGAATTTAGACCTTTGTAGCTCCTCCTTTAGGGCCTTGTTTTCTTCTTGAAGTTGAGCCAGTTCCTTGTATAGTTTCATATTTTCTGTCTTAACATTTTTGTAGGCCTCCTGCACCTTACCTGCAAAATAATGATCATACAGGCTGGAATACAGGAGGAGTAACATTTCATATTTTACTGCAGTTCTCCCCAAAGGGCTAAATAAGAACCCGAATTATCCTACTGTTTACTCCCCTGTCAGAAGTAATGTGTGTTAGATGTCCCTGCCACACCCTTCCCTCTATAGCATTCCACTGGCAGGTCGTTCCACAAAATACATTTATTGCAATGCAACCCATTTTCATGTAAGCAAGTAAGGCAGTTTGTAGCACTCAACACATAGAGGTAAAACAGAATATCTTTATGCGTTCATAAAAAATATTTTATGAAATATAGGCTCAGAGATCTAATGATATAATAATATGTCAAGCTGAATAAACCTTACACAATTCCGTCATTTGGCATGAGGTTGTATAAAAGTTAGAAAGTTCATCACTCTGTTCCTCTTCTTCCATTGATTCGCCTAGTGTGATCAGTGAATGTGCACATTCTAGAGCACTTTCAAGTTCCTTTTGTCTTGCCAACTCTGCCAACTCCTTTCGTTCCGAGCGTTGCTTGTGGCGCAAATTTCGTGATCTGCATTTCTGTCCTTTTTCTACTTTCCCTTCTTCTTCGTATCCCAAGAAAAGTGTCGGCTTAAAGTCTGGGTCTCCTGGATCATCGGTTGTTTCCCCTAAATATTGTAATAAAAGCCAAATTATTGGAACATTTTTCAGATTGAAATCGAATGCAGTACAACGCTGGACAGTCTGAAATTTAATAGATGTGTCCTTATATCTCGGACATCTCAGGGGCTCGATGCTTTGAAAGCTTTAACTGAACTGTAAATCCCTATTCAGCCTATTCTCGAATAGGTTTTCAGCACATAAATAAAATAAGACTAGTATTATAAACTTGGAGTTAGTTGTCCGAAACGTGTGAATCGCGACCGCAAGAGCGGGCGAGGCGGACAGACAGAACTGTTGTATTTCACTCATAAATCACAGCACTTTTTAAACAATCGATTTTCAAAATCCTTCACACTTGATATTGTGAACTTTCAGAACCATCAAAACCTGGAAAGGGCTCAAACTAAAGAATCCAGCTTACCTGACAAAAGTGAATACTACATACACGGGAATATTCGTTGGGCGTGAAGTTTTTTCTCTGGATCGCACTTATCCACGCATTTCTTTTGGAAATATACTCTGGAAACCTCAGAAATCCAATGTTTGAATTCTTCTGATAACGGTTGGTACAGCCATAAACGCAACAGCTAACAACCATATCGAAAAAGCAGGTAAAAGAAGCAAAAGGATTCGAAAATTCCGCCGCTAATCTCACTTATTTTAACTGGGATGGTAATCACGTGTAGGTTTCTTGCCAACCGTAACGCGCTAGAGTTGCGTGACACGTAAACAAGTGACGTCACGGTGATTATCGCTATTGCTGGTAGGAAACATGTATTATATAAAACAAATGAGTGTATTGGAGCACACTACCATGCTGTGCTACATACACTGTAGACCTAACTTCATTTTTTTTCTTTAGTATGGTTGATGTAACAAGCTCTTGGCATGCCCTTTCTACTACAAGAAGTGTTCTCAACACTTCATACTCAGTAACGGATGATGTTGTGGTTATTGAGAACCCTACTGATGACGAGCTAGCAGATGACCTTGAAGAAGATGTAGAGGAATCTAAGTGAGTAAGAGCATGATAGCCCAGGATGGGGGTAGTCACAAACTCTTGTGTCACAGATATCCCAGAGTGAAAAGAAGGCACATGAATCCCCCAGACAAGGCCAATACTAATTCTTGGTGTGCAACCATTCCTTTGGGAATAAAATAACAAAAGCCCAGCAGACATGTTGGACGAAAGAACAGAGGGAGCAAACAAACTTTCTTTTGTTCTGTTAATCCAACATGGCCGCCTGTGACGTCACATGCTCACCAATAATTGAAACCGTAGCAAAGTTTAATTGGAGAAATAATTTTTTTATTATCTGGTTCTGCCGCCTATGATTTGTATCGAAGGGCAAGGGGATAACACCACAGGAATAAGTCACTCGCCTATTTCAAAAAGATCAAGAATATGTTGAAGGAAACATTTTGAATGAATAATAATTGTAATAGTACTACAATTAGTCTAGAAAATCTCCACTCAAAACCTAGAAATTTTAAGACTTTGTAGTGGTGGTATTCAATGTTCTGCCTTTTTTATTTCAGTTACTCCATTGCCTCAGCGTTACAGCTACTTCAAGAAGACTTCTCAGATGATGATGATGATGAGCAGTAAGTCAGCCCTTTTGTTATGTTTTACGTTAACATTAGCATAATTCAGATATCCCACAGGTCACAAAATAATTCCTGGTATTTTTATACAGTTATACATTACCGGTACATGCTTTGTAAACAAAACATAAACAAACAGCCTCAATGCATGAAAAATGTGACTATTCTAGGCAAAGTACACAGTGTGTATTCACAATTCACATTGACTAATGATTTTCCATTTTGTTGCAAATTGTGCAAGAGTGTAGATTGTAATAAAATGCTTTTTTTTGTGTGTGTATGTGTTTTCAGGAGCGATGAAATAACAGAACACTGCATTGATGAGAATGAGGATGACTGTGAGGATGAAATGTTTGAACGTGTCAGTCCTGACAAGCTTTCCGACAATGCACCTGAAGCAGCTGGTCAACTTTGGCATTCGAGTTATGGCCAGTCAACATCTTTCCCTGATGATCAACTAGTGCAGCCAGCGTTAAACCAGCCTCCCATTACTCCTCAGCTGCAAGCATGTCAGGTGCAGGCAGGCCAATCCCTTCTCAACCTGCTGAGCCTGAAATAGCAATCCAAGTTGGGCCACCAATTGACAACCAACCAGAAATACCTGTGACAGAGACCCTAGACTCAACATTTTTTCGGAGAGAGGAGGATAAGTCTACACTGAAGGAAGAGCTGAGGCAAGAACCAAGATCTTGTGTTCTCTTGATCTCCTGCTGCAAGAGTTTGCTAAGACCTGCAGACACCCGGGATGTCTTGGGGTTCCCACAGTCACCCATGTACTCAATGGAACAAGTGCCACAATATAATGGAAGTGCCCTAAAGGCCATAAGGGGAGGTACCTCTGAAGTAGATGGCAATGGAATGTCAATAAATAATTTACAGGCATAATCCCTTGCTATTTTATTGCCTTGTATATGGAGGGGCTGCAACCATTGTGTAGTTTGTGTTGTTAGATTTTTGAGAAAGCGATATCTGTTACCAAATCTCTTTCTTATTTTCAATCCCAAGCAGGGTACTAAAACACTAAAAGTGGCTGATCAAATGATTGAGAACTTTGAGTTAAACCTAGCTTAGAACCAGTTGTAAATCTGCAGGAAATAAAAACAAACCATCTCAGTCACAATAGTGTACCTGTAGTACACTTATTAGGAAAAAAAGGATTTCATACAAATTTAAATGAAATGCATACAATGCCTGCAGGTTGCAATGGGAATTTTGTTATTTTGCGATTGTAGTAAGTGGATTAAACATGGATATGCAATACATGTACAATTTAAAATACTTTCATATTTTAGGTTGCAGTTTCCACCTTGCTCTCAGGAAACAATTTTGCCAAAATAGAGAAATTTGCAAAATTCCTGGGGCTCTCGTTCATATCAGCATCAACCTTCTACAGAGTTCAGCGCCTTTACTGCATTCCTGCAATTGATGAATGGTGGCAGTGGATGCGGGGTTAATTGATTGACCACTTCACCAGAAGTGCAATAAAATTGCTTTCATTTTCAGCGACTACCTGTATCATTATAAACTAACCAACCGAATTTGTGCCCTGCTGTTACCGAAAATGAGCATATGATGCCAGTGAAAGAAAGAAGTTGGCGTCATGTAGCTGCATCCAGATCTGACAAGGACACATACATTTACTTGAACAGTAGCTCCAGTAGAGCAAGCAATGTGAGGTTTATATAATCAGTCTCATAAAGACCCAGAGACAACCAAAGAGTAGCTTATACATGGGCTTGCAGTTATATTCTTTTTTTCTTGTTGACTTATGCTTTAAATTCTCATTTCCAGAGCGGATGAGTTTAAGGAGATCTTCCACACCCTTGATGTGTGGGACAAGGCCAAAAGTATTAGAAAGTGTCTGCTGAAGGTAAGTTTTTATTATTGTCAAGTATACATGCTGCTTTCATGTGGTTATGGAAGATAAGGTTGTCTTACAGTAATCACTAAACAGAACAGTATTTCACAAGAGGTACACATCTGAATGATTGCTACACGTCTTACCAGCAGAGAAATTTTAAATTGCTTGGTCTGCATACCCACACGAAACTTCTCTTACAGCACCCTGTGTGAAGAACTATGACCACATGTAATATATATTTACGTATAGGTACATTTATCCCCAAAGCCATTTATCCCCAAATCACGGTCGAAGGGAATCTAAAGATCGTAAACTACTTGGACGTGACCCTAAGCTTAATAACAGGAAAGTTCCGCCCATATAGGAAACCAGGTGACACGCCCCTCTACATTAACGCCAAATCCAACCACCCGCCAAATGTGATCAGCCAAGTCCCAGCTTCTATCAGCATAAGGATCTCTGACCTATCATACAATTTGGAAGAATTCAATAAAGCTGCGCCGGCATATGACCACGCCCTACGATCCAGCGGCTTCAATGATAGGGTCCAGTATAACGACCAACGACGCAGCCAGGAACGAAGAAGACGAAACAGGACAAGAAAAATAATCTGGTTCAACCCGCCATTTAGCCAGAATGTAAAATCGAACATAGCGAAGTCATTCCTTAAGCTAATCGATAAGCACTTCCCAAAAGGCAACGAGCTGCACAAGATCTTTAACCGCAACAACATAAAAGTGAGTTACTCGTGTATGCCCAATTTGGGAAGAATTCTAAAATCTCACAACCTCAAAGTCCTGAGGGCGGGGAAAAATGAAAAGGAACGCGCTTGCAACTGTAAAGAGGAAAGCAATTGCCCTTTGGGAGGTGTCTGCTTGACACCAGGTGTCGTATATAAAGCCACCATTACAGACCAAACCGGAGGCGCCAAAGCATACACAGGGATGACAGAGCACCCGTTCAAGACGCGCTATTATACGCATAAATCATCCTTCAAGCGCGAGAACGGTTCAAACAGCACGGCACTGTCTAAACACGTGTGGGAGCCTAAGAACAGTAACACTAATTTTGACATTCAATGGTCTATTGTAAGACGCGCTAGCGCATACTCGGGCATGCCATCCACATGCAAGCTATGCTTGACCGAGAAGCTATGCATTCTGACTAGCCAATCAAAAGACCTCTTAAACAAGCGGTCGGAATTAGTATGTTTAAGGTGGCCCGCGCCTGTTTCACAGGAAAAATATACTAACATTTAATCGCCGGCTTTTTCCAGTAAAAGCGCTTCGATTGCTAATATTTTTGGCTGCTATAGAATAGTGGATTACTAGAGATTATACTGCAGGGAAATTATAATAGAAAAGTTACACCGATTACACAAAATAATCAATTTCCTGAAGGTAGACATATAGCAACAAAAGTTTTCCTTAACAGAAAGACGAGAGAAATTTTCTTTTAAGTTGGCTCAATAAAGTACTTAAGTATTCTAGTTTGTATTTGTAGTTGTATATTACAATTGACCTCATGGAAACTGTTTGATGAGGTCGACTAAAATTGTTTAGCTTATACGCCTCAAGATACTTAAGACTCGAGTAGCACGACGGCAACTGAATTGCGAGCCTAATCTTACCTGTAATGACAAACATTTGTATCCAAGGAAACTTCAGTGCAAGAACCAAGAAGATAGGGCGGACGCTCTCAGAGCTGACTCTAGTATAATTTTGCGATTTATCCTGTGTGTAAAGTTCATAAACAGAGAATTTAACAAATTGGTCATACATAAAACTTCTAACCGATTTTTTACCGTCTTTTTCAAATAATGAAGAAGAGCAATGAATGTTTAAGCGACTTACCAAGTTGCAGCAAACGAGAAACAATCGGTTCGGAGTAATTAGGAACCAAATATCGTTGAAGCAGACTCACTGCAAATCGGTCTCATTGCAAACCCACAATGCATGACATTTGTATTAGACAACATTACACCTCAGACTTCATGATTTGAATACCTCGAGGGACGTTTCACCTAGTTTGAATGCAGGCGCTATACCATTGTACCAATGAATACCTCGAGGGACATATTTCACTAAAATAAAGATAAGATCGGAGAGTTTGCCTTTTTTGAGAAAAGAGGCGTGGCTGGGAAAGTCGACGGCTCTTGGCGCGATATATCAGGAAGTTACCGGCAAATCTTTTGATGCGCATGATGCTTTGGAAGACTCTCTGGCACTTCAGAAAATCATGTCTGATGAGCGCTTGGAGGTTTGCCTTCAGTCGACAGTTCAGGGTTCCAAACCACTTCCAGAAGCTGTCACGCAATACCGAGAAAAGTGCGCAATGTCTCAAAGGCAATTAACATTAAAGGGAACGCAGCTAGAACATTCTATAACGTCCTATATGATACAAAAGATTGCAAAGGCAGGACTCACGTTTACTTCCCTCAAACGCTGCTATGATGTAGAAAATGCTAAGGGCGTTGTCGCGCTTTTATCAGGTGCTGGGGGCCATAAAATTACGACGAACGCTAGCATTATTGCAAAGATAATCTATCACCTTCAAAAATAAGAACAATCCAAGGCAACGTATTTATTATCTATTCAGCATGACTTATTATTTTATTTCCTATACATTTGTAGACTAACTGACATGAGTAAAGATTCCAGGAGAATAAAAACGTTTTGTATTATCACATTGGTATAGCGCCTGCATTCAAACGAGGTGAAACGTCCCTTGAGGTATTCAAATCATGAAGTCTGAGGTGTAATGTTGTCTAATACAAATGTCATGCATTGTGGGTTTGCAATGAGACCGATTTGCAGTGAGTCTGCTTCAGCGATATTTGGTTCCTAATTTCTCCGAACCGATTGTTTCTCGTTTGCTGCCACTTGGTAAGTCGCTTAAACATTCATTGTTCTTCTTCATTATTTGAAAAAGACGGTAAAAAATCGGTTAGAAGTTTTATGTATGACCAATTTGTTAAATTATTTGTTTATGAACTTTACACACAGGATAAATCGCAAAATTATACTAGAGTCAGCTCTGAGAGCGTCCGTCCTATCTTCTTGGTTCTTGCACTGAAGTTTCCTTGGATACAAATGTTTGTCATTACAGGTAAGATTAGGCTCGCAATTCAGTTGCCGTCGTGCTACTCGAGTCTTAAGTATCTTGAGGCGTATAAGCTAAACAATTTTAGTCGACCTCATCAAACAATTTCCATGAGGTCAATTGTAATATACAACTACAAATACAAACTAGAATACTTAAGTACTTTATTGAGCCAACTTAAAAGAAAATTTCTCTCGTCTTTCTGTTAAGGAAAACTTTTGTTGCTATATGTCTACCTTCAGGAAATTGATTATTTTGTGTAATCGGTGTAACTTTTCTATAATAATTTCCCTGCAGTATAATCTGTAGTAATCCACTATTCTAGCAGCCAAAAATATTAGCAATCGGAGCGCTTTTACTGGAAAAAGCCGGCGATTAAATGTTAGTATATTTTTCCTGTGAAACAGGCGCGGGCCACCTTAATGTAGGCATGAAAACAAATTTTATGCTTGCAACTATAAAGATCAGAGCTAGCTGAATTGTAATTTAGTCTGAAGATCGCACTATGCGTGAAACCTGTGGTCACTAATAAAGGTCCACCCAAAACCAATTGTAATATATATTTATTTATGTGAGCCCTCTTTCCTGTTAAACTGCATTTTGTGTGTACTAATTTTTATTTGTATTGTACTATATTCGCACTGGGTCCCATTGTACTATATAAGTTATGTGAAAGTAGGCCTGGCGGAGCACAAAATGGCAAAGGCAAAGGGAGGGAGGGTGGGTGAATAAAAGCTAGGAGGCGCCACCAAGCCTAAGGGTGAGCACAATGGGACCCACAGCCGCCACCGACACATGGCGTCCCCCATGGACGCCATTCCGGCGCTTGTTCTCAAACCAACTGAGACTGAGACATATACTAATGAGTTGATCTCTTATATACGTACTACTGGGACCCAGTGCGAATAGTACTATATTCGCAATGGGTCCCACTGTACTATATAAGTTATGGGAAAGTAGGCCTGGCTACGCTGATCTGACACTCTGCACCACTTCACTACCTACTAGTCCTATCCATAATTCTGAATTACCCATAACTCAGAACTAGCCCATAACTCAGAACTATCCGGCAACTCAGACATATCCTGGCATAATTCATGACTATCCTCTAGGCTTACACAAAACTACTACCTACTAGTTCTTACCATAATTCTGAATAACCCATAACTCAGAACACGCCCACAACTCAGAACTATCCTGCAACTCAGACATATCCTGGCATAATTCATGACTATCCTCTAGGCTGACACAAAACTACTACCTACTAGTTCTTTTCATAATTCTGAATTACCCACAACTCAGAACTAGCCCACAACTCAGAACTATTCTACAACTCAGACATATCCTGGCATAATTCATGACTTTCCTCTAGGCTTACACAAAACTACTTTCTACTAGTCCCCTCCATAATTCTGAATTACCCATAACTCAGAACTAGCCCACAACTCAGACATATCCTGGCATAATTCATGACTATCCTCTAGGCCCACACAAAACTACCCGAAACTCAGAATTATACCGTAACTAGAACTACCCCATAACTCAGGGAAAACAATTGCAATCACAATAACACACTTTATAGGGCTGGGTCGAACCGGGGTCGAGCGCAGTACTAAGGCAAAATAGACGGTAGACAGATAGAGGAGGTATATTTTCTGGGAGGGAAGGTGCTATAGGTTAAGGCGTACCAACAAAACTCGCCATATGTGGCTAAACAAAAGGGGCACAAGCAAGACATGACATATGAGAGCCAGAACAACCAATAGTCTCCCCAAAACTCAACCCTCAAGCTAGTTATGTAGGGAATATCGCATGCAACTAACATTGTGTATATAACTGCACCACGAGGCTAAGTACAAGGGGTTTACTGGGTTTGGGGCTGCACCCCTGCCCATAAACATACGTCCATGTACTGAAATGGCTATACGCTGCCGAGGACAGGGCACTGGACGGATTCCAGATGTCCCAAGGGACAAAAGGAACCGACATTGAGGACATTAGATAGCCTCTCCAGGAGTGCTGAGAAGGGGGATGCGACCCATGAAAATACCCCAAAGTATATGGCGAGAAAATGGAGTGAAAAATTATATGGCGAGGTTCACCCAGTCGCCTATGTGCATAAAAATAGATTGAAACATTTTACGGCGAGGTTCACCCAGTCGCTCACATGCACAGAAAATGGAGTGAAACATTTTACGGCGAGGTTCACCCAGTCGCCCACATGCACAGAAAATGAAGTGAAAAATTTTGCGGCGAGGTTCACCCAGTCGCCCACATGCACAGAAGAAAATGGAGTGAAAAAATTTACGGCGAGGTTCACCCAGTCGCCCACATGCACAGAAAATGGAGTGAAAAAAAAAATACAGCGAGGTTCAGCCAGTCGCCCATGTGCATAAAAATCGAGTGAAAACTTATATGGCGAGGTTCACCTAGTCGCCCACATGCACAGAATATGGAGTGAAAAAAAATTTACGGCGAGGTTCACCCAGTCGCCCACATGCACAGAAAATGGAGTGGAAAAAAAAATTACGGCGAGGTTCGCCCAGTCGCCCATGTGCATAAAAATTGAGTGAAAAATTATATGGCGAGGTTTACCCAGTCGCCCACATGCACAGAAAATGGAGTGAACACATTTACGGCGAGGTTCACCCAGTCGCCTATGTGCATAAAAATTGAGTGAAAAATTATATGGCGAGGTTCACCCAGTCGCCCCCATGCACAGAAATGGAGTGAAAAATTTACGGCGAGGTTCACCCAGTCGCCCATGTGCATAAAGCAATGACAGAAACAAAACAAATGGCGAGGCAATTACCATATAAATCCGTGGTAAGCGAACTAACGCTGCCAGACTAACAGGGAGCGGGGAGATAATAGCTACAAATTGTGCTGTACTCAGCGAACACATAAGCAAAAATTGTAATGGCAACAACTAAGCGGCAGACAAGCTAGGGATACTGAAAGCCAGCTTACTACAGAGGGAGCGTGACGAGATGGCGGTAGAGAAGAATGGCCGATAGAAGTATGACAAATATGCTCCAACACGCGGCCAAGTCGGCTTCGGGGTTCGCGTATTTATTTACGAAGGAAAACGCCGGTAGAAGAGCTCCCGCGGAACCCGGTACGACTGTGGACCTGTAAAATAAATGAAACAGTTCGCCCTTGAGTGAATTCAAACCGAAATTGCAGACGCCACCGAGAGAATAGTAGACTGCTGGCAGGAAGAAGAAATAAGTGGAGACGATGAAAATCTGTAGACTTTAATTGTAGAATGGCTGTGAAGTCTTTTGTAGAGAAGAGAACTTTTAGTCGGACCAGAGAGACGTCGACGGCGCGGCGTTCTCAAACCAACTGAGACTGAGACATATGCTAATGAGTTGATCTCTTATATACGTACTACTGGGACCCAGTGCGAATAGTGTTTTATTTGTATTGTGTAGGTCAGCAATGCCAAAGACAATGAGAAGATATCTCAGTGGACAGATGAAATAATAAAGCACTTTTGGTACTGCTGCAGTGTTTGTTCTGAGGGCACAGACAGTGACGATGAAGCTTTGATTGTGCTGAAGGTATTTTGATGGTTATATTTAAAGTAAAATACATGTATTTATGAACTAGCACATGCAAACAACAATTTGTACAGTTTTTTAAGTGATACCAATTTTTATTATATTTGTGAGTGTGTACATTCTTATAACACTATCAGGTTTTTACCTCTGCTTTGAATGATATTCCCTGCTAGCAGAGGCCTCTTTTCCTCAGCCAGCGAAATGCAGAGAAAAGAGGCCTCTGCTAGCAGGGAATGAATGATAGTGACTCACAATGTAAAAGAAAATGGTGCATAAAATCTATAATACTGTAAGCATTGATCGTACAAAAGATCGAAGATTTGAAAATAAACCCTCCCTGAGAGTGATTGTGCTGCTGTTCCAAAAATGGCCATGTACCACACATACCGGTATCAAGGAACTCCAAATATTAAAAGATTCAGGGACGTCAACCTCAGGATTTCAGAAATCTGGAGGCCATCTTGAAATTTCCTGTAATTCAACGTAGGGCAGTTATTTCCCTGAAGATGGAGTAAATAACCTTGAGACTCCTAGAAAAAATTTGAGTTGACGTCCCTGCAAATTCCTTTACCCATGTGAAAATCCCAGGCTCTTCTGGAAACTATGAGGAATTTCCAATTTCCTCTTGACACCTGAAGAACACCTGTGATGAAATTCCAGATTTCTTGATAGGGAGTAACATCCAAATTTTGATTGTTGTTTTCTTTCCCTTACAGAACAAGTGGATTGGTCTTCTGCATCATGTGTGCAATACCAATGAGTGGCCAACAGGGAAATGCGACCATGAGGACTTGTCTGAAGACCATCCTCTCTCATGGTTTGACAGGAGGGATAAAGATTTTGAGGCGCCGCAGAAAGCAATTTTGGATCCTACCCTCTTGGACAGTTTCAAGTTCTACGTCCGTTTCAGGTATATGCAGCAATTGCAGTAGAGAAGTAAAGAAATTAGTGAAATTAGTAATTAGTCAACATATGGGGAACATTCCACACCCCCCCCCCCCCCCCACCCCCCAGCAAAAGCAAAGGAAGACCAAGATTGTCACCTAGACAAAAATCTAGCTGCCACCAAGAAAATGCGAGGGTCTCCCTAACAATTCCATGGTTAGGCAGATATTACAAAATTTCCAGACAAAATACAACCAGGACATTTATGAATTTTTATTGATGAGACATGATGCAAAAAAAATGTTAACCTCCAAATAATATTGATTAAACCTGTGTTAAATGGACAAAAAGAGGGAAATGTCCTTGAATAAAATTGTTCTCTTTCCATATTGCATTGAAAATCAAAGCCTGACTAAATCTGTTGTTGCCATTGACAACCAATTTGTTTTATTAAAGACACACTGGTGATCTTGAGTGCGTAAACAGCCTTTCCTTGGCATATGCTCCCAAGAGATGTGCATACTCGTAAGTATAAAATTAATTGATACTAAGCACTTATTGGATGAGGTTTTTGTGACCTCCAGAATAAACAATGTCAAGATCTTATGGCCTCGCCTGACTCCACTTAGAGAGACATTATTTATTCAGAGGATCATACAAACCGAATCCAATAATTGTTTTATTACACATTGATTCTATCTAGCAATTTCTTTAACCCAAGCACTCTGTTGCATGAATGCAATAGAACCCATGATGCATTGTGAGATGTCTGATTCCTGAAGACCCCCAAATTGTGTGATTCTCAAAGTAAAGTGTGCGCCATTAGCAAACCAGATTCAAGATAGCAAGTACAATGTATAATGCAGATTATCAGCAGCTGCACACAAACCATCTACAGTGATTGCACTAGTGTTGCTTTAGCACACTCATAAACCAGTCATCTCAAAGAATTAGAAAATCATTTTTGAGTTTCCTATCATAATCTGTGCTCTTATATAGTGAACCACTTTATAGGAAGACAAGGCTGTAGATAGAAATCTTTGTATCAGAAGGGGGGAGGGGGCAACCCTTGCCCTAAAAAACATATCTGTCTGTCTCTCTTTGCTGGTGGGGCAAACAAAATTTCCCCCACTAAAATGTTTTACTTTGCTTGGGGGTGGAGGGGTAACTGCCCCCTCCCACTGCTAGCTATGGCCTCAGGTAAAGCCTCCCTCCCATTGTTGTACTGACAATGCTTTTCCATTTTTCGTTTGTATTTGAACATAACAAAATCCAGGTCTGCTTGCATCTTGCCTTCTTTACAGGCAAACCAGCTCAAGTGCTGCCCCTCTAGAGTCCATTATTGAATTCATTATTTTATTATTGATTTCAATAATGCATTATTCAATTCAGTGTTCAATTGACTAAAATCACGAATAAACAAAGTGTTGCTCTGGATGAATTTTAATCATAGCCCTCAAAATTCATATATTGAAAATTTGAATATTGAGTTGAATAATGCATTATTGAGACAAGTAAAGAAATAATGAATCCAAAAATGGACTATAGAGGAGCACACTTGAGCTGGTTTGACTGTAAAACTCTGTTTCTAAAATTTGTCTTCCCAAATATCATACTGCTTATTCTTATCGAGCCCTTTTGTTGGATCAATTTCAGGTTTCGTGCCTACAGAGCTAGAAAGCAGTTGGCTGTCATCGACTGGAACTACCACAGAGGGAGGGTACAAGCAGTCAGAAAAGATGATGGGGAGGGGATGATAACACGCAAATACAAAAAGCGAACCAAGGAGTGGAACTGTAAGATCGTGAAAGGTTATGGTTATGTCCCAATTCTGATGGCCAAGATAATGCACAGTCGCTTTCAGGATGCAGACAAGATTACCCGGCACATGAGTCTTTCTGATGATGACCCTGCCAGAAAAGCTCCAACTATTGCTCAAGTACCACCAGTCAGCTCAAAAGAGCTGTTCTTGCAGCGAAAGGCAAAAACTAGGTTTAGTCACCCATCCGAAAGTCCTGGTGGATCATTAGAAATCACCCAACCGACCCGGACTGAACCCACTCAAAGTCAACCCACTGAGGGCCATGGATCATCATCACAGACCACCCAACCCACTGAGTCTACTACCCAACCCACTAGCTAAAGATCGAGATGGCTGTAAACATTACAATTAACATAAACAGAGTTCACTTTTGTAATATGTATTATGTGTACATAACAAAATGTTCTCAACAAATCAGGTCTATTTCAATTAGTGAAAGTCTTAACAAGGGACACTGGCATTTTGGACTGGTTCCTTACCAACCGGCCTAAGTACTTTCTACCGCCAGAGCAGCTCCGGAAGATAGGCCGCAGCGACTATTATGCCGTCTTAGTCACGCCAAATCGTACCATCACGAACCCTAAAGCTACTAAAAGCCAAATCTGGAAGCGAGACCTAAGGGAGAGCTCCCTAGCGGCCTTCGGTCGGTGGATAACTAGTTTCAACTGGGACTGTGTCCTGAGCCTACCGCGGGTCTCCGAAAAATTCGAAGCCTTTCACAAGACCATAACAGCTGCTGTGGACGCTTATCTCCCCCTACGCAAAGATTAAGTGTGTAATTCCAACAAGCCCTGGGTGTCTCGTAAGTTATCCTTACTAGTCACCAGAAGACAGAAACTGCTTGCGTCGCATGGGAAGGATTCCCATGAATTCCGTGAAGCCAGGAACCATGTACAACAAGAAGTGCGATCCTGTAAAAGAAAATACTATGCCAGGAAAGTTGCAGCCCTTAAGGAAACAAACCTTTCACGGTGGTGGAATGAGGTTAAGAGCCTTGGGGGAATGACAGGCTCAAGTGAATGGTGGCATCAACTCCTTGACAACTCAACACCCTCTGTACCTGCTCTATGCGAGAAGTTCAATGAGTTCTTGTTCAGCCTGACGTCCAACTTTCCACCGCTCCAACTCCCCCAGCCGTGCTCAGCTCCAGTGCCTCGGCACCTGTTAGTGTCTCCTGGGATGGCGCACAGAACACTACACAACATCAAATTAAAAAAAGTCACAGGGACCCGACCCAGTCCCCAACGCTGTGTGGAAGGAATTCGCCCCCGAGCTTGCTCCAGTGGTCGCGGACCTGTACAACTCCTCAGTGGAGGAGAGCTTCATCATGGACCAGCTCAAGGAGCCATCGTCTATCCAAAATCAAAGGTCACGCCTCCTAAGACAGTCGAGGAGGATCTTCGTCCAATAACGCTCACCTCACAACTTGCGAAAATAATGGAGGATTCTCACTGGACTCCCTCTATAAGCAGGTAGTCGATAAACTAGATCCTAAGCAGTTCTCTGTTGACAAAAAATTTACCATCCACGCCCTAGTCTATTTATTACATACTATCCTAGAATCACTAGATAGAGGAGAAAACTACGTGCGCATATTTTTCGCTGACTTCTCAAAGGGCTTTGATCTTGCCGACCACAATGTTCTAATAAGCGAACTTGAACTCTTAAAAGTAGATAACTGCTTAGTACGCTGGATCGCAGCCTTTCTTCATGCTAAAGATCGGTAGCGCCCTATCAGTGCCTGCGGTGCCAAACGGAGGAATTCCCCAGGGAACAAAACTCGCACCGCTGCTCTTTGCTATACTAGTGAACCGACTAGTGAACAAATGGCCGTACAGAGTTAAATACGTGGACGACACCACCGTCTACGAGACCGTGCCTAGATGCTTGCCTAGCTACCTTCCGTGTATATTGCTAATGAGATTTGCCAGTTTGCCACGGAACGGGGCATGCGTCTCAATCGCAAAAAGTGCAGAGAACTCATCGTGAGCTTCCTCATACACCAGCCCTTCCCCGTTAACGACCTTCAGTTAATGGGGAGCACCATCAAGCGCGTAAATTCCTACAAGATCCTGGGCGTACATCTCAGCAACGATCTGACCTGGAACACCCATGTTAATTACATGGTAAAAAAGGCTAACAAACGTCTTTATGCAATCAGACTCCTTAAAAAATCAGGAGTCAGTCCCGGTGACCTGGTCAAAATTCTGTTCTGATAAGATCTGTCTTAGAATATGCATCGCCTGTGTGGGCTGCCCTCCAGATTATTTGTCTTATACCATTGAGTCTGTTCAGGCCAAAGCCTTGAAAATAATGTTTCCCGACCTTAGCTACTTAGATGCATTAGGAGCTGCGGGCCTCTCCCGCCTGTCTACGCGCCGAGACGAAGCTTGCGCAGCATTCGTCAATAAAGCGAGAGGCACGCAGCCCCTAAACTTTTTACAAAATAGAACTTCAACTGTCCATCATGGCTACTCCCTGAGGTCTGGCCCCAGTAGGTCTGAGAAACAGATTACACGTACTAAACGGTTTGGGGATTTCGTATCCATAAAACATTTGTAATGTTTGTTTATACTTATTGCCTTGTCCGCTCTGACTCGCACTGTAATTCAGTCTTGACTGCTAGAGTGTCGATTAAACACATCTATCTGTCTATCTTTCTATCTATCACACTTACTCAACAACAAAGTCTAAACATTTGAGCCCTTAGTGTGCAAGGGAAAGTATGTGAAAGTATGTGGAGGAATGTTATTGACATAGCTCAGTGTGCTCTGAAGCCCATGTATATTCTGCTAGCAGCAGGGTAGTGGTCTCTTATCTGCCACACTACACATGAGGGGGCTACCTTGCGTCGCCCCTTTCCTAAAAATCCATGTTTGTCCAATATGTAATGTCTATATGCAGCCTTTCGGTAGGCACGGGAACTACTATTTTGCGCATCATTGCGAATATCTGCAGCATTTCTGATACCCAGACGTAACACATCTGGATCCAAACAGATCTTTGCAAATCGCCCTTTTGTTGCCTCACAGGGTCTTTTCCGACAGCACAGGTTTTCCACATGCCTGTGGCATGTTTCGGCAATTACCACATATGCACCAGTTAGGGAGGGGTTCATCGGGGGGTCGCATTGGGGGTGGGATGGAGTTAACAGGCTGCGGACGGGGCTGCTGAAGTGGAGCTGATTCCTGGCTTCATCCAAAGGTACTGCATCTGGTTCCTCTTCTCTTGGGTCGTCCTCATCTTCCATGATAAGCAAGGAATCGATAAAATCCATGCTGCCAACACCTCTCTGGAGGCTGCGAATACACAGGTTTTTTATCATGTCTGCATCTAATGTCTCTATGAATTCCTGTAGAAGAGTGAAGTATAAAATGTCAGGGTTTTTTTACATACCCTCTCCTGCCATGGGGGGGGGGATAATGCAAAATGGTGAGAGTTTGGGCAACAATTTCTAATGCAACCAGTGGATATTCATGTGGAATTCCAGTGGCACAGGAAAGAGGAAATCGTGTAAATTGCAATAACATGAATTCTGTCACACAGTAGAGAACAAAACACAAGATAAATGAAGGGCTGGGTGTAAGAACGAGCTAAGTGATGTTTGAGACTTTTTTTATTACTTTTTGACTTTTGACAAACAAACTGCAGAAACACTGTTAAAATAGCCTAAAACTACCCTCTCTGCATTTTCCCCAAGTAATGGCTGCGAAACCGCTGTAAAACGGCCTCTAACCAGTGGCTTTATCAATAACGACCCAAGTGACTATTCAGACTGCGCAAATCATGTTCAAAGTTCAAAGTTTTTCCTAAAAATCGCAGCCTTAAACCCCAAACCCTAAACTCAATCTAACCCGAACTTAAATCTAACCCAAAGGCTAACCTAACCCTAAAACTGGCGGTAAGCCTAGGGGTTTGCCTATAAAGCCGCATAGATTTGTCTATTATTTTGAATACAAAAGAGCTTTTCATCCTACCTGGCACATTGTTAACCCTTTGTAGCCCGAATTTAGTTCTGTAATTTCGCTTATTTTGCAATGTTCTTCCACTTGAAAAGAAAGAAAAAGGCCTCCTGCCCCCCCCCCCCCAAAAAAAAAAAACACCGCTGTTTGCAAAGACGAAGGGCTCACCCTTTTCAGTGAGGACCGTTGGATTCTTGGTTTCGCTTGTCGAACAGAGAGTGCGAGCCATGAATTCGCTTTTATAAGTGCTTTTTTCAAGTCATTTTCTACTACAGGAGCCGCTTTGCTTGCATCATAAAGCAAACAAAGTCGGTAGAGACAAACCTGTGAAAGAACCCACAAGTGAGGAGCACATTTTACGAGCAAAATCGAGTCACAAAGAATTTGGCAGGCCGTGTGATGACTCTTTGAGTATTATGAAGCTTCTCTGTTGTCCTGTAGCAGGATTTGAGCACTGTCAAGACAATTTGGGTTAGTTTTGAATCCAAAAGAATGCATTCAGCGCAATATTTTGTTGACAGGTGCGAGTGACTTGGCACTTAATATCTAAAACCAGGGCTAGGGACGAAGTGCTGTCAATTTTTTTTTTTAGTTTTACCCATAATGCTTTGCGCTAGATGATAAAGCCACTGGTTAGAGGCCGTTTTACAGCGTTCTCATGGCGATTTATTGGGGAAAATGCAGAGAGGCTAGTTTTAGGCTATTTTAACAATGTTTCTGCAGTCTGTTTGTCAAAAATCAAAAAGTCGTAAAAAAGTCTCAAACATCACTTAGATCGTTCTTACACCCAGCCCTTCAAATGCAATCTTAGTTTACTAGTCACAGAGATCTAGTTTTGCTTTTAGACCAAGTCAGGTGTGATAACTTCTATGATTATACGCCAAACAACCTTGTTAGAAATAGGGATGTAGGTTGCACTGCGTGTGGATAAAGTAAGTTATAATTTATACTTTATGTAATGACTGAAAATTGGTCCGGAAATTACATACCTTCACTTCACGGTTTTGTAGTGTTTGTACTTACCATACCCCCTTTAGTTCGTTATTTGTACATGCTTGTAGTGCGCATGTCTGGGAGAAGAGCATGCTTCATGTGTGTAATGGAGACCGAACCAGGAGATTAAATTCTGTTGTGTTAAATCCAGTTCAATCTTTATTTATTACGAAGCATCGAGTCTACATTTTGGCGACGAGGATGACCAGAGATGGCTAGTCAGTATTTGGTAGATTTGAACTCACTGGGATCCTTCGATTGCTCAGATTCTTCAGGAATCGCCGCACGATGGGAGAGATGGCTTCGAGCATTTGAGTTGTTTGCGACTGGGAAAGGCGTTACAGACCACGACCAGAAGAAGGCTTTACTGTTACACACAGCTGGATTAAGCGTCCAAGATATCTTTTACACCCTTCCGACAGAAGATGGGTCAGACAGCTACGTAAAAGTAACCAAAGCGTTAGATAAATACTTCAAGCCTCAAGCTAATCATACCGTATGAGCGACTAGTCTTCCGAGAAACAAAGCAGTCCCCATCCGAAACAGTGGAACAGTATGTAACTAGGCTTAGACAGAAAGCCCAATCCTGTGAATTTGGAGATTCGACTGCTGTAGAGGAACAAATTCGTGACCAAGTTATTAGTGGATGCGAGTCTCATAATTTAAGAGCGTCCGTCTGTAAATATCACCTATAGGCTTCAGAATGCAAAAATTCAAAATCGCTCAAATTTGGTCAGAAGTTAGGTCATAATGAACTATTCATGCTGTCCAACTTTCAGAACGATCTGATAAATACAGAGCGGGAGCGAAGAAGAAAGCCAATTCATCGAATTAATTATCGATTTTTTCGCATTTTTCACCTACTTCGAATTATGGCCAAAAACTCTTCTAAATTGATCAGCACGCCAAACAATCGGTTCATATCCTTGTAGATAAGATAACAAGCTTTCGATTGAGTGGTTTTAAAACTCTTTCTGATCAAAGATAAATATTTTAGCGATTTTTAAACATTTTTTCGTTTTTTCCTAAGGCCCAAACCGGGGCTTATATCTCCGATGAGATCTGGAATTGTCGAACTTTGAAATATTGGCGAGGAAAAGCAATGGGCCATTCCATTTTTAAGCCGAACCCCCCCTACGGAAGAGCTCATTTTCTTTAGTAACCCCCTTGGAAAAAGGGCTTGTTTCGGATTGCACCCCCTCGGAAAAAGACCACGGAAGAGGCTATTTTTTATTGCACCCCCTCGGAAATACCCACGGAAGAGGCTTTTTCTTATTGTACCCCCTCGGAAAACCCCACGGAAGAGCCTTTCTTTCGGTTTGACCCCTCGGAAATGGCCATTTTGCTATACCCCCTAGAAAAACTTCTTCTGTACGGGGGGTGCGGCTAAAAAATGGAATGGCCCAATGTTTCTGCTTTCAATTTATCAAATAAAATTTTGTGGCAATCAAAATCGCGAAGTTCTATGACGCGGAATTCAACCCCCTGTTGAGCGCTAAATAGCGCTACGATTTCCAGGAACTGGAGGTCACGAACTACAAAAACATGCACATACCTGGTCGCAAATCGCCAAAACCACGATGAATAAACCCTCTCAGATGGCAAAACACTGGTATTGTTTCATTCCGAGACGATGCAGGACGTCCAGGCATAATTATTCAGCTTCTTCGAGCATTTTCCCCAAGACACAAAGTAAACAGATTATATCACCGATCGAACTCCTGGCTATTCGGCTATTCGGCACATTTTATGGAAATTGAGCCACTTCTAAACCCTCCCTAAGAAGAAAGAATACTTTCCTTCCTTAGAGTTAAAATCCGGAGCTGACTTTCTACGGAAAATCAGGCAAAGCAGCGCGATTCCCACGAGTGAAGATTCCCACGAGTGAACATGTTTTGGCTCAAGTGTCATGTCGTGTGATATTGCGTTACCACCACAGGAATCCCGAGAGCCTCGAAAATAAACTTTTGATAACAAGAGCTCTTGTGATGATAAATGGTATTATTATACATTGTACTCACTATCTCCATTCTGATTGGCTAAAAGCGCGCGCTTTACTTTGGGAATCACGCACTTTAAGGGTCTCCAAGAATCAGCATGCGGATTCTTGAAGAATCAGCTAGCTGATTCTTGATCCTACGCGCGCAATGCATAATGGGACTACAGCACTTGAATGTTTTCCCTATCTAACAAGGCGCTTGTGTAAAAGAAATTGCTTGACAGAAAAAAAAGTATTTTTCCTAAATCAATGTATAATAAAACAATTATTGAATTCGTTTTTTGTGATTTTCAGAATAAACAAGTCTCGCCAATGGAATCAGGCTCGGCCTCACGGCCTCGCCTGATTCCACCTGTCTCGACATTGTTTATTCTGGAAATCACAAAAACCTCATCCAATAATTGCTTAATATATTTAAAACTTGAATATATCCGCGGTAAAAAGAAAGGAAGGACATTTTTGTGGGAAGAACAATTTGAATGGAAATTGCAACTCCTGATATTCGTACGACATGGCTAGTAATCAGCTCGGTTTTCATGTGACGTCATCAAAAAGCTAACTTCTAAACCAAGATACCTATAGATATGTCCTTTCTGTGATGAGCATAACTCTATTCAAGGATTTGTCACACGAAATTTCGGCACCTTCTGCCACGTAGTTCTTGAGATATCGCCAAAGCTATTTATGTCACGCAACACCAGTCACGTATTTTGAACTTGCCATATTTCACTCGATTTGCACTGTTCTTACCTTTTTGGCACGTCAGTATGTTATAAAAGTTCATATTTTACCATTCTGATACTATTCTTATAATTTGGATTGAAAATTGCGTCGTTTTTAGAGATCCGATTAATTGGCCGCCATTATGGAGCCCCTCTACTGGGGCTCCAACATGGCGGCTCCATACAATTACTGTACAAAATGGTGCACATTCACTTGCTAATATCTCGCTCGGAAACTGACAAATCGGCCTAAAATTTACCCAGGAAACATAATTTTGTATATTCTTTATAATTGTATTAGCCATCCAGTCTTGAGAAGTTAATTTAGAGAAATAAATTTCGTCACGTGACAATTGAAAACCAAGAATTCCTATGGCCGTCAAGTGCAACCACATTTCTAATTGTCACATTCATTCTTAGGCGTGACTAGAATATTACCCGTTCCCCGCGAAAAACAACTCCACATAGAAAGATATATGAACAGCATTTTATTGGCACCGCAATAACGTGTTCAGTAATGCCTAAGTTATCTACGCTTGGGCCACATTCTCCACCGACACAAGCTGCATAGTCGTAAATGCCAGGAGCCCATAAGTAGGAGCTTTCATCTAACCTATATAGTTGAGGCAGCGTATTTCCTTACCTAGTTATTTTTAGATGCAAATTTGCATTTTAAATTTGTTGCTGGTTCCCCAAGATGTCCGCACAGTGCCGAAACACAAGATTGCGGCGGAGGCCAAAACGCGATTCTTCTCGGGGTATTTTAAGGTTAGAACTTCTACTATAATTGTTATCCCAGATACCGAACTGAGTAATAAACTTCTATAGACATTTACATGAGGAATTTGACAGTCAGTCTTCGCTTCTTTCCGCCATGTTGATCGATGACGATTAATACAACATCAAGACTTGGACGCTGACTGGACGCTGATTGGACAATTTTACAACGTTTCGCGCCAAATTTGTTCTAAAAATAGATAGGTCAGGAAAAGCGCTGCCTCACGGACCCAGTACCAAAGATGAAAGCTCCTACTTATGGGCTCCTGCAAATGCTCATAGTTCTGAATGCTAGTAATCTCTTACACACGTACCGAACAAGCGGAACCAGCGATTGCGAAAGAAAGATCTTCTTGCGCCACCCTGCTGGGGATGAAACCCAAGCCACTGTCGCGTTATATTTATTTATTTATTTTTGCTGAAAAGCCAGTCTCGAGGCTCTATAGAGCGCTCTCGGGATTCCTGTGGTGGTTTATCATCAAGAGCTCTTGTCATCAAAAGTTTATTTTCGAGGCTCTCGGGATTCCTGTGGTGGTAACGCAATATCACACGACATGACACTTGAGCCAAAACATGTTCACTCGTGGGAATCTTCACTCGTGGGAATCGCGCTGCTTTGCCTGATTTTCCGTAGAAAATCAGCTCAGGAATTCAACTCTAAGGAAGGAAAGTATTCTTTCTTCTTACGGAGGGTTTAGAAGTGGCTCAATTTCCATAAAATGTGCCGAATAGCCAGGAGTTCGATCGGTGATATAATCTGTTTACTTTGTGTCTTGGGGAAAATGCTCGAAGAAGCTGAATAATTATGCCTGGACGTCCTGCATCGTCTCGGAATGAAACAATACCAGTGTTTTGCCATCTGAGAGGGTTATTCACCGTGGTTTTGGCGATTTGCGACCAGGTATGTGCATGTTTTTGTAGTTCGTGACCTCCAGTTCCTGGAAATCGTAGCGCTATTTAGCGCTCAACAGGGGTTGAATTCCGCGTCATAGAACTTCGCGATTTTGATTGCCACAAAATTTTATTTGATAAATTGAAAGCAGAAACATTGCTTTTCCTCGCCAATATTTCAAAGTTCGACAATGCCAGATCTCATCGGAGATATAAGCCCCGGTTTGGGACTTAGGAAAAAACGAAAAAATGTTTAAAAATCGCTAAAATATTTATCTTTCATCAGAAAGAGTTTTTAAAACCACTCGATCGAAAGCTTATTATCTTATCTACAAGGATATGAACCGATTGTTTGGCGTGCTGATCAATTTAGAAGAGTTTTTGGCCATAATTCGAAGTAGGTGAAAAATGCGAAAAAATCAATAATTAATTCGATGAATTGGCTTTCTTCTTCGCTCCCGCTCTGTATTTATCAGATCGATCTGAAAGTTGGACAGCATGAACAGTTCATTATGACCTAACTTCTGACCAAATTTGAGCGATTTTGAATTTTTGCATTCTGAAGCCAATAGGTGATATTTACAGACGGACGCTCTTAAGACTCAAACTACTGCAGAAGGGGCGACAGCTAAACCTCAACCAGTTGAGAGATAACGCACGTGCCATGGAAGATGCGGAACGCCAAGCTGGTGCTATTGAAGGGAAATTGGAGCGACAGGTTGGCGATTCAGAGAAAAAAGAGGTTAATCGTGTCTTCAACAAGAAAGGAGGTGGTCAGCATAACAGGTCGACCAAGTTTGGAGGTCAAAAGTTGAAATGCTATCGTTGTGGCTTGGAGGGACATAAATCATCAGATAAAGGATGCAAGGCATGGGTCAGACCTGTAGAAAATGTAAAGGAAAGGATCATTTTGAACGTGTTTGCAGGAGTAAACCTAAGGGAGATCACTCAAAACCAAGTGGAAAGGGAGACTCCAAGCATGTGAGGCAAGTTGATACAGAGGATGATGACAGGTATGCCTTTACTGTAAGAGACAGCAGTGACGCAAATAATGATGCAAGGATAACTGTGAATGTTGGTGGGATTCCGGTGGCCACGATTATTGACTCTGGTGCAAGTTGTAACATAATTGATCAGAGCTTGTGGGAAACATTGAAGGCTGATCATATTAAGTGTAAATCCACCAAGTGCAAGCCTAACTTGTATGCGTATGGCAGCAAGGAACCATTACCTGTTATGGGAAGTTCTCTGCACAAGCGATCTTGGATGGAACCGTTTTAGATAATGTAGAGTTTATAGTTATAGAGGGACGGGGTCAACCGTTGCTTGGGCGGGCAACTGCATTGGCAATAGGGGTCTTAAGGCTGGGCCGGCAAGGCGTAAATGCTGTAACGGAGGGTAGCAATCCTCAGGGTCAGACGGTAGCTGACATTTTTGATAAGTACCCTAATTGCTGCAAGGGTATTGGTCAGCTTAAGGATTACCAGCTTAAAATTCCTATTGATGCCAGTGTAGAACCAGTTGCTCAGCCTATGCGTCGTGTACCATACCACTTAAGGGATAAGTTAAGTAAGAAGCTAGAGGAGCTAGTTGCACTTGACATTATCGAAGAGGTCAGTGGACCGAGCTCTTGGGTGTCACCAGTCGTAGTTGTCCCTAAGGGAGATGATATCAGGCTATGTGTTGATATGCGTCAAGCTAATGCTGCAGTTAAGCGAGAGCGCTACCCAGTTCCTACAGTGGATGAAATTTTGCAAGACCTAAACCAATGCAAATGTTTCAGTAAGTTAGACCTCAATTCAGCATATCATCAGATTGAATTAGCACCTGAGTGTAGAGATATCACAACCTTTGCCACCCACAAGGGCCATTTTCGGTATAAGAGGTTAATGTTTGGAATTTCGTGTGCGCCAGATGTATCAGAAAATTTTACAGCAAGTTTTGCAGGAATGCGAGGGCGCACACAATATTTTGGATGATATTATAGTTCATGCAGACACAGAGGAAGCACATGATAGGAGATTCGAACGGGTTGTAAAAGTACTTAGTGAGAAGGGTCTTACATTTAATAGGGACAAATGTCAGTATAAAATGTCTCGCCTAGTGTTCATGGGACATGTTCTGTCAGCTCATGGCATCGGGCCAGCTGAAGCCAAGGTTAAGGCAGTTGTAGAAGCACGTGAACCCCAGAGTGCAAGTGAAGTACGCAGTTTTCTAGGACTAGTTAATTTCACAGCACGTTTTTATTCCTGATTTGGCGACTGTATGCGCTCCTTTGCGTAAGTTGATCAAAACACATGAGCCTTTTGTGTGGGGTGAGGAGCAACAGAACTCATTTGATGAGTTAAAACAGAGGCTGGCAAGTGCAGAAACTCTGGGTTATTTTAACAAACAGGCACCAACAACAGTAATTGCAGATGCTAGCCCAGTTGGACTAGGTGCAGTGCTAGTACAGGAACAGGGGGAGAGCACAGGGTAATTAGTTATGCTAGTCGTAGCTTAATTGATACGGAGCGTAGATACTCACAGACAGAGAAGGAAGCTTTAGCCATTGTTTGGGCTTGTGAGAGATTTCATGCATATCTGTACGGATCAGATTTTGAGCTTTTGACGGATCATAAGCCTCTAGAATGTATTTTTTCTCCCAAGTCCAAGACGTGTGCTAGAATTGAGAGATGGCTACTTAGAATGCAGCCCTATACTTTTACAGTTAGGTATATTCCAGGACCTAAGAACATTGCAGATTCATTATCAAGACTCCTACGGTCTGAGTCAGTTCCTAGACAAGTAAACGAGGTAGATGAGTATGTTAAATTTATTGCGAGAGAGGCAACACTAGTTGCCATGACAACACGGGAAATTGAGAGGGAGTCGGAGCATGATCCAGAATTACGGGCAATACGTGAGTGTATACTGACTGGAAACTGGAACTCTTGTGAGTACAAGGAATACTTACCTGTTGGGAGAGAATTGAGTGCTATTGGACAACTTATTCTGCGTGGGACTAGGATTGTTGTACCAAGTAAAATGAGGGACCGTGTGCTTAAATTGGCACATGAGGGTCATCCAGGTATTGTTTCTATGAAGCAACGACTTCGTAGTAAAGTGTGGTGGCCTGGCATCGATAGACAGGCAGAGAAAGCTGGCAAGGGATGTTATGGCTGTCAACTGGTTGCTCAACCAACTAAACCTGAACCGATGGTACGTACAGAGCTACCTAATGCTCCTTGGCAACACCTTGCATGTGACCTGTTGGGACCGCTACCTTCCAATGACTATATATTTGTTATTGTGGATTACTACAGTAGATTCTTTGAACTTGAGTTTACAAAGACTACCACTGCTGAGAAGATAGTTTCCATGCTGTCGAAACTCTTTGTCACTCATGGACTACCATTGTCTGTTAGGACGGATAATGGGCCGCAGTTTCGGAGTGAATGTTTTGAGAACTACTTGAAGGAAAATGGTATTGAACACCGTAAAGTTACACCTCTGTGGCCACAAGCCAATGGAGAGATAGAGCGGCAAAATCGCAGTATCTTGAAGCGACTAAGGATTGCTAAGGCTGAAGGGAAGATCTTGAAGTCAGAAGTTGATCAGTTTCTTGTGATGTATCGTAGTACCCCTCACTCAACGACGGGAGTGAGTCCAGCTGAACTGCTCTATGGAAGAGAGTACAGAACTAAACTTCCTCAGTTAGCAGAGTTTAACACTGATACAGAGGTCAGGGACAAGGATTCTGAGAAAAAGGAGAAAGGAAAGATATATGGGGACAAAAAGAGAAATGCTATGACAAGTGACATTCAACAAGGTGACAAAGTGCTACTCAAGCAGGAGAAAACAAACAAACTGACTACACCCTTTAGACCTGATCCATTCACAGTAGTTCAGAAAAATGGCAACAGTGTTCTAATTGAAGGAAATGGAGTGCAGTACAAGAGAAACATTACTCACGTTAAAAAGCTGCTGGAACAAAATTCAACTACTCGATTGGGAAGTGGACCAATGAGAGAGCAAGAATCTGTAGATCAGGAACCAGGAAAGGAACTTGTTCAGAACACACCTAGTGATAGTAATGAAGTACAATTACCTAGAGACTGTGAGGTAAACACTCGTCCTGTGAGAATAAGGAAGCTTCCAGCTAAGTTTGAAGACTACATTGTGGGGTACATTGTAGATCTCGGACAGGACTAGTAACTTTAGATACAGGAAGGTGTATATAAGATAATCCTAGACTTTGACATTGTTTAGTGACCATTTGTTTAAGAAGGGGAGGATATGTAGTGTTTGTACTTACCCTACCCCTTTAGTACGTTATTTGTACATGTTTGTACTGCGCATGTCTGGGAGAAGAGCATGCTTCATGTGTGTAATGGCGGCCGAACCAGGAGATTAAATTCTGTTGTGTTAAATCCAGTTCAATCTTTATTTATTACGAAGCATCGAGTCTACAGGTTTGATCTGCGAATTTCTTCCTCCTCGCTTGGACGATCTGGCTCCTGCCTGTTTGTTTGTGCAGCAGTAACACAGGTTCCTAGTACAAATATATCCTGATTTAGCTTATTGCAAATAAAGTTTGTTTTAGCTGATGACTGGAAATCAGTGACCAGTTCTGAATGCAAAATTCTCGCGCGCGCCCTTAGCGAATTTCGAATCCGTACTTTCACATTGAATTTCATACGCTACTAAACGCATCCAAACAACCTTGATTCGAAGACCATGTCTACGAACTCCACCATTGAAAAGAAGTAGAACTTTTACCTCGTTCTGGCATGGCTGGTTTTTTGTCCCGCATTTGCATCTCGGTGTGCAATGTTGTTTTGCTGTTTTACACGGACAGCCTCTCTTGCTATTCTGGTTTGTTCTCCTTCTAGAGCAAGTGCTTTTACAATCACATACGACTTCCTCCTAGACCAAGATAAACATGATCCTTTAAACCTACTAATAAAACTTTACTGATACAAAGGACAAACTTGCAAAGCTTTAAAGACAGTACCACCGAGAAGTCGGGCGCGAAGTATAAACTCACCGTTTCTCCCTCTGTTTCTTGGTTATCTGCCCTACCAGAGGTACCAGGCTCATAAGAGTCGATATCCATATCACTTACATCCATTTCTTCTACCTTACAGAGCTTTGTTCCCGAATTGTAGCTTGTATTTTTCAGTGACTGATTTCGCGCGGGTTTTCTCTGAGCGAGGTGAGAGATCACAAAATGTAATGAGCACTTCTCCCTCAATGCGCATGCTCAGAGCATATGCTAATAAATTAACGGTCGCTCCTACTGCGCATGCTGAACTAGTGACATAGCGCCTTTAAATTTTAGGTCAAATTTTCACCTTTGTGAAGATATAATCGTTAAGGTATTTGCATAGGCTAATTTTGCACAATTTAGGCACAAATTACATCAGATTCTTTCAACAATTCACTCAATCTGCATAGAAAATCTGATAGAGTGATCTCTAAGGCGCATTTTCTCAGGGAAAAAAGTGCAGACAACGCCCAATTAAGGTGATAATTATATAGCCAGCTCGAAATCCCATTGTGCCGGCAGATCGATTTTTCTTGAATCGTCCAATTATTTTTTAATTGGATCGCGCGCGCTCTAATTGGACAGTTCGCGCTAAAATTGGACAGTTTGGGCTTGAACATGGATGTTATATAATTAATAAATAACAGGACTCCATGCTTGTCCAATTAAGAAAAAAATGGATGATTCCTCGGAACTCCAAATTGGAGTTCCTCTGATCATCCAATTTTTTCTTAATTGGACAGCATGGAGTCCTATTATATATACTAATTGGATTATCTTTAAACTCGAAATTTTCTAGTTTTTTTTTCGTTTTTCTTCAAGTAGGGTGAAGATCAAACAAAATCGATACGAATTCATTATCCTACCATTAAGATCAAGAAATCTGTGGCAGTGCATTTGTTTTTATTTTAAATCAAGAAAATTATAAAGGATTTTATGAATTCGCTGTTGACCTTCAAGTTATACATTAGCGAAAATGTCTATAGCCACGCACTGCCACAGATTTCTTTGTCTCAAGTACATCTTCTTTCATGCCAAAATTCATGAGGATATCGTTGATAGTTTTCCCACAAAACGTGTTTATGTACACATGGATATGCTTGGCTATAGATAGATAGATAGATAGATAGATAGGTTTATTTATACCTCTAGCAGTTGAAACTGAATTACAGGTATACGGTCACACGATCACATAAATTACATAAGGCGAACATTTACAATCAATATTTACAAAATTCAATCAAGACAATAAGCAAAAACATTCGTGGCGAATTTGCCGAAGCGGTCAGTGTTCGTGCTTTTGGTATTACATGTAGCCCTAGCTCTTAGGTTGTAAGTATTCTGTGGATTTACTATACGACTGCTGACTAAGTTATACAGAGGGTTGTTTGGTTCTAGTGATTTTATAAGGTTTCTGCACGCTTCATCGCGCCTCTCCTTGAGTGGGGCTATTTGTGCAGCAACAAGCGCATCCGCGTATGACAGGCTCGGGAATATTGCGGCCAGCGCGCGCGCTGCGTGATTTCTTCTTATTTGAAGCCGCTAATCTTCTTCAACGAGAAAAACTTGGCACACACAGCCAGAATATGTAAGACCTTCCATTCCAGATTGTTTCCTGCGGATATCCGCTGAGCATTGTGCCTGAATCCTCAAAAATACACTGATCTACCTAACCCTCCCCCGAGTTATACATTAGCGAAAATGTCTATAGCCACGCACTGCCACAGATTTCTTTGTCTCAAGTACATCTTCTTTCATGCCAAAATTCATGAGGATATCGTTGATAGTTTTCCCACAAAACGTGTTTATGTACACATGGATATGCTTGGCTGCGTGATTTCTTCTTATTTGAAGCCGCTAATCTTCTTCAAACGAGAAAAACTTGGCACAAACAGCCAGAATAGTAAGACCTTCCATTCCAGATTGTTTCCTGCGGATATCCGCTGAGCATTGTGCCTGAATCCTCAAAAATACACTGATCTACCTAACCCTCCCCGAGGGGCATATTTTAGACACATGTTTTGGTTATTGCATTCCATCGTAGTCGTCTCAAATTTCCGAACCCCAGTTTCAAAGCTCATTTCTACTGAGTTCCACTCCAGAATAGATCAAAACTAAAATAGAAATCTTTAAGCAACACAAGGAAGAGCTCATTGCAAAGAAAATGTAGTTGTTGAGCTAAATAATATTTGTGTGACTTTTTCTTTGATTGTCAAAGGTATAAATAGGATTAGTCTACTCCTCGGGTTACTTATTAATTGAGATGAAAATAATCGATTTTTGAATCTGGTTTTAGCCAGTTTAGAAAGCCGTTTTTTAAAAACAAATTTCAGATAACAAAATTAGGTCTAGCAGTCTTTCCATCTGCAAAATATCACGAAATTCTAAACACCTAAATTTTCCTTCATTTTAGCCTAGGCTAATACCTTAATATGTAAAATATCAAAAATTCCTCACACTGTTTTGCAGTTCATTACTATGTGAATAAAATCCTGCAAATTGTAAAATTGTGCAACAAAATGCTAATGGTCTGGAACTTCTCAAGTAAAGAAGGAAGTTTTTAGTTTGGGGTCTTTAAAATACAAGAAAATTTTAAACTTCTCTAAAATGAGCAACTTCATTAGATAGAACAGTCTTTTAGCTTTACAACAATAATAACTGGTTATCATTGCATAAATCGCAACAAGAAGATAATTTGGTTTTCGTGAGAATGTTGTTTTCCCTGACAGAGACCTTAATCGAATTGGGCAATTCCAGAAAATAAAGGTACCCTCCCCACAGGCGGCACTAGTTTTTGACCCCCCCATGCATCCAGAATTTCCAAAATGGTTTACCCCCCCATGCATATAGAATTCCGGGCAGGTTAAAGAAATCCAGCTTCGAAAACCCCCCTTGCAATCAGAATTCCGAGCTCTTAAACCCCCCATCCCATCAGAATTTCCAAATGCTGCCCGTGGGGGGTACCTTTATTTTCTGGAATTGCCCATTCAACGGTCTTGAACATGTAAATGAAAATAAAACAATTTCCAGAATGACAGATGCTCTTTTAATAGGATAGTGAAAATTAAGCACTGCAGAGAATAATTTTACCATTACGGGTTCAGATGGTTCTGTCCACTTCAATTCCTCGCGGCATATAGAAGAAGGTTCTATTTTATGGGTAATCTAATGTTGTTGTGAACAAATGCAAAAAAAGTTGGAAAGGAAAAACATTAGCTTAATTTGAAGTCGAACCACAGGTTCCCCAAGCTCCGCCGGAGTTTAAAATAAAGCTAAAGTAGTTTCAATACTGTAATGTTTGTTATTGACTTCACTTACATGAACTGTGCTTCGCTGGCGACTGTACAGAGTCATCAGATAGCCCTTCTGTAAGAGAAATAACAATACAATAAACTTTCATTTAGCCATCCTGTACATCCGATAAATTTGTGTTTTGAGTCCGTTTTTAGCGATTTCTTTTTCACCCCTCTTCCCTCTAGTATATAATATCTCTCAAAGGTAGGAGACTTCGAGACCACCACCCGAGCGAAAACAGCCATAATTCAAGGAAAGCTCGAATCCACTCAAAATTGCCACTGAGCCATAGTGAAAGGATAGAACTATTTATCTCAACCAACTGACGGTGCAAAACCTACTTTGTTTAGGAATTTCAAGGGACCATGTGATAAATTCAAAACAGGCTGCCCTCGCCTCTGATTGGCAAACGTAACAAGGGAAAAGCAAATGTTCGCCAATCAGAGGAGGGCGGTCTGTTTTGAATTTATCACGTGGTCGCTTGACTGTAGACATTCGACTTCGTGTTTTTTCAACAGACTTTCTGCATGCCTAATTCGTAGTCCGCCTTCAGGGACGTGGAATGAGCAAATATTTAGATCTGAAATTCCTCGACAATGTAAGTTCTCCACTGTCGTTTAGGAGAGATGAAGAGCTACAAGATGGCTGCCCTATCAGGGCATCTGGCGAAGTGCGGCAGTGCGATTCCGCACTTTTGCCCAAAAATCGCACTTTTCCGCACGTTCACACTTTCTTCGCACTTTTCCGCACTTTTTAAGAAAATTACTAAAAATTGTGTGGAAAAATCCTTCTAAACACGGTAATTTCAAAGATTTGCAGGTCAATACCTAGTTTATTATGTTGATGCTGAAGTATTAAGCGCAAAAACCTTGAAAACTCCACCATTTTCTTCCGATACGATCGCCATCGAATGCAAAAAAAATACCAGGCGTTCCACAGCAGACTGTTTGAGAATAAGTATGAGAAACCATCAATTAGAAGATCTGTAATTGGATGGAAGTTTGGATGGAAATAAGCCAATAGCTGATCTTGTAAGAAATGGGCAAAATACAAATGGCGCACGTTTTTCGGTGACCCCGATTTTTATTTGCTAAATAGGTCAAGTATTTTATTAGGCGAAACAAAATAGTAGGAGAACGAAAATGTGGATGTTAGAAGTTCGTTTATTTGTACTTAAACGCCGTAAATATCCTATGAAACTGCCGGAGCCATTTACCCTAGATTAAGATGGTGATGACAAAGCACGAAGTTTACATTTGTGACCTCTCACGCGAAAACGTACATGTGTTTTTTTACAAGCGTTAGCTTTTCTAACGCCACCTCGCGCTTAGAAACACTTTAATCGCGCCTGGCTAACGCCATCTCGCGCTTTTCTAACACTTGACTCGGCCTAGCTAACGCCAGCTCGCGCTTTTCTAACACTTGACTCGGTCCTAGCTAACGCCAGCTCGCGCTTTTCTAACACTTCACTCGGGCCTAGCTAACGCCACCTCGCGCTTTTCTAACGCTTGACTTGTGCCTATCTAACGCCAGCTCGCGCTTTTCTAACACTTGGCTCGCGCCTACCTAACGCTTGACTAAGAAAAAAAAAAAAAAAACGCTCGACTCGCGCTTGCTGGACTCGCGTCGCGTTGCAGTCCGAGAAACGAGCGAACGGCTCTATAAATGAGTGAACGAGTTTACGAAACAAGCCCTACTTACGAACGAATAATGAATAATGCTCTCAAAGTGAAAGATAAAAGTAAAAATTTCATGTATGCGGGTAGATCCTATAATGCAAAAATATGAATACCCACGTGCGAAATACTAAAGTGACACGGCGCGAATGTCGAACCCCAACACGCGCTGTCAAGTTTACTTCCCGCTCTCCAAATAAAAAAATAATGAGAGCATGAAAAATAATTATTGTAAACTACAAAGAGACAAAATTACAAGAAGTACTACGGTATTTACTGTTAGGCTTCCAGAACAAGCAGGGTGAATTTGTTGCAGCCTGAAACTGATTACATTCTTGTCAAGCGCAGAACGTAAACAAAAAGTTCGTGTAAAACTTACCCGGCGTCTCAGTCGATTTCACAGCATTCCACTGTTCCTGTTTCAAGGTTCAGAAATACTAGTAATGCAGTATGCATGATTTTTATCCCTTGAAAGCACAGTTTGAGTGCGATTTGCAATACTGAGCACGACAGAACTTCTAGCCGCCCGGAGGACAAGTTCGTGTTTGTGATTTTCGTTTACTGTACACACACTAATTACATATTCATAACTGGTTCGCACTTTCTATTCAATCTCTAAGTAAAAACTTTCCTTTGTATACCTTTGTTCTTCTCTCGTTCTTTCTTCCTTTTCTTTCTATCTATAAAGCAGAGACTAAACTGCAATTCTTTTGGAATGCAAAATGGGAAGCATTTTCGATAAACAACCGAAAATAAAAGTGAACAACAACAAATTCATATTTAAGATACATGCGTCGCGCCACGACATTATTTTACTTCACGGACAAGTACAGAAGGCGCGTTTCAAGATGAAAGATCGAACATGACTCAAAATACATTTTCCATTGAGCACTTATTTCCAAGATATATAGAAATTCAGGAGATTTTATTGAAAAGAGAGAGCCCCAGGAGATGACGTAAAAAATATAGAGATTCCCGGGTGATCTGTGAGTATTTTAATCAGAATACAAACAGAAAATACCATTCACAGCTTTATTTCTAGTTTGTTTTAATCATGATACAAAATATTTTGCAAGTTATGCGCGCTGATTGCGATGTTCATTAAGAAAAGTCAAGTTTGGTTGATCGAATTTGTATTTAATTTGTCTATGTCGGTTAGCAGAGCAAGCGGAAAGTAAAGGCCGCCACACACGGGCCGATTCCGACAGGATTTTCTGTCGTAAGATTATCGCGCGCCGCCACACACGGGCCGATATTTCGTCGCAAGACAAAAAATCCTGACTGATCGGCTCGTGTGTGGTGACCCGCGACGAGCTTACGACAAGATTTTTCGTCCGCTCGTCTTATCAAACATGTTTGATTTTCAAATCGTCGCCGACAAAAAATCGTCTCGTGTGTGGCGGCGCGCGATGTTTTGTCGCAAGCTTGTCGCGAGTCACCACACACGAGCCGATCGGTCAGGATTTGTTGTCTTGCGACGAAAAATCGGCCCGTGTGTGGTGGCCTTAAAACAAAATAATTACTCGATGTAAGTAAATTCTTCGCTTTAGTTTACAGTTGACGCGGTTTCCATTGTTATTCGTAGGGAATTAACTCGGATAATGAATCTCAACAAACTAAAAGTCGGGGAGGGATTTGAATTCTCCAGGGAAAGGTTGGGGTTGATCAATAGAATTGAATTGAATTTCTAGGTAAATATATTGCTCATTATGGATTAATAGGTAAATATATGGCTCATTATGGATTAATAGGTAAATATCTAGTTATTTACCTATTAATCCATAATAAGCCATATACTTACCTGTAAATCAATAATGTGTGGTTCCAGAAAATACCCCCCCCCCCCCCCCCTCCCGGAAGAGTGTTGAAAAGTGACCCCCCCACCTCTCTGGAATTCCCGAAGAAAAATACAGTATTTGTATGGAAAATATATCCTTTCCTATTATCCTTCCTATGGATAATTTCTGGAACCACACAATAAGCCATTTTTACCAAGACTTCAAGGGGCACTGTCACGTTTGTTTCATCAAAATGTTTTAAAATAAGACAAGTGTTCTACAGAAACAACTCCGAACCTATATTCTGTTTCAAATTAGTCTTAAAAAGAAAAAGAGGCTTGTTCAGCCTGTTCGAAAATCAAAAATGCCAATTAGCAATCCAATTCCATCCGCTCGATTATACACGAAAATACTCCAAATTTATATTGATCTAGCAGCTGAAAGGTTGGTTAAAAAACGTAGACCATTATTTTGTTGATTTGTAGGGAGTTTGACTGCATTTAAGCTACTTAAAATGACCCCAAGTTAGACCAAATTTATGATAGACCATGACAGTTGCCCCTTTCACAATGACTAAATTCAATTATCAACCCAAACATTTTACTAGTGAATTCAAATCCATACACTTACCCCGAGAAAAAAACATCCAATAATCTCAGTTTATGCATCTATGCTGACTGTCTGTCTATAACCAAATATTTGCTCCTGATTAGCCTTTATGCGAATCCCGTTGAACGCCACAAAACACGATTTCCGAGAACGCCTTCACTTGAACCATATTGAGAAGCGTTTGTCCAGTCTACTTGCTTGGTCTCATTGCCCATAGAGTGTGTTTAAGACGTAAACCTGAAAATACAGATAAAATCATGCCCAGGTTAATTGCATATCTAATCGTAGAGAGCAACCAACGAGCGCAAAATACCTGAAACTTGCCTTCAGTTTCTCCATCTTGAATCAGTTCCATCCGTTTTGCTGGACACAACGTTATGCAAATTGAGCTGTAGCTGTCAGGTGTGGTACAAATGAAAATAACCAGTAAGGACGTAGTTGCTTTTGTCTCTATTATTTTCGTTCTACAAAGGAGTTCTTTGGTCTCTAGTCTATTATCCTCGTTCTTTGTGTTGAGGTATAGGGTATTGTTGTATTATCCAACCAGAGAGGAGCTTTAAGCAGCTACGTACCGACCAAAATAACAGCGCTTAAATGAGTTGCGCTTTTACAAAAGGCCGCTTGATTGATTGGACTGGCTGTTGTACGAAAACAAAAGACGTAATTCGTGTTTGGAAACCTTTGTCAATCATAGTTGAATAAAAGTTGTCATTCATTTTCTTCAGCATCACAACTTTATTGTGCATGGTAAAAATTAATTGCAATAAGTTTCTCTGGGGAACCCACTTCTGTGAAAGCAGCTAAATAACTAACAATAGTTCCTATTGGAATCCGCTATCTTTTTCAATTGTAAACTGTACTCCTTTTCAAAACTGTTCAATTCAATGAGAAGAATGCATTTCATTTGTCCCTGTTTTCTGAAACCTTGTCAACTGTAAACTAAGTCCGTTAATTACCTCGATTCTCGGCAATAACCCCAATACATCCCTCGGGCCTACGGCCCTTGGGATGTATTGGGGTTATTGCCTCGAATCTCGGTAATTAACTCTAACTTAGAACGGATCGCTTCATCCTTGGCAGCTTGACTTTTAAAAAGCAAAGAAAGTAAACAAAGAAAGTAAGAAAGTTAGAGCTCATTTCGCGAAAATTTTGTTCGAAAGTTTAGCTCGTGCCTAGAAGGCCGATCGTGTTTTCTTGGCGTTAGAACTTTTAAGTCTAGTTTCGCGTCTTTAACGAACGCTTTATTTAAAACATCATGCAACTCTCGCGCTTTGTTTTAATTAAAACTTTGGCTCGCGCCTTGTTAACGCTTGATTCGCACTTCTTGGCTAACGCCACCTCGCGCCTAAGAAAAACTTGAATCGCGCTTGGCTAACGCCACCTCGCGCTTTTCTAACACTTGACTCGGGCCTAGCTAACGCCAGCTCGCGCTTTTCTAACGCTTGACTCGGTCCTAGCTAACGCCAGCTCGCGCTTTTCTAACGCTTGACTCAGACCTAGCTAACGCCACCTCGCGCTTTTCTAACGCTGACTTGTGCCTATCTAACGCCAGCTTGCGCTTTTCTAACACTTGACTCGCGCCTACAAACGCCTGATTCGCGCATAGCTAACGCTTTTTGCAGCTAACGGAAAGGCGACCTGTACGTTTTCGCGTGAGAGGTCACATTTTGGAGAACTTTATTGCAAAATAGAGCAGATTTCGTATGACTGTGAAAAGTGCCGCGGGCGGCGCGGTACTGTCGCGGTGGCGGTACGGAACCTGGCCTGCTGTTAATGGAATGAAATCGCGTAGTCGCGGTACGGTCACGGTCGCGGCGCGGAACAGCTTTGTGGCGGTACTTTTCACAGTCATACGAAATCTGCTCTATTGTTATGAACAACACATGCGGGAGTTGATTGTATGGAGAAATAGGCGCTCTTAGTGATTTTAGGGGTTCGAGTTTTAAATGACTGATGCCGCGCAAGCAAGCATGGTGAGCCCTTCTTTTTTTGCATCTTTCCATTGTTCTTGACCAAAATGTTGATCATGCGAAGTTTAATAAGTTAGCTGTTACATCAGTTTCAACGAAATTACATTTTAAAAATGACAAAACAAATAGAAAATCAACAGAAACGACTTGTTATGATCCCTCAAAAGCACAAACCTTCAAATTAAAGAAAATAATTTACCGCACTTTTCACCATTTTGCCGCACTTTTTTCCGCACTTTTTTCTAAAAAATCCCGCACTTTTCCGCACTTTTTTGCCATTTTTTACAGCACTTCCCCAGATGCCCTGCCCTATAGATGGCTTAAGAACAAAATTAGCTAATGTGGCTATAAATCTTAATCAATCCTTGCCATCATAAGTTTTTATGTTCATAATTTCGTCCTACAACAACTACAGTATATATTTTTAGCAGGCCTTCGCTGTATTCTGAGCTTTCAAACATGTCACTTTTAAAGAAGCATGGTCGAAGTCCCTCGACTTCGATGATGATGTAAAACCTACTCCTCTCAAGTTAAACCTATCTGACAAGGTAGACGAGGTAGAAACAAGTGATGAAGGAGTCTCCGGATTCGTCAACAAAGTCTGGCCCCTGTTTGAAGCAAAAATGTCGGAATGGTTCGAAAGTAAACTTGAGCCTATCGTTTCTTCAATCGCATCTAAATGCGTAGAAAACATCATCTCCTCCGAAGAGTTTAAGACATCCTTGGGTCAAGTTATGGGCATTAATTATCTGCATGAAGAAGTGTTACGTCTACGAGAAAAAACCGACGACCTTGAGCAGTATTCTAGGAGAAACAACATCAGAATTGCTGGAGTAGTGGAGACTGAGCAAGAAAATACTGACAGTAAGGTCATTGAACTTCTTGATAAAGAACTTGGTGTTAAAATCTCGCCAAGCGACTTATGCAGATCACACCGCATCGGCAGTAAGGATGATCAAAAAACAAGGCAAATTATAGTGAAATTCACTAAGCACAACACAAAGGTTCAAGTGCTAAAACGACGAAAAGAGCTGAAAAATAAAGAGTCATCCATCTTTATAAAAGAAGACATCACTCACACACGGCTTCAAATGATAAAGTTGCTGAAAGATAAAGGGAAACCCTTAATTGCAAAATCATGGTCGATTGATGGTGTGGTATTTGTAAGACTTAAAGAGGACAGTACTAAAACAAAATCATTCACAACAATGAGGGAATGCAGAGCGTTTCTCGGACTTTAATCATCATGGTATCAGGCAAGGAGATTCTATGAACTTATCTAAATGAAATATTATTAGCCATTTAGCTATAGATCTCTTAGGGATTTAAGCTTTATTCCATTTTCTTGTTACAGTTTATATATATATATTTTTTTTTTAATTGAATTGAATTTATTTTATTTTTTATTATCCATATGATCCTGGGAAAATGTGGGTTTTGCACAAGAAATCTTCTATCCCAACAACGTAATTTATCATGTTCTATTTGCTATAAATACTTTCACTTAAAATGTACACGTCTGACTAAAACTGATTTCTCAAATATTTCAGATAAGTCTTCATGGGTATGCACTAGTTGTTTAGCAAATTCTCTTCCCTTAATTGAATCTGAAGATGTTGAGTTTTGTTCAGTTATTAATAATACAAATCCTCTTATAGACATTGACAAACTTAATAACAAATATATAAATCCATTTTCTACATCTCTTGATGTTACTCCAGGGCCCAATCTTGATATAGATCCAGATGTTAATTTCTTAAATAACTCTAGTAATAATAAATGTGAATACTACCTTAATTCTGACTTTAACTCCATAACTTCCAAAAAATCATTTAATGAACATAATTGCTTTTCAATTTTCAATCTGAACATCAGAAGTCTAAAAAAGAATTTCTCTAAATTGATTGAAGCTCTTGACTCATTAAATTTCAGTTTTCATGCTTTATGTATTACGGGAAACATGGCTGGAAAATGATAGTCCCATTGATATCTTCGACATAAAGGGTAAAAGATTTTATCACAGTGACCGACATACAAAACCAGGTGGAGGTGTGGGTATATACATTGATGAAAACCTCAAAAGTAAACTAAGATATGATCTTGGAAAAAATGATGAAGATATTGAGTGTATCTTTGTAGAAATTAATGTGCCAAATGAAAAAAGTACAGTTATTGGTTCAGTATATAGACCACCTAAGGGGAGCATTGAAGCTTTTACGAATAATTAAATGACATTTTGAATATATTAAAATCTGAAAATAAAATACATTGTACAAGTGGGTGTGCACCAGGGCTCTGTGTTGAGCCCCTTCCTCTTCATCATAGTGCTTGAAGCTATATCACGAGAATTCCGCCGTGGCTGTCCTTGGGAGCTGCTTTACGCCGATGACCTGGTCATATCCTCAGATTCGCTGGATGAACTCCTGGAAAAGCTGCGTCTATGGAAGCAGGGTTTAGAGTCAAAGGGCCTTCGTGTCAACATGAGCAAGACTAAGATCCTGATGTCTGGCCCAAACCTGAACTCCCTGAAAGACTCAGGAAAGTTCCCATGTGCTGTATGCAGGAAGGGAGTCGGAAGTAACTCCATCTTTTGCAATGGGTGTTCCCACTGGGTTCACAAGAAGTGCAGCAACATTCCTGGCAGGTTGACCTCCGATCCATTGTTCCGCTGCAGCAGGTGCCAAGGTACTTCTCGCCCAATTGACGGTAGGCCAAGTGACCATGTAATGGTGGACGATCAGCGCCTAGAAGTAACAGACTCCTTTTGTTATCTCGGTGATACCATCTGTGCTGGTGGTGGCTGCGAGGCTGCCATAATAACAAGAGTGAGAACGGCCTGGGGAAAATTCAGGGAGCTGTTGCCGGTACTTTCCTGCAAGAGTTTGTCACTGAGAACGCGTGGGAAGGTGTATGCAAGCTGTGTCAGGGGTGCCATGCTTTACGGTGGCGAGTGCTGGGCCCCAAGGATGTCGGATCTGGCAAAACTTGAAAGGAATGAGAGGGCCATGTTGAGGTGGATGTGCAACCTGAAGCCTGACGATGATACAAACCTTATCACTATCCGAGACAGGCTTGGTATTACCAGTATTGAGACGGCACTTCGCAGTGCTCGTCTGCGATGGTTTGGCCATGTCGAGAGAGCTCAGAGTTCAAGCCCCATCTCAACGATCAGGAACTTTGAAGTTGTGGGGCGCAGACGAAGGGGCCGACCAAGAAAAACTTGGACCGAGGTCACCTCAAATGATCTTGCTGTGTCGGGAATAGCACCTGCCCTAGCAACCGATCGCAAGGGTTGGAAGAGGGCTGTGAAGAGCCATGCAACGTCTAACCTGCCCGGCGGTGGAAGATGACGTTAAACGGATAGTGAGTGAGTGAGTGATATAGCCGGTGATTTCAATATCAACCTTATCAACTACAAAAGACACGGCTTGACTAATGAGTTTATTAATACATTTTATTCTCACTTTTCTATTCCAGCAATAACTAAGCCAACTAGAATAACTAGTAATTCAGCAACCTTAATAGATAACATTTTTACAAACAATTTTGACCTTAACCTACTGAATGGCCTGTTATACTTTGATATTTCAGACCACATACCAACATTTGTAATTTCTGGTAAGCCTCTACAAGGAAATGTAAAACAAGAGTTCTCATTTCAGAGAAATTTTTCGGATACCAATGTAACAAAATTTAAAGAAACACTCTCAAACATTAACTGGGAGGATGTCTTTTCTTCTCGGGATACAAATGAGACATACAACATATTTCTAGACAAATTTTCAAAAGAATACAACCTTTGCTTCCCAATAAAGAAGAAAATAGCTAAGAAAAAATGCCCTCGTAATCCTTGGATAACTCGTGGTATTTTAGAATCAATTAATCGTAAGTACACTCTTTACAAAACATATTTAAAAAAACCCTACTATTGAGAATAAATTATCATATACTACCTACAAAAATGTTCTAACAAGAATAATAAGATCATCTAAACGTGAATATTATTGTAGTCAACTTGAATTTGCCAAACAAAATATAAAACATACTTGGAATATTCTAAGTGAAATTCTTAAACGAAAAAAATCTAGTAAAATAAATGACACATTTTTGGTTAATGATCAAGAGACTACAAATCCTCAAGTTATAGCCAGTAATTTTTGCAACTTCTTCACTAATATTGGCCCAAACCTATCAAAAAAGATACCAAACTCTAATAGACATTTCAAAGAATATCTAAAAGGGACTTTCAATCAAGCTTTTGTATGTATTCAACTAATTCCAAGGAAATTGAGACCGTTGTGTCACAGCTAAAAAACAAATCTAGCTGTGGTGCTGATGACCTAAATCCTAAAATTGTAAAATGTGTGATAAATGAGATTTCCTTGCCACTATCTCACATTTTCAATACTTCATTTAACCAAGGCATTTTTCCTGAAAAGTTAAAAATTGCAAAAGTGACCCCAATTTATAAAGCTGATGATGCAAAAATGTTTTCTAATTATAGGCCAATTTCAGTATTACCATTCTTCTCCAAGATTCTTGAAAAGCTCATGCACAAAAGACTATTCTTACATTGAAAAGTATGAAATCTTATCAAGCAACCAATTTGGCTTTAGGAATAATCATTCAACAGTGATGGCAGTTTTAAAGCTGATTGAAGATATTCATGCTGCCTATGAAGTGAATAAATCAACTATCGCAGTATACCTTGACTTGTCTAAGGCCTTTGACACAGTAAACCATGATATTATGATTTCGAAGCTTGAGCACTATGGAATCCGTGGAACCCCTTTACGCATGTTTCAAAGCTACTTGTCAAATAGATTTCAATTTGTTAACTTTCGAAACTGCAAATCAGACCCAATGAAAATAACATGTGGAGTCCCACAAGGTTCTGTTTTGGGACCACTTTTCTTTCTTTTGTATATTAACGATATGCAAAATGTATCTAAAAGGCTTAATTTAATCCTTTTTGCTGATGATACAACAGCCTACCTAAGTAGCTCTGACATCAAAAAACTTGAAAATGACATGAATGAAGAACTCTCTCAGCTTACTATATGGTTCAAAGCAAATAAATTATCATTAAACATAAAGAAAACAAAATTTCAACTCTTTTCTAAACTAAAGAAACAGACTATACTAAGAAATAATATCAAAATCTCAGTTGACAAGATTGATATCCAACAAGTGGATACATTCAAATTTCTTGGCATTTTGATTGATTCTAAAATTGAGCTGGGAGCAACATATCAACCACATATGTAATAAAATATCTAAGACCATTGGAATCATTAGATACATCAGTTATTATCTCCCACAAAGAAGCCTAATAACATTATATTATTCTCTTGTATATCCATACCTCCACTATGGGAACTTAATATGGGCTAATAGTTGTCCCTTAAATCCAACTTCACAAAAAATTCCAAGAAAACTGGACAAACTTGTCAAACTCCAAAAGAAAGTGATACGAATTATCTCTCACTCACATTACCTAGCACATACTATGCCAATATTTAAGTCGCTTAAAATACTTCAATTTTCCAAAATCAATTTTTTGGAAACATCAATGTTTATGTACAAGTTAACTAAAAATATTCTACCTACAGAAATACTTCCATTGGATAACTTTCAACAAAATTCACATACTTACAATACGCGAAGATCCAAGGACCTATATGTACCATTAAAAAAACATCATTCGCTCAACTATCCCTTACCTACAGAGGAACAAAGCTATGGAATAACCTTCACGCAGATTCAAAAAGCAAACCTAGTGTACATTCCTTCAAGAAAAAAATAATCAGTGATCTTAGACTCTAAATTCTTATACCTATCCTGTGCAAAACACACTTAATTCCTTAGAATTTTATCAGCATTGATTTATTTTCTTAATTAAATATAAAAATATCATTATTATCTTTTTTTTTAAGTTATAAATGTTATATATTTTCACTGCCTTTTCTCGATTTCTTCCTGATTATGTTATTATTCTGTTATAAATGATATTATATAATTATATATATATAATCTTTTAATATACTTGTTTTTTTTATTATTATAAATAATTAATGTAAAATTAAGCCATTACATCTCAATGAAATATGTAATTGGACTCCAAAATAACAAGCTCTGCTTTCTCTGGAGCCCATTTTCACTACAAGAATTTAGAAAATGATTGTAAAATGTAATTTTGTTATGAGTAAGTGAAATAAATTGATTGATTGATTGATTGATTGATCCTTTCGCTATCACTCAGTGTAATTTAAAGCGGATTCGAGCATTTCTTTAGAATTTATGGCTGTTTTCGCTCAGGTGGTGGTCTCGAAGTCTCCTTCCCTTGAGAGATACAATAAAGAGGAGAGAGGGGTGAAATAGAAATTGCTAAAAACGGACTCAAAACTCAAATTTATCGGATGTACAGGATGGCTAAATGAAGGTTTATTGAAAGTTTATTATTGTACTGTTATTTCTCTTACAGAAGGGATATGTGATGACCCAATACAGTCGCTAGCGAAGCACAGTTCATGTAAGTGAAGTCAATAACAAACATTACGGTGTTGAAACTACTTTACTTTATTTAAATAATTATTTTAAACTCCCACGGAGCTTGGGGAACCTGTGGTCTAACTATGCTGTGCTAGAAAATTTCCGTTAAATTTGTTTCATAACGGTAAAGCGGCATACATAACTTTTAGGTTCTCAGATTTGCAAACTGACTGCAGGTTTATGAAAGGTTGTCTGTGGAATAAGTTAAGTTTACTCACGTTTGGCCTTGTCGACCAGTAAAGTTTAGATGAACTCCATCGAGGTGGCCGGCCCGTCCAGAAGGTCTTTTATGGCTCGACAAAACCGCATTCTGTGCTGAGGAAAAAAGAAATGCAGATAGTCAAACGTTATAAGATATGAGTAATGAGTTAGAGTTGTACTTAAAATTATATTTGTAGGGAGTTGAAACGGTCTGCAGTCGAGTCGACAAGTAAGGCGGTGATTACATGAGACCGGTACGAACTCAGAGCGATCTGAGTTCATAGCGGAGCTCCTTTGCGGCCGAAGGCCGCAGAGCGGAGCACCATACCTAAGGAAAAAGCGTCCAAACGGTCGCAAATAATAGCGCATGTATGAATTCCCACAGGGTACCCAAAGCATCACAGGTCGCAAAGGGATGCGAGTGAATTTTCGACGTCGAGATTTCCCGCCATTTTCCCGTGCGTGTCGTGAGGACTGACGTCACAGATTGGCATGACGTCACAACATGGCGCCGCCAAGTGAGTGACACCCGAATGACTGGGGAGGGGTGGGTGGTCGATCACTCGCCGGTGACGTCACAACATGGAGCCGAGCGACGCGACAGGGGGAGGGGTAGGTAGTCAGGGGGGCGCTGCTCGCTCGATACTGACGTCACACTACAGGAAACCAAGAAAGAAACCGAGAAAGATTTATAATATTGAGTTACTTCGATTCGTGGCCAATGCAGAAGACGAAACTACACTTGGGAGCGGCTGTGAGAACCAACAGAATCGTACTACGCAAATTTCGGAGCAACAAGTGTATGTAGAAGTCAAAAGAGTTCTTCTCGTTGACAGCAAGAAAAGCCGAGAGGCGAGATTCGGCGAGCGAGCAGCCAACTTATGACAAACGGGTGACAAACATGAAACACTACAGTCGTGGTCTAGCGGACACGAGGCGTTTATAATAGAACAGTGGCTTTTTGGGGACTAAAATTACATGGAGGAACCGTAAAAGGTGGGTTTTTATTCACTTTGTAATATTGTTGTCGACTGTCGCCGTATTTGTTGTTCTAGAGCGAAGCTAGCCTGGACCACATGAAAGTCATGAACTACCCAAATACTGCTTTGCTAGATTACTTACTTGGTTAATTGAATAAAACTTTGTTTTGATTTCCACATAACGGTAGTTAAGTGTTAGTCGATACGGTTTGATAAGTAGGAGAAATAAAAGTGTGAGGGGAGACGAGTCTAAATCTTAAGTTTAATGGCGGCCATTGCGAGTTGTTTAAACTCACTTTGTAATTTCTTTATAGGGAGATGGGAGTTCAGGCAGGATACACTAAAGTTGTTTCTACACACAGGAATAAAGGTAAACGTCGCTGTTCATTGTGTATATCGAACATTGCATTTTGATATAGTTTGAATCCGAGACGACTCGCGAATCGGCAGGATCGGAAAGGAGTAACTTAGGATTTGACTTAACTTAGAACAGAACAGAAACCTTTATTTAATTAATAGTCCAAGACCGAACGACCGAGTCGTGACATGTTTTGGAAAGCGAAGGAATGTCACAAAAATGAAAACTAAGAGAAAAACAAGACTTCAAGGCAAGCTAGTATTTTTGACACCTGCCAACTTCCTCTCACAACTGCGGGTTATGCGTGTTTTCCTCGCCTAAAATTCGACATTCTGGATTTCCCCTTCTAGAAAACACGGTAAGGATGGGAAAATTATGTCATTTGTTTTTGTTTTCCTGCTACCACAGGCCTCTCTTCTCTGCATTTCACAAGTTGACATGTCTAAGAAATAGAAAACTGAAATTGATCTATAACTCAAGAAAACAAAAACTTAATTACAAAACTACGGTAATCCTATTGTTATTTGCACCCATGTTGGATTGAAGACTGTCAGAGTGGCAGTGTACTTATTGATGAACTAATCCCTTTTCTCTGAACTTCCTTCCTGCAATAAAGGGGTGGGTCACCACTGTATTCACCTTGCTTTTGGCAAAACACTTTATTCTGTTCCATATTAATGTTTCTATGCCCAAAAAACAAAGGTTTCCCTAATTGAGTTTTATTATTGAACACTTATTTTTTGTGCATCATAATAACACTGGTACAGTACATCTGTAACATAAAACTAGTACCCAGGTAATATAAACACTAAACTGTAATCCTAAATAGCTGTGGACCCGGGGGCAGTGCGGGCTGAGCTTTTTGAAACTATATATTTTTTGTATTTACACATTAAAAAGAAAAGGAACAGAAGAACCTTTTTGTTTGTTGTTTTTGTTTCTGTTGTGACATTAGGCTCAGTAGGGGTTAAGATTACATTGTGACATATATCAAAATATATGTGAGGTGAAAAATGGAAAATAGAAATTACCCACACTTCATTTTTTGCCTGTTCGGCATCCCCACTTTTTAGGGTGCTCTTCCTCCCCTGTGTTATCCCAACTGTTTGGGAGGTAGTATGACCCTGAAGGGAAGATAATACCAGACTGGACTATTTAAGATATCCAAGGTGTTTATATCTGACCTAAATGAAAACTCAGGTTGGATCGAAGCTTAAATCTGAGATCCAAGTGGGAATGTGTGAATTTCCCAACTGGGATAAAAAAAATTCATTTTGGCATATATAGGTAGCATGTTAATTTAGTGAATGCAGAAACAACAACATTGTATTTGCATCCATTCAGGACTTTAACTCCATATTTTCATTACTGTAGTGCTGTATGGGGGACATGTGGCAAAGGGATGGCAAACACCCTCCAGATACTCCAAAACAGGGCAGCCAGGGTTTTGACCTTCTCAAATTATGATAAACGGTCAAGAGATTTACTTAATGAGCTGGAGTGGGACAATCTTGAGACCAGGAGGGACAAACAGCTAGTATTGATGATGTACAAAACCCAAAATGGAGGAATCCCAGATTACCTCTCAAATATTTTCTTGTATTCCTATCAAACTCATAAGTATAATTTTAAGTAGAGTTTTTTCAGCTCCTGCTTAAAAATTAAGCCCTAGAACATCTTAAAGAAAACAATTTTGAGCTATCAGAATTGTCAATATATTAAATATAACTTTTTAATAATTTATGTATTTTATATTATTCATTATCTTTGTATCTACCATTATCCCTATATTTATTGTATATATATTTTAAATTGTACATAATATGTGAGTTAGATTATATTAATAGTTAGATACCGTGTAATGCGCTTTTGATCATTATATGTTAAAAAGCACACTATAAATCAATAAATTATTATTTATTATTATATAACTCAATCTATACTGAGCATACATTACTGCCAAGATTCTGGTCATGTAAATATTAGGTTCTGGTTCTAGGTTCTGGTCATGTAAATATTTTTTGGCAAAAAGATGTCAAACAAATAACCTTTGGAAAAATGTAAAACAACCAAATCATCAAGTACTGTTTTACCCTTGAAATGACAGATTGAAATGCTTCAAATCTTTTTTCAATGTGTGCTTCCAGAAAATACCCCCCCCCCCCCTCCCCTCCACACACACACACAGAGCAGGTGTTGAAAAAGTGATCTCCCTACCCATCTGATATTTCCAAAGGAAAATACAGTACTTGTATGGAAGAAATCAGGTAATTGACCTGCCCCCACCCCTCTGGAATTTCCTGTCTCTTATGTGGTGATGCAATTTGCATCCTTTACCATGTCAAGCATCCCGGTTCTTCTTCTCCATGGACACCTCTTGGCCTCCACTCTTTAACATTCCTTAATATTAATATCTGATGTGCCAAATACAGTAAACTGGTTTTGATAAATCCGTGAAATAGCATACTTAGCACTAATGCACTCTAATTTCTTTGTTCTCTAATGTGCTGTCTTGACAAATACACTTTGAATATTATATGTCTTCACGGGTCTAGGAAAACCACTCTCGAAACTGAACGAGATGGAATTAGTCAATCATAGACTAAACAATTAGAAATCATTTCATTCATTCTTGATTTCATGAATTCATCACTAAAATGTACATGTATAGTATCCAATTAGCCATGCATGGTATATTTAAGACTGGAAAATAGAAGATTTGTCTTTAAGCTTCATCATACTTATTGCTTTTCTCTTTCAATTTCAGCGACAAAGCAGCAGCCAGAAATGGCTCTTGGACAGGCCAAAATTATATAAATAGTTTTACATGGACTGCAGAACAGACTTTGAAGTTCATAAGAGACTATGTATGGCAATGAGAGATAAGATGGAAAACTTTACAGAAAACAGTGGAAGGGCAAGGGCTACCCCCCCCCCCCTCCTCCCCCCTGCCATCCATGAATTAGAATACAATTATGTAATGGCATCGCCTTGTCTCCTCTTTCTTTTCCAAGTTTACATTTATTACACTTTTTTAATACTTTATTGTAATAATGGCACATGCATCCCATGGTGTACTGTCACAATAATGACTATCTATGTCTATGTATTATGATTTCTAAATACTTGTCAAGAATCAGTTTAATGCATTTGCAGTGCTTTATTTAAGGGGATGTAAATGCATCAACCAACTTTGTCTACAATTAGCCTATGCCAGCTAGTGAGAATGCAATGCTGCTGCAATTCAATTATAGCTGAGGTACTAAGATGATATTATACATAAAAATTAGTATAGTCTGCTCATGACTCTGTCTTGTGTTTTTGAAAAGAAAATGTATCCATGATTGTTATATCATCTGGTTTGTGAACATTAAAACAATAGATTACTTGCTCTAGATTTCCATGAACTGAAGACTCCTCATTTGCACCATATAAATCTCCAGCTTGTTAAAATCTTTTGTTACATCATTGTGTTAACTAAATTAACCATACATCATACATGATGGGTTTTGAACATAGGGTAGGTAGTTTTTTTCTTTGGGAATTTCAGCAAAGTGTGGTTCCACAATATATCCATACCCCTCCCCCATGGAAATTCTGGAGGGATGGGGATCAATTTACCTGATCTTTTCCATACAAGTACTGTATTTTTACCAACCTTTCGAGAGGGAGGGGTATGGATATTTTCTGGGACCACACAATTAAAAAAAATGCCCTCTCATGCGTCTTTTAGGGAAACATCCATGTAATGTGCATGGGATCGACTAGGAAAGGTACAACTCTTCACTCACCTTTGTGTAATGTTATGTTCCAAGCCCTCCGAGAACAATTCCGTAACTCATAAAGTGGTAGCTCTTAAAAGGACCATTAATGTAATGGAAATGGTCCCTCCCCTGAAAAGCTCACGAATTGGGATGGCCCTTCCCTTACCATTCCTTCCCTTACTATTGGAATTTCCAATACATACAAAGCAGGATAAATACAAATACCAAAATTGACAACCAACTTTTCTGAATTTCTCTGCTCATTCCATGATGGGTATTTTCTTGAATCTTTTATGAATATATTGACAAATAAAAGCTTTTCTCTTTATGGTATGTTTGTGCTTTGTTAGAATCATTCCATTGGGTAGGTTATAGTCTTCCACACAGCCAGTCCACAGTGACAAACAATGTACCCATGACAACCATGTTTTATTCTCACGGAACATGTAACCGGGAGCTCCGCTTTTAGCCAGTGGCTAAATCTATATTACCGGTCTCATGTAATCACCACCTTTTTGATCGTGTTTACGCGAGACCGGTAAGGATGCGAAAGTCGTTCGTGTCGGGTCAGCAACCGGAATGAACTCGTGCCGGTCAGGACTTTTTCCAGACCGGCCTCATGTAAACGCATATAAAGAAACGTATGAGAGCCGATACGAACTCAAATCGCTCTGAGTTTGTACCGGTCTCATGTACATAATCACCGCCTAAGCTTACTATCCAGACAAAATGGCGGCCATGCTTTCGAATCCATGCTTTCTAGCATGTATGTCCCCTTCACTACTGGAAACTAAACACTTTGATCTTACCTAGACATTAGTTGACGAAAACGCAGGGATTTGGGCAAATTTAGCAGCATCTTTTAAGGTAGTAAGGTACTATTGTATCGAAACTTTCCTAAACAACCAAATACTTCTTGCCCGCCAAATTTCAACTTGCCCCCATCGTGCATTGCGGTATCACACATGATCCATATATGGACAAACAATATAGGGTCTTCTGGGTAATTGAGCTCTCTGGTGACATCCATTTGAGGGCCTTAGCTGATTGGTTGAAATGGCGCGCTCGCGTACATAAAAGAAGCTCGATCGCTTTATGAAAACGTATCGGTCAAAATAACACTGGCATTCGTTTCCTAGTCGTCTGTTAAAGAGGTTAAAACCAACGCCTTCGACTTGAACGCTCTAAAAGCAATTGTGAGGCATAAAACCACCATTTTCTTTTGAGCATGCCTCGGTGGCTGTCACCAGAGCCTCCCCTTTTCTTTCAAAAGTTAATGGTCAAAATATAATGATAACAGTGTCAAACTGAGGCAAACTGAGATATGAACTTTGCTGAACAATGAACCATTGTTGTAAGGAAGCTGTAGATAACAATGGAGTTTGAGGTTTATTTTTGTATTGTTTGGTGTTTGGTAAATAACAAGCAGACATCCGCTTATTGAAAAGTGTCGAAGAGTGCTGCAACAGGAAATTGGGGAAAGTCGGATTTGTTATTTTTCAAACAAAAACCCTGCAGAGCTTGCCGTAGGCAAACAGCAGTGTCCGCAATAACGAGAGAAAAAACACTTGAAATGTCTCGCTGGGGAAAAAAAGGTGTCCGCATTTCCGTAATAATAGCGAGAGTCCGTTATAACGAGAGTTGATTTCAGTCATTCCTCTATACATTTCGCCGGGGATCTAGCTTTTGTCCGTAATAGCGGGTTGCCCGTAATAGCGGGGTGTCCGCAAGGCGAAAGTTGACTGTAATAGGAGAGCCTGTTTATTCACTCATTCGCTTCAAAAACGTGCAGTGCCTTCAAATCTTCGGTTCGGGATCGTTTTCAAATTCGTGCTACACTTTCTTTATGACCTTTATGACAGTCCAGGCCCTCGATCTTCACGATCTCGCTACTCATGAACTCATCGTTTATTCTAACTGTAATCTACTCTTAGTTTGCATTTCCCAGTCCCGTTTTCACATCAGAAGATTTGTCCGTCTTGAGATGGCCGTTTTCACATTAGAGACGAACAAATCGTCTGGACGGACAAATCGTCTGTAGACGAACAAATCGTCTGATGTGAAAACGGGACGAACAAATTTTCAGACGAACAAATCGTCTAAATATGTTCGTCTGTTTGGCCGTCTAGGAAGACGATTTTTCATAGACAACTTGTTCGTATAGACGAACAAATCGACTAAAGTCCGACCTGAATTCACACTAGACGTACAAAGACGAACAAATTGTCAGACGATTTGTCCGTCCAGACGATTTGTTCGTCTCTAGTGTGAAAACGGCCAATCTTGCTACTCACATGAACTCATCGTTTATTCTAACTGTAATTTACTCTTAGTTTGTATTTTCCAGCTGCATTTTCCAGCTGCACTTTCTAGTCTGCATTTTTTAGTCTGCATTTTTTAGTCTGCATTTTTTAGTCTGCATTTTTTAGTCTGCATTTTTTAGTCTGCATTTTCCAGTCTGCATTTTCTAGTCTGCAGGCTGCATTTTGTGGTCTGCATTTTATACTTGCCCTTTGTGCGAAACGGCAAAACGACGGAAAACGGCAAGTACTATTTAACAATATGAGTGGCTATGTTGTATCGGCAGATACAAACACGAGCGCGTAGCGCGAGTGTTTGTATCTGCCGATACAACATAGACACGAATATTGTAAGGTACTTATGATATTCTAACTTTTGTACTTATATTAAATTGAATGTGTATTGAAAACGAAAGAATTTTCGGGTGTTTACAAAAAACGCCAATCATTTTGCAGAAAGCATGCGCAGAAGGCATGATTCCTGTCCCACATGGAACTAGCCTGACTAAAACAACATATAGTCTCTCAGGTGAAGCTTTTTAAGTACTGCTCTACGAGAGGACCATGCTTGGAGTTCACTAGAGTGGTCCCCTTCAGCTTTTAGTCTGTAGGGGATATTTGAAACAATGTGCATTGAAAATGAAATAATTTTCGGATGCACAAAAAACGGCAATCGTTTTGTAGCAAGCATGCGCAGAAGGCATGATTCCTGTCCCACATGTAACTAGCCGGACTAAAACAACATATAGTCTCTCAGGTGAAGCTTTTTTAGGTACTGCTCTACGAGAGAATACTATACTTGGACTTCACTAGAGTGGTCCCCTTCAGCCTTTGGACAGTAGGGGATATGTGTTATTTGAAACAAATATCCAACTGTTCAAAGACTGAGGGCTGTACTGGAAGGTGTCCTATACAGAATACTTATTGGTCTAATTAGTAGGACTGCATATAAAATAGAGGGCATTAGCTCCAGTGTTGAGTTCGTTTGCCCTACGAAAACAGACAAAAACAACGGCTCGCATTAAATTTTCTGTAGAGATTTTTGCAAACTATGTGCTGCCATTTTCACCGATTTCGCATGTAAATACATTCATTTTCAAGGCATTTTTATATTGAAGACAATTCACTGAATGAAATCTCTTTCGTTATAAGTTGAACAAAAGTGGTTTATAAATGTTGTTTTGAATGGTCTTAGTAAAGAGAAAACACAAAATAATTGAGCGAATTGAGCCACACTGAGTTCGATCAAAACTGCATAAATGTTGTTCTTGGCGTGTTTTGTTATTTTATTGGGCGAGTGTTTCCACAGTTATTTGTTGTTCTCCAAACCTTTCACAAGTGCTACCATCAGGCTATGGAACATAGGAGAAAATGTGTTCTATTTCTTATATAGCCTTGCACGCAGAGGGATTGGAAAAGATACTACTGGAAAATAATTTTTATGATGATTAAGTCTGGAAGGATTAATATAATAGTTGCCAGAAGCTGAGGAGCGTGTATTATAATGGGCAATTCCAGAAAATAAAGATACCCCCCCCCCCCCCACGGGCGGCACTAGTTTTTGACCCCCCCATGCATCCAGAATTTCCAAAATGGTTTACCCCCCCCCCCCCCCCCCCCCGTGCATACAGAATTCCGGGTAGGTTAAACCCCCCTCCCCTTCAGAAATGTCAACTTTTACCCCTCCCCCCCCCATCCAGAATAATCCATCCAAATAATCACCACCTTGTGTATTATTGCGAGAAAAAGTAAAAATTTGCGAGAGGGAAACGTTGCGGAGAAAAAGGCAAAAGTTGCGGGGGTTGTTGCGGGAATTTATTAAATTTGCAAAGTAAAGAAAACACAAAAAGCGCATAATCTTGTTTCAGAATATTAATTCAGAGCATGATAGTTTGATTTTGAAGAAAAAAATACCACCGGCATTCACAACATCCACTGAATATGAGCACTACATTTTTAGCGTGTTTAACTAGTAGCTAACTGGCTATTTTGTAAGATTTGAATTGTAGGGGCAAAGAATCGGATGATATTATCACGGAAAAACTTGAGACTTTCGCCATTCGATCGTGAAATGGGGGAATAGACATTTCAAATGAAGTGTGGAAGCTATTTACTTGCAACACACATTTTCAAATCGCTTTCTAAAACAATTTTTCCAAATATAACCAATAGGAAAACACATTAGAATGAGCTAGACCAAGCTTGGAAAGCCTAGTTGTTACTTTTTGCGGATCTTCGAATATTTGAGGCTTAGGAAAAACCCATATAGAAACTCTAAAAAGGAGTAAAAGAAAAACATATTATTCAACATGCATATTACATGTACCATTTTTGAGAAACGTTTATTAAACTATACCGTGTTGTTCCGGGATTTCATTAGATATGTTAGGGAAAGTTGCGGCGGGTTTCTGTGAAAGTTGCGCGTCCATGCAAGCTCAACTTATCCCGTATCGCCAACATCCTTATATTAATTTCAATGTGTGATTGTACAAAGTTGAACCTGCTGCGTGATTGAACTAACAGTCGAAATCAGTAGAAAATTATGGAGATTCTGTCTTAGAAGGGAGAAGTATGAACTGGCAAGCATTCTCTATCTATCGAATGGCGGCGAAGACTGTTTTTCCGCGCGTGAAATGACGTTATTTTCTTTCTGAAAAACGCTATTTTAGCAGACTGAAAAACACGCGAACTCCTTCAGAAGTTGGGCATCTTCAGACCCCCCTTGTGACAAGAAATCCAGCTCCGAAAACCTCCCCTTGCAATCAGAATTCCGAGCTCTTAAACCCCCCGATCCCTTCGGAATTTCCAAATGCCGCCCGTGGGGGGGGGGACCTTTATTTTCTGGAATTGCCCAATGATGTTTTTCGTTTGTAGGGATGAAAAGGTTACAGATATTTTGTGGTGCAGAATTATTGGTTATATCAAGCATTGAAATTGACGAAAGTTTGAAATAAAGCATTGTGATTGGCATGATGTTAGCTTGAATAAAATATGGTATCGCATGTGATCTGAAGGGTGCAAAATTTATTAGGCGCACAGCTCTCTTTTGAGTACAAATATTTGATCTAGGTAGGATTTGGCGGCTTTGGCCCAGGCAACGAGGCCGTAAGATATATAGGGAAAAATTATTTGAAACGTAAACCTACGCGAAAAAATCGTCAAGCTTCAGGGTTGAACGAAAATGGTAGTACACAACAATGGCGCAAGTGAGCAAGACAAGGTAAATAAATTGTTGGAAAGGCAGTGGAGGGAAAGCGATTCAGCTGAGTCTCTGGTTATTGATTGATGTATTGAACGTTGTGTCTTGTTAATACTGTTTATTTTTTTTAAATCAGACAGCTTTTGGTAAAAAGTGAACATTAGTCTGCTTGCAGCCGTTCTTGAACTTATACTAAATAACAGTTTATCTTATTGTCGACAAACCAACTAGCCTAATTGTTTTCAATGAAATGTTTTTCTTGCTTAAAGTTTTGAGTAACGTTTTTTCATAGTTGTAATTTTATCCGAATAGTTCAGCAGTGAAAGGATAGGGTTGTTGAATAATGACAATAGTTAGTAGATCTATTAGTATTCTGTAAATATTTATAGAATACTAAGATCAATATTAGTATTCTATAAATATTTATAGAAACTAATAGATCTATTAGCTATTTCATTATTCATCAACCGCACCCTTTCCCTGCTGAATATTCAAGCCCTCCCCGCTCTTTTAGTTTGACGGACCTGTATCCAGTTTACAAGGCTAGTCATGTGACCTAAATTGTGCTTTGTCATTGGATACCTGCTTCATGATTGTTGTCAATTAAATGTGTTTCTTGCTTACAGCTGTTTCAGATAACACGCGACCCAGCGCGTTCAAAACATCGAGAGACCTTTTGGCAGTTGGATTTCCTGTGTAGTCAATCAAACCATGTGAGCCAATCAGATCCTTGCCTAGTTTCGCCTAGTGCAGTGAATTGGCTTCTGTCGCGACATGACTCGCAAGGGAAGCCAATCGAATGCACTGAGTAAGGATATGATTGGCTCACACGGACACGGATTGCATTGATGGACAGCACCAGGAGCCCATAAGTATAGGAGCTTTCATCTAACCTATATGATTGAGGCAGCGTATTTCCTGACCTAGTTATTTTTAGATTTGAATTTGCCGCGAAAATTATGTCCGGTTCCCTAAGAGGTCCGCACCGTCCGAAAAAAACAAGATGGCGGCGGAAAGGGGAAAACGGGATTTCTTTACTTCGAAAGCAATGTATCAATCCCCTTTCCGCACTTCTACTCGTTCCATTCTCGCAATTCCATTACTAGATATCCCATGACTCATTGCAGCTCCATGTTAGTAAACAGTGAGTTATGTAAATAAATAACAGAGTCGAGAAGCGACAGAAGTGTCTACAGTCCCGGAATATGTTATAGTCGTAGCATGGGCTCCTGTACTACACGCAGTTCTATCTCTAAGCCATGGAATCTCTCAACGAAAAATGAAGAGAACTTCTGAAACCGGGGAATCCTCGAACTCGAAGCGAAGCCGCCAAGAAAATTTGGAAGAAACGGCTTCGGGATGTGACAATGACAGCACTAGCACTAGCAGTGTTAAAGAAGCGCTTCGAAGAAGTTTGCTAAAGCGACAGGAGGCGAAGTCAGGAGATAGGAGGAATCAGGAGAACATAGATGCGAAGAATGAAAAGGAAAAAGAAAAACTTCGCGAAATTCAGATCTTCCTCGAGAATGCTGGTTATCGTGGAGAGAACGGCGAAGTCGCGTGTTACCTGAAGCAGCTGTAAAGTTTTGAGTAATCATATAAAAAATCACATAAAAATACCCTGATCAAAACCGTCGTTTTTGAAACACTCACGGCCAAAACCAAATTAGGAAGTATTTACCTTATTTGGAAGTGATGGTAGATCCCCTTCTGATAAGAAATTCGGCGACATTTGCCAGAAAAACAGGGAATTTCGAGCGATAACTTCCAGGCATTTGAGCGACTCGATTTTCAAAGCATCCTCCATGTTGGATCTAGCTTAGCTGCCAGGCCTGATCTATTTTGAGCATCCACAGGGAACCCGCGCGGCTCGCCCCAGTCCCCTTATAGGCATTTGGCAAAAACGACGGCTTATTTTTGATATGTGTTTTTCATAGTCGTACTTTTACTCGAATAGTTCAGCAGTAAAAGGATAGGGTTGTTGAATAATGACAATAATTAATAGATCCATTAGTGTTCTATAAATATTTATAGAATACTAATATTGATATTACATCTCATTATCATAAAGGATAAATATTATACAAATAATGACCGCTCCAAAGAAAAAGAGAAAGCGAAAACTTTTTACATTCAAAAGTGAAACTTGCAGTGTTGTCATGATGTCTTCGCATGCTGTCCTAGACTTTTGTTAAGTTTCGGTGTTATCCTAAAAGAGGTGTGTTGGGTGCGAACGCACCCCGTCTTTTGGGCAAAAAAGAAAAGAAAAGAAAGAAAAACTGATTTAGAAAATAATAACAAAGTAAAGTAAAAACAATGCTATGCATGCAGTACTAAGACAGTCTACAGTTTGGGAATTTGCATAACCATTGTCTGTTGCCATTTGGCATTTTTAGCTTGACAACCGATGACGCTTTGATCTCAAATGTGATTTCCATACGGAATAATCCTACTTTGTACCAAAAGAGTTGTGGTGTAATAATCGTAACTGTTTGAGATATTCTACAAAGGGTATTCGATGAAATGTCACATACAGATTTCATTTGTGTTTGTTTTTTTACTGCGATATTCAGATACAAAATGTCCTTATTGGGAAATCCCCTCTTTATTTGGAAGGGCTGTAAGTGTTTTTTTCTCATATCTTATAATAATAATAATAATGATTTATAATTTATATTGCGCCCATTACATAAGATGATCAAAGGCGCATTACATAATTTTAAAAAAAGCAAAAATATTAATAACAAATGATACTAACTAAAATATATTCTAAAAATACTGAACTACTAAAAATACTGTCTACATGTTCTAAAAATTGAATGATCATTGAAAAGCAGCTCTAAAAAGATGTGTCTTCAGATTTTGTTTAAAATTATAAATGTTCGTTATCCGACGGAACTCTGGTGACAGGGCATTCCAGAGTTGTGGCGCTGCCACCTGAAATGCCCTGTCACCAAGAGTTTTTTGAGTTTTTCGAGAAACCGCCATAAGTAAAATGCCATCAGCCGACCTGAGAGTATATGAATTTCGAGATTTAATTGTAACAATTATGTATGTTGGCGCAATGCCGTGGATGGCCTTAAACGCGAACAGTAGCATCTTTAATTATAGGGAACTTAGCAAGAAAATTCACTACGACTTGCAGATGCTCGAGAAAGATCGTTTAGTAGTTCTCTTGCCGATCCCCATTTTGTTTTCTTCTGCCAAAGGGCCTGGATCAAGATTTTAAAAATAGCACAGGCAACCCACGCGGATTGCGTAAAAAAGCATATGGCCGACAGACTTTCCTGAAAAACCTGAAGCCCTAAAAGGGGGGACCACAAGAAATTTTCTAAGTAGTTATTCCAGCAACTTCTCTATCATTTGCATTTTTTACTTCACTTCACTCAAAAAATAAAGTCTTTAGCAACTCGCGCAACGAAGATACTACCTTCGCACCGTTCACAAAAGCAAGTGTATCTTGGCGAGGAAAAACAAACTCTACCAACAATGCCCTGCAGTGATAGGCCTAGCGGGCAGCCGCTATGTTCGAAAGAAGAGTAAGCGTGAGTTCGACGTTACAGGCATAGAAATGCGTCATTTGGGCCGCGCTTCGCGCAAATGAATAATAATAATTTCGTCATTTCGGCGCGCAATTGCGCGCATGAATAATAAAACCTACAGGATTTGGTTACTATATATAAAAAAACGAAATGTTCATCTACACTTTCTCTGAGGCTTGATGAAATGCGTTTATTAAAATTCGGGCGATAAAAATGCGATCCCATCTCTGTAAATTGTCTTCTACTAGATCAAATAGGGGGGGGGGGGGGGGGGGGGGGGGCGGATCACGAAAACGTTGAACTGCCCTGAGGGGGGATCACGTTAATCATTGTACTTATAGATGGAGGATCACTGCATTTTGACCTTGGCATAGGCATAGGCATATTTTATTGGCACTGTATATCGCACAACGGTTACATGGGCTCGTTTGCCAATAAAAATTGCAGTTAAAAAAGAGAAAATGTTCATTCAAACAGCCGTTCTTGGGATTCTCTATCCCCGTCGACATGTTAACGTGAGCGACAAGCAAATGTTAAGTAAGTTCAGTCATTATTTAACAAGAGAAAATAAGCTATTGACAAAGATAATGGTAAAATAATCCTCCCTAAAGGTTTCCTTGACAGCTTCACGTATTTTTTCTTGTAAAGACTATCAGACGCAAAAAGAAATGGCAAATCAGTAGCTATATGATCAGCGAGTTTCGAGCAATTTTATTATCACTTCGCTTCGACCAGCACACGAAACATTTGTAGAGACCATGCCTCTGAGACACGTTCACTTGTTCTTGGGCGTGATTTGCTTGGCGGGACTGGTAGCATCTCAAACATGCCCTAAGAAGCCGTCCATCGAGGACCGACTGAGCAACATTGAAAAGGGTTTGTAGAACTTTGGGTTTCCTTTAAGGTGATTCCGTTGAAAAAGATGTACTTCCTAGATTTTTTTCAAACTTGGCACAATTGATGCCCAATGCATAGGACATTTTAAAAAATGCAATAAAAAGATAGGGTCACCATGCTCGTTTTCGCACTGCTGGACCGTTATTTGCGTGATATTTAACTGTTTGACGAATTGTGTTCGACATTCCAACATTTATACGAAAACGTTTGCTTTTTCTCGCCTATAATAGTGATATTAGTTGGTATTTTAACTTTGTTAAGGTAATTGTCTAATATTCTCTCAGGAATTTGACCCGACTGTGCTTTTTCTGCTTCGAATATATTGTCTGTCGCGGTATGATGGTAGCCTGCGCGCATCCGGTACACACGAGCTTAACCTTTAGGGTTAGTACCGTCTGCGTAAAATGGTCAATCGCTTGTGTTAGACCCCCTGCCTGCTAGTGGGAATATCTATAACGCACTGTCATTGGCTCTCGTTCTATCGGAGCCACTGATTGGCGAAACACACTCGGGCCAGTATTTTCCGGTGCTCGCTAGGTGCAATGTTTTGATTGCGTTGCGTGAGTTTCGACGGCGGGACAAACGACTTCTAATTTCTTTCAACTATAGGCTATTCAAAAGCAATTGTTTCACGCAAAACGAACGGTACCTGGTCGACGGCAAAACTAAAAATTTGGTTTTGATATTCCTTCGGAGTTGCGAACTTTATCCTTCGTTAATTCCACGTACCCTTCGAAGTTGATTTCAGCATCGCGGCAAGCACTCATAAATCAGCGATTTACTGTATTCTGTCAGTCCTGTTGGCAAGTTTACAAGTATAAAGAAGCCTTTTATTATCTCCCCTTGTTCTGGAAAGAGATTCTCGATTTAGAATTGGGTCCGTACCGACTCAAAGGCCCACAGATCGAGAAGCTCACTGTATTTACTTGAGTAATACTCAAAGAGTCATGTTGTTTTTGATCCCAGGCCAAGTTTAACCAGAAGTTTGTTAATCTCCTACGCCGCAGGGGATGTAACACAAGCGATCGACCGTTAATGCGCAGACGGTACTAACCCTAAAGGTTAAGCTCGCGTGTACCGGATGTACGCAGGCTATATGATGGTCGATTTCAGAGAAAACAAATTGGGGATCACCATCCATATTTTTTCCGTAATATCAGTAAAACCATAAATCGCGCGCTTTTTACTAAAAAGCGCGCGATTTATGGTTTTATCGGTTTGTTTGGCCTTATTTTGCTCGAGCGCGCACTTTTCCAATTACTTCCCAGAAAGAGCTATAGGGATGGATCAGTTCGCGTCGTCTGTGCCCGTGACTGAATTCTATCCGAAGAACAGAGGACACAATTTAGCACACCTCCCAAAACCAAAAATGAAAAAGTATCAGTGTCGCTTTGAATTCGGGATGTTCTTCCCGTTCTTCAATCTAATGTGTTTTCTTCTTTGTTTTAGAGATCAAAACTCTGAGTAAGAGTATGACAGCCAAGCTGACAAAGATCGAGAGGAAAGTGTCAAAATGCTTCCCAGGTACTGTAAAATACCACATCTCTTGTCATCGGACGTAACCCTCGGTCAACTCTCTCTCTCCATATTTGTACCAGTAGCTCACGAGAAAGGACTCTTAATTCTACATACTTTGAAATTGCAAAAACACGCTGGTTATTGACATCCTTTCTTATACAGCATGCCCTCGTGGTTGGCGGAAATTCAGACGCTCGTGCTATAGAGTCCATCGATCAGTGAAAACCTGGCACCAAGCTCGCGCAGTGTGTCGGAGACACCGGGCCGACCTGGTCAAGATCACATCCAAAACGGAGAACAACTTTGTCCTCAAGCTATCCCTCAAGTACGCAAAGCAAAGGAAGCAGATGTGGATCGGGCTGAAATTTTCCGCCCGAGACAGGAAATACCACTGGGCTGTGGACAATTCCCTTCCTAGGTACACAAAGTGGGCCCCTCATGAGCCAAACGGCTTCGAGCGAGAAAAGTGTGGTCATATGTGGACCGATCGCAGCCGCAAAAGCCCGGTTAGGCAAGCTGGTGATTGGAATGACCTGCCGTGCGCCCATGTTAGCTCTCTAGCCAACGGATTTATTTGTGAGAAAAAAGCGAGGAGAGTCTAAGGAGACAAATTTCCACCGGATTAACATCTAGCGTGGTTTCCTATAGTTTTCTCATCGGGTAACACGTATTCACGTAGAACTGGACATTCTTTTTATAGACTCTCTGTAGATTGATAGAAGCATGTAGCACTCGTTTGTACGACCCGACCTTGAAATAGATTGAAATAAATGGCATTTGTACTAACGTGGCTACTCTCGATTGGGATCAGAGAGCTACAATAGTTCATAAGTACTTATGAGCTACTGACAGCTACCCTAGCAGTTTAGACCATCACAAATGATATACTGTCCTGACAAAAGAAAATGACAGGATTATTTTCTCTTGGCCCTGATTATAGGCTGATTTCAAGTGACACCCTTGCTTATATGTTGGATTCGATAAAGGACGGACCATTATTTTTTTACGAGGAAGAAGGGCGGGGGGGGGGGGGGGATCTACGATTTTTAATTTTTATGTTCTGTTCCTAAGTAGCACAAAGAAAAAAACTATCCAGCGAGGTAACAAAGTGCTGCGACTGAAATGAATAAAAGGTGACACAAGAAATAGAGGACCGGTCAAATAGAGGGTAGGCCTTGCCTGATTATGCTAGTAAACTGTCCCATGCTTAATGGGGTGCTCGTTTTCGAAATAACGCCACTATGGTTTCAGAAAATGCTTTGTTTAGTGCAAGCAAACACTATAAGGTATCACATATGCCGCTAACATTGTTTGGTTTGTCTTACACGTTGCTTCCTCTTTGTTTAGCCGAAGGCTAATTAATGATGACGTCATCGATGATCGTCTAATCGGGTGACCGTATTCCCCTGACGTCACTCGAACTGCAGATACAAATTTGGACAGCATGGCTAAAATGCTAGCAAATCTTTTGTTGTTCAACAAAAAGAAGAGCAAAAGAAAACAAATCAACGTTCGTTTCACCTGAAAATGCATCCCCCTCTGAAAATGCATTCCCCCTCCTCCCAAAAATGTGCTAGTATAATCGGAAAAGGGCCTAATGGAGGGTCACCAGGGGGGTCGCTCGATTTTGAGGATAGAAAAAGGGAAGAAAGAGCACTTTGGCAGGTCCACAAGGGTGCTCTTGATGAAGAGAACATGAGTGACTGGGTACGTCTGCGTTTCCATCATTTTGCCTCTTTACGACTTACCTTGTAAATGACCCATGTTCGTGATTTTTGGGGCAATCTCGTGCTTCTAATACAATTTTAGTATAGAGTACTCAAGTCTGACGTCATCAATTTGAAAAATCTTGAATTTCAAATTTTAGTCCACAATGAAAGACAGTGGAAAGAGGATCGGAAAGTGGAAAGAGGATCGGATGCAAAAAATGAGAAAAATCGGTTGAAACGCCACCAAGATATGGCCACCTGAATACATAATTTTCTTTAACAAATCACTGTATTTTAGATAAAATATATAAAATTTGGATTGTAAAGCGTTTAAATATTAAACATACGTTTCGTGGCTCCTGCCACTTCATCAGTGTAACGGATAAAATATGCGCGAGCAGAATTCAAAACTTTATGAACGCAACCAAAAATACAGTGATTTGTTTAAGAAAATTATGTGTTCAAGGGGCCATATCTCAATTGCGCTGCAGCCCTATTTTTGGTGTGTAGCCTTCATTTATTATGCCCCTTTCCAAATCCAAGGACAATATTGTTAAATCGAAAATTAGTTTTTTGTGACGTCATCACTTGACTACTCTATTTAACAGACGTTGTCATAATGTAAAATGCAGTTAATTAGGAAAAATTGATCTTCAAAAAAAAGAAAGTCTCGGCTGATCTTAAAAAAGATATACGTTGATTAGTGCTTTTACTCTGCAGAAAGCTCTCTGGTTAAAAATGGGATTTTCAGGGAATTTAAATCTGATGTACTTATCTTGTTAAAAACGTATGGGTGGTTAATTTACACACGAGCCGTCTGACATAATGGACTAGGGCCGCCAGTCTGCCATAAGCAGGCTTCCTTTTCTTGTTGAGTTTGGATAACCGATTCACTTTGTTTATTCGTCTGACACATTTGAAGAAACTCAAGATTATTTTACGGAATTCCCTTCATCCCCGCAAGCGTTGTGACGTGGATAAATACTATGTTGTGGCGGTTCTGACACCTTGTGCTATTTTAGGCGAAGACATTAGATAAACAAACCGACTTAAAGAGGGAAATTGGGAACAATCAGTCCAGAAACAAACGTCTAGTCCTCGTCGTGTTTTTATTGTTGTAATCTGTACTACTGACCCTAACTGCATTACATCCCATCTACAAAACACGGCGACGTATAGTGATTAGTGGCCAATAATCACCGAGACAAAGCCGATATCACGTATAATTGTTCAAGTGACTCATAAGAGCGCGCTCCCAATAATGATTTCAATGTTAATAATCATCGCTAGATGTTAATAATCATCGCTAGTTGATTATAGCAAATAACATATAAATTTCACCCAATCAGCGCACGGAGTTTCTTATAGTCACTCGATAATACTTCATAACAATTTTTTCCCAAGCCTATACCCTATACCAAATGTTCAAGTACAATCAAGTACAACCCACGTCCTAATTCACAGACAATTCAAGTAGTATCCCCCCGCTCTAGCATTGTAGTGTATAATGTAACATAAACCAACTCAGGCACCAAGCGTCTCCTTGTCGAACTGGTACTCCCCTAGACCAGGACCGAGTCTCTGGAGGGTGTGCACATAGTTGGCTAGAATCTTGATGCCCTCAACTTGCTCGCCAAGGAAATTTGACTCCAAGAAATCTTGCATCTAGGGATTAACAAACACAGGTGAAGTCGGAGTTATTTAATATATGATTGACTGGCGGAAACCAAAACGCGATTTAAAAGAGGCTGGTGGAGAGCTCGCAGAATTATGAAGCTAAAGTCAAGTCCCCACAAGCACACACACAAACTCGTTTGAAAAGTCCTTGTTTTGATTTGAGCGAAAAGATACACCAGCATGGGTTACCTGTGGGTCCCGGTTGGTGTCGGCCACCTGGTGTAGATCCAGAAGGGCGTGGTTGATTTCTTTCTCTAGATTCAGCGCCTCTTGCATTGCCATCAGACCACTTCCCCACTGATCACGGCACGGCTTCTAAACAAGGCATTGCACAAAAAAATAGTATATTGCAGGCTACACAGATCCCTTGTTTGGCAGTAATTTTGATACCCGAGTCCAATTCTGATCCTTGATCCGGACCTGAAACAACTACTGATTCCCACTCCTACCCTTTTGATCCCTGAGCCCGCTCATCTGAGCCCTGATCCCGGACATACTTTGGGCTTTGATCCCTTGGCCCATATATCACAGGGAATTTCTGCAGAAACCCATCCATGGGAAAAGCTGAATTTCCCCAAGGCACACGCATGGGAAGTGTCCGGAATTCACATGGATAGCCATTAGAAATCCGAACACTTCCCATCCTTCTACCATGGGAAATTCAGCTTTTCCCATTGATGGGTTTCTGCAAAACTATTCCCCGTGATCACATGTGTAACGAGCCTGTTTATTGGTCAATATGTGTCCACACAAGCACGTGGGCACGTGGTGCATATTGCCGTGCTTTATAAACGGTCTATTTTGTAGTTACAGTATTGGTGCTGAGTCACTCAATTTTGATTATAAGAACATACTATCACGCAATGCATGGTTCTGTACAAGAGAATAATTAGATTAGCATGTGAGAATGGAGATGAAAAGTGAACAGTACTAACCATGATGTCATGTAGTCTAACACGTCCGCCACGCATGTTCAAATATTCCATAAACTGGCAACAGAAGATATCAGATTAGAATGCTATTTGACACTTATGTTTAATAGGCAAACAGTACATTTAATGTGTTTAAGCTGAGTTCGGGGCGTTTGTGGGTGAGTCTCCGCAATAAATGTGTCGTTTGCTTCCTTCTGTGTTTTCTTATCCAGAAACATGCATACAACCGCCTTATCCAATGTGATTGAGAAGGAAAACGGCAAATGTCATCAATTATGTCCTCTCTAGCTGCATGCGAAAATTATACGAGCTTATCCAGTTTTATAATATAGCTGCGATATAACGCGCGCTCTGATTGGTCCAAATCTATGCTCTTTTTCACCTATAAAGTAATGGCTCTTCCCCGCTATATCATAAAAGCGCGGCTCGTGATTTTGCAACATTCTTGTGTCTCTCCCAACATCACGCGTGTGCTGTCATATTTTTTGCGCCGATAAAGTCATAGAAAGTTGTGCTCTAATGCTTAATTATGCTCTGGCCTTGCCGTAATTTCTATATACAAAATACGAGCACCCGATCTGCCGAATGAGCCGACAATCATGCGCCGAGCTATCGAGTTACATCCGTCGTGTCACATAGTTCACATAGTTGTACTGGTGATTTAGTAAACAAGTCTTTTTGCTCTCCAGTCATGCTCTGTTGACCTTAGGAATCAAGAGGTCACTGTAGGCTTGTAGTGAAATAACATGCACATAACTGTTTACCATTTGCGCGTGCTTGTGCTCCTCTTCTGCAGCTTTCTTGAAAAACTTGGCAAAGCCTGGTAACTGGACATCATCACGTATGAAGTGGTGCGCCTATGGATAAATAAGTATATAGTGTGCGGGTTAACCCTACCATGGATAGATAAGTATGTAGTGTGCAGGTTAATCCTTACCATGGATAGATAAGTGTAGTGCGCAAGAGCTCCCGGTTGATCTGTTTGTTGATTGCGACCTCAATGTGATCATTTTGCCACGTCCAAGCTATGGACTGAGAGGTACTTGCGTTACCTGTGTGAAAAACATGTAGCGGAGATGATGATCGATTAACATAAAAAGGGGAGTTCAGTGCGCATCGTCCTTAACAATAGAAATAAGGTCTGGAGTTTGACCTTGAATATTATAAAGTGCCGTTTATTTTGGTTCGACGTCATTAACTGCACAAGAGAGGTAAGATGATGCCAGGTCTAGTTAAAACGCGTCGTAGATGCATATCTGAAGACCCGGGGGGACTCCCCTAGTTTTGGTGCGGGGGTGCTCTTCGTACCTTTTAGGAGTTGAAATCCGGCCTCTGGTACCTTTTAGGGGGTAATATTATGGATCCGTTCTAGCAAACCAAGCAACAATGGTTATCTTTTTAGGGGTTAAAATCAACTACGCCACGCCCTTTTGGTACGTTTTAGGGGTACCCCCGCCCCCCGGGCTGTAACCTTCACTAGTTTATCAACAAATGCTACTCTTTAGACGTTTTGCATCTGACGATATGGCGAATGAATTGATGATGTGCCTGACCCGACGGAATCTGACGGAATCTGACGGAATCTGACGGAATCTGACTGACCTGACGTAATTATTATTATTATCATTAATCACGCACATAGCAGAAATGCTTTGCGATCATTTTTTAAAACAAATTATAACGTAAAGCCAATGACATATTCAATTATGTTTTTTAAGTGTACTGTAAAATTCAGATTTGGCAATAGGTAAATCCGATTCTTCCATGGACAACTATTGTGTGGCACCTACCGTAAATGTTTTTTGGTGGATCATATGCCCATTTGTCTAATTTCTGTAAAAAAATAATTGAAATATTTGATACCATGCATTTAACACTGATGGGCGGAATATCGGAAAATCAGCGAACAACGAACAACGGAAAATCAGTGGCGGATCTAGGGGATGGCCCATGAGATCCATTGAACCCCCCTTCTGTAGATCAAAAATATTAAGAACTAAACTTACAAAACACGGGAGGAAAATGTAGAAAATGGAACCCCATTTTATATTTGCGGGTTTGGAAAATCCTGGAGCCGCCACTGAAATTCTATTTAACAATTAGATTACGACCTCAAGATTTCTATGAGCTGATAGTTGACGAGGAGTCAATTGTTTTAGTAAAATCACACTCATACACTACCTTCGAATAATGAAACTTTTTATTTATTTATATCTTTTAAGAAATGTTCGTAAATGCGAAACAAAAATCCTCTTTTCAAAACTCAACATCTATGACTCAATAAACAGTGAGTTTTGAGCCAATCAGAATGCAGGATTCGTGATAGTGTGTGAGTGTGATTTTACTAATAAATAAAGTGCCAGGGAATGTGGCACTTGTCGAGTTCGTTTTAATGGATACTTTTCCTGTATCAAGTGAAAAATACTCACACGGATGTGCTGTGCAAGACGATGCCTACAGGACTTGTTATTCGCGGTTCCAAGAGTGACTTGTCCGATCGCCAATAAGACGAGACACAGGCGGGCAATCTGTAGTGACAAAGACACAGCAATGCTCTTTTAGAATTCTTAAGGGTTACACGGGTCCGGACGAATTTTTGACCGGGTGAATTCTGACCCACTTACGGCTTCTGTTCACACGGGTCCGGCGGAACTGGACAAATTTTTGCACGGCAAAGTGTGCAAGTTTAGGAACTGCAAAAAGCAGGTACAACTTTTGACCGGTACGGTTCCGTTTTCGTACCGGACCCGTGTAAACACCGGAACCGTGCAAGAATTTGCACAGTTCCACGGTAATGGCCTGGAAGCTAGCCCTTTTTAGGCGAGTTCATGCTAATACAAAGTGATCAAAATGTTGCACGGACCCGTGTAAACACCTCTGCAATGTGTAACAAAATTTGCACGGTGTACCGTGTGAACAGCTGTTCCATTTACAAAGTTCGCCCGGTCAAAAATTCGTCCGGACCCGTGTAACCAGGGTCTCATGTAGGTTTATGCCGTACGTTGTTTGGGTTCTATACTTTCCAAAAGCTTTAAAATGTAATATATCCTTGCCAAAAAGGTTCAGACCTTATTTTAATTTGCTGATTAAATGCTTTGTTATTTGTATGTGTAGAGTCATTTAGTCACTTGGTTTTGCCTTTAGGTCGGCAAATGAGCAAATTCAGCCTGTTCCATACGCCCAAACCCGCTCCTCTGGCCACGCCCTGCTACTTCCTCCCGTCCCTACATGTGACTATTATAAATTCTCCTTTTTTCCGAAAACAATTCTCCAGTGGAATAAGCTACCAGCCAAGATAGCTTCAGCTAGTTTCTTATCTAAATTCAAGGAGGCAATCAGGCACTGCCGCTGAACAATTTATTCAGTTTAGTAACTAATGTTGTACTTATTTTGATTTTTTTTTTGCGATTATTAGTGTAATTATTTTACTTTTAACGCAGTCTAAATGCTCTAATTTGAGCGAGGACTTATCGGTAAATAAATAAATAGATTCTTCTCCAGATATTGACTGTGGGCGTTGGGATGAGGCGCAGGAGTGGAGGCACAGGAGTGGAGGCACAGGAGTGGAGGTGCAGGAGTGGAGGCACAGGAGTGGAGGCACAGGAGTGGAGGCACAGGAGTGGAGGTGCAGGAGTGGAGGCACAGGAGTGGAGGCACAGGAGTGGAGGCACAGGAGTGGAGGCACAGGAGCGGAGGCACAGGAGTGGAGGCACAGGAGCGGAGGCACAGGAGTGGAGGTGCAGGAGTGGAGGCACAGGAGTGGAGGCACAGGAGTGAAGGCACAGGAGTGGAGGCACAGGAGTGGAGGCACAGGAGTGGAGGCACAGGAGTGGAGGCACAGGAGTGGAGGCACAGGAGTGGAGGTGCAGGAGTGGAGGCACAGGAGTGGAGGCACAGGAGTGGAGGCACAGGAGTGGAGGCACAGGAGTGGAGGCACAGGAGTGGAGGCACAGGAGTGGAGGCACAGGAGCGGAGGCACAGGAGTGGAGGCACAGGAGCGGAGGCACAGGAGTGGAGGTGCAGGAGTGGAGGCACAGGAGTGGAGGCACAGGAGTGGAGGCACAGGAGTGGAGGCACAGGAGTGGAGGCACAGGAGTGGAGGCACAGGAGTGGAGGCACAGGAGCGGAGGCACAGGAGTGGAGGCACAGGAGCGGAGGCACAGGAGTGGAGGTGCAGGAGTGGAGGCACAGGAGTGGAGGCACAGGAGTGGAGGCACAGGAGTGGAGGCACAGGAGTGGAGGCACAGGAGTGGAGGCACAGGAGTGGAGGCACAGGAGTGGAGGTGCAGGAGTGGAGGCACAGGAGTGGAGGCACAGGAGTGGAGGCACAGGAGTGGAGGCACAGGAGTGGAGGCACAGGAGTGGAGGCACAGGAGTGGAGGTGCAGGAGTGGAGGTGCAGGAGTTGAGGTGCAGGAGTGGAGGCACAGGAGTGGAGGCACAGGAGCGCGCATCTTGTCTTTCTGAATAAGCCGGTCACACGTGACACCTACGCCGGCGAAGAGAGTCTAGGCTCTTCACATTGTTGCCAGAACATTCTTATAGAGCGGACTAGAACGGATTAGTTAGGAGGAAGAAACGGCCTAGAAACACTTGGGATCAGAGGGGAGAAATGACTTTGACATTTACATGTAGGGAAAAGGGAGATCGGGCAGAGGGGGCCAAGGGAGAAAATATCAGCTGCTTATTGTTGTCTAAATTAAACTTTGTAATTCTGGGAATGAGGGAGAGGGAGCAAGGGGCAAAACGTTTTACCGACGCGCATGACAATGATCTACACGCACTGTTCTTCGTTTCCTCACAATTCTAATTACCCACGCGCATGACAATGATCTACACGCACTGTTCTTCCTTTCCTCACAATTCTAATTACCCACGCGCATGATAATTATCTACACGCACTGTTCTTTGTTTCTTCACAATTCTAATTATACCCACGCGCAATATAATTATCTACAAGAACTGTTCTTTCTTTCTCATAATTCTAATTAACCCACTCGCATGATAATTATCTACACGTACTGTTCTTTGTTTCTTCACAATTCTAATTATACCCACGCGCAATATAATTATCTACAAGAACTGTTCTTTCTTTCTCATAATTCTAATTACCCACGCGCACGATAATTATCTACACGCACTGTTCTTTGTTTCCTCACAATTCTAATTACCTACTCGCATGATAATCATCTACACGCACTGTTCTTTCTTTTTCATAATTCTAATTACCCTCTCGCATGATAATTATCTACACGCACTGTTCTTTGTTTCCTCACAATTCTAATTACCTACTCGCATGATAATTATCTACACGCACTGTTCTTTCTTTTTCATAATTCTAATTACCCTCTCGCATGATAATTATCTACACGCACTGTTCTTTGTTTTCTCACAATTCTAATTACCCACACGCATGATAATTATCTACACGCACTGTTCTTTGTTTCCTCACAATTCTAATTACCTATGCGCATGATAATTATCTACACGCACTGTTCTTTGTTTCTTCACAATTCTAATTACCTACTCGCATGATAATTATCTACACGCACTGTTCTTTGTTTCCTCACAATTCTAATTACCTACTCGCATGATAATTATCTACACGCACTGTTCTTTGTTTCCTCACAATTCTAATTACCAACGCGCATGATAATTATCTACACGCACTGTTCTTTGTTTCCTCACAATTCTAATTACCCACGCGCATGATAATTATCTGCACGCACTGTTCTTTGTTTTCTCACAATTCTAATTACCTACTCGCATGATAATTATCTACACCCACTGTTCTTTGTTTTCTCACAATTCTAATTACCCACGCGCATGATAATCATCTACACGCACTGTTCTTTCTTTTTCATAATTCTAATTACCCTCTCGCATGATAATTATCTACACGCACTGTTCTTTGTTTTCTCACAATTCTAATTACCCACACGGATGATAATTATCTACACGCACTGTTCTTTGTTTCCTCACAATTCTAATTACCTATGCGCATGATAATTATCTACACGCACTGTTCTTTGTTTCTTCACAATTCTAATTACCTACTCGCATGATAATTATCTGCACGCACTGTTCTTTGTTTCCTCACAATTCTAATTACCTACTCGCATGATAATTATCTACACCCACTGTTCTTTGTTTTCTCACAATTCTAATTACCCACGCGCATGATAATCATCTACACGCACTGTTCTTTCTTTTTCATAATTCTAATTACCCTCTCGCATGATAATTATCTACACGCACTGTTCTTTGTTTTCTCACAATTCTAATTACCCACACGCATGATAATTATCTACACGCACTGTTCTTTGTTTCCTCACAATTCTAATTACCTATGCGCATGATAATTATCTACACGCACTGTTCTTTGTTTCTTCACAATTCTAATTACCTACTCGCATGATAATTATCTACACGCACTGTTCTTTGTTTCTTCACAATTCTAATTACCTACTCGCATGATAATTATCTACACGCACTGTTCTTTGTTTCCTCACAATTCTAATTACCTACTCGCATGATAATTATCTACACGCACTGTTCTTTGTTTCCTCACAATTCTAATTACCAACGCGCATGATAATTATCTACACGCACTGTTCTTTGTTTCCTCACAATTCTAATTACCCACGCGCATGATAATTATCTGCACGCACTGTTCTTTGTTTTCTCACAATTCTAATTACCCTCTCGCATGATAATTATCTACACGCACTGTTCTTTGTTTCTTCACAATTCTAATTACCTACTCGCATGATAATTATCTACACCCACTGTTCTTTGTTTTCTCACAATTCTAATTACCCACACGCATGATAATTATCTACACGCACTCTTCTTTGTTTCCTCACAATTCTAATTACCCACGCGCATGATAATTATCTACACGCACTGTTCTTTGTTTCCTCACAATTCTAATTACCAACGCGCATGATAATTATCTACACGCACTGTTCTTTGTTTCCTCACAATTCTAATTACCCACGCGCATGATAATTATCTGCACGCACTGTTCTTTGTTTTCTCACAATTCTAATTACCCTCTCGCATGATAATTATCTACACGCACTGTTCTTTGTTTCTTCACAATTCTAATTACCTACTCGCATGATAATTATCTACACCCACTGTTCTTTGTTTTCTCACAATTCTAATTACCCACACGCATGATAATTATCTACACGCACTCTTCTTTGTTTCCTCACAATTCTAATTACCCACGCGCATGATAATTACCTACACGCACTGTTCTTTGTTTTCTCACAATTCTAATTACCCACACGCATGATAATTATCTACACGCACTCTTCTTTGTTTCCTCACAATTCTAATTACCCACGCGCATGATAATTATCTGCACGCACTGTTCTTTGTTTTCTCACAATTCTAATTACCCTCTCGCATGATAATTATCTACACGCACTGTTCTTTGTTTCTTCACAATTCTAATTACCTACTCGCATGATAATTATCTACACCCACTGTTCTTTGTTTCCTCACAATTCTAATTACCCACGCGCATGATAATCATCTACACGCACTGTTCTTTCTTTTTCATAATTCTAATTACCCTCTCGCATGATAATTATCTACACGCACTGTTCTTTGTTTCCTCACAATTCTAATTACCAACGCGCATGATAATTATCTACACGCACTGTTCTTTGTTTCTTCACAATTCTAATTACCTACTCGCATGATAATATCTACACGCACTGTTCTTTGTTTCCTCACAATTCTAATTACCTACTCGCATGATAATTATCTACACGCACTGTTCTTTGTTTCCTCACAATTCTAATTACCCACGCGCATGATAATTATCTACACGCACTGTTCTTTGTTTCTTCACAATTCTAATTACCAACGCGCATGATAATTATCTACACGCACTGTTCTTTGTTTCTTCACAATTCTAATTACCTACTCGCATGATAATTATCTACACGCACTGTTCTTTGTTTCCTCACAATTCTAATTACCAACGCGCATGATAATTATCTACACCCACTGTTCTTTGTTTCCTCACAATTCTAATTACCCACGCGCATGATAATTATCTACACGCACTGTTCTTTGTTTCTTCACAATTCTAATTACCTACTCGCATGATAATTATCTACACGCACTGTTCTTTGTTTCCTCACAATTCTAATTACCAACGCGCATGATAATTATCTACACCCACTGTTCTTTGTTTCCTCACAATTCTAATTACCAACGCGCATGATAATTATCTACACGCACTGTTCTTTGTTTCCTCACAATTCTAATTACCCACGCGCATGATAATTATCTGCACGCACTGTTCTTTGTTTTCTCACAATTCTAATTACCTACTCGCATGATAATTATCTACACGCACTGTTCTTTGTTTCCTCACAATTCTAATTACCAACGCGCATGATAATTATCTACACCCACTGTTCTTTGTTTCCTCACAATTCTAATTACCCACGCGCATGATAATCATCTACACGCACTGTTCTTTCTTTTTCATAATTCTAATTACCCTCTCGCATGATAATTATCTACACGCACTGTTCTTTGTTTCCTCACAATTCTAATTACCAACGCGCATGATAATTATCTACACCCACTGTTCTTTGTTTCCTCACAATTCTAATTACCCACGCGCATGATAATCATCTACACGCACTGTTCTTTCTTTTTCATAATTCTAATTACCCTCTCGCATGATAATTATCTACACGCACTGTTTTTTGTTTCTTCACAATTCTAATTACCCACGCGCATGATAATTATCTACACGCACTCTTCTTTGTTTCCTCACAATTCTAATTACCTACTCGCATGATAATTATCTACACGCACTGTTCTTTGTTTTCTCACAATTCTAATTACCTACTCGCATGATAATTGTCTACACGCACTGTTCTTTGTTTTCTCGCAATCCTAATTACCCACGCGCATGATAATTGTCTACACGCACTGTTCTTTCTTTTTCATAATTCTAATTACCTACTCGCATGATAATTATCTACACGCACTGTTCTTTGTTTTCTCACAATTCTAATAACCCACGCGCATCACAATTATCTACACGCACTGTTCTTTGTTTCCTCACAATTCTAATTACCCACGAGCAATATAATTATCTACACGCACTGTTCTTTGTTTTCTCGCAATCCTAATTACCCACGCGCATGATAATTGTCTACACTCACTGTTCTTTGTTTTCTCACAATTCTAATAACCCACGCGCAAAACAATTATCTACACGCACTGTTCTTTGTTTCCTCACAATTCTAATTACCCACGAGCAATATAATTATCTACACGCACTGTTCTTTGTTTCTTCACAATTCTAATTACCTACTCGCATGATAATTATCTACACGCACTGTTCTTTGTTTTCTCACAATTCTAATTACCTACTCGCATGATAATTATCTACACGTACTGTTCTTTTTTTTTCTCACAATTCTAATTACCCACGCGCATGATAATTATCTACATGCACTGTTCTTTGTTTTCTCACAATTCTAATTACCTACGCACATGATAATTATCTACACGCACTGTTCTTTGTTTCTTCACAATTCTAATTACCCACGCGCATGATAATTGTCTACACGCACTGTTCTTTGTTTTCTCACAATTCTAATAACCCACGCGCATCACAATTATCTACACGCACTGTTTTTTGTTTCCTCACAATTCTAATTACCCACGAGCAATATAATTATCTACACGCACTGTTCTTTGTTTCTTCACAATTCTAATTACCCACGCGCAATATAATTATCTACACGCACTGTTCTTTGTTTCTTCACAATTCTAATTACCCACGCGCAATATAATTATCTACACGCACTGTTCTTTGTTTCTTCACAATTCTAATTACCCACGCGCAATATAATTATCTACACGCACTGTTCTTTGTTTCTTCACAATTCTAAATACCCACGCGCATGATAATTATCTACACCCACTGTTGTTTGTTTTCTCACAATTCTAATTACCTACGCACATGATAATTATCTACACGCATTGTTATTTATTTCTTCACAATTCTTATTACCCACGTGCATGATAATTATCTACACGCACTGTTCTTTGTTTCTTCACAATTCTAAATACCCACGCGCATGATAATTATCTACACCCACTGTTGTTTGTTTTCTCACAATTCTAATTACCTACGCACATGATAATTATCTACACGCATTGTTCTTTATTTCTTCACAATTCTTATTACCCACGTGCATGATAATTATCTACACGCACTGTTCTTTGTTTTCTCACAATTCTAAATACCCACGCGCATGATAATTATCTACACCCACTGTTGTTTGTTTTCTCACAATTCTAATTACCTACTCGCATGATAATTATCTACACGCATTGTTCTTTATTTCTTCACAATTCTTATTACCCACGTGCATGATAATTATCTACACGCACTGTTCTTTGTTTTCTCACAATTCTAATTACCTACTCGCATGATAATTATCTACACGCACTGTGATTCACTGATCATAAAAACCGATAGTCGCAGCCATTCTCGAGAGATTGATAAAATCGATATCACTTGATATCGAAAGTACATCATACCCCGTTCTAAACATGAAAGATAGTTTCTTGTGTCTCGACATAAAACCCAGCAGATTACACCGCTATTAAAAGAAAAATCCGGGAAGATTCTGCACTACGCCAGACTTAGACCCTGTCCACACTACTCCGTTTTCAAACGAAAACGGATACCTTTTGCTCCGGATACGGCTATCGTCCATACTACAACGCCGAAAACGATCACCGAAAACGGCGAAAACAATACGAAAACGAGAAGTGTGGACGCAAATATTTTTGAAAACGGAGTAAAAAGTATCCGTGTTCGTTTGAAAACGGTGTAGTGTGGACGGGGTCTTAGAAGTAGAATTCAAAATCCGTTGTTCAAGGATACAATGAGTGTCCTCCTTATGATCATGTCGTAGTAGCTCGCGTGCGTCTTATTAGTGGACTTTCGCTTAGCCATACGCGTACGCAGGAACCAGATCGCGAAGAAATTGGAGCAACGTATGAGAAATTTCTCAGCTACCAGGGTACCACGAGTGCTTTTCAAGGTACACGCTTGGAGTACTTGGTCACCTCATAACACAATAAATGAATTTGTTGCGGTTCTTCGGAGATTCAGATTTAATTAAATTTTTTTCTTTGGCTCTGTGTCACTGCTACCCTGATAGCAGAGGCTTTTCCTTGACGTTTCGCTCTCTCGTTTTGTTGTTAGCCTTCGCGGTTTGGCTGTCGCGCGTTGTTTTCTTCGTTATCTCGCCCCCGGGCAAGCCAAAACAACTACATGTGACTAATTCCGTTAAAAAACGTCAAATGTTAAACAACTGGAAAGAAAGAAAGCTCTGTTCGCAGGGTATGTCGATGTATTGAAATTCGATTATCGATTAAATCAATCGATCATTATCGACAAATATCGATTTTATTGGGTTATCGATTTATATCGATTTGTTACCCCGGGAATAACGCTGTCCTCACGCAACTATATTTCACCACTTGCGCAAAGCATCCATGATGCTGCGATCATCCACAAACTGCCTTCATGTAGTACATCAAGGTGAAGGTCTTAATTTTATCTCAGTTTAATTTATTATTGGTCAACTGTTTTCTTAGAAGGCCTAAGCCAGAGGACAGAGGAAATATGAAAAAACTTTATAATAAAACGTCTTCCAGCAGGTTACGATAGCATCTCAGTTCAACATTGGTTACGAGTGATACTGGGCATGTTGTAAAACATGGACTGGACTAAGAAAACATGGACTGAGAAAACATGGACTGAGAAAACTTGGACTGAGAAAACATGGACTTAGAAAACATGGACTGGGAAAACATGGACTGAGAAAACATGGACCGAGAAAACATGGACTGAGAAAACATGGACTGAGAAAACATAGAGTGAGAAAACATGGACCGAGAAAACATGGACTGAGCCAAGTAGATACGATTTACTTGAAATGTTGGTGTTATAGGAAATCACAAGACCGTGCCCGGCGGCAAGGCATTCACATGGTTTAACGCTGCTGCCTGCATGATGCTAACTGCTAACACCATTTGAAATGGCCTGATTTATGTGTCAAAATGGTCAAAGCAACCGGTGTCATTATTGAATGCATGCAGATTAACTTACTATTTTGACGGTTTCGGCTGCAAAGAATACAAATAGCAATGAAATGTAGTTTTGGCTCGACAACTAAATTTGATGGCCTCACAGTCTTGAGTAAACCACACTGCACTTGGGCTCGATGTGACGGACGGTGTAAACTGCAGCTGCAGGGTGCAGGGCATGCAGGGTACGCAGGGTGTGCAGGGCATGCAGGGTGTGCAGGGCAGAGCCAGATGAAAATAGATTAAAACAAGAAAAGACCTTTAAATAAGTCGATAAGTGAGGGCAGGAACTTCAATATTCCAAAAAGAAAATCGAAATAACTTATATTTCACGAAGAAAAACGAGAAAATCTTGTTTTCAACTGTATTGCTATACATGATTCAGGCGTTATAATCTTTTAATCTTGTTTACTTAGCTTTTACCACGAGTACCAAACTCAAGCACAACAAATCTGAGCGCAGTAATACTTTCCCGCACGTAGAGAAGGCTTGTCCACCCACAAGGATTCATACGATTGCCTTCAAATTTGGCGACCAGTTAGTCAAAAGATTGATCTTCGAAGTGTGTCGGCGATTTTAGATATTATGAATTTCTCGCACCTTTATTACTATTCGAAGGCCGAAACTCGCCAAATAAATGAACCTTCAATTTTTAGTAGTGTTAAATGGATTAAAGCCAGTGCCGTATTTCTAGACGATCATTTTGCATATTTAAATCGCGTTTTATCGTTTTCCTTTCAGCGTTTATTAAGTTTTAAAATAATATATAGTTTATTGGAGTTTAAATGCGCGCGTAGAGAATTTTGCGCGAAGAGTACCCGCGAAGGTTTACGGTTTCCCTTACTCACGCACATCTCGCACATCCCTGCGTACCCTGCACACCCTCGACGTGATGACTTTTGAAATCTTGAAACTTAATCGTCGTATCAAGTGTCAACCTCGGTTGGTATACAATAAGGTCAATGAGTAACGCTCATGCCGTTTGCCAGCTATCAGATATCAAATTGAGACGGCTGACATTTAACAATGCGAGGAACCTGATGACACTTTTCCAGGACTTCATCCAAGGGAGCACAGAATAAAGCACGAGCGACTGCTGATATTTTAACACACCAGAGTGCTTGTTTTATGAGCGTGTGCCTGCTTTCCTCGCGGGCTTCATGTTTGGAAAATACTTTCCAAACTACATCATTTCCTGTTTTATGTTTGTCAACGCTATTATAGAAGATTTCGATGACTGTCGTGAGTACGCGGATCCGGACGAGAAAATGAGGACTCACAAAACGCGGACTCGGTCTGAGAAAATGCGGACTGAGAAAATGAGGACTCGAAAAAAAATCAAACTTCATTGAGAAAAAATACAAATTCAATAATGGTTTGTGTATCAGCTGCAATTTTCAATTCTTTCCAGAATCACCCAACTTAGTTTTTAGAACGTTGAAACTTCGAGAGAGAAATGCAATGTATTTCGCGACAAGTAATGTAATGTTATACCTTGGTTTTATTCTGCCCGTTTTGAATCTGGTTTGTCGTGACCCTTGACATCATGTTAGTCATTAATTGGACACAGAATTCGGTTTTTACATTCAAGAAAGTCACTTTATTGTTTATTGCTGTTTTAGAGGTTCTAAGTTAGGCATGAAATCATTTTGAGAGGTTGCTTCTTTTCTTGCCTCGAATTTAAAACATTGCAATAATGTAAAGTTGTTTGTTTATCAAGCTAAATCGCCTCTCATTTCCTCCAGTATTTAATCCCCTGATGGATCAATTGTGTGCATCGATAGAGAGAATAATTCCTGAGACGCTAAAGCATATTTTTGGCCGTATAGGGTAACAGTAAAGCGAGGATCCGGACGAAAAAAAAAACATGCGAATGGATCAAAACTGCTGATTTCTTTCGCCTTCTTATGAAGCATTCGTTGTTCGCTCATGACGGAACACCTACAGAGCAATCACTTCATTATGCTTTGTAACACGGGAATTTGAAATGTTTAACTCCGTAAAACACCAGAAAATGTCCAACGATTAACTAAATTTATGGTGAAATGATCATTCAAGGGAGCCAGAAACATTCAGATTTTTGCCAGGTAGCGCTACACTCTGAAATTATTCTGACAAACAGTGTAACAAAAGTAGAAAAGTCAAGTGCTGCGAAAAACAAAAGCCTACCGGTAAACAAGAAGGAAAGAAGGCGAAAGAAATTCAACCACCATCAACAAGTTGGTTGATTCTGGAATGAATTGAAATTAGCACCTCTTGTACGGCACAAACTATGTTGAATTTGTATTTTTTTCTCAGTGAATTTTGATTTTTTTTCGAGTCCGCATTTTCTTAGTCCGCATTTTCTCAGTCCGCATTTTGTGAGTCCGCATTTTCTCAGTCCGAGTCCTCATTTTGTGAGTCTGCATTTTCTCGTCCGGATCCGCGTTTTACCGATACCCATTCGGAAATGCTTTGTAGTCACACTCCTATAGGAGTCTCTTTAAAATTACCACGAAGGTACATGTTTTCTCGGTCCATGTTTTCTCAGTCCATGTTTTCTCAGTCCATGTATTCTCGGTCCATGTTTTCCCAGTCCATGTTTTCTAAGTCCATGTTTTCTCAGTCCATGTTTTCTCAGTCCAGTCCATGTTTTACCAGTCGATGTTTTACCAGTCCATGTCAATTTACAACATGCCTGATACTGGTGTATATTGCCTCAAAACATTCTTTTAAAATCAACAAGCATCAGTCATCAGTGGAATCCGAAAGTCTGCACGACAAGGAGGAATATAACAACAGAGGAGGGCGGCCCTTGGGCCATTGGTGATTAGTTCGTGAGTATTGCGCATCACCAATAACTATCGACAAGCGTGGACTCACAGCAACACTATCACTATCGACTATGAGTCGACCCGATATTCTTACCATATTGAGGCAGCAACACGGATAATATAGAGCCTTCTCTTCTCTGTCTGCCACTGACCCTCTATTGCTTAATGTCGGGTGAAATAGAACCTTTCTAGACGGGTCACGTGCAAAGGGTTCCCGTTGTGTAAAGAGATATCTGTCATGGCCTGTTTCTCTCACTTGAACACGCATGACAACAATTTCCGGCTCCTGTACACTCGATGATCCAGCGCTGCGGGAGCTGGCCAAGGCTAAGATTTTTTAGCGGCCGGGAACGATAAGCGCTGAATCCTCGAGCAAAGATCCCTCAGTGTTTTGGTTGCTTTTTTTTCCTTTAGTGTTATTGGGAAATCAGAGCTCAGGGTTACAGGAACTCAGAGATCGAGTGTTGCCACAGCGCTGGTTGGATGTCGATGCCATGCTGCAAAGCGACAATGCAAGCGCGTAAAAATTAATGCAACAATAACACCCAACACAGCTGTACTCGCATTGTCTCGCCTCACATGGTGACATGACCTCTATATATTGAGGCGGGCTCCTTTGGTGTGGCGGGTTTGCCTTGTTTACAAAACCGAAGTCCGAAGCTCGTTCGATGCTGAGAGAGATGACTCAGTAGTGGCGGATGCATGTAGACCCTTTAGGGACGGACCATTTGATATTTGATGGGGGGGGGGGGGGGGGGGGGGGGGGTGGCTAATGTTTTTTGGCTCGATATTTTTTTCGCGTCTAGTCTTGCTGCTCGAACTCTTTTCCCTAGAACGTGACTGTGCACTCCTTTACATTATGGGCGGGGGTGCTCGTTGCCCGGGCTCGTTGTACCTTTAGGGTTTATTATACAGGCCTTTGGTACCTTTCAGGGGTAAAATTCGGGAAACATTTTTTCCTGATAGGTACCTGTTAGAGGTCTGTTTTAGCAAATCACACTTATTGGTAGCCTAGCGACGCCATTTTAGGTACTTTTAGGGGTAAAATCGAAAGTTTCCGACCAGCACCCCCGCCCCAAAATAGGGGAGTCTCCCACCTCCGGGGGGGGGGGGGATGGAGAGGGGGTGTCGGGTACTTAAGGCTCTTGGCAGACCAAAGGTCTCACCATGTCTCATTCACGGTGTTCGATAGGGAGTGGTGATGTACAGCATTGGTGCTTTTTCTCATTTTCATACTCAAACATATTTTTAAGGTTGTTGGAACAAGCAAAACTGGAATTTCATCTCCATATGGAGACGTGACATGAATGTGTGAAAAGGTGTACAAATCATGATGATTTTAAGCAACGCGAACTGTGTTGAGGGCCACAGCAGGATCTAATACCTCAAGTTATAAATTATAACGTTTCGTGTGACGGCACAGAGGCAGTGTCAAAACTGATAAAATATTAATTAAGATGCAGAATAACAAACATAAAACAAAAATCCAACACAAAGTATAAGCAAAGGGGATTTCGAATAACTCTTGAAAGAAACTCACACCAAGATGGTTTATGACCAGTTTTATGACCAGACGTTTTACTGTGCGTTTTCTGTGCGTTGTCGAGGTGTTGCGACTGCACACACTGAGTCTTGTTTCCGTGGGGCACGACGAATAACGTACTGTGCTGGCTCGTCTGTTTTGAATGGGTTTCGCCTCTGATTGGCTAAGGTTTGGTTTTGCGTTTAGTTTTACTCACACGAAACATAGTTTATAGAGCGGGATGGTTTAAAGAGATGGTACAATATACTATATAGGTACCTATATAGTATATTGTACCATCTCTTTTACCCCTTTTTTCAGAGGAATCCTTTTCTTTGTCTAAGTACCAAAATTCAGCCAGTAAAATTCAGTGTGCACTGTCAATGCTCCTCGTAATATCCAGCACACATTATATATCCAAGAAATAACACAAGTGAAATTCAACTTCAACTACGGCATGATAGATTGGATGGTTAGGAAATGTGGGAACTTCAAAGGATGCCCACAATTATAACACTCAAGAGGGTGTAAAACACTGAACTTGTGGCCCTCAGATAAAATATAATTAAAATACTTGAAAAGATTCCTAAAAATATACAACTGAAGTTATCTATTTACAATATATACACTATTAATCTAGGAAAAAAATAAGGAAGGAAAATGATAAGGGTTTTGAAACTTGAGAAAGTTGTTATAAGGCTACCGGCTGCCTTTAAAAGATTTTAGACTTTTTCTAAGAGGACGGTAGCTTTTTCCAATTTAAAATTGCATTATAAACATGTTCTGCCTCCTTCTGTTTTTCTATTGTATTTCAGTGATAAAAGTTAACAAAGAAATTCTCATACATTGAAAAATCGACTACCATCTGCAGCTTGCCTAGTGTCTTGGGTATTTAGACTGCTGGGATCATATATTCGAAGAGAAACTTTCGTCATGCAAACAAGCGAAACAACATTATTGAATGGACAACAGCCAATCAGAACACATAACAAGGCACTTGTTTCTCCACGCATTTCCCTCAGTGCAAACTAAACGAAGCGAAGACTTTGCTACCGCTTATACGGGAATATTGTTGTATTGAGCAAAATGGAGATAAGGGCATGGCTGGTTTTAATCAGTTTTGCTGCTGTGTTCATGGGAGAATTAAACGCAGAATGTACTACCACACCAGACAGCGTACGGGGAAACTTCCTTAAAGTTGCCGAAGGTAATATCCGATTTCAGTACTTCAAATTGGAAACAACGAAGGTTGCAGATGATTTCGCGTGCGCTCGTGCATGTTTCCACAAGTCCACGTGCAAGGCCGTATACTACAGAAAACACGCCAATCCTAAAGGACTGCACTCATGTGATCTGTTAGCTATACAGGACATGTTAGAGACAGGTGGGAAGAGTGGAGAACCACCGAGGACGCCATCTTCACGGAATTTCAGGTAGAAAGGACGGAAATGAAATCAAGTGCCTCGGTAAACCGGGGCGAAATCTCCATCTCGGCTTGTGGTTTTATATCCCGGCCCCTGATCCCGGGTGGAAAGGGGATACTCCCTCATGTCGGGGATGCTCCGCCCGAAAGGGGTAGGGTTTTGATGCTCAAATTATATAAAAGGGTAGCGATTTTGTGAATTTCACTTTATTATATAAACATCAGTGAAATACCAAGGTATCTCGCGCTCGAAAAAATGATATCTTCACACTGTGAAGATATGATTTCTATCTTCACTCTTCGCAGTGAAGATAACACACATAGCCTTCTATTTTTCAGATTTTCGTAAAATAAATGTCGATTTTTATAAGGAAGCAAATCGCTAGATTCTGTTTAATATAAGGTTAGGGTTTCTGTTTTTGCAGTATCAATAAGAAATTATCAACTGCGCATTACAACACATACCTAATTTAAAATTTACATTTTATTCCTTAAAAATAAAACCAAGAGAAATGTCCTAATCAAATGAAATAAATAATAAAAAGGAAAACTAAAACTAGTAAAAATGACGCTAAAAACCGTGTTAAAATAACATTAAAACGCTTTCGTAAATAAATGGGTCTTAAGTGCCATCTTGAAGCCATGATGCCATCATGGCTTTAAGATGGCACTAAAGGATGGAGAGCAAACGTTTCGAATGTAACGAGGGAGATCATTCCACACAGCTTCGGTGCAGCTACATCAAAAGCGCGATCTCCAAGAGTTTTTCTGGATTTAATTCGACTGTAATTCAGCATTAGAGTGTCATTACTTCCAAGAGAATAGTTTGTTTTGGGCTTTGCCGGAATCCCGGAGACCAGGCATGGCATGGCACGAGTCTTGCCATGGCAAGCCGACCGGGCACCTGTTGGTATGGCAACAGGCAACAGGTCTGTGTTTGTTTAGGATGTTTGCCTACTTGGCACAGAATGCCTCATCTTTTAGGGTAACAATTATTTGTGCCACGCCATGTTTGGTATCTTTTAGGGGTGAAAACTTCCGACGATCACCCCCGATCAAAGAGTATGGGAGTCCTTCTCTCCCCCCCCCCCCCCCCCCCCGGGATGTTTGGTCCTCGCTCGGTCAACTTGGTTCATGTAACAGGGCCTATACGAAACCTTGATAGGACCGGACAGCTACAGCCCCCGGCATTTATTCTTGCACGCTCGCGTGTGAATTTTCTCACGGCAACTTGAATATCATGAACAAACAACATGTATAATGTTTGGAATCCATCGAGGAATGAAGTAATTTGAGCTGTGAAAATTAACTTTTGATAAAGGCAAATAAGTTCTGAAATACTGTACATTTCATGTTGCTGCAAGATTATACCGATTTTGACGATTTTCGGATTTTCGAGGTTTGCGTGTTGTACGAAATCAATTTGTTCAATTATTTAAGGAGGCTGCCTACAATTTTTTCTGCCCTCAACGCCCAATCTTTGTATGCCTGCTGTTCAGGCTCAAAAACCTGTACCGGTCTGAACTTTCACATGGTTACCTTGGAGGGTTTGAACTTTATTGTAGTGTGCATTTTGTTGTGATCGGAGTTGCTATAGCAACGTTATAACCACACCCTTGTTTTTAATTAGCAGCCATCAGACGCGTTGCGCGACCTAAACTTTTAAAATGACGCCCCTCGCACTAATCCCTGAGTAGCTAACATTAATCACAGCAAGTTTGGAGAGAATTCATTGGGCGGATTTTATGTTACTCGAACGGACTTTTTCAGCCTCCAAAATGTCAAAGTTATTTATGCCGCAAAGTATTTCCTTGAAAAATAATGGCTAATATCTGCGGAATTAAGAAATCCTTGCCGCCCGAATAATCTACAAACCCAAGGCAATGTATCAGCCAAATTTCACTTCTTAGAATGCTTCCGATTTTGTTTGGCATGTGTTCAAGGAAACTGCAAAAATTGAGAAATTATATTATAAATCTTCCGTTTGTTATAAAACTTTTCGCCTCTGAAACAAATCTCATATGGACATTATGTTAAAGTTTTTGATACTTCCGTAAATTATTCTTCAATATACACCAAAGATAACCTCCAAGTCTTGAGTTCATTGAAGTATGTTAAGGCACCGAGAAAAAATGCTAAACTTCACTACTCTTTCGGTTTGCTCGAGCCGGTTTTTAACTCGTGGCTGGTTGCGTAGCAACAGCCAAAGAGTTATCGTGGTGACTCGATGTCACTCGCTCACTCGCTCACTCACTCGATCACTCCTACGTTAGCACGATATTAGCATAATTTATGCTGAAGTCATCCATCCAACGGGACCCTCGAGGTGCGGGACCATACGAGCTATCTGCGGGACATGGCGTGACTATCTGCTGGACATGGCGTAACTAAAACTCAACTGAACTTCCTGTTACCTCTGTACCTTCGCCAACGTATATATGGGTCTCATTGCCACTAAATTTCTCCATGTGGGTTGTTACCTATCTTTGCAGAAAAAAATAGTTTGTTTCAAATCGGTACTTTTTTAGTCATCTCAAAACCTACACTGTGTAAGGATTTTGATCCGTGCAATCCAGGTGCAGGGGGTTACAAAACGTGGGAAATGAAAACAATATCAATGACGCCATTAGCGCATGCGCAAAGATCTAATTGGTTTAAAACGTTACTGTCGAGTTATTTTAAAACCTACATTTAACGAGGACCTTCATGAAGCAAAGCCAACGTACCTAGTGCAGCGTTATGAATGCAGGGGGTGTCTAATTCCCATTTCCCAGAAATCCAAGTCCAATTTCAGTGCATAATCTGCACACGAAATAGAAGCTCCATTCCACCAAGGCAACTCAACAGCAAAAAGACAATACAACGCGCTGGTCTCCTGTTTGGGGCACCAGTTCGTGGTAAAAACAAGGACTAACGACCGACTAGCTCCCCCCTAAACCCTTCTGCTATACCACAGGGAACCCAAATCTAGCAGTATATAGCGGGGGAGGTCTGGGTTCCAGAATGTGTATTTCGATGTGATAGTTCGTTCTTTTCGCGGAAATTCGACTGATTATGATGGTTATTTTCCCGAAATATCCAAAAAGGAATAGCCAAAGTCCACGCTCGTGAACTCAAAAGCGATATTATCAAATGGATCTGATCGTGTTTGCAGTTTGGACAAAGAAAGAAAGACGTACCTCAGCAAGCTAAGATAATTTCACAGTTAATTTTAATACTTCTGAGGAGAGTTTGAAAGCAGAAGCGATGCCGAAACGATTTTATCGCCTATAAAAGCTACGGATAGCACTATTAGAATCCTTGAAATCACACTGCAGAGACAGCAGAAGAAAGGTAGGCACGATTCGTTGTCAAACATCGTATTGGATCAGCAATTTTGGGCATTTATGGAGTATTACCATCGGGTATCATACAAGTTGTGTATCTCAGTAATGCAAACCGATACAACGATCATGAGCTTGGGCGCCATGTGATATACTAAAAGGAAAATTACACTTGCTGTACTCATATCTTCACGACTCTATTTACATGTAATATCCTATATAAAAATGACAGTGGTAACTCTATTAAGCAGCCATCTTTGGGACCTGCTGCTTAATGCAGGTATGTACAAATACAGTACTTTAGGACTGTACTTTGCTGCATAGGGACTGGTCATAAATTAGAGGAGGGAGGGCTGGTGCAAAAATGATGGAGAGGGCCTCTAATTTTAATGCAGTTGAAAAAGGGAGTGTTAAAAAATTTGGTGCAAATGATAAAGGGAGGGCCATTGTTTGTTTATGCAAACATTGTTAGGGTAATACAGGGCTGTAGCACTTATAGGGTCCCCACACTTTTTCCCCAGTCAATCCTTAAAAACTCCCGTGTTTGCAGCCCGCATATCAAAGTTCACCCAAACATGCGGTAATTTCACATGCTGGGCTCTAAATTTTTGGTGTGCTAGAGAATTTCAACTTTCCCTAATAGCTGACTTGGGATGTTGATATGCTGTGTCCCCCCACCCCCACCCAGTTTTTGATTTTTTGAGGCTTGCTTTATAACCCTGTAATAGGACCTATAGATTTCCCAATAACAATGCAAATAATACTCACCTGACAAGATAATTTTTATCTGGGATTTAAGCAACTTAATGTACATGTCTATGTATAACACACACAGATGAAGTAACTTTCGGGTACGAAAGACATATCAAATCTTGCACTGCTATTATCACATGAAAGTAGATTTTAAGACAATATTAAAAATGTCTTTGTAGCATTTGGGAGGGCCAACATTTTTCATGCATCTTGTCAGGGGAGGGTTTCTCAAAAACATGTTGACCCAAATAAAAATGCACCAGCCCTCCCCCTCTAATTTACGACCAGTCCCTTAATAGAGGGTGGTCGCTTAATAGGTGGCTGCTTAATAAAGGTACCAGTGTAAACAAATTTTACTTAACTATCTGAATCAGTCACCAAATTTGCCAAAATACAAGACTGTTACTTTAAATAAAGGCAATATTGATGTATATCCCAGATTTTTACAGCAAATTCTACCAAAAGCCAAACACAATTCAAGCCTGATTGACTAACACTGTAAATTTTTGGTTTGCTTTAAATAACACTGTTAATGAGAACTAAACTGTATAATTGCAAATGCCTGCATAACATGCATGGGAGTTGCTGCAAAATTAATGATGTACAGTGTTATCTAATGACAATAATATTGCTTTAAGGTGTCCATCTGACCCATTTTGAAACACTTGACAATAAATAATATATGCTACTTTGTAGTTGATCATTCTAACAGATAGCAACAGGGAAAACATTCAGGTAGTTGTAACTCAAGCTAATACATAATTTATTGTCAAATACTGCAGCAATGCATTTGTTGTCTAAAAGAGGAGAAGAGATATGTCACAAATCAGGTGACAAAGAATTACAAAAACAGTGTATCTCAAAAATCGTTACTTATACGATTAGCGGAACATGTGTTCCAAATTTTTTTTTCTTAATGTTATTTTTAGAGGCTACATAGTTTTGGTGTCAGTTAGGGGTAAAATTAATTTTCTCGTTGAGCACTAAATATGGGAGCCTTCCACCTTGTCTGGGGGGGGGGGGGGGGGGGGTCTTTTTTAAACAACTAATTTCCAAAAGTTTTTTTTAAAGAAAAACAGCCACGAGTTAGCCTATGGCATGCCTTTGATTGTCATTGTACTTTGTTTTCACCTGTCGTAGCTTTGACGTCGGTTTCCCAGCCAACTACATTCCAGCATGGGAATCAACATTGCGTCTATGGCTCAATGATTTCTTCGCGCAGTTTGCCGTCACGCTTGCTAGGGAAGCGGCAAAGCGTATTAGAGATTTTCTATCATGTTTTTTTCCGAGAAAATCGAAAAAGAGGAAGGCAGAAGAACTGATAACGGGGGGGGGACTCCCATATTTTTTGACCGGGGATGATCGTCGGAAATTTTCAGTTTCACCCCTAAAAGATACCAACATGGCGGGCCATGGCGTGGCTCAAATAATTTCTTACCCAAAAGATACCCTAAAAGATGAGGCCTTATGTGCAAAGTAGGCGCGAAGGAGACAGGTAACAGGTAAAAGATACCCATCATGAAATTTCCGTGTTTCTTTCTTATTGCACATGCCAAACAAAATCGGAAGCATTCCAAGAAGTGAAATTTGGCTGGTACATTGCCTTGGGTTTGTAGATTATTTGGGCGGCAAGGATTTCTTAATTCCGCAGATATTAGCCATTCTTTTTCAAGAAATATTTGCGGCATAAATAGCTTTGCCATTTTGGAGCCTGAGAAAGTCCGTTCGGATAACATAAAACCGGCCCAATGAATTCTCTCCAAACTTCCTGTGATTAATGCTAGCTACTCAGGGATTAGTGTGAGCGGTGTCATTTTAAAAGTTTAGGTCGCGCAACGCGTCTGATGGCTGCATATTATAAACAAGGGTGTGGTTATAACGTTGCTATAGCAACTCCGATCACAACAAAATGCACACTACAACAAAGTTCAAATCCTCCAGGGTAACCATCTGAAAGTTCAGACCGGTACAGGTTTTTGAGCCTGAACAGCAGGCAAACAAAGTTTGGTGGTGGAGAGCAGAAAAAATTGTAGGCAGCCTCCATAGTTTAAAACTATCGCATAAGTTTTTAAAAATATGCAAATTATTTTATTCCAAGATTTTTTTCAGCCATTACTCGACTTCGCAAAGGATTAATATTACAACCATTCTGCTACGCTATCCTTATTGTATGGAACCTTATTACTACAATATTAATTGTTCGAAGATCGGCGCGATATTTTTCGAAATTCCTGCAAAAAAATTAGCGATGTGATGCAGATGCGCGCTGAGAATTATTTCAAACATTTTAACACACAGTTGTTGAGCTGGACATTGCAAGTTATTGCAATAGGCAACAAGGTAAAGATGTTTTACGTTTCCATGATGGCAAAACAAAGGAATAGGTTGCGAGGCCCGGGGGGTTCTCCCATGTAAGAGTGATAGGGGTGCTCGTCGGGACATCGGAAAATATACCCTAAAAAATACCAGGGCATAAAAAATCCAACCCCTAAAAAACACCTTATAAAACAAAATGACCCCTAACAAGAGTGGATTACCAAGAGTTTCCATATTTACTATGTACGCCCGAATCACAGTCAGAAAAGTGTCTATTTTTAGAACTAGGATGCCCGCGAAAATTCGTCATCCACAGGGTTCCCACTTTCTCGCCACGCGAACAGTTGTGAGATCCAGCCTAAAATTAAATCGCAGATCAATGGAGAAACCGTTAAAATCGCAAAGATAAGGTATAGTAGGATATTCTCTATTTTGTTGTGTATTGGGTATACGAGCATTCGAGCCTGAGCATTCGAATACTTTCGCGCGCTAAACTCAAATCTAAAAATAGACACTTTTCTGACGTGATGTGGACAAATACAGTAGGGAAAGATTCTAACTCTTGTTAATCCACTCTTGCCCCTAAAAAATACCAACAAACTTTTTTGTTATTGTTTATTGTTTCTCATCTCAAAACAAGCTTATTTTAGAGCTATAGATGAACGAAGAAAGAAAGAAAACGTTTTACTGGGTTTGTGACCCTTTCATTCATTTGCGTACCCCTAAAAAATACCATTAATTAGTGAAAGCCACAATTTTTCTCCGATACCCCCTAAAAAATACCTGAAACTCGATTTTGACCCCTAAAAAATACGACGAGCACCCCTATCAGGTCTACATGTGAAGCCCCCCCCCCCCCCCCCCCCCCCCCCCCCGGGTTGCGAGGCCGCTGTGCCGTGAGCTTCTTCCATGAATACATGATCTGGTAAAATATAAATGTCTTTGCTTCATTATCCACAGTGGCACTTCGCCCTTCTGAGTCTTATCAAACGCCTGCGTGTCGGGCTGGTAGGGCATTGGCAAATGGACGAGATGTCTGGAAATAGCGTCGAGGACAGCTCAGGCCATGGAAATCACGGGATTGCGCACAATACCGTGTCCGGCCCTGGTAAAGTCAACCATGGACGCGTTTTTAATGCCAACTCCGGTCATATCACCATCCAAGATACCACAGGAAGTCTTGATTTTGGAAAAGGCAGTTTTTCAGTCGCTGGTTGGCAAATAATAAACGATGTGACAAACCCGATGGCGATGTTTTCTGTTTTCAAAGCACTCAGGTGCTACTATGTACCAGGGCGGGAGGGCTGGACCCCGGGTTTCGAGATCGGACACGGCTACCGGTTAATGGGAACACACGTGTGCATCCGGGACATGGAGGATAACCAAGTGAGCATGGTGTTAGAACACGACGTACCGAACCGACCGCTAAACCTTCTCCACAAGTGGACCCACTATGTCTTCGTATTTGACCGTAATCCTGGCACACACAGAGTCACGCTATACATTAACGGTCAGAGGCAAGCGTGCACTGTCGACATCAGACGAGTCACGGGGTCCATCGATAATAACAAGCCCGTGATAATTGGTCTGCAGTACGGTTGGCAAACTAAAGGCTCTCTGGATGAGTACAGAATGTACAACTACGCTCTTACTGATGACGAGGCCAAGCTTGTGTACGCCGACCATACAGTGTGAGGCAGTATAATGTCAGTATCAATGGCCCTAATTCTGGACAATTGTTTATTTTCCGTCATACCTTTCCTTAGATTAAGAGCAATAACCTGAAATTTAAAAAAATATTAGACTTTATATAAGTCAAAGATTTAGTAATGTCTATATCTTCAAAATTAACAGGATAATATTTTTCGATTTTCATGCTTAATTCCAAACCCCGTCGTTTAAATTACCAGAGAAACAACAAGTCTTGGTATCCAAAATGGTTGGAATTAGGGACCTGCCGGAATTAGGGCCACATTCTGTTGTGTGTGAAAGTTAATAGTGTATTTTACTTAGCAGACACTCATCTTGAAGTGCATATGAAAGGAAATCAATTTTTTTCATTTTTTAACACATCGTATTTTTAGAAGCAAGCACTGCAAGTTCTTATAATCACTTGAGTAATTATACTAATTAGCAATAGTTGAACATATTCGATCTTTATTTGCCTTTTAATAATATCCCAGCTACCATACAGTGGATCCCCTTGTTCCTCTTTAGACATCTCTGAAATTTTGTGCAGAGATCTCTAAAGAGAAACAAGGGGGTCCACTATAGCTGGGAAATTATTACTTGTATTAACACGAATAAAAGTCGAAATATGTTAAACTATTGCTAAATGATGCCTCCTCCTACCTAAGTGTGGCATCCGTCACATGGATATTATAAAAGTTATGACCGCATTTATATTACAGAAAATGCGCTTGGACTTTTCATGAAGTCACCTTAAATTCACCTTCCTCAATGTCTTTATTTTCAACATTAATAGTACTATGAATACACTGAAATCGCTGTTGTCTCTGTTCCATGATGTCAAATTTTTCCATTACAAAGTACCCACATCATTACGAGAGATCATCGGTAGCCACAAGTGAAGTCAATTATTTAGTGGAGCCCAATGAAGACACTATAGTGAAGATAGTTAGCCAGTCAAATCGCACCCACACTACACTTGGCTAAGACACCTTGCATTGTTCCTGTAAGTCAGTTGGTAATTCTGGCATAGGCGGCATAGATGGCATAGGAGCTGTAGGGTCTGTGGCAAAAGGAGCACCAGAGGCCTGCCAAGACAGGACAATAGTGGTTAGCAGACGGAAACCATCTACTAACTATGTACTAGGTAGATGTTACCTGGATTTTGAAAAAAATCTAGTTACTCAAACGTTTAGAACCTCTTGGCTTGATTTTGGTTGGTTTTGGAAGAAATACAGGTAAGCATTACTTTGGTTCGTCCCGCTATGAAACACTCATGAAAACATCATGCAGTGCGGGTGATTCTTCAAAGCCCAAACATTTCTGTGTTCTCATTCCTCACGATATGATGTGCATGTTAATATTCGAGTTAAAACAGAGTACAATTATTTACAATTGCCTTGAGTAAACATGTTCTTGTTCTATATTGTATTCACGTCTGTCTTGCTTTTTAATCAGTAAATAGTAAAGGGTGTTAGTGAAAACCCTTTTCAATCTAGCTTACAAAAGTACTAACCATCTGGCCCAAAAGGTCTTCTGGGGTTGGCCACATTCTTGCATCTGAAAAAGCAAGCGATCCTGAAGATGAACTACACAGCAGGGCTGATCCAGAAATTTATTCACATCTACAGTAGGTTGTGAATACTGGATTGAGTATAACACTTCCCACATCAATCATAATTCCTTTGGAGTGGATCACTTCCTAGATCAATACACAGGAAAAATTCCCTCAAAACAATACACATAACATTTACAGGTAGAGCTTCATGGTATATTGACCATAGAAGCAAGTCAACCGAAATGATGATTGACATGCACATCTACTTGTCACCACTCCTGCTGTCTGCATCAAACTACTATTTTGGGGATTTTTCCTGTTATCCACCAGCCTTTCTGATTGGTTCTTGTCAGCATAATCCCAACTGATTTATTGCTCTCAAATTAGCCAATAAGAACGAAGTTTGCTGCATCACCAAGCGTTACAAAGAGATTCGGAAAAAAATATTGCAGTTGATAATAAAACTTTTCCATCTACTCAAAAACTTGCCTCATGTCAAAGTTAAAGTGGGTTTGCCTTGTACTTGTTGCACATGGTGTTTACATCTAGTTTTTGCTATCCAAAACTGTGGAATCTCTCACTGGACCCAGAAATCTCATTTTGACAAACAACCCTTTGTGCAATGTGAGTTGCGATCAGCTGGTCTAAGTATTCAAATCAATACTTTATGCTTGAAAGCATAAAGTATTAATTTTCAAAGAAAGCAAACAAACCTTGTGCATCAGGTCCATAATTCTCTCCAATCTCTTCTTCTTCTCATCATCTGAATCATCTTCTTTCTCTGCTTCATATTCCTGGCAGATCTTACTGACAAGTTCATATTGCTTTGTAAACCTGGCATGTTCCTCTCTTGAGATGGAAGACTTCTTCTCATCTAGCCAGCAAGGAAACTATAAAAAGAATGGAGCCTGATCGACTGGGTTTTACAAGCTCACATCATTTTCTTGAGATTTTCAACCAGCATATATTTCTATGCCTTTTCACACCTTAACAAATACTTGAAACTGGTTGCAAACATTTTGAAATGTTGAGAAACCTATAGGCCATTATACTGTGACGTCAATTGTTTACAGTATGGAGAATCAGGGTATTCAACAGAGCTAGAGAAGGATACGTTCTAAAAATTTTAAAAAAGGGGCAGTGAATAAAATGTAATTAGAAAATTTGAGCTAAAAAACGAAGTTATGAGCGCGTGGCATAAGGCTGAATTTAGAGAAAACATATGGGCTAATGGACTTTTTGCCCCAATGATTTCACAAAATATTTAAAAAGCTGAATTAAGCTTTAAAAATACAATGAAAAGCTTACGATAAGTTCATTTGTTATTCTTAATAAAGTTTTGACCTGTTTCCATATCATTTTTCCGGTTAGTTGAAGCTTTTTCAAAATTACATGAAATCATTGGGGCAAAACAGTCATTGGCTCACCTGTTTTCTCTAAATTGAATGTTGCACCACGCGCTTAGAATTCAAAATATAACTTAAAATTTTCAAATTATGTTTCTCTCACAGTCCTCTATTGATATACAGAACTCTTCATTATATAGCTCCCTCGAATAGTCCGATGCTGAACATTGCTTATGCTAATGAGCTCAACCTGTAAACAAAATAATGACCTATTCTTGGGGCCATCTCAGCTGTCCTCATATATGGTGAAGTACATAATGTTCAATTTGCTTGTTTATTGTTTATAGACTGAGATACTAATTTCAAACCTTGTCATTCATCTCTTTGAGTGATGGATACAGGATATCCTTGGACAAGAGGTTCTTCATCATATTCTGCATCATAGGGATCATATCCAGGTCCCCTCCCTCACTCAGGCCCATTCCTGACATCATTGCCTTCAGGACATCTTCTCCCATAGGATCCACACTCTGAACAATACATGAATATTATGTCTCAGGCTTTTCATGAACAATACTCATGTGCGTTTTGGTCAGAGTTGCAGGTTCGTACCAGTGCACTTTTTCAGAGGCTTGAGTTCCCACAATAGACCTGTTTCAATTGGGCGTAATGTTGTCCCATTTCAGATCACGTGGCATTCATTTGAATAATCTTTCATTGTTTAGGATGCTTATATCCCCCATGGGGGGGGGGGGCAGTTCTTCACATGTCGACCTTATAGGGGTGCTCGTCGTATTTTTTAGGGGTCAAAATCGACTCTCAGGTATTTTTAGGGGTTATCGGAGAGACATTGTGGCTTGACTAATAAATGGTATTTTTAGGGGTACGCAAATGAATGACAGGGTCCACAAACCAAGCAAAACGTTTTCTTTCTTTCTTTTATAGCTCTAAGCTTGTTTTGAGATGAAAAACAATAAACAATAACAATAAAGGTTTATTGTTGGTATTTTTTAGAGGTCTTTTTGTTTTTTAAGGTATTTTTAGGGGGTGGATTTTTTATGTCCTGGTATTTTTTAGGGATATTTTCCGATGTCCCGACGCACCCCTATCACTCTTACATGGGAGCCCCCCCCCCCCCCCCCCTTTCCCCCCCGGGTTATATCCTGAGGTGCATAGTAGAAAAACAAAGGAAGAATACTCATGGGAATGCCACGTGAAATGGGAAACAACATTATGCCCAAGCAAAAGAGGCCTATATAAGTGGGCATCTGTTCATTTTAATCACAAGATTCTACCTCCATATCCTTGGTGTTTTGGGAAAGCTCACTCAATGTTCTGGACAAGTTGTTCTCAAAGGTTTTCATGGAATCTGGATTTTCTGTAAATGAAATAAAAGGAGTGAGCAAATAGTAAGCAAAATTTTATTTTAAAGTCGAAAGCAACTCCCATTCAAACAGGGAACTCCAAAAGGAGCCAGGGGTGCTCTCAACAGGACAAAAGAAATGCAACCCTAAGAACAATATAAAATTAATATGAGTGTGATTCTCGAACAAATTGTGCCTCTATGAGATAGCAAAGATGCTACCAGTAACTTATAATGATCAAATCCTAAACTGCAAAGGTGCAAATGCTGAGCAAGTTTGTAGCTACATACCAAATTATAAGCAACTTAAGCTTGGGATAAACAAGTTTTGCATCAGCTAGACCTGCTTTGACCACACCCCTAAGTGATAATAACAGGCCTTTGGAAACCGAGCACCCTTTTTTAACACAATCTTATTCTGGAGCTACTGTAATCCTGCTACCAAATAGAGAGGTCCTAAATCCAGCATCTATATGCCCAGATGCTCTGCCTTAGTGAACTGATGTTTGTGATTTGTTGTTTGTGATTTGTTAGAATGTGTTCCTTGGGTGAAGTTTCAGCAAGAAAAGACTAGAATCATTGCAGAAGCAAATAAACTACACTGAAACAAGCAAAATATGACTTATAACTTGGTATGCAAACACTTTCCTTTTTTTAAATGGCACTGACTTGAGTTATTCAGGTCATGAAATTGACCTGAATTATGCAGGATTATGTAGGAATTAATTATAGAATCCTATGATATCTCTTTTTGTGTAAATTGAGGACGAGACATCATAGGATTCAAGTCTATTCAAAGCGTTCAGTCGGTAGATTCCGCCGAAAATAGCACTCAAAAAGGTGATATTGCCCTCGTTGCTGCGTGACTTATGCGACATCGCTTTTTTTCGTGCTATTTTCTTAGCGGAATCTAGCCTCCTGAAGCTTTGAATAATCCTATAGAATATATGGATTATGCCCTGTTTTTAAGCAGCATTCCAGTAATCTGTAACAATGAACTAGGTCAATCCCCAAGTCCCACAAACCTTGTTTTGCAGCACTGCTAGCAGCCTGAGCAAGCTGGTTAAGATGAGCCATGAAATCTTGGTCCCCATCTCCCATCATGGTCTTCATGGATTTCTCCAGATCCACTGCAGCCTCTGCAAAACTCTGAGCAAACAGCTTGTTCAGTTCATCCTCTTGAGCATCTGTTGATGATGCTGTTGTTGGCTCACCAACTGTCTTGACAGGGTGAGGGATTGGCTGGGTGTCTGTCTTGTTTTTACTGGTGCTAGTTTGACTAACAGCTTTTGCTATCTGAGGTTTACTTGTTTTGTCAAAATCTTCTAATGCACCTTTGAACAAGTACAAAAAATAATTAAGTCTCAAAATTTGTTAAATTGGATCCAGACCACCTCAAATCTAGGAATGCCTTGACGTTTTGCCAAGCAAATTTTGAAATGACAGAAATAGACCTTATCCAGGTTTTTCCTTTTTTCAAATGAGGCCTTGGAGAACAAAGCAATAGCTTGATAGCTGAGCACCTCAAAATTAGAATGTTGGTAAAAGTTTGAGAGTTCATTACAAGCAACTGGGGAATTTAGTGATTACGTTTTTGGATGATTTTGTTAAAGTCACTTTGCTGCCACAAATCATCCCTCGATTTGCAGGAAATTTAATCACTAAATTCCCCTTGTGTCATGGTAGAGGGGAGCCTGGGGGGAGTTCTCAAAACCACACAAAAATTTTGAAAATACCGCCTTTCCGCACAGATTTTTCAGTAATACCGCTCACTGCAAAAAAGTTTTTCTTTTTATATTAAATGGCGCCGTTTTCACACGCGAAGTTAGTCAAATGCTTTCCGCTAACGATTCTGTGGTATACAATGGCAACCAGACGTTCTATTCAAGCAAAACGTGAGCAGAAGATTGTCTTGAGCCCTACAAACATCCGTCCGTGTGTCACTTTAGACCTTAGCTTAGGACTTGCAAAACACCGCAATACCGCATTTTTGTACACAAATTACCATGTAATCCCAGACTATTTCACCAATTTTCGCACACCATAGACTTTGAAAATACCGCATAACCGTAACTTTTAAGCTTTTTATCCGCAAAACCGCGCAAAAACACAGCCAATATCGCATCACCGCAAACCCCTAGGCCCCCCTCATGGTATAAATACTTATCATTTGAAAAGTACCAAGGAAATTGTCAGAAGATCATGTAATCCTCACCACCCCTTCATAAAATATGCATCTCCATCTCCTACTCCATTGAATTTCAAGTAAAACATACAGTGATTGCATGGGAAATACACATGACACAGGGCAATTGCATCCTTCCCCCTGCAAATTGTATCCCCCTCTGCAAAATATCAGCTACAGTGACTAAATTTCTCTATTTAAAAAATAATGGCTTTTAAGATCAGTACTTTGACTGAATGGCAAAACCCATGACCCTCTGATCATACTATAACCAGGGTGGTTCAGGGGAAATGCTCATGTAAAATCAGAGCATAACTTAAAATCATGGTGATTCAAAATAATCAGGGCCATTCCATTTTTTGTCCACACACCTCCGGTTTGATGACATTTTCTGAGGGGTGGTCGCAGAAAAAATTCTGAGGGTTGTTGTACCATTTTCTGAGGGGTGCCCCCATCACAGAATTTATTTCTTAGGGGTTAATTCTTGAGGATGTCATCAACTGGGAGTGTGTGGATTTTTAAAAAATGGAATGGCCCTCACACTCACAGACCATTGCAGCCCTCAGCACTGCACTTGCAGCCAATCGCTTAGTCCGTTTCGTTTCATGGTCTTCTTGCTCAATAGAAGCCTACTAAGCAACTATCTCTTTATATTACTTCAGCTGATACTAGTATTAACTTACTATCAAGCAGTTCGTCTAAATCGTCGTCTTTACGTGCTGATGCTTTTGACCCAGTAGCGTCCGCCATATTGGATAGGGTTAACTTCGGAAAGCCGACGGCTGTACGAAGAGCCGAGAGTCCCACAATGCACTGCAGGCCGTTGTAAATGTCAACGCGACGGTCAAAATGCAGAGGGCCGGGGTTTCCTGCAGTAGAATCTTGCGGAAAAATTTACGGTTTATTTTCACGGCAGCTAATTTGGTGAGTAGCACACGTACAGAAGTCGTTTTGGGCGGAGAACGTGTTTTAAAAAAAGTAAGCAAAAATCGTGGGGATCACTGCTTCAGCCCTTGTAAATTTCCCCAACAGAGTGAAGGGGGGACTTTGTTTTACAAAGGTTTTTTTTCCAGACATGCGTGGGGGGAGGGGGCTACTCCAAGAGTTTTTTGGGTAAGACTATCTGAAAACCATTACCTATCCCAAAAGTAGAAATTATGTTTAAAAACTTGTAAAAAATTGTATTTTGATGTATGGCAAAATGGCTAGCTGTGTAGAAAACATAATGAAATCTGCTGAAAATTTGACTGAAGCCTCTGTAAAAAATCCTCAGGGGGGCGGGGAACCTAATGCACTAGTCAATTGAAAACACACCCCTAGGGACCCGGGGAAGGGTGGGGGATTTGATTTTACCCCTGAACAAAAGCTGTTTAACTCCCCACTCCATCGGGACAAAATTCCTGTCAAATGCCCCTACCCTTGGGGACTCACCTTTTATTTTTCAAAGCTTTGTTGAACCATGCAATGCAAGCGTCAAAGAGAGAACACACCTTTCTATGACCGTCAAAGGGGAGTGGGCCTCAGCTAGTGTGGAGTCCTATACGACACAAGGGATGCAAGTACAGAAAAATGCAATAAAATCGGGTGATTCCAATGAATTGCATCGTAGAACATGTAGATTTGCATGGCCCAAATCAAAGTGAAAGATTGACAGAAATACTTTATTTGAAAGCAAATAAACATTCCCCTGGGTGGGGACAGGTTCCAGAATCAAAACCAGTCAAATTCACCACCCCCTCGGAACAGACTCTTGTACTAAAATTCTTTAAACCCCAACGATAACCCCTCAGGTATGGTTTTATGTTCTGGTGTATTCGATCCATATGGAAAGGACATCAGATGTGTCCAGTTATTTAGTATCATACTAAAATGTTTTTGTCATAACACTTCCAGTTGTCTTCAAGAACCATAAAGCTTACTACAGAGGAAAGAACTGAACAACTGAAACAATTACTTGGCAGTGGATGGACAGAAATTCAGGGACGTGATGCAATTTATAAAGAGTTTCAATTTAAGAACTTCAATAGAGCATTCGGCTTCATGACACATGTTGCTTTGATGTCTGAAAAGATGAATCACCATCCTGAGTGGTCAAATGTCTATGGGAAAGTTTGTGTGACACTTACATCCCATGACTGTAACGGGATTTCTAGTAATGATATTAAACTGGCAAAGTTTATGGATCAGTCTTCTGTACCAATACAATGATGATAGGAAGATAATCAACAAACAGTAATACAGACAAATAAAACAAGACCTAGATGAACCCTGCTACCAGAGTGAAGGCTCAATGATGTCATGAAACGTTTTGTAGAAGTCAGAAGGGTGCATCAATTTGGTCAAATGATTATGCCATCAATGAGGTTATGTAAACTTTAGAAATGGGTATTCATAAGAAAACACTGGCAGGCAAGCACACTAACTTGGACCACGTTTACTAATTCAATAGGGCTACAACACTATGGTCAAATGATATGAAATCATTAGTGATGTAATATGGTTTAAAATTTCTTATCCCAGAGGAATACTGGCAGATAGGGTAAACTTGGGCAAAATAACAAAGTGTTTTTAGGATGAACAATGGTTTCTGTGATGTAAGAAGAAGACAAAGAAAGATGAACAAAGACCTGTCTTGTTCTTCTTTTTTTTTTGTCTTCTTACGTCACCACAGGAACCATTGTTCTGAAGAGCTTCTCCCCCAAGATGCATCGTGCATAGTTGAATGAGAAAAAAATCAATAAAATATTCACAGCACGCGCAAAACACATTTTTCATTCGCTACTGTTCCCTTAGATAATGGATCTTTTTGATGAAATGTGCTTGATTTCTGCCTTGAGTGGAACTTTAAATAATACCCACTTTTCTGCCAGAATTAGATTTTTCTTCATTAGAACAAAAGAGAAATCTCCTCAGGAGTAAATCAGCCTAAAGATTCTTTTCATTTAACCCAAAATTTAATATGACTGTTTTTATAGCATTCTCCTGATGGATTTATGCCAGGATTTATTTATGAATTCGCCCTACGGGTATAATATAATTTTGTTGTTAAAAATGTGTTCAAGGGTTGAATTTCAAGCCCCCCTCATTTGATGGTAAGAACACTGTACAAACTGCTATTTTAGTTTGTTTAAATAACATAATTTATTTCTACTCCACCTTGCATATTTTTTTAATAAACCACAATATTAAAAATCAGAATAAAAACTTACAGCTTTATATTATACATACAACCTGTCTCTGAATTTCTAGAAACCAAATTGGGCTGTTCCATTTTTATCCATTACCCCCCTATCAAGGAATTTGGAATTTCCACAGCTTTCACCCTGGAATTTCCACAGGGGTTGTTGTGTTTGATCCTGAAATTTACACATGGCCATTCATTTTACCTTCCAGAATTTCCAGAGGATATCCATTTACAATGTTGGAATTTCACAGGGGCCACAAGAGAATGTGAAATCTCCATAGGGGCTGCTTCAAATTTGGTTCAAATCCCAGGGGTTGTGGAGGAGCCTGGAATTCCTGCAGGGGTAGAGCAATTTTGAAAATTTGGAGTTCCTCAATAAGGGGGTATGGCTCTTTTTTGGAAGAGCCCATTGCACCTTTAAACTGAACTACACAATATATTTTTGTTTCCGTGTTTTTTTTGTATATTATTTTGCTTCAATATACTTATTTAAAAGCATTGTGTGGGTCAAATGAGAAAAGCCAAAGCTAACATATGTCTTGAGAGTTGAAAAACTTACCCATGTAAGTTTTCCCTCTCCATAATTATCTCAGTCTTGCCTCTTCTGTTTTTAGCTTTGCTTAATATTTACATTATTATAGCATTGCCTCCATTGTGTTGCCTCCAACAACAACATTTTTTTGAAATGAGTATACATCAATAACAACTATAAACCCACCTATCATTTCCCCATTCAACAATTTTATAGTGTTCTTCATGGTGATGTCATCCATTGTTACTAATATACCATGGCTGGCACATTAGCATTAGAAAGGGAATTATGACAAACAGCAAATATTGCTAACAAACTAAACAATGGTAATGTGGCATTTAAAGTAGCAACAACTATGTTTCCCTCTGACCCTGCCTAAATCTAAAACTGAATAAACTTATTAATACTATTAAAAATAAAATGAGCTCAATATGAATGTTGTATTAGCTTGCTGTGTCTATAAAATGTCACTAGTTTACAGTGTATATCTTACATTTTTCAGAATGTGTGGTTCCACAAAATATCCATACCCCTCCATGGAGGGTGTTGAAAAGTGACCCCTCCACCCCTCTGGAATTTCCAAAGAAAAATACAGTATTTGTATGGAAGATATCAGGTAAATTGACCCCACCCCTCCAGAATTTCCAATCCCTTCCGTAGGGGGGTATGGATAATTTCTGGAACCGCACAATGTATATTTCTTTTAACATGTTAAATAATGTTCATAGTTCTAATCTAATTTCTAATCATCATTATAGTAATGATTTCTCAAACATGATCCCAGCAAAACCTTCAGGGGGTTGGTAGACAAAGTCCTTGAAATTTACATCAACAATAGTTCCATCATCAACTGCAAAAAGGAATAATAATATTGTACATGATCACAACATGACTGATTGAAGTTCTTTTGAATAATTTGCATACCAGCTATATGGAGGGTCCACAATTAAGATATCTGGATTCTAAAACCCAAAGGTTGTTTTCCCCAGTTTCCACCTTTCTTTCTAGTTTCTGATCATTTCTCTTACAATCACTGTATTTTTCAATATGGTGGATGGGAATATTTTGGAATAGTCCCTCCATATGATAATGGCATGGACCATTTGTGGAATTACCTAGTAATCCTGAAGGCTTGCTTTTGTTTCCCATAGTGAAAATGACCAATAAGGTTTTAAATCTCCTTGGAACTACACACTTCAAAATTCAGACAACAGTTATCCTGTCCCATATAATTTCAGTTTCTCAGTAATAAAATAGACTGAATCGTTCTTCCTGAAATCGTCATTTTGTGGACACTCAATATGGAAAACTGCCTGTCATTCTGCAAAGTCTTACCATAAATTACAGGATACAATGTATCTTTGAAACCAGTAAGCGGGCAGTGGAGATGTTTGCCATTGTGGTAGAAATTCACTTCTACATGGTCAAATGTACAGGCCTGGAAATAAAAATGGGCCATAAATTATAAACTGATAGAGTGAGCACTTAGAAATGCAACAGCAACTTTCTTAGGCCTGATAACATGGAGGCACAAGCTTGGGTATGAAGGGTAGTCCCATTTCTGTACCTTACTAGAGGCATTTCACTCTCAACCTCTTCTCAGACAGCTGTACAAAGAAACAGCTTGAAAATTTTCCAATGTAAACAAGTTGGTTACTAAGAGCAGATTTCGTATGACTGTGAAAAGTGCTTTGAAAGAGTTGTACCATGCCACGACTGTGACCGTACCGTGACTACGCGATTTCATTCTGTATCTACAGCAGGCCAGGTTCCATACCGCCACCGTGACAGTACCACACCATGTCACAGTACTTTTCACAGTCATACAAAATCTGCTCTATCACCAAGGCTCAACTTTTAGTACTCTAATAACCAGATGCAAGATTTACTGTTAATACTAAGATTGCTCTAGGAGTGACAGAACTATATTGGCCTCTGGCTGGAACTCTACAAAATGCCTACATGTCTTTGAAAAACTGCTGCATGCTTGCCTATCTAACTTTCCTTCTGTAAAATGTAGCCAAATGATTGACACAACAGTTAATAGATAATTACCAGCATATCTCCTTCTTCTGGCAGTGTTGTCAGTCTATGAAAGACTTTGCTGTTATGTGCAACAGTTCCATCTGATCTTAGTACCCAGCTATCTGTGCTGTTACCAAGTGGCATTTTGTTAACATCACACTTCTTGGTTGCAACTCCTATTCCCCATACTCCTATAATGACAAGAAATCAGTTTCACTTGTATGCATGTTGTAACTGTCATTGGGCACAGCAGAAACATATAAGTGTTTCTCAGTAAGATATCACTCGCAGACAATGGAACTTTAGCAAAGTTGGCTAGAAGTCAACAGGGGTGCAACAGCTTGGCCAAATGGTGTGATGTCATCAGTGTCATCAAACCTTAAATATTTCTATCTCAGCAAGAGAATGCCAAATTTTTAGAAAAATTTATTCTCTAGTTATGTGACGTGACGTGGTACGGTAACTTCACTGATGAAGGACAGAATAAATTGTCTGAAACATCGGCTTTAATTCTGCCTCTATTTGGTCTTATTCTTAATATTTGTGCATCGGATTCAAAACAGATCAACTTCAAGGACTATGAGTCAGAGTAAGTAACATCAAACAGACAGAATATCAATATTCACCTCCTGATTGTATTTTAGCCTCGAAGTAGCACTTATTTTGTAAGATTGGTGCATTAGCAATAGCAGCTCCAGATCCACATATTCGTCTCCCAGATTTCACAATGACCACCTCATTTCCTGTAAACCAAAAATATTGAAAGTTTAGTCGACGTAAGCCGACAAAATAATTATATTTGAGTGAGATCTCGGCGAATTCCTCGAAATTTACCCATATGTGTTGTGTCTAGCTGAACTTGACATGGCGTTTTCTCGTTCTCGGACATTTCTTGGCACTTGATAACGCCGCAAACAACAAAATATTGTAGCTAAACTATTGAGATCCATCATCTGCTTGTTTCCTCCTCCATTTTTCCAAACAAGAGAAGGAACTGGGACCGATGAGCCTCGTTTTGATGATCAACCTCGTCTCCACGCTAAACCCCAGTCCTTTTCCTTCAAGGAAGTTCAAAATGGCGGACAAATCTCCAGTCATTGCGGGTAAGTTTTCTTATTGAAAAGTATCGATTTCTAAGCATGCTCGCGACTAAGTTGTGGACTGTATTGATAGCTGAATGAAACCTGATTACGTAATTGTTTTCTGTAATTGCTTTTTTCTTCTAGTGCGCGGTTCAGATGGGATTTCGATGGTGAATGGAGCTCCGCCATGCAGTCCTTATCAGAATTTTATGAGGTAATGATTGCCTTTCTGGAAATATATGAACCTATATTTGTTCGAAACGATGAATTACTGGTATTCTTGTTGTTTGCAAATTGCTCGAATTAGAATCTGTCTTCGGAAATGAAGGAGAATACCGCGTTGTTTATGTTTAAAAGTGCGTGAGTTATATTTGAATTGAAAATGAAATGTGTGAACTTTACCTTTTGAATTGAAATGTGTGAACTACCGAACTTTAGTAGTACCATTACTACTGAACTTGTTTCCTTTTCCCATGTTAGAAAGTGATGTTTTCTTATATAAGAATGGTGAACAGGCTATTGATTTGGCCATGCTGATGCATCATAATAATTTGTCACATGATAAATGATGTGGTGATATGTGTGTAGCTCTGAATAGAGTCCCAAAGTGATGATGTCACCTAGTTTTGATTTGGCAATATTTGTCCCTTGATTTAGAAAGGGCATATCAAATGAAAGTTACACACCAAAAATAAGGCAAATCGATATGGCCTGCTGAATATATAATTTTTTTAACAAATCACTGTATTTTTAGTTCTGTCATAGGCCTCACAGGCTACTGGAAAAAGTTTGAAAAATAGCCGAATTGATTAACAAATGTCTTAAATATCTATAGAAACAAATAAAGAATACTTACTTATGATCTGGTGTGTATATTGTGAGTAGATTCTCGGTTTTGAGGGGAGAATTTGGGTCTGAACTTCAAGCCACTGGTCACTTGTTACAATGTACACTGGCTCCCATTCTACTAAAATTCAACAAGGTATGCAGCAGTCAGATCTCAGCTCACAATGATCTCAAGCACCAATCGAGACAAAACGAGTGGTTGGAGGTCACAGGCTCAGGAATTCGAATCAAAATGGACCAATCATGAGAGCCCAAAGCAAAATGACCGTACGCCAGACCTCTCCTGTGATTGGTCAGTTTTAATTTTGAATTATTGTTGTGCGCCATAACAGTTTAGACCCGGGGGGGGGGGGACTCCCATATTTTTTGGGTGGGGGTGCTCGTCGTACCTTTTAGGGTTTAAAATCAGGCCTCTGGTACCTTTTAGGGGGTAAAATTCGAAAACGTGTATTTTTTTCCAGATAGGTACCTGTTAGAGGTCATTTTTAGCTAATCGCACTTGTTGGTAGCCTGAATTTCAGACGTATTTTCCCTCGTAAATAAATATGCAAGAAAATTACGAGGGAAAATCAACTAAGCGACGCCATGTTTGGTTCCTTTTAGGGGTCAAAATCAACTAAGCGACGCCATGTTTGGTATCTTTTAGGGGTGAAAACCAAAGTTCTCGACGAGCACCCCCGCCCCAAAAATATGGGAGTCCCCCCACCCCCCCGGGGTTTCGACCCTGAGCCTGCAAACTACAACTGCTAGCTTTGTCTCCCATGGCGCTTGAGGTTCTTGAAGGAAAAATACGGCTTAATTTGGGTCAAATTTTTTATAAATATTAATCCCTTTTCCCCAAAAATTGTCGGAGATGCACGTTATTCATCGTGGTTAAAGCAAAAGTGGGCCTGGTTCGAAATTGCATGGAAATCAACCCGAAAAGTGGAGGTGTCTAAAGAGCTGCATACCTTGTTGAACTTTAGTAGAATGGGAGCGAGTGAACATTGTAACAAGTGACCAGTGGCTTGAAGTTCAGACCCAAATTCTCCCCTCAAAACCGAGAATCTACTCACAATATACACACCAGATCATAAAGTAAGTATTCTTTATTTGTTTAATATATAGATATTTAAGCAATTTTTTTCAGATTTTTTCCAGTAGCCTGTGAGGCCTATGGTTCAGTTCATAAAGTTTTGAACTGTGTCTAAAATGCAGTGATTTGTTAAAGAAAATTAAGTATTCAGGTGGGCCATATCTCGGTCGCGTTTAAACCAAATCACCTCATTTTTTGCATGCAATGTTCTTTGGAGTTGGTCTTTTATTATTTCCGGACTTAGATCCGAAATTCAATTTTTTTTAATTTGTTACGTCACACTTTAGGACTCTGTAATGTCAAATCAAAGAGGTTTTAATGTGAGAAATGGTCATAAATGCAGCCACACCAGATTGAAAGAGGTTAATAATAGCTTGAGTTCAATGAGTATAGGAAGACGTTTTCTTCATTATATTCCCTAGTGATGCATCCAGACAATGTAGAGTTATGGCATTCAGCCAGGATGGAACACTTTTTAGCTGGAACAATGCTGAAAGGTGAGCATAGAGTTTTCCCATTGCAGGGACAATCAACCCTTGGACTTCAAAAACTGGGAGAAACCTTCGGATTTGAGGTGAAATTCAAAGGTTATATGAGAAAATTCCAAGATAGCAAACAGTAAATATATGTGAGAAATACAGTAAATAATATATGGCAGTTAAGAGCAATTTTGCCAGGAGACAGGAGCGAAAAACCTTCATACCCTGCAAAGCGGGGAGAGTTGATGTCCCTTCATTGTGTGATTTCAGGAAAAATCGAAGGATGTTACGCAGGAGAAATACAGTGATTGTATGAGATTAGCTTTAGGTGGCCCACACCTAATTATTTGGAAAATAACCAAGTAATGAGTTTTGTTTTTATTGACAGTATCAATACAGTCAGTACCAAAACGGGTGTACTTGTCCATCAAATCCCAAGACCCAAGACTACATGTCTGAGCTTCTCACCAAAAGGGACCTTTCTGGCAACATGGGAACCTTTTACTAGTAAGTGTAGACTATTCCCCTTACCATCAACACTATTCTTAGGTCTTGTATGTGCAAATACTGTGCTGGGGCCATTTCCAGTTCTCAGCCACAAATGACTTGTGGCAACTCTCATACAACAAAGGGCTTGACTCACCCTGTCCATGATGCATTACTTTGTTGTTGTTGTTTTTTGTTAACATGATAAGAAACTCCACAAGATGCTGGATGATCATTACATATGATGGACACCCCATATCTGTGGAATTTGCTATCTGCATTTAAAGCATCTTTGGTTTTATTACTTTGACGAAAAGCCTGATATCAACATTGCTAAAGAGAATGTGAGTACCTCTGTAAAACGTGAAGCTGCTGGGAACTCTGCGCGTAATTTGAGATCAATGCCAACGTATGACATTTCAAGTAAAATTGCTCAGCAAGTTTTTTCGTGGCTAACTGGCACTGGAGGTGGCTGTAAAAGTGATCGCCAAGCTCGGCAAATAGTTAGCAGGTGCTTGAAGTTCTTGAAATTTTGCTGCGAAGACGAAGAAGACCTAACATTTGAGATAATAGACTTCAGTTTGTGCTCTCCTAATCTGCTTTTTAAGTTTATTGACGTGCTTCAGGATGAATGGAAGCTTGGGCATGCTGGGCGGGTGGGGTACATCGACGCAATTGCAGAACTTATAGATTTTAGAAAGGTAAACGGAGCGTCGGCAAAGGTGCTAAGCAATTTTTCTACCACGGAAGTCTACTTGAAAAAGGTACGCAGAACAGTTTCTAAAATGATGCGCATTCAGTGCACTAGCGACCTCGATATAGACGCACTAGAAGCTAAGGGACATTGGGCAACATTAGAGGAGCTCTTGGAAGCAGTTGGTCATTATTTGTCGCGCTACGAGAATGTGCTTAAAACCTGTAAGGAACGTCCACGCGCAGCATCGCCGCTAGATTTATCATTTGCCACCAAATTCCTCGCGCTGTATTTGTTTATCAAGTTAAAGGTTCTCGCCCAATGACGTATCAGTATTTGACTGTTGACATGGTCACAAAAGCCAAGACAAACGGTGGATTTATTGACCAGAAAATGTTTAAGACTGCAGGAAAGTATGGGTTTGACTCTATTTATTTAACCGACACAAACATGCAAGTACTTGAAGGATACATCACCCATATTCGGCCGCAATTAAAGCCAACATGTGATTACGTCCTCGTGACAAGAAATGGAGGCCAGCACAGCAAACTTGGAGAATTAATGAGCAAGTTGGTGTTTGACGCGACCGGCAAATACGTTCATCCCACCCGCTATCGACAGATCGTCGAGACCGCAAGCTCGAGAAACCTGGACAGCATTGCGCAAAGCACCATCTCGGAAGACCAAAAACACACTTCTGTTGTGGCCAGGGTACACTACCAAAAACAAAGATCGCGCGACGTTGCGACAAAGGCGCACATGTTTATCAAGGAATTGCAAGGTGACAAGGGTTCAGAGCTTGAAAACGATGTGCGCGCACGGCTCTCTGACAAGTCTAGTGCATCCTCCCAAGAGCAAGACGAGAAAGCAGACAGCTCTTCTACTGATGAGGTCGAAACAATCAAGGAAGTTCCGCCCCCTGAACTCCCCGCTTGTACGCCAAAGCTCAAGCGCGAAAATGCATTAAAGGGAAAACCTCGTTAAGCTCCTCGAGACGGAAGAATGTCATGTATACCCCCGAAGAGGACAAATATCTTAAGGCTGGACTTAAAAGGTATGGGTTTGGCCAGTGGAAAGCCATCCTCGGAGATCCCGAATTTAAATTTCAAAAGGGAAGGACAGCAAACTCGTTGCTATGTCGAGCGTCACGACGATTCCCGTCATACTGCAAAACGTAAAACAAAATGGACTGGTCGCCGACAAATAAAACTGCAGCTTTATCTAGGAGCATGCTGGGTATATTGGACTACCATTAAATGTTAACCGACTGAGCATTCGCTCTTTTTTTTTGCAAGACACGAACGAGTCAACATGGACAGAATATTAGAGAACCACCCCGAACTGCAACCAAGGACATCATATTTGCTGGCGATTTTTTTCAAGACATGTGTAAATGCAACTATCCAGTCATGACGGCCATATTGGCGGAAAGTTTAATGTGGCGTCATCTAAACAGCACTAAGGATAGGAAAAGAACAACTCTGAGAGAACTTATCCTTGGGTGTCTCTTTATTGCTATCAAAATAGAAGACAGCGATCACGAAAGAAACGGCCATTTTATGGACATTGTCTCCGAACCGGTCAAAAGAGAGGACGTGATCGAAGAAGAACTCATGTGTTAAACTCAGTGAACTGGAGGCCCTTGGAATACCGCGATTTAATGGGATACTAGTTAACTAATATTTTGTGCTCGAATGAGTGAACTGGAGGCCCTTGGAACAGTTTGACTTGATTTGACTCTAAATGCAAGGTTGCGCTGTAATGTAGATTAGTATTCTCGTCAAAGTAAATAATAAATAAGAATAAATTTAAACACATATTCCTCATTCCTTATAATATCAATAAATAGCTCGAAGTGGTACAATTTACACTTCCTTTCAATTATTCTGTTGTTTGTTTGTAAATGACATCATTATTACAAAGTGGCGAATGCACCCTGTCCAAAGTTTATAAGAGTTGGGTTTTACATTCCCGTCTCTGTCCCTTTGTTTATAGCTACTAATGAATAATCGCACAGTTACTAATTCATGAAGACGATCTACAGTGTTTATCTCGTTCTTGGAATACATCAATAACTCAGGTATGTTAGGGCTCGACTAGCACGGAGAGGGGCTTATACGCGGATCAAAATCATATCTCCCAAATATCTCGTGAAGGGATAGAGCTGAGGTAACCAAACTTGGCAGGTATCTTAATTGTGTCATCCTTAATATATTGATAGGTATCTTTATAAGCCCAAGTCAAGCCTTAACACACCTGAAACCGATTCAACTCACTATTGCACTCAATATTATTACATTATTACTAGCAAGTTTTCGAAAAAAAATTTGTAATGCGCCCTTTTTGGGCACGGGTGTTGCCGGATTTTTGCTTGGCGTTTTCCTCTTCCGTTGCGATGATTGGTGGATGATGAAGCTTCGCGTCGAGCTTTGAGTTGACTGACTCGCTTGTGTTTCAAATAGCTCTTCTTCTTCGTCGCTTCTTCCTTTGGATACGGAAGTGGACTCCACACACTCTTCACCTCACTTGATTGCTTCCTTGATATCCACTTCAGTTGCAAAACTCGTCTTGTTCGCTCAGCCACCACGTACTTTTTAAGCCCGGGCGATTCTTCTTTCCCGAAGTGAAGGCGCAGAGCATCTGAGGAAATCTCAATTCTATAACGCAGAGACCATTTCACGCTCTCGTCAAGGCAGGTATGTTTTGCTTTTGCAGATCTCTAAGCTCAGCTTCCTTGTCGATCACCCATACCCCCATGGTTCGGATCCGCTCTTTTCTGTGTCGTTCATCATGTCATCGTTAAAGGGCGCTTCGTTCATCTGCAGTGCTAGTCATCGTCTGGTTTCTGAGCTAGTTGGCTTGCCCATACCAGGCAGTCCATGGCATGGCTCTTTAGGTACTCTTGGACGCCTGCCACTGGTGTCTTGTTCAACGTCTTAAAGTAGAACTTTCGGAGACGAATCGCCATCGCGGCATTGTGCTGTTGTCCAAATCCATGTCGGCCTGGCAGGTTATGAACATTGGACAATGGATCTCGACTGCGGTTGCTGATTTATACTTTCTGTCGTGAGCAGATAGCCCCCTTGCGTAAGTGTCTGCAAAAGGAAAAAAAAAATCCAAATAGTTTCATCATTTGCAGATCACTGGGGGCTTTCATATACATTTTTGAGTGACGAAGTTATGTTTTAATTAGGTACAGAAAATCACAAATACCTTCCAGTCATCCGGATCAAGCAAGTTGACGTAGGCTTCATCGAGGAAGATCACTTGGGTATCCTGATCGATCATGCTTTTGTTAAATGATTTCTGCTTTGTGATCAAGGCGATGTATCTGAAAAAAAAACACCCAGACAATTACGGCTCTGTTGATGGTTTTGATAGTCGAGAGCATGCGTTACTACTTACCGGTTGGGGATTATCGATGTCAGTGGGGTAAACAAGCTTGTTTTACCGCTATTTGGTTCCCCAACAAGACACATTACTTTTTCTTTATGCTGCTTGCCACGATGGTTCAGGAGTCTGAGGTAGTACTCGCAGAAATGTCCCAGGTCTGTGGGATCAAGGCTATTTTCGAGAATTTCTCTAAAGAAGCCTGGTTCTGGTAACTTGCTGTGGTCGTAGGGAATGAACGCGCGTGGTGATTCCATACCAGCAAGTTCATTTGGCTCCTTCAAAAAGCGTCGTTCCTTAAGCGAAAAGCACCATCCACCAGACACCTCTATCAAGTCAAAGTTTATTTTTAGCTGCCTTGTGAATTCATAAACTGGGTCGCCAAGTAATGACTCGAGCTTCGGCATGTGCTTGATAATGCTTTCCTTAAATCGTGGATTCGTCGCAAGGATGGACAAAAACGCTTGACAGAACAGCAGTGTATGTAAGTATACTTTGCTTCTTGGGCTTTCGTAAACACTTCTCCTCTGTATAACACGTAGTCTAACCTAACCATGGCTCTCTCCACATCGTTTAACGCGACAACTAGTGGCGATGCGAGTTCGCGCGGTTTCTCCATCATCGGGCCGTGGTCATCCACATCTTCAATGCCAAAAACATCTAGAATTAGCCCAGCACGTGTCAGGGTAGGGACAACTTTGTTTCTCATGGTTGACGTGACGTGAGGCGATACGACTTGAAGGCGAACCACACGTTCACTTCCTCGAGGAGATGCCAATGGCTCGTCGAGAAGTTGGTCGGTTAGAATGTTCATATCGTTCATAAACGAGTCATCCACCTTTTTTTGAAGAAACGCGTTCTTGTGATCCTTCACTGTAGTACATATGGTCCTACGCATGCCTCTTCCTTTCCGAGTATGCAGTTTGGTAAATATTTAGGGTCCGCTTCAACTCCTCCCACCTCAAGGAATGCAGAATGGATAGGCACTGTTGAAACTCGCGCTCCATTTTTTGAATTAATCGCAATCCAGTACATTATTGCTGGATAAAACATGGCTCGTTTAACTTCTGCGTCTTGTTCTCCCGCCTCTTCAGTGCTTTCTTTGCAAGCTTTGACCTTTCTTTCAATTGAAGCAACAGACGAGAAGAAAAATGAAATTCCTTTTAGTTTCTTAAGAGCTTGATCACATTCATCTCGTTTGAGCAAACTTGTTGCCAAAGATCATCAAGACTTTTCCCTTCGTTGTCTTCATTTCCGCTGCAAGCAACTTTTGCTGTTATCAGTGAACAACCCTGAGCGGCTGGTAAAACCTGACTGATAAGAGCGCTTCGAATTGCCTGTGAAAGTGAGAAACATTGATTTTAAGTGTTCGGATTCAGACTAACAGCTATGTGACAAACGCACTTTTGTAGACTGAATACATGAATCACAGAAATATACTTACCTTGCTTCGCAGCCCTTTGCAGGTTGGCTCGCCATGACCTAATTTGTGTGAACTGACGAAGGCCACTCTTTGCTCTTGGGTTTTATACTGTCCACTGCGTTGGTCATTTGCATCTTACGTAATCGTATTGTTCTATTAAAGTCATTTACTTAAGGGATTGCATAGTTGTACTAAGACCGGAATTTTATCAATAGGCAGTTTAATCGTGCAACGTGAGAATGGACCTTGTGAAATGGCAGCATTTTAACTAGTTAAACATTCATTGTTTCCGATAGCTGTTTGTGTGCCAATGTTCTATCAAAACAGATTGCATAATCGTATTGTTCTAAGAAGTTATTTACTTAAGGGATTGCATAGTTCTACTAAGACAGGCATCTTATGAATAGGCAGTTTAATCGTAAAACGTGAGAACGGACCAGCTTGCAAAATGCAATCTATTGACTAATTTGTAGTTTCAAAAAGCGTTTTTGTGCGCCCATTGTTCTAAAGTGCAGCTTGTTTTGGAACATAAACCAGACAACTGTATGAGGATGTGCTAGTTTGATCTAGCTCTACAGGACTCCTGCCTTGCAATATTCCAAGAAACCTATCATCAAAGCTATAAATATTTCCCTCATTTCCCACTATTCTCATTAATATATTTTCACAGAGTGAAAACATTTATTCCATATGGAAATAATCAGTGAAGTGGGAATCGTTGAAAATTTCAGAAGAGCGGGAAAGAATTTATAGGTTGGTTAATATCCATTGATGACAAAGGTCCCCACAATTCTCCTTTTCCCTTTTCCTTGTAATATTATTATGAGAACAGATAGTCAAGACTGTAAGTGCTTGACCACTGTCCCCTTATTTCCCACCATTCCTTCCTGGCAGAAAATATTTCTATGAGAGGAAAAGGACTCCCTCCTTAAAAGAAATATTCTACCAAGTGAAAACAGTGGGGAAAGAGGGAACGGTGGGGAAGAACATACAGTTTGCTAGTGTGTAATATGATTATGACAACAGAGAGTCAAGACTGTAAGTACTTACCACTGTTCCCTCTATTCCCACCATTACCACTTGATTTAATACTTTTTCTGAGGGAAAAAGATTTCCCTCCATGAAAAAAATATTCTACCAAGTGAGAACAGTGGGAAATGAGGGAACGGTGGGGAAGAACATACAGTTTGCTAGTGTGTAATATGATTATGACAACAGAGAGTTAAGACTGTAAGTACTTACCACTGTTCCCTCATTTCCCACCATTACCACTTGACTTAATACTTTTTTCTGAGGGAAAAAGATTTTCCTCCATGAAAAAAATATTCTACCAAGTGAGAACAGTGGGAAATGAGGAAATGGTGGGGACACTTATGTAATTTAATTTAATCATATTTTATATTATAATATCAATATATTATTAATATTATAATATTAATATATTATTATATATTAATATATTATATATTAATATATTAATAATAATAATAATAATATGTAAACAAATTAAATTATGATAACAGAAAATCAAGACTGTAAGTTCTTCCCCACCGTTCCCTCAGTCCCTACCTTTCCCACCTTACTGAATATTTGTTTTATGAGGGCAAGGGTTTCCTTCGTGTAAAAAGATATTATGCAAAGTAGGAACAGTGGGGAATGAGGGAATGGTGGGTAAAATACTTGCAGTTTACTATGATCTATCATTACAACAACAGAATGTCAAAACTGTAAGTTCTTCCCCACCGTCCCTCCATTCTCCACCTGTCCCACCTGACAGAATTACTTTCTAATGAGAGGAAAAGGTTTCAGACTATTAAAGAACATCCTATTAGGTGAGATAAGTGGGTAAGAGGAATGGTGAATTTTTAGTGCATCAATTTTATTGATGTTATGAAAAAAGGAACACATGGGCCGTGTTCCCTTTGCTCCGAACTCACCGTCCAAACACTGCAATTATTCCAAAATGGTATGTTTCTTTCAACTTGAAAATTATCTGAAGCTCGATATAGAATCGCAGCTCATGTGTTGTCGTCGTTGTTTGGTAAAAATTAAAGACCATGTTCTTCTGAGAGACCGCCAAAGAAAAAGGAACCGAATTTTTGGGGAATGATTATTATTATTATTATTATTATTATTATTATTATTATTATTATTATTATTATTATTATTATTATTATTATTATTATTATTATTATTATTATTATTATTATTATTATTATTCACTTAAATAATAATGGTACTCAACTGTTATGTATTTCAGATTTTGGCAAAGCATGATTTTTCTCCCAAAACTATTTTCTTTTCTATACTCATTGTTGTTATAGCATCCAAAGATAACCCATCAGGAAGCAAGAATTTAGAAATTTGGGAGGTGAAGACAGGGTCTTTGGTGGCATCATTTTACCAGAAGAAAAAGATTACTTGGTGAGCAGAATCCCATTTCCAAGTGATGGCCTGACTGGTAGAACTATCACCAATTTTTTGTTTTGGCTTTGAATTTTGCCTTTGTTTTTGCTTTTTGTCTCTTCAATTTATATATATTTTTAAATCCACAGGGAGCCCAGATGGTCTGATCAAGAGGAAATCTGTGCTCGCTCAGTGAATAATGAAGTCCACTGCTTCCATAATAGTGACTTTGGTAAGAGAGAAAGGTTCAGGGGATGAGTTGGCAGTGCTGTCAGAACAAGCCGGCAACTGCCAGAGTTCTGCTAGCTACTTAACAATATTTTGTTTCACTGCCGGATCCTGGACAAAAGCATCATCGGATCCCAGACAAAAGCATCATTGAGCCACTGAAAATAGCCAAACAGGGCCAGCTACTTTTTTTGAATAACTGCCTGCTTAGAAACAGCATTTTAACAGCACTGAGTTGGTGCAGTTTAAACATATTCACCACCAGCGAGGAGCTGATGCAACCTGCCCAATGTGCATTGCTTTGTTTTTGTTTACATGATTTTAGTGCATGCAAGGATTTGTACTTGTCTTAAATGCCTGTTGTATATGTGTGATGTACTTGAAGAAACTAGCTGAATGGCTGTGTGATCAGTTTTTACAAGCTACTCTATGGTAAAATTCAAGGTCATTTTTTGCTGTACCACAAGCATTAAACCATACGGTACCATATTCACTGGCCTCAGATGTTGCATCTGGTGCCTAATTAACTTTCTGCAGGCCAATTTCATCAAAACTACCTAGTTCACTGCTGAGACCCGTGATAGAGGATTTGGCCAAATGGGAATGCCCATTATTATTGTGCTATGTTTGTGTTCTTCTTATAGATACATATTGTTTGTGTTGTTCTTATAGATACCATTGCCAGTAAACTAAGGCTACAAGGTGTTGGATCATTTGAGATATCTCATGGTCCTGCACCCTTCATCTTGGCTGCCTATATCCCTGGCACCAAGGTAACAACATTGCATTACTTACTGTTTTTATATTATTGTTATTTACTGGTAAGTTCTCTGAAATCATATACAGGTCAAAGAATAATAGGTAAAATAATTTTTAGCAATATTAGGTATAATAAAAGTATACACTAAAAAGTATGGGATAGCAGAGAGTCTTCAGTTGTTTCCTGTATGAGCTGATTCAGCCTGCATTTTTTGCACATTAATGGCAACACGCTACCAAAACCATTAAAGTTTTAAAGCAATTTTTTCCGGTAGCAAGCAATATTTCTGTTTGGACTCAGAGATCAGAGGAGCCTTGAAGTACAAAAGAGCAAAATGTGAACCTGCATTTTCTTATGACCTCTAGAATCCATCAGAAATGGGCTAACTGCAGCTGCAATTAATTTTCACAAATGTCATATTTTCATGCAGCTCAAAATTGTAGGAGGCACAGTTACAGGAAGAAACATTACCAACAAATGTTGTGAATCAAAGTGAAAGCTGTCAAGATGGCTTCCAAACAGTGGTTTACTCTGTGTGCCCCTGGTGATTGCTGATATGAGTTGAAAAAGGTGAACCTTGTTGTGTTTGACCTTTGAAACCAACTGCAGTTAATTCTTTTAATTGTAGGGTGCACCATCTTCTGTTCGGCTATACAGGCATCCTGACTTTGACAATCCTGGATCTCTGCTGGCAAATAAGAGCTTCTTCAAATCTGATAATGTAGATATCAAGTGGAATAAGAAAGGTAACATGATGTTAAGGCTTTCACAAAGGCATTGCTAGAGGGTTTTGCAAAGAGTGGGGGACATTTGCCACAGGTGTCTGGATGCAATCAAACTATTTGTTTTCATGCAGCCACATATTTTATCATTGTTTCCATGTCACAGTGGTGATTGGCCATCAAAAAGTCCAGAATCTCTGACTGCTATCTCTGATTTATGTAATTACTACTGAGAAATTGTTATGAGCCCATTCTCTGTGATTGTTATGAGCCCATTCTCTGTGGCTGTTATAATTACATGGTTTGGATCACCGGGAAAAAGATAAAGAAACAAACAAACTGAAAGCCAAGGCTGACTGAGGGGGGTTTCAGTCACATGAGTGAGCTCATGAGAATTTGGGGCACTTTTTTTCTTTGGTTAAGTACATGTATGTACCACCTATTGGAAATTCCTGAATACACCCTTATGTTGTTCACAAACATATATTGAAGTTCACATTTAGGCCATGTTCCAATTATGCTCCAATGCCTACAAACAATAACCTCAAGTCGAGGCACTCTTTCTACAATAACTGTAAGCAAGTAATATTGAATACATGTATTTGCTTTAACACTACTCAGGAAAGGCAGCCTTGGTTTTGACATCTACAGAGGTAGACAAGACTGGTGCTTCATACTATGGTGAACAAACTCTACACTGTGTTAATGTCAGTGGTGAAAGCAGTATGGTGCAGCTAAGTAAGTGAACCCTGGTATCCTTGTACACTGCAGGAATTAATCCCAAACACCAGGGTATAAAGCCAGATTTGTCATGTTATATGTTTTGGGATAGCAGAAGTCTCCGATGATGGCATGGATGCTGAAAGCTCAGACTAAGTACCGTTAACAAGTCTCTCTAACTTGTAGCTAAATAGCCCTATTTGGAACTTTATTTTATTTACTTGACAATATACTACTGAGATGTTAGATGTAGGTTGAACAGTCAATGGGAACTGTTCAACATAAACACAGTTGTGAAATATTTGCACACCCAACTCTCTAGTGGGAAGTCTCCAATGTATCTTGGTCTGTCTGAATGGTTTTAGGGATCATTTCCTGTGCTGTGTATTCCTGGTTTGAGAGGTACTGCCTGGTGCAATTCCTGGAAAAGCAGGCTACTCGCAGACTAAGAATTTCCATCCACATTACAATACCTTGTTAAGGTTATGAGAACCTTCACGGCTCTCTCTGAGAGAGCAGGCAGTCGGCCCTGCCTACAAGTGTGTGACATCACATGTGCAGTAATAGTTCAACTTATCCAATCTTTGACATCATTCATTGCATAAGTCCCTGCTTTTAAACTATATTTAATATTTTGAATGAATAATAAAGCCACTTATTAAATTGTTGACTAGCTGGCATCTTAATATTATCGTATTCTTAATGTCTCGTTTTAGGTAAGAGAGGCCCTATCTATGATGTAGCTTGGAGTCCAAATTCTCAAGAGTTCTGTGTTGTTTATGGCTGTATCCTTTGATTAATGTACTTTTGCAGGAGGTTTCGTGTGAACACTGGGCCAAAATGCATAAAACCCAATAACTGGGGCATGCACATGACTCGCGATTATTATTATTATTAAAATTCTTGTACAATCAAAAATTCAATAATCTACTTACATTTGGAGGCAAGGTCCTCAACAGTGGGGGTGCGTTTTTGCTACTGCCCATTTACAGATATATTATATGTATGTGAAAATTATGGGGGGAAAACCGTTGGGGGTTCCCTAAGTACGAAACAGAATATGTCTTACAAAATGTGGTCATTGTAAGACGATATGAGCAGTTTTTGGGAACATTTGGGAAGGAAGTCCCCCGGCACATCTCACCACGCCACAGGCATGTACTGAGCCAAAGCTAAACGTGTGGCTTATTTGGTAGTGAGTGTTGTGTGGAAGCTCATAAAGAAGTGTACTTTTGGTATGTCTGGTGCAAGTGCTATGACGTATTTGTTTGTTGTCTCTTGGTAAAGTTGCATTGACTACCAACCTCAGTACATTCAGCAGGCACATCAGGGCCCAACACTGCGACCATATGGTTGCCAATGGCGACTAAATTTGGGGACTTGGCGACCAAAATTTTAGTTAGCCACCAAATGGCACTCCATCGTTCTGAGTTCAGCTGAGAACCACGTTTATGTGGCGACTAAATTTTGCTTTGTGGCGACAAAAATTTTTGAATTACTCTCCAGTGGCACCTAGCGAAAAAAGTTAATGTCGGGCCCTGCACATGAAATACCTTACTTGCCGCTTATGAGCTTCTCCCTTGACCTGGTCACCAGATATGCCTGCCAAAGCCACACTTTTCAACAGCAAATGTGACGCCATCTTTGACTTTGGCACTGGGCCAAGAAATGAGCTACATTACAACCCACAAGGAAATAATATCCTTTTTGTTGCATTAGATACTGTAATTGGCGGGCAGGGGCTTTACAATGAATAAGCATGCTCGACGAAGTATCTCGGAGCAGAGGCTTCTTTCTGGTAAAATACAACATAACGACCACGAGAAACAGATGCCACTGGGAACACGAGCAGCACTTTATATGGTAAACAAGCGACGGAAAGAAGCCCTTACTCGTGGGGATTTACTTGAATGGCCATTCTCGTACCCAGGGCTCACCTGCTCGCCACCTCGTAGGTTATAGCCACTGACGCATACGCATAAGGAAATGACCTATTGATGCCTCAAAATTACTTGCAAAGCGTAGACGTCGAAGGCGCAGATTCAAAAGACGACTAGCAAACAAATTTTTGGTTTCAAAAGCAAGATAAAGCTGGTTTCATTTACACGTGCGTGCCATTTTAGCCAATCAGCGAAGGCCCATGGCTGTCACCAGAGCCTCGAGGTGACGACCCGGGGAGCTCTGGGCATGATAATGTTGTTGCGAATGTCTATTTTTTCTTAACATTTTCCACTTCTCGTCTTAACCGGGTTTGGAAACCTTCGAGGATGGATGGTGAGTGTTCGGTATCGCCTTACCATGGTTCTGATTGGCGGTTTATAACATGACATTTGTTTTTCGTGTTAGGAAATCTGGAGTCGCAAGGATCTGAAGCTGATAAGCAAACCCCTGGTGAGAAAAACACTTAACAGTTCTGTGTACTTTCCCTACTCTTGCTAGTTGGGACATTGTTTCATGCCTTTCCTCCAATTGCCTGATCGTACCACACTTTGCGAGAGGAGACGTCAGTATTCAGAGAATGGGGAGTTTGCAGGTGTTGCGTGACATTTTGAATCTTGATCCTAACACAATGAAAATACCATATTTGAAAAGAGCTTGCCGAAATTAGAAAAAGCCGAAAATTTGAGTTGATTTGGATAAATATTAGCAAAGTTATTGGCGCCCGAAGTAGGCTGTTTCTCTAAACGTTTAATGATGTGGTTTAACCTATAGGAAAACAACCAACTTCCGACGCTCATAACTTCTGTGTTATTTGTCGAAATCACCTCAAATTTGAGGATTTCACGCATTTCGGTGAGCTCTTTTCAAATATGCAAACTCCCCATTCACAAGGAGATTTTCCCATCCATTACTTTATCACTGAACATAGTCGATCAGTAGAATCTGATTGGTCAGTTTCTTTATAACCATATCCGTGACAACGACTCCATGACAACGCAAGCTCCTCTCGAGCCAAAAGCGTGCGTGAACGTCCGAGCCAGGTGTGTGTTGTCATGGAAACGATGTCGGGAAAGCGAGTTTTTACTTGGCAGTAATTTATCGTGATGGATGGGAAAATGTCACGGTGAGTTTAAATGTCTCCTCGCAAAGTGAGGTAGGTCAAAAGCCGGTCGGCTGAAATTAAGGCTACCGCTCGTAGGAATGAAACGAAATTCGGAGTGTCTGGGTACTGTGAAGGTCAAACTGACAGATGCTAGAAAGCAGGCATCGGTGTGTCCGTGACTTTCCTCATCAACTCCAAACAGCGCTGCAGATATTCGCGTCTTATGACATAGTTTCCTACATAACTTACTTGTCTTACTGTCTGTTTTTTTTTGTCTGGAACAGGCGAGTGATACAACTTACTTTGAGTGGAGTCCTGATGGCGAGCACATCCTAACGGCCACTACTGCACCGAGGCTAAGAGAAGGAAACGGGTCAGTGTCCTCAGTACTTTGTTTATGTAATCAAGATATCCATATTATACAGGGTTCATACGGAACCTGGTCGGACAAACTTGAAAACAAAACAAAAATTTATTCATTCCAAAATTTGATTTTCAAGGTTGAAATATTATCCAAATTAACTTAAATTAATTAACTTCTGAGCGTAGGAACCCTTAAACACCAGTGTGCCGGATAGACTAACTCTACCTTTGATCATTTTAAGGTTCAAGATTTGGCATTACACAGGCAGCTTACTTTACACGACCAACGTGAAAGAATTATGGCAAGTGAGTACGATGTTTTATTTTCATCTCAAAAGTCTTAACTGATTTGCATAAATATTAACAGCTTGAGCGTCGACGGTTGACAAGGTTACGTTTCTTACGGGAAAGTAGTACGTTTTCCTGTAGCATTCGATACGTCTAGACGTTTCCAATGGCAACAAGGTTGTGAAGCTGTCAAAACAAAACGATGTTCGCCAAAGGAAGCGAAGATTTTCAACTCCACGTGGGTGGTGAGACAAAGGCCTGAGTCTGGAAACGCACCGCACCGCTGCCCTGTTGGAAGTAAAACAGTTTCAAACTTGAACGAACACGTAAATTGTCCGCGGTCTACGCTCAAATGCAGCTGTATATATTCCATTTTGAATGTTTGCATCAAAATAACAAATTCGTTCATGTGTTTCTGTATTGTCTAGGCCAAGTGGCAGCCATGTCCCGAGGGGGAGTACCCTGAGAAGCCTGTCAGTTACCAAGTTGTGCCATCACTAGTAGGTGGCGAGACACCAAAACGTAAGGAAGTAGTACAGAGTGATCAGAGTATGTTTTTATTTTTTCACCGCCCATCTATCCATTTGCTGCTCGTATGTGAAACTAAAAAGCAGGGCTGGAAATTAAGGGAAAAAATGGTCGCATTTTGGACAAACGTTTCAATTTTTAGTCGCATTTTTCAGACTGTGAGTGACAAAATTGCTTAAATTTTAGTCGCAAAATAGAAACGTTTAGTTGCAAAAGTGACTCGTACAGGCGCAATTTCCAGCCCTGCAAAGTCTTCTGTTTAGTTTTTTGGAGGACAGTTTTTCAGCCGTCTAAACTCTCCCGCATCATTTCGGTTGAAGAGACGATTGAACGCCGAGTGCCCGAAGTGCGCGCAAAAATTTAAATATATCTTGAGGATGGATGCTGATTGGTATTATCGGTTACTTAGCTTTGATTTGTGATAATGTGCATAATTTTCGGTTTCGGCACGTTCAGTCGTCTCTTTTATAGCCAGTGTACATCCGCTACTACCTTTCAAGAGGATTAGCAGCGTCTGCGAAATCACGTTACTAATCGTGTTCACGTCACGCAATGAAAAACAAAATTAGCATAATTAGTTCAGCCCGAAATGGCTAGCTTGTGTACGTCCGCTACTAACCTCCCTCCTCTGTAGCAGGCTGAGTGTGTGTGTGCAAGATTTTTCAGCCAATCAAATTCGAGAAATTGATAACAGGATTGCGAGCCAATCAGGAAGGAGTCATTGTGAAGGGATAGCGTGACCAGAACACGATTAGTAACGTTTCACAGAATGCTCTTGGAGGTTAGTAGCGGATGTACACAGGCTATCTCTTTTACTGAAATGAAAATTCAGGCTAGGGCAGTCCAAGTGACGGTGTCCAAGTGACGGTGTCAACATAGCTTCACATGTAACATTTTTGTTTGTATTTTCATACCACAGCACAGGCTGCCTATGTGCCACCTCATATGCGGGGGGCTGGAGCTAAGAAGCCCACTAAACTAGTAAGTGACCACGCAAGCACTACAGAGATTACGGCAGGTTTTGATTTGCAGTGAACCGCTACGATAATAATTGCCATTCTACACTTAGCCTGAGTAAGCAACCGTCCTGTATCGCGCATGACCCTGCAATGGTCCCTATGCGAGCTCAGACATTCCATACTGATGACGTAGGAGCTCTACTTTTAAAACTGAGTTAATTAACAGCATAGACGCGTGGATTGTTTTTTATTTATTAACAAGCTAACGATTTTGAAGGTCCTAGAATGGTTAGTAATGATACTTTTCCTTCGCTATCCGAAAAATCCACGTGCCTACGCTGGTAATTATTTGTTTTTCAAAGCATAGCTAACACGTCATCAGTTTGGAATGTTTCAGCTCGTTGTGCAGACGTCTTTTCTATCGAGAAGCCAGGGATCGACACGATAAACGACGACTGTTTGCTCAATGTACAGTTATGGGATTTGTGACGATGAATGGTTACACGAATCTCATGCTGGTGCCTTCGCAATATCACGTAGCTATCTTATGCTAGTACATACGCCGCTCTTATCATGAGCCGATCCAATTGCAAAATCTCGATAAAACAATATTGTTCGTCCATCTCTGGTCTGCCTGTCACCTAGACTATTCTAAATCATACCGGTAATGTAGAATCCATTTAAATGCCCCGATTTTCGCGTATTTCAAGGCAACAGGTCGGATCGGCCTATGATAATAGCGGCGTATGTACTAGGCCTTACATCTTAAAACCCTTAGCGTCCGTTAGGGAAACGTTTGTGATTGGCTTATTTTTTCCCGCCACTTTTGGCGCGCGCGTGTGACACAGGAAGCCGCTGAGCTACGAATTTAAAGATTACGGGGTGTTCTCTCTATTTCTTTTCAGTGAGAAAAGTTCAGTAAATGATTTCAAAAATTTTCGTCACAAGGTGATGGGTTATTTTGTTGTGCTTTAATAAAAAAGAAACACTACAAAGACGTGAACTTATTCCCATATTTACTGAAATTGTTCCATGGGTAACTGATTTTTTGTTTTTTGGTTGACTGGTGTAGTACGAGAATGAACTACCTCAGAATCTCAAGAAGAATCCGGAAAACGAGTCAAAGTCTGCGGCCAAGAACAGAAAGAAACGAGAAGCCAAGGCTCGTGCCAAGGAACAGGAAATAGAACAGGTCAGGATGGCGAGCCTGTGGAGTTATTAAGCGTTTTACCACCCCTGAACTTGTTGAGCTGTGTTTGAGTTAGCCTAGAGAACGCAAAATAAAATCTTAGGGAACGCAAAATATAGCAAAGGGAACGCAAAATAAAGCTTTTGGAAGTAATATATCAAACACAAAAAGTACGAATACTGACCGCTTTGGCAACCTGGCTACCAACAAATTCGCTCACTGTTTGAACTTAGTGTATTTGTAACCTTTACCTGTAATTCAGTGTCATGCGTGCACTGCGAGAGGTATAATTAAACGAGTCGTTCATCCAAACACCGAGAAATGGGTGGAAGAAACGAGACAAAGCCATTTAAGAAGAAAATTGAGACCGCGTATCCAAACTCCCTTCACGCTTTTGATTTTCTTTGTTTAAGCTTCATGAGTTATTGAGTTTGAGAGCGTGAAATAAAGGCTCAGTAATTATAAGCCAATTTGTACAGTGAGCGAGTTGACTTGGGATAAGGTTTTGAAGTAACGAGTTCAACCCTTTTCAGCCTTCATCCCAACCAGCATCGAGCACGCCAGCACCACAAGCTGTCCTTACGGGCGATACTGAAAAACGGCTCAGGAACTTAAAAAAGGTACGATTCATTTAACCTACTACATGTAGTCAAAGCGTTTGTTGAATTATTGTTATCATCCGTACAAGGTCTGTTGTCACTGCTCACCGAGAAACACAATATATAGAGGATATTACACGGTGGCGCGAAGATATGAGTTTTAATTTCGAGTGGCAAGAACAATATTTTACGAATGAGCGCAGCGAATGAGTTAAATATTGTTTTTGACAAGAGAAAATAAAATTCATATATTCCAGCCACCGTGTAATTTTCTTTTTATTATATAGACAAACCAGAAAAAAATACTCCAAATTGATCTTCAAGCACTTTTGTTTTGACCGATATCCTCTCTAGTGAGGATATGGAAATTATGTCACTCAGGTCCGGATGTAGCTTCATATGAGATCTACGAGTGGCGTATTTCCCAGTAAAACACTCGTGTCCATATAATAAGAAAAGATATGTATTGCGTTTGTTCTTCTCGGCTTGAAATTCCATGTCATTTCAGCGGTACTCAGCAATTTTCAAATCAGTTGAAAACAGTGAATGACAAAAAAATTGCACTTCTAGATTTCTAAACAGTTGCATCGAACGAAGGTTCACAGGATGTGAACGTATGGAAGTTATTTTGTTTCAGAAATTACGCCAAGTCGAAGAATTAAAAGCGAAGCAAAAGGGAGGAACAACTCTAGAAGTCAACCAGGTAAGTGCTGATGTGAGGTGATGGTAGCGCTGCTCAGCGGCAGGATTATTTGTAATGCAGACCACGGGAATCCTGTGGTAGTCGTAGTGGAATGGCTTCTAACTACCAAGCAAACACATAATTACGAAAGTGTTTGCAAAAGCAATGGAACATCAGTTTACCGTCACACTTGAGCGCATTTGATTTTCAGCGAAGCCACATTTTGACATATTATAACCAAAACCAATAAAGGTCAAAACCAATAAGGTCTCCTGCACTGCTTCACCTAGTGAAGTCGACTGGCTTTCCGTCGCGACAGAAAGCCAGGCGACTGCATTTGGCAAACGCGAAGACCTTATTGGCTTAGATTGTTTGACTGGCGGAATATGCGCAGCGCGAAACAACAGTAAACAACAAATTTAGGTGTAAAAGAGACATGCCCTGAACACACAGTAACTGGCCTCGCTTGCTTTATCGAGGGACATATTCTGGGGTTTCAATATTAAGCATGATCACAAGTCGGCCGATGTAGCCGTGAAAAAAAGAAACAGTCATCGGCCTTCGACCTTGGTCAGAATTATTAAGACCTCGGTCACAGCATAGTTAATGGAGTGGATGGTTAGGAAGCCCGGCAAACCACAATAGCGTGGGCTGGATGTTGAGATGGGATGTCGCGTGATATTGACCCTGCACAATCTTTTGTTTCATGCTCATCTAATATGCATGTCTGATTGTACACTAAACCTTACTGGCTGAATTTTGGTACTTATGTACCTGCACAAACAAAAGGATTCCTCTGAAAAAGTGAACAAAGACATAGTACAATAACAGGGTGTCAGGTTTCCTAACCATTCCCCTCTATAAACTATGGTCACAGTTTTCGCTCACATCTCATCTGGTAAATAATGCTTATATTTTTCGTCCTCGAGCCACATTGCTTTTTTCTGATTTCATTGAGATTTTTTTGCGGTTTCATCATAGCCTAATGTGTCTCTCGAAGTTCATCTTCATTTAGCTCAATTAATTGTATCGATGCAGTATATTACTTATTTTTTCTTCTTTTCATTTATCTCCATCCAATCCAGCTGGAAAAGCTCAAGTCCGAGGAAGCATTAATAAGAGAAATCAGAGAACTGGAGCTAGGAAGCTGACAGTGAAAGGAGCGGATGCTACATTAGACATACAATACGTTTTACCAAGAGCCCATTACTAGGAGGAACAATCTTGTACTAGTGTTGTTCCCATCAGCGTTTTGTGTATTTGTTTGCTTCGTTAGTTTCCCGCTGGCCGGAGGCTAAAAATAGAACTACCAGCTGTTGTATTTTCCTCGTATGGCTTGAGGATACTTATATAATGTATAGTAGCGCCCTGCGGTGTTAAGGCCGGTTTTTGTTGCACTGGTCGCGGCGATTTTTCTCGCGCGAGTTGCAATAGGACATTTGCACTATTGGGCTTATCTCCGGTGTAATAACCTGTGAGTGCGCACGAACTGCGTCACAGAGCTTCCTTTGTTTGGTAGAACGAATCAAGATGAAATAAGAACTGAACACAAAGGTGTCCTCTGGGAATGGTTATTAAACCGGAGTTAACCCCACTATGGCGTCATTTGGCTACGACTAACAGAATCCTTTTCAGTTTTCTTTTCTTATGCAAATAAGCCGCTATTGGAAACAATAGGCGGTAATTGCGCGAACAAAAGGGACAACCTAAAGGTTTCTGGTAGTCGTCTTTTCTTCAATAGGCCATGTTCGAATTACGCTCCAATGCCTACAAACAATAACCTCAACACGAGGCTCTCTTCTGAAATTACTGTAAATGTATTAGAACTTGGAGAAAGCCTCGATTTGAAGCTTTTGTCTTTTGAGCATTGGAGTGAATTCGAACCTGGGCTATTCGCACCAAGTTGCAAAGAGTTTCGGACATGTTTGAAATCTCCGCGACATCACGAGACGAAAATCGCGGTATATAGCGCCGAGTTGCACCTAGTCTACATTAGTGATTTTAGTTAACGCCTACGTGTGCGAGAAAAATCGCCGCGACTCGCGCGACAAAAATTGCAGCAAAAATGTAAGCGGGTTTTTAGTTAACTGCAAGTCTGTTCAATTTTTGGGAAAATGTGTTGGTTTCTAAAAATATACACTTTTCTTCAGCTGATGGAGAGACCTAGTATGGGAAGTTTTTACTCTTGGTAATGAACTCTTGGTTCTGTCCAGAGATGATGGACGTGTCGCTCACGGGACACCACTAAATGTTACAACCACTAAATAGAGCGGATTTCAGATGACCGTCGTGTTTGCAATTGGTTTGCTTTCTCATTGGCTGCTTATTTCTATCAACCAATCAAATTGCGAACTAATTACAAGCAAGGAATTACTAGCCAATTGGTTCGGCTCCTGATTGGCTGGGCTGGAAACCATTCAGCAGTAAGTTGTAATTACTCTTGTTTGTGATTGGCTAGTGATTGCACAATTGCGTTTACTTTCACGATGGTCATCTGAAATCTGCTCTATTACATAGAGTTATTGTGAAATAGAATGAATATTTTCGACGACGCGAGCTAGCTATCGCGAGAGTATTACTGCGGTTTTCGTAATTCTGCGAACTCTCGTTATTGATTTCCAACCGTAAAACCGCCTTCTGGCTTCCGTCAATCAAACTCCCGAGTCTTTTCGTCGTTACTCTTTGTGCTTTTTGATTGGCCAGCGCCTAAGCAGTGCTACAATGGCTTCCTGTCGCGACAGCAACGTTACGTGCTGGCCAATCAAAAGCACTAAGAGTAACGACGAAAAGACTCGGGAGTTTGATTGACGGAAGCCAGAAGGCGGTTTGACGGTTGGAAATCGTTAGCGAGAGTTCGCAGAATTATGAAAACCGTAGTAAGGCTACGTTGTTGAATTATTAAGCCAAATATTTTGATATATTCTGGATTGACACTTCTCATTCAATTTCGAGAATTGTATTATTAAGTGAGCAATAAGAGAAAATATTAGTACTTTCTGGCGAAAAGGCTGTACTCCATCGTTTAGAATGGGAATACGTGGGCTATTTTAGCTATTCTTGGCTTGCGTGTGACGTCACTGGTGGTCATGTTGGTGGTAAAAAAACACAAATATGTTCCCTTTGTTCTGTTCACCAACATGGCCGCCGCGCTTTTGTGACTTTCTTCCCATCCATCAGTAAGCGCGCGCTGACATGTCCCCCACAAAATACCAGGGTACACTCATCCTTTACACTTTGCTCCCCCTTATTTTCCGGTATGTAACGAGCATGGAATCGTCCATTGGTGTCTGGGATAGAGGGTTTAGCCTTGTGCCAATTGTATGAAACAGCCACGTGGAAATTTGTATGCAAAAGGTATTTAACAATCAGAATCGGCTTACGATTGTAAGCCGCCAGAGCCTACAACAAACAACAACAGCGCAGTAGGCTCTGGGAACGAGATTGAAGAAGATCTGCTAACGGTTCCGGTGTCTGGTGGAACATTTTGGAACAGAAAACGCCCCGAGAGTGGGTTTGCAGTTCTACTCCAAATCGCTACTAGAAAGAGTACGATTGTCTCGTGCTTGAGCCGTTGTGTTTTGCGTTCAACAAATGCGACCTGCACTTTGTTCACACGTATTGATTGTCCGTGTAATCAGCCATGTCTTCCTTCTAGTCGACTCTCCACACTCGCACAGAGTTGTCTCCAGTCGAATCTTCACCTTGACCAGCGGTTTCCTCGTCGCTGTCTTCATCTTGGTCCTTTGGTAATGGAAATTTCCGCTGACCAGATGCTGTCGCCAGGAGAGGGAGACTTGGATGAAAACTGACAAGGCAAGTCTTAGATTAGAATTCAAATACCATCAGGGTAAAGATTGTTGTGATTACACCTCGTCCTTTACCCACACAGGAATATGCCACGAATTCCAACTACTTTGGTCATACTTGGTCCTCGTTGATACGGGCGCTGGTCCATATGGAGCAGAATTTTTTGGTTGATTTCTTGAATCACGCTCGTAGTGAATATAGAGTTCATATGTACACCCTCTCTTGGGCCATTCCAAAACATGACTGCAACCCTCCGAAACTCTGTTTACTATTCCCTCGGTAATAAACAGTTAGTAACTCCCCTTGGAAAGACCGTCGAAGACCTAATTTAGTAATGGTACCCTTAGAAAAAACACGGAATATCAACCTAAGGTATTTATAAAGCAACAGAGGGTCTTGATTATACAGTCAAAAGACATGACGCGTGCCCCCCTAGAGTTCAATAATCAATTCATTATCCATTATTGATCTCATTATTCAATCCAAAAATGCATTTTTTAATTCAATATTAAAAATGTAAAATGTTGAAATTTTGATTTCTGAAGAAACAATTGTTCATCCAGAGTAATTATTTAGATTACACAATTTTCATTATTGAATTGAAAATTGCATTTTTGCATTGAATAATGAAATCAATAATGGAATAGTAAATTGAATATTCAACTCTAGGGGGCACGCTTCATGTCTTTTGACTTTAAAAGGCTGAGCATTTTTCATCAATGCAAGATTGTTGAGTCACTATGCAGAGTGTTTTGTAGGGGTAAACATACCCAATTTAATGAAATGACCCTTACCTTATCCCGTTGACGCAGTCACCATGAGCAACGTACGAACAGACTGGCGAGAGAACTGGCTCACCCGAGCCGTCCTCAAACACCGGGCTGGCTGTGGTGTCCCATACAGTGATGGTACCATCTACATTACCAGACGCCAGGTACCGGCCGCGTCTAGAAAGACGGAGAACATTTACATATTAGTGTTTGAACTTCGTTCCAGAGAGAAAACCTTGCAAACCACTTCGATCACTCGAGTGCTCCAAAACTTGCTGCTGGTCTCATATGTTTTACCATCATAACCTTAGAAACTTACCGGTCCATATCAAAATAAATCCTCTGATTAGTCGCTACTGAGCGAATCAGTCGATAGAGTACAGACCCGGGTTCCTGACGTCCCAACAAAGGACCTCATCATCCTATGAAACAGAGGACATGACTCTTTATCCTCGCGCATCAGGGTCCTCCCCTCACTTTCCCCTTGGGGGAGGTGAGGTGAGGACCCTGACGCGCCATGGAGCTTTCAATTGTGGAATTAGGACTAGTATAGCTTAGTAGTATAGTGCGGACCACATAAGCACCTTAATTGCGGAGCGAAATGTCATGTCACAACTTAGGAGCCCATGATGTTGTTTCTATTTTTGGCGCAAAGCCCGGACTAGGAAGGAATAATTTATCTAACTGTGGAGCTCGATATCCTTTTTGTAAACTTATTGTTTCTGAGAAATGCGGAGCCCATGACGTCCGAGCTCCACGACCCTGAAGAGCCCAGGAACAAGAAAATGACTCATGACGTTCTTTACCCCGTCAAGGCTATTGATATTCGTCCGTGTCTGGTGTTTCGCGTGGGTGTTTTGCTTTGCGCACAAGACTGACAGAGCAGAGTAACTCCGTAGTTATAGGGTCCGTGAACAATAGGACTGCGAAAATAACCAAAAATAAGCTCCGCCCCAACGATATCGCATCAAAAATTACTATTCCTTCCCAAAAGGTCTGGAACAAAAATATTTGGCATCGCAAAAACCGTTGCGTTACCACTATCTACGTTTGAATGCGTCAGTAATCAAGCCCCTTCAGCAAGATGTCACTAATGACAAGATCTCACAAAAATGTAATAATAAAAAATGTAACTATTCAACCTAATATTTAGTAAAAGTGCTTAATAAAAAAAAGATGGCACTAATTTCTGCAATCCTTAGCCTTATTAACATACTTGTTTGGAACAAGAGCAAGTTTGACCACACGAAATGCAAATGAATTACAATCTAAAGTGTTTTCTTGTTATGAACCTCATGTTACAGTGCTTGTGGAGTAACACTAAGTTGCAGATAGTGAGCGCAAGATCAGTTTGCCGATGCTTCAGGTTATGACCGCCTTCTCACTTTGAAAACAGCGCTGGACGAGCACAGACTGAACAGCTCTGTTCGGAGATCTAACAGACTAAAGAAGGACGGCTTGATTGTTCGCTATCTTCATACCTTTCTGCCGCCACTATAGAGCTTGGTCCCGTCAGGTGAGAACATCACGTGGGTGACCCCGCCCACTTGCCCCTGCAGAAGACAGATTTGTTCCCCATCGCTCTCGCTGTAGATACCAACTGAAAGTGAAAGCAGCGCAATTCACGAATTGTTGTACTATGGCTATCCATGTTTGTAATCTGTGTTATATGAGAAGATATCTTTGTATAAATTCAGTAGAATTGCCCTATAAAAGGCCCTAGAACGTTCACCAATGCTGCTGTTTATACAAAAATACTTTCGCCCATAACGTGTGTGGCCTACAACACTTCATTTCAGTAAGTTGATAAATGTAATATGCAAAGTCAGAACAAGCAAGGTTTAGCTCATCAGACAACTCGGGCTCTTGTGTCTCTCCTCATGGTACGTTCAACATTCCGCGGAATTTCTTTTAGTCGCTTGAGTAATTATACTAACCTATGTTATTACTATCGATCCCATACCTGATTTCGAGTATGATCCGAGTGCGTATAGTTCAGGTGTGAAGGCAAAGCATGATATCAGTCCACCTTGACCGTGCTTCTTAACTGAAAGACACAGAGAACCATGTAGGTATTTCATGTGTATTTCTGCAATAACACTCTCCGATGTACATACAAACCATACACTAATTTCAGTTAAGACTCAACCTTTTACCATCATGCGAATTGTCATTGGTGGAGAACCATGGTGCTGGTGGCTTTAATTTTTGTACCATACTTTCTAGAGTTCAATTTTTAACTCGTGGGTTACTATGGTAACCCCGAGTTGTAGTGGGGACCCGATGTCACTCACTCCGGTGTAAACTTTTTACATTAGCATAATTAGCATAATTGATTATTTGTTTAGTTATGTGTTCATTTTACCTACCCCTCCCTCGAAACATTCGCTTATCTTTTCGCTCCCCCATCCACTTTGCCGTCGGTCACCCATCCAAATACTAACCCTGCCGGATCGTGCTTAACTTTAAAAGATTGCCCGAGTCACGCGCTTACCAACTGCGCCACGGGGACTTCGTGACGTAATCACTCAGGAAAAACTGATTTATATGTGTCAAACGTCCCAGCGCAGGTTCTCTGTCTCATTAAATCTCTCACAAGTTCACTGTGTTTTGAACGGCTTAAAATTAATCTTAAGTTGACTATGTATGAATTCGAACAATATTCGACCGATGTGTATGCTCTCATGACCGTGAGATACGAATCTCCGATGTGAATGCTCATGAACGTGAGATACGAATCTCCCAAACTTCGCGGGTGTCTAGAAAACTAAGATCTAGAAAACAAAGATGAAAGATGCAAGACCTAGAAAACTAAGATCTAGAAAACTAAGATCTAGAAAACTAAGATCTAGAAAACTAAGATCTAGAAAACTAAGATCTAGAAAACTAAGATCTAGAAAACTAAGACCTAGAAAACTAAGATCTAGAAAACTAAGACTGATAAATTTTCTCTTACCATTTCGCTTTTGAGTTTCTGCAAGATCACACAGCGTCGCGACCCGTACTCCTCGCCATAAATCAAGGAAACAAAGAACCTCGAACTTTTCTGGGTGTCTAGAAAACTAAGATCTAGAAAACAAAGATGAAAGATGCAAGACCTAGAAAACTAAGATCTAGAAAACTAAGATCTAGAAAACTAAGATCTAGAAAACTAAGATCTAGAAAACTAAGATCTAGAAAACTAAGATCTAGAAAACTAAGACCTAGAAAACTAAGATCTAGAAAACTAAGACTGACAAATTTTCTCTTACCATTTCGCTTTTGAGTTTCTGCAAGATCACACAGCGCAGCGTCGACCCGTACTCCTCGCCATAAATCAAGGAAACAAAGAACCTCGAACTTTTCTGCTATAAACAGACTTCATTCCAAACAAGATCTACTCCAGCTTCAAGAATACATCCTTATTGCATTGGTCCGTTAGGTTTTTGAAACTCACGATGTACAAATCAGCCAACAAACAGCGCAAGCATTCGATAACAAACACTTATTTGTCCGCCATGTTGGATTCAGATGCTGGCTGGTGGGTTGCCTGTGGTGACAAAAATCCGCAATGTTTTTCACAAAAATAGAAGCAAGCGAAATGGAAACCACTCCAGAAGTAGGAATAAACTATTATTACTTTGATTCTTTGAGTTTTACCTTGTCACCAATCATATTTTCTGAGTTTTCACAGGATCTTAGTTTTCTAGATTGCCCATACAAAAATGGGTGCAAATCTAGAAAACCAAGATCCTCAATTTTTGTCACAAAAATAGAAGCAACCAAAACAGAAACAACTCTAATAGTACAAATAAACTACCAGTAACTTGATTCTTTGAGTTTTACCTTGTCACCAATCATATTTTCTGAGTTTTCACAGGATCTTAGTTTTCTAGATTGCCCATACAAAAATGGGTGCAAATCTAGAAAACCAAGATCCTCAATTTTTGTCACAAAAATAGAAGCAACCAAAACAGAAACAACTCTAATAGTACAAATAAACTACCAGTAACTTGATTCTTTGAGTTTTACCTTGTCACCAATCATATTTTCTGAGTTTTCACAGGATCTTAGTTTTCTAGATTGCCCATACAAAAATGGGTGCAAATCTAGAAAACCAAGATCCTCAATTTTTGTCACAAAAATAGAAGCAACCAAAACAGAAACAACTCTAATAGTACAAATAAACTACCAGTAACTTGATTCTTTGAGTTTTACCTTGTCACCAATCATATTTTCTGAGTTTTCACAGGATCTTAGTTTTCTAGATTGCCCATACAAAAATGGGTGCAAATCTAGAAAACCAAGATCCTCAATTTTTGTCACAAAAATAGAAGCAACCAAAACAGAAACAACTCTAATAGTACAAATAAACTACCAGTAACTTGATTCTTTGAGTTTTACCTTGTCACCAATCATATTTTCTGAGTTTTCACAGGATCTTAGTTTTCTAGATTGCCCATACAAAAATAATCCGTGGCACAAACCGGCAATTCTACTTCCCACTTGACTTTCATTTCTGATTCTAGAAAATAGCACCTTTTCCTACTTTCCATATTTGTCACTTCTGAAATCCTCGAAAATATCCGACCTTATTCAAATTTTCTCTTTCAAAAAATTCTCGGAAAGGTCTACCTTTTTCCAAAAAAAGTCCACTTTTTTCTTAATTTCAAGATTGATCAAAAACAAGAAAAAGAAACTACTTTTTTCTATATTTTTGCAAGCTTTTCCGTTGGGAAAAAGTGCCACCTTTTTGCCATCGAAACTGTGACTAATTCCGCATTTACCAGGACTTTTTGTCTTCGATGAAAAAATAAGACTATTTTTGATTTTCCATTTTTCAACGATTGAGGAAGAAATGAGAAAAGAGTGAGTTTTTTTTCTGGAAAGAGGTCCACTTTTATCAAACCTTTCTGATACTGTTTGACAGGTGTCAAAACTATTTAGATCAGGTGCACATTTTCCCGCTCAAGCGCCTTCCTGAACTTCGAAAGAGATGTAATTTTCCGAATGTAGTCAGGAAGCGTGTTCAATGCGTGTAGTCTACTGCAATTCGTTTTTAATAAATGAAATTTACATCGAAAAACGGATTTTCACCATTTTTCGTTTAACGTCTCGATAATAATTTTTGAAAACGGAATTTGAATTTTGACTTTATAATTGTTGATTTTGATTTTTTTTCCGAAATTAAAAATTGGATTTTTCAAATCTAAAATTTGACTTTTATTTTTTCGCAGAAATAGGAAAACGAAATTCAAATTCAAATTTCAATTACTGTTTTTTAATGAAAAACGTTAATCAGTTTCATTTCGAGAAAATAAATTCTAACAGTTTTGTAGAGGTCGCCCTAGGTGCTACGAAGGGCAAGAACACTACTCAGAGGGGGAGGGTGGTATTTCCTAACTACTCTCACAAGTGCCTTTAAACAGAAATGTCAGTGAGATTAAAGAGGAGAATATTTTATATGTTAAGAGCTAGGAATGGAGGGCTATATAAAGCTGTGAAGGAAGGCTGTCTCAGCTCGCACGTTTCAAGTTGTATTTGGCCACCAGAGCCAACGCCCCTGCACCTAAAACAACCATGCCCGTTATGGCAGTTTGTATACAAGCTTACACCATATACGATTTTTATTAACAGGTCTGTGGGTTATAATTAATAAATATTAGAGTTCGAATTAGTTTCTTCTAACGCACATCGTTCCTTCCGGTACTTAATAGCTTGCGCTTGTATCGACTCATAACTTCTTCTCTACTACTGGAGAAACAAGCAAACGTAGACCAGGTCAACATGTGGCAACCAACCACTTTAGCTAGCGAATGCCCCTCCTCCCGTGAGGAGTATTTTTTCTTCAAAGCACCTAAACGAAGACCACTACAAAACTGCTACAACTCTTTTCTATCAAATGAAACCAATGAACGTTTCTCATTAAAGAACAATTATTGAAAATTGAATTTCAATTCCATTTTCCAATTTCTCGTAAAAAATCGAAAAACCAAATTCAGATTCCAAAATCCAATTTTGAATTTCGGCAAAAATATCAAAATCAACCATATCAAGTCAACGAATCAAATTCCGTTTTCAAAAATTATTATCGAAACGTAAAACGAAAAATGGTGAAAATCCGTTTTTCTATGTAATTTTTAGGTATTTAAAACGAATTGCAGTAGACTACACGCATTGTGTTCCATTCCTTTGCCCCATTCTAAATGAGCTCTGATATTTTGTTGCAAACGCAAAAGATCTCTGTTGCGTGTATTGTATTGGTGGTAATCACGGGAGTAGCTAAAATTATGAAGTAGATAAGCGGGAGGGTCCGTGTACCGGTCGGCAAAACACATTTCTCACTCATTCTTAGTTAACGTAGACAATTGGACCAAAAAAAGTTGAAAAATGAAACACAGCGTACCTTATCGTTGAGTATTTTATTTAAATGCGCAACATTTCAAAATGCATTGTTCAAAACAGTTTCTCCATATCTTTAAAACCTAAACATTTACAGCTGTTTGCTTTTGTAACGGGTCGGGATCGGTGTCTTTCAATTGAACACGATTTTCATACTATACTGTACTACTACTACTACTACTACATTTATTCAAGTCACATACGCTTTATATAGGTGCTGGCTCTCGGAAGGTTCCCATGGGAGATTAGCCTGATAAGGGGTGTTTTTAGTGCCAAATGTAGGAATGTCCGGTCAATGTCTAGAATTCGGACTTAGACCAAGACTATCAGATCAGAGCATGTGCACTAACCGTGGGAAAAGGGATTATCTTAAAAAGGGGAAATACCGTTAAATTCCAATGGGAAGTTCCGAGCACCACACTTTTATAAATATCGTAATCTACAAAAGTGTACTTATGATGTAGACGTAGGGGAAACTACAAATGACTACAAATATACAATAATTCATGTTAACTGGCATGACTACAAATTAACTAGTGAATTTACTAGAATCGCTTCGTAACATTCCCCCCGCCTTTGTCTGGCACATCACCCGATGTGCAAAAATTTATCAAAAATGTGATTATATAAGAGGCTTGACACGCGCGCCTTAAAAAACTAGAAAAATATCTTAATACTACAAAACTATTCCGGCTGACGCGTGTAAGGTAAAATATGTCTGAAAAATTAATCTTCGTTTCCATCTAGTAGGCGCGTGATCATTTTTTGGCATAATTGTGGCAATGTCCTACTGGACATTAAATCCAAAAACAATACCGGCGGTATGCACAAACGATGCGCGATCGCAATATAACCATGGCGCCGTAATTGAAATAACATTTGGAGATAGAGATACATAAATCTCCATATCCCTCTATTTCCCTCGTATGTGTCGCCATAAGCAAGAATGGGGTCCAATATAAGTTTTCTAAGGAATGTTTGTTTAACATACAATCTACCAGCTAAATCTATTAGAGCAGCGACGTCGTGGACTTCACAAGAGAGTTCAATGGTGTATTCGTTGTTGATTACGTCATCAACTAGTTCAAGCAATAAATCCAATGTCTGCCAATTGGTGTAACTGTAGATAATGAACTGAAATGAAGATTCAGGTCTCTGGTTCCTTTCTTCTAGAAACGTCGCAAATGCCCCACTTACAGATGCCAAGTTTATTGCCGCTCTTTCACTCACTTGTCTTACAAACGTTATGTCTGCGAGAGCGATTGTGATGACGGTTTCTTCTTCCATTGGAGCGTTTTGACCGTTGGTCTGTATACCCTTGTATTTTAGCGGTAGGCCGCGTGGTAGCAATGGGTTGTATAGGCTGAAGGACCACACTTGACTCTGCACGCTTGTGTTTTCTGTGACACACTGTTGTGACAATAATAATCACAAAATTCAGCAATGTCACAGAAGATACTGTATAGAGTAAAATCTGATCTGCGTAGGTCAATGTTTCTTCTTTAATCTTGTCAATATCTTTTCTTGTACGCTTCAGTTCGTTAGTCAGTTTTTCGTCATAAAAACTGTAAAATTTATCTAAGTTTTCAATGATGGTCTTGTTGATCGTTACAGGTTGTGGAATCTTTAAGGAATCATGATGTAGGTTTAGTGTGTCCTTATCCACAAAGTTCCATGGAATATATTGTAGAGTTTCTTTGGTAAAAATAGGTAATGATATTCCCATAGACTTAGGACATTTTGTTAGGCCAGACTTCATGCCTTTGAACGTGACGTTGCAAGGAAACTCGTAGATGGACAGAGGCGTGACAGCTAAATGTCCGGTATTGGTTTTCAGTGTTCCATGGGAAGTACTTAAGTAGAATCGTCCACCAAGAGGAATCATTGAATGTAATCCATCACATGAACTTGAAAGAAGGTGGTAACGAGGGAATGACAACTTAATTTCTGAATTCCAAGGATAGCCAAGCCAAGAAAAATTTTGCTCTGTTTGTAAAATATTGGTTGGACACAAATAACCATTTGGGTTTTGGAAACATTTATCAAGGTCATTGATAGTCACAATATATTTCGAGTACGAACACGAAATAACGGCTAAGTTATTTAAGGCTTGCGGGAGGTACCGGGATCGATGCCCGGGTTCTCCACCAGTGTAACGGGTCGGGATCGGTGTCTTTCAATTGAACACGATTTTCATACTATACTGTACTACTACTACTACTACTACATTTATTCAAGTCACATACGCTTTATATAGGTGCTGGCTCTCGGAAGGTTCCCATGGGAGATTAGCCTGATAAGGGGTGTTTTTAGTGCCAAATGTAGGAATGTCCGGTCAATGTCTAGAATTCGGACTTAGACCAAGACTATCAGATCAGAGCATGTGCACTAACCGTGGGAAAAGGGATTATCTTAAAAAGGGGAAATACCGTTAAATTCCAATGGGAAGTTCCGAGCACCACACTTTTATAAATATCGTAATCTACAAAAGTGTACTTATGATGTAGACGTAGGGGAAACTACAAATGACTACAAATATACAATAATTCATGTTAACTGGCATGACTACAAATTAACTAGTGAATTTACTAGAATCGCTTCGTAACACTTTCATCCGTTCTTCTAAATAAAATGGGATAATTTTCGAGCTCCAGGTGTAAAGATGTTTGTCCAGAATGAGTGCTATGACTCCAGTTACAATGTGTTTCATTGTACTTCATGGCGGTGTATGTTCAAACTATGATATGAAATCAAAAATAGCTTTGTCTATGAAAATCAAAACCAGAAATTTACAAAAACAATTTACAATAAGTCGCCAATTTTAGGGAAAAAATAATTGTCCTTTCTTGTTTTCTTCCTTCTCTCAATTCAGAGCACATTCAACGATCATTGCTCACTAGTTTTCATCTATAAGTATTACTTTTTCAAATGTAGGTCGGGTGCTTTCGTTCTATCATAACCGAGAAACAGAAAAATGACTTTTATCTAGGTAACGTAAACGACTCCTGTGTAACGTAAACGATATTCGTTGTCACCAGACAATTTTACATGACATTGAAACTCAAATTAGTGTTGAAAACTATGCCTACCATGTTTTATGTACCGAGAATCAAACTATATGAATTTATAAATGGATTTAAGTACATTTATAGTTTTTCGTAACGTAAACGACTATCAAATTCAAAAAGGCATGAAAGTTTATAATGCCTTCAAAGTTACTATTGTTTGCTGAGATGTTTTAATTTCCTTGTCAGTGAGCCATTTCTTAAACGCCCAAAGTCTTTTTGGACTTTATTTTGCCATTTTAACTCGTAAATGGTAACGTAAACGACTCCTCTCAAGGAAGACGGAATCTCCTCTCGATGAGATCAACTGTGGCAGAGGTCAGACTGTACGTCTTACGGGTCTTGCTGTTTTGAGTTGGTGGCTCTATGACACAGATCAGAGATGCTCTCGGAAGCCAAAGAACATCCTCTTTGGCAGGCCATCGAAAGTTGTACTTTGGGTGTTTTCCAGCCCTTGTCATGAAGGTCACCAGCACCTCGCCGTCTTCCTTGTCCACGTCCTCTACTTTCCCGACATACCAGTCTTCATCATAGGCAGCAGCAACATAATCATCTACCTTAACGGCGAGCTCATGCTGGACACTTGACGTGCTTGGTTGCCTCAGCATTGCCGCCTTCCACTCACACCCGCTTTGGTTTGGGTCCAGGAGACAAGAAGGACAGTAGCAGGAAGTCGTCCGGGTTATCACTGTGTGTGGTGCTATAGCGCTAACAGCGTGTACACTCATCGTGCCCGGGACTGTCTGCGTAGAGCTATACTTTTCCAGAGCTGCAACGGCACCCTTTACGTCATCTTTAGTATAAAAAACATATTTCACACTAGTGGTGCTTTCGGACTGAGTAGCCCAGCTGTAGAAGCCTTGTGCGTCCTCGATTTTTACTTTGCCGGAACGAACGGCTTCATCGGCCATCCTCTTGGCTGTCCCGCCAACGCCATCACAAGGACCTTTGCCATGCCCCGCCTCGAAGTAATTCCATCTTGCTGCCATTCCAAATTCTTCAGTATGGTTTGCAACAACAGAGAAGATGGTTTTATTTCGGTATTGGGAAGTAGGGCTGTCGGTCCAGTAATGCACATGAGTAAGGTTTGGCAAAAACTCTTTTAACTGCTTGTGAAGGGCCTTCATAATTGCATATACTGCAGAGGCGTCATGTTGCAGCTCGTCTGAAACAAACACAAAGCTTTTGTGTTTGAGTTCGCCTAGTTCATTCTCGACCTTGTAGTAAACAACTATTGGGTGCAAAGAAACCATAGTTGGACCGTTCCAGTGCGCACTTTGCACTTCCTCACAAGACTGGCAGTTGTAATTCTCTGCAAAGTCCATTTGAGCTACAATATGGCCAGCTGGGAGGTTGTTCTTCAGGCATCTCAGGTGGCGGTATTGCTCGTGATGACGCCGCACGTGTTCGCGAAATGTCGCGATAGACTTTCTGACCTTGTCTGAAAAGTCTTTCTTTGAGGCCTGAAAACTCAGTAGTTTCATCCTTTTCTTCCCATCCTCCTCTTGCACTCTTTTCCATTGCTCAAACGTAACGTTAGCATTATCCTCTATCTTGTCTAGAATTTTCAGCACCATTTCATCATCGTTCTCCTTGATGAACGTATCCGGATTTGCAGTCGTGGTGATCTTTATGTTCTTCATGGAGCGTACAAGCAGCGCCATGTTCTGATGCTGTTGACATAGGCATGTGTCGCGTGAAGCAAAACTTGCCAGCATCATGTAGGAGGGTCTCATCTTGTAAAACACCGCCTGAGAGATGTGCTCGTCTGGATATTCCGCGAGGTACTTTAGGCGTAAATTGTAAAGGTAATCACTCAAAATGCGTTTCTGGACTCTCTCTGTGCCGCATTTTTTGGCATCATTCTTTCCGGGCATCATTCGGCTATTGTCATCCCGTTCCAAGAACTTAACCACATTTTTCCTGATTCTCTCTCGAAGCTCTAGAAGGCGACTCTTCTTTTTCGTACAAGCCACGTTTTTGGTCTGCGCTGCTCGAAGAAACGTTCGGGAAACGCCGACTTCGTTGCTAAGCTGGCGAAAAACTCGATACTTTTTCACCACCTTGCCGCTTATTACGTTTCGTATTGTCCTTGCTCCAGCGGTAGAGCGGTTTTTCTTCAGTGAATCTTTTATTTCGTCAATAACGATATTGCCGAATAAAAGACGTTTCTTCAAACAGTTCGGCACTTGCTTTGTGCCTGATTGCTCGATTTGGGCATTGATGCGTGAGCGAGGGGTCATTTCTGGTAAAGGGATTTCTTTGGGTGGCTTCATTTTCTTTAATAACCTTTCGTTTCTTTTTGCGATTTTCTTGTTCGCTCTTTCCAAAGTCTTTATTCTTTCCTCGAGACTTTTGATCTTTTGACTTTTTTCCTTCGTTTTTCGACGATTGACTGAGGAATTTCCAGTTATTTTTACCTTCAATGTTGGTCCATCAACATCTTTCCTTGAATTCCTTATCGCTCTATTTTTGCGCTTGTTTTCTCGGCTTCTTTCCCTCCTTTTCTCTAAAGCTTCTCTATCGAGCTCCGATGATGGAGTGTAGTATTTCAGAACACGCCTGGATTCTTTTTTGCGAAGTCTTTATCCTTAGCTTTTTTCCTCTCCCGGTATGCACGCGAAATTTCTGCTCGTGATTTGGCCATAATACCTTGGGGTATTCATTGAAAAAAAGATTAAATTAGAATCAATTGTACAATACTCATTAGAAACATTGGAGGATATGAAGGAATACGTGTTTAATATGCTTTACGACTTGAAATTATGTCAAATCCTCCATTTTTTTCCTTATAGCTACTCGCGTCTTTTACGCTACTTAATCGTTCGTTTACGTTACTTTACAAAAGCACGTGCTTTGAAGCTATGTACTGTGCTGTGAATCGTGCAAAACATACCAAGGCAACGAGATGCCGTTTGTACACATGTTACTGACAGAAAGCAATAATACTTTCAGTTTTATACCTGAGTTATGGAGCGTACAACGTGACAGGACTAATGTGTATAGATCTTGCGAAGTAACCTCGATGTTACTACAACGATGGGTGATGCAAAAAGAATTGAAATGCGCTGGGTTTGATGTTATCAAATGGTACGGTAACTCAGTGTGTTGACACAAGATAATTGACTCTGTTATCTGACCCTGTTTGGCCTTTCGTCGCATGATAGTGAAAGTACACAAACTCCTTTGTCCTTTACGTGACGGTAGCGTGATACGACAATAAGAGCTGTCGGGCAATTTCCTTCCAGCTCCTTCATCACATCAAAGGAATCATTTCTTAAAATAAGTTACCCCATGGTCTGTTTACAGTGTAACGCCATTAATGTCGCAAGTTCTTCCTTTGAGGCCGCGTACGTGACGAGAACCTTCGTAGCGTAAAGGACAATACTAGGAAATTAAGTGCACCAGATATGCATTGGACTACAATGTCATCATGTCTTTGCCTTTCCTGCAAAAAAAAGTGTTTTTGTCTGGGTCCTACGAGACATAAAGACGATATGAAGCGCATTTAAATGTTTTATTGGCATTTAGATAAAAAGTTATTTAACATTTTGCCTGTAGGTAACGTAAACGAACTAAACTTGTGCGACGCCACTATCAGTGGCTGGCATTTGATAACATCGGACCTCCTTCTTGTTTATTGTAGCTTAAACTACAACTTAGGGGTGAAACTTTAATTCCATGAGGTCGAAAGGTAACAACAAAACGTCGAACAACTTTATTTTTACAATTTCATATTAATTTACCTCGTTTGCGACACGCTGTTTTGGGTTACTCTCGCGTGTGCAAAGGTAAAATAAATTAAGTCTCGCCGCACTACGAGGTTGGAATCCATTTGCGAGTATGTCCTAAGCCTTAAACTTTGAAACCAAAATGCCAATATCTAGAAAAATATCCTACAACTTAGAGAATTTTTTTTTTTTACAAGCGACATCAAATGTCTACGTTAACAAAGAATGAGTGTTCTATTCATTTTTCAGAATCGAAAGACAGAAAAAGGCTGCTTTCTGTCTTTTTTCATATCTGTTTTTAACATGAAAATTCACATTTTACAGTAAATTTCAGTTTCCACAATTCATGCCAAATAAAATAGAAAGATTTTAAAATTGAATTGTCTTTTGTCAAATTTCAATTTTAAAGGAAAGTTTTTAAAATTTAACAACTCTAAAATGCGGTACCAAAGAAAAAACTGCGGGGGGAGGGGAGCATGTAGGGCTGCATGTACTTGGGGGGAGGTGCACTTAGAGGGGTGACTTGTGCGGCTGTGCGTTGGAGGGGGGGGGGGGGGGGATCTGCGAGCATGTGGAAGGGGGTCAAGAAATTTGAAATTTGAAATTTGAAATTTGAAATTTGAAATTTGAAATTTGAAATTTGAAATTTGAAATTTGAAATTTGAAATTTGAAATTTGAAATTTGAAATTTGAAATTTGAAATTTGAAATTTGAAATTTGAAATTTGAAATTTGAAATTTGAAATTTGAAATTTGAAATTTGAAATTTCAAATTTCAAATTTGAAAATTTTTACAAGTTTAAAGTTCAGGCACTTTCTGTTCAGAAGGCACGTTCGTGCCTTTAATGTGCGGCTTCGGGCGGTGTAGAGGCCAACAGGACAGGTTGCTTTTTAAGCGGACTCGGCCTGAGGTAGCCCAGCGGTTGTGTAGCCTTTGCTTGGGTCCGTAGGGACACAACCCAATTTCTGATCGGTTGTAGTCGACCGGTTTGGGTCACTTCGGGGAAGGCCCGGGAATTGCTTCAAAGGGCCGTTTGAGAGGCGACTGCGGCGGTGACAACTGTGGAAAAGAACGGGCTGCGAGAGAGACCATGTTGCAGGTAATGATAAAGTTCTTAAAAGAACTGTTTTGAAAGCTTTTTTGTGCAAGACCTAATCGACGCGGATCGAAATACCGCCTTTTGATTAGTCTTTTGATGAAGCACTCTAGGAACAATGATGATGAAGTTGACGAAGCGCTCTAGGAACCAATGATAATGCAGAGATTAGCATATAACCTCTACCAATCAGATATCTAGCAACCACATGCCCTGTACACACAAACAAAAGCCCTAGCCCTAGCTCGCAACCAAACCGAGCACAAACATAACTAAAAAGCAACTGAACAATACGGAAGTCGATAGGGGTCACGAGTTGTCGCTGCGGAATTGTCGCTGTTTAGTTGTCGCTGCAGATTTGTTGCTATGGTTCTACAGGCAGTACAGGGGGAGGGGAGGGGTGCGAAATTGTATTTATAGCTGTATGGCTATAGGTAAACGCCATTGCTACTTGGGGAAAGGGGGTAAGGAGTCGATAAGCTGCGGAGCTAAATGCCACTGTCGAGTTTTCGCTGCTACAGTAAGTTGTCGCTGCCGAATTGTCGCTGCGGAGTTGTCAGCTGCGGAGTTGTCGCTACCGAGTTGAAGGTGCAGGGTTGTCGTTGTCCAATTGTCCGCGAAGTTTTGCGGTCTTTGAACTTCTAATTTCGAAAAAATGCGCTGTGAAAATCGTCCCCTTTCCGCCTGCACAGTTTCTTCAAACTTCAATGGCAAAAGCGATTAGGCATAGCACTGCACGGCTATAGGTTAACCGTTAGGACACCGACACGCAACAAACTTTACGCTACAGTAAGTGCCGATGCTGAGGAAATAATAGGATTGCCATTGGCAAAAAATTGTTTTAGAATAAAATACTCGAGAGGGTACTCCAAAAAATTGCAGTTAAGGTTCCGACCGTGATTATGTAGGGTTTTCTGTGCATTTCAGGAAGTGACATCTCTGCAGCGACAACACGAAAGCGACAACAAATTTGAAATTTGAAATTTGAAATTTGAAATTTGAAATTTGAAATTTGAAATTTGAAATTTGAAATTTGAAATTTGAAATTTCAAATTTCAAATTTCAAATTTCAAATTTCAAATTTCAAATTTCAAATTTCAAATTTCAAATTTCAAATTTCTTGACCCCCTTCCACATGCGCGCAGATCCCCCCTCCAACGCACAGCCGCACAAGTCACCCCCCTAAGTGCACCTCCCCCCAAGTACATACAGCCCTACATGCTCCCCTCCCCCCGCAGTTTTTTCTTTGGTACCACATTTTAGAGTTGTTAAATTTTAAAAACTTTCCTTTAAAATTGACATTTGACAAAAGACAATTCAATTTTAAAATCTTTCTATTTTATTTGGCATGAATTGTGGAAACTGAAATTTACTGTAAAATGTGAATTTTCATGTTCAAAACAGATATGAAAAAAGACAGAAAGCAGCCTTTTTCTGTCTTTCGATTCTGAAAAATGAATAGAAATGTGTTTTGCCGACCGGTACACGGACCCGGGAGCAAGAATCCGTGATCAAAACTGGCAATTCTACTATCGGCTTGTTTGCCCTTTTGATTTCCGATTTTCACCTGTTTATTTGAATTTCTAGTTTTTTTGTTATCTGAAATCGGAAAAATCTGGGACTTATTTTAAGGAAGAGATTTTCAGAAAAAAAGGATATTTTTGGGGAAAAAAATCCGTGACCAAACCTGGCAATTCTCCTTTCGGCTTCTTTGCCCTTTCAATTTCCGATTTTCGCCTGTTTATTTGAATTTCTAGTGTTTTTGTTATCTGAGATCGGAAATATCTGGGACTTATTTTAAGGAAGAGATTTTCAGAAAAAAGGGATATTTTTTGGAAAAAAGGCAGACTCTTTTCAGGTTTTCCGATTCAGGTTTTTTCAAAAAGCTATCTCCAAAATTTCATTTTTTTCGATTTCCGAGATTCAGAAAATTACCCATACTATTTTCAGATTTTTTTCCAAGAAAATTTTAGAAAAAAGTTCAAGCTTTTTTCTTAAACGTGCAATCATTTTTGCCTATTTTTCCGATTCCTCCGCAAATAGAAATTGATATGTCATGGCAGGTGCGTGGCATTCTATTCCAGGGTACCCAGTCTAACATAACAACATCCGCGGTATTTCTCCGTTATTACTGTAACTATCGAGGCCTGGTGATGGGGGCACTCCAGCCTCTGATGACTGGTCCCCGGCAGCAGGGTAGGAAGGTCGGAGAACAGGAGAGATGGACGAGGTTGTACTTCCATCTCTCAACAGAGGCAACTCTGATCCCAGCTTGCTCAACAGGCACTATAATAGCAGGGATTGCCGAGTTTGCGAGGCCGGCGCGCGAAACGCGTTTCAAATCAGTGACCAAGTGAACACTTTTTGTGCACCACGTGATGAGGTGTTTGGCTTGCTACCGCTTGTTTCTGAAGAGGCTCGAAGAGAAAATGAAAGAGGATCAGCATAAGCTCGCTTTGTTCGGATTAACCTTGCATTATAGACTACTGACATGTATCCCGACCGAGAAGCTGAGGTGACCTTGGAATAGAATGTCACGCAACTGCCACGACATATCAGTTTCTATTTGCGGAGGAATCAGAAAAATAGGCAAAAATGATTGCACGTTTAAGAAAAAAGCTTGAACTTTTTTCTAAAAATTTTCTTGGAAAAAAATCTGAAAAAAGTAGTGGTAATTTTCTGAATCTCGGAAATCGAAAAAATGAAATTTTGAAGATAGCTATTTGAAAAAACCCTGAAAAAAGTGGCACTTTTTTCCGATTTTCGGAAAACCTGAAAAAAGTCTGCCTTTTTTTCCAAAAACTATCCCTTTTTTCTGAAAAGCTCTTTCTTAAAATAAGTCCCAGATATTTCCGAATTCAGATAACTAAAACACTAGAAATTCAAATAAACAGGCGAAAATCGGAAATTGAAAGGGCAAAAAAGCCGAAAGAAGAATTGCCAGTTTTGGTCACGGATTTTTTTCCCAAAAAATATCCCTTTTTCTGAAAATCTCTTCCTTAAAATAAGTCCCAGATATTTCCGATTTCAGATAACAAAAACACTAAAAATTCAAGTAAACAGGTGAAAATCGGAAATCGAAAGGGCAAACAAGCCGAAAGCAGAATTGCCAGTTTTGATCACGGATTAGCAAGGCCGTGCAGACATTTGAAAGGCATATATGGTACTTCCTGTGGTGTTGCAAGGAGGGCCAGCTTGCTATTTCGAAAGTGCATCAAAATTTGAGCGGGAAAATGTGCACCTGACCTTAAGACAGTTTTGACACCTGTCAAACAGTATCAGAAAGGTTTGATAAAAGTTCACAATCCGTGGCAAAAATCGGCAATTCCGCTTTTCTGCTTTTTTTTATCTTTGACCTCTGAAAATTGCCCTGTTTCTCGATTTTAAAAGTTTTTCTTCAGTCATAACCCGAAATATCCCCAACATTTTTCGGAAATTTTCTAAAGTCCTGAATGCCGAGAAAAGCCCCACGTTTTCGAAAAAAACTACCCGACATATTTTGGTTTTACGAAACACACCAAAAATCCGAAAATTCCCCTAGTAAATTCGATTTTCTTACTACAAAATCTCCGGAAAAATCTCCCACACTTTTTCTTAAACCGATGCCGTTTTCCGGCAATTCTAGGCACCTTCATTTTTGAATTTCTAACTCTAAAAATTGAAAGAAAATCGGGAAAATATATCACTTATTTCCAAGTTTAACAATAATAAATTGTAGAATTAAGTCCCCCTTTTTTTCGAAAAAAGAAATACGTTTTGCGACACAGAACAATGGATACACCTGAATCAAACACCCGTCCCCTAGGGAAGTGGTCAAAACATCTGTACTAGAATGGGACCCGATGGGGTGGTGTATACCGCAGCCAACCTTCTTTTAGGAAAAAATAGCCATTTTTAACTGCGAATATCTCGTAAAATAATAAATGAATACAAAAGATTAGTCCAGCACCGTCTTCTTCATAGCGAGAGCAACGCATCCATGCAATAAAATCCAACACCCCTTACTTGAGCATGGAGAAAATGGGCATTGAAAAAACGGGTGGGTAGGTACAGCCCGGGACCTACCACCTCCCGCGATAAAATCGGGTCCCGGTCGAGTACAGATGTTTTGACCGCTTCCCCTATCGTCCCTAGGAGTGTATCTGTCTCAAGAGCATTGTTACGAACGCTTCACCTGTAGTACCCCATATATGGCCATTCCCCTGGTGATGTGTGATATTATTTCAGAAAAGGTTGCACCAGAACTGTCCGTTGTTGCTTGGGATGCGTCATAACTCATGGACACTGTTTTTTTAAATAGCCATTATTTTTTATCACCCTGCTTATACATTGCTCGCAAAAACATTTTGCACTGGCTAACACGAAACTTAACTTCTTTTTTCTACCTAGTTTCTCCCGACGCACGCTATAATATGCAGCTGTGACGGTGCAACTTTTTCTAAAATAGGTGTATGTATTATGTTTACGACACAACACAGACGGCAAATGCACCGAGCCGAAAGGATGTTGGATAATTGGCTAGAGGAGGATGGATACTGTATAAAACTTACTACAATGTGTACATACACCGTACACATAATAAGGGAATGGTCATATAGGGTACTCTGGTACTGATCCAGTGTTGTAATGCTCTTGAGGTTGATACAACTCCTAGGAATAGGGTGGGGGAGTAGCAGGTGTATCTAGTGTATCCTATGCTCTGTGTCGCAAAACGCAAGATACACACAGCCTTTTTTGGAAAAAGGGGGACTTAATTCCACAATTTGTTCTTGGTAAACTTGGGAATAAGAGGTATATTTTCCTCACTCTCTTTCAATTTTTCGAGTTAGAAATTCAGAAGTCAAGACGCCTAGAATTGCCGGAAAACGGCATAATGTTTAAGAAAGAGTGGGAGATTTTTCCAGTGATTTTGCAGTAAGAAATTCGAATTTACTAGGGGAATTTTCGGATTTTTGGTGTGTTTCGTGAAATCAAAATATATCGGGTAGATTTTTTCAAATGGGTAGAGGTTTTCTCAGCATTCGGGATTTTAGAAAATTTCCGAAAAATGTTGGGGATATTTTGGGTTTTGACGGAAGAAAAACTTTTAAAATCGAGAAATAGGGCAATTTTTAGAGATGAAAGATAAAAAAAGCAGAAAAGCGGAATTGCCGATTTTTGCCACGGATTGTTCACCTCTTTCCAGAAAAAATCTCACTCTTTTCTCATTTCTTCCCCAATCGTTGAAAAATGGAAAATCAAAATAGTCTTATTTTTTCATCGAAGACAAAAAGTCCTTGTAAATGCGGAATTAGTCAGTTTCGATGGCAAAAAGGTGGCACTTTTTCCCAAACAGAAAAGCTTGCAAAAATATAGAAAAAAAGTAGTTTTTTTTTCTTGTTTTTGATCAATCTTGAAATTAAGAAAAAAGTGGACTTTTTTTGGAAAAAGGTGGACCTTTTCCGAGAATTTTTTTGAAAGAGAAAATTTGAATAAGGTCGGATATTTTCGAGGATTTCAGAAGTGACAAATATGGAAAGTAGGAAAAGGTGCTATTTTCTAGAATCAGAAATGAAAGTCAAGTGGGAAGTAGAATTGCCGGTTTGTGCCACGGATTGTCACCAATCATATTTTCTGAGTTTTCACAGGATCTTAGTTTTCTAGATTGCCCATACAAAAATGGGTGCAAATCTAGAAAACCAAGATCCTCAATTTTTCTTACAAAAATACAAGCAACCAAGACAGAAACAACTCTAATAGTACAAATAAACTACCAGTAACTTGATTATTTGAGTTTTACCTTGTCACCAATCATATTTTCTGAGTTTTCACAGGATCTTAGTTTTCTAGATTGCCCATACAAAAATGGGTGCAAATCTAGAAAACCAAGATCCTCGATTTTTCTCACAAAAATAGAAGCAATCAAAGCAGAAACAACTCTAACAGTACAAATAAACTACCATTAACTCTATTCTTTGAGTTTTACCTTGTCACCAATCATATTTTCTGAGTTTTCACAGGATCTTAGTTTTCTAGATTGCCCATACAAAAATGGGTGCAAATCTAGAAAACCAAGATTCTCAATTTTTCTCACAAAAATAGAACATCGAAACAGAAACATAGCTCTAGTAGTATGTATTAACTGCCATTACCTTGATTCTTTGAATTTTTTTACCCCTAGGGGACTTCCCTATTTTTGGGGGCAGGCGTGCCTGTGGCTCAAAATGATTTTTCAAAATCTGCTCAAATTTGCTAGCGTATGTGGGCACTAGTGCAAAAAATAGCCTGCACAAAAATGGAAGCATATAATATTCCAGGGTATTTGGCAAGATGCGGTAATGAGTTTTTGCATTATAGAGCAATTTCTGCACGTTCCACAAAATTGACACACAATCTGCAATCGTTTTTGGCCTTTTTCGCAAAAATGTTTATAACCATTTTTGTTGTCTTATTTTTGACCTAAAAATGGCCGGCAAAGTCAGAAAAAGTGCTGGCTATCACCAGCAGCTGGCTGCTATTTTGAACCCTGTGCTCATCCGCAACTTTCAATTTTCTCCCTAAAAGGTAGCCAAAAGGGCGTGGCTTAGTTGATTTGACCCCTAAAGGGTAAAGGGTACACCAACAAGACAGTGTGATATTGATAAAACCACATTGTTGCCTTATTTTGCCCCCCCCCCCCCACACACACACCACACAGAAGGGTGTTGGAAACTTGAAAAGTGCCCCACCCCCTGGAGATCAGGTTATAAATTGACCCCTCTGGAATTTCCTTTGCCCTTCTGTGGAGGGGTTTTGGATATTTTCTGGAACAACACATTTTAGTGTAAAATGATATCATCTAGCAATATAAATAGTCTAGGTGTAAATCTATAAAACCAAGAATCTCATCTTTTTTTTAGCTCCATTCCAATCAGGAAGCATGCCACCCCCAGGGGGAAACTCGGATATAAAAATGACGGGGGGTCGGACATATCGTTTTGGGTATGAAATTTGTAGTAAAAGTATTTTGGGGGGTTGAAAATTATATACCAGGTATTTGGGGGGTTGAAACATCTGCGGGTATTTTTGGGGGGTTGAAACTTCTGACAGGTTATCAAGATACTGCCTTAAGCTGAAGCTATTTCCAGGAAACATAATGGGATAGTTGATGACAGGCAAAGAAAAAATACAGCTACTCTTGGTTTCTAGATTTGCACCTATTTTTGTATGAGCAATCTAGAAAACTAAGATTCTCTGAAAACTCGGAAAATATGATTTGTGACAAGGTAAAACTCAAAGAATCAAGTTACTGGTAGTTTATTCATACTACTAAAGCTGTTTCTGTTTTGATTGCTTCTATTTTTGTGAGAAAAATTGAGGATCTTGGTTTTCTAGATTTGCACCTATTTTTGTATGGGAAAATTGCCCATATCTAGAAAACTAAGATCCTGTGAAAACTCAGAAAATATGATTAGTGACAAGGTAAAACTCAAAGAATAGAGTTAATGGTAGTTTATTTGTACTGTTAGAGTTGTTTCTGCTTTGATTGCTTCTATTTGTGTGAGAAAAATTGAGGATCTTGGTTTTCTAGATTTGCACCTATTTTTGTATGGGCAATCTAGAAAACTAAGATCCTGTGAAAACTCAGAAAATATGATTGGTGACAAGGTAAAACTCAAAGAATCAAGTTACTAATAGTTTTTTTGTACTATTAGAGTTGTTTCTGTCTTGGTTGCTTGTATTTTTGTGAGAAAAATTGAGGATCTTGGTTTTCTAGATTTGCACCCATTTTTGTATGGGCAATCTAGAAAACTAAGATCCTAAGAAAACTCAGAAAATATGATTGGTTACAAGGTAAAACTCAAAGAATAGAGTTAATGGTAGTTTATTTGTACTGTTAGAGTTGTTTCTGCTTTGATTGCTTCTATTTTTGTGAGAAAAAATGAGGATCTTGGTTTTCTAGATTTGCACCCATTTTTGTATGGGCAATCTAGAAAACTAAGATCCTGTGAAAACTTAGAAAATATCACTGGTGGTAAGGTAAAACTTAAAGAATCAAGGTAAAAATAGTTTATTCCTACTGCTGGAGTGGTTTCCATTTCGCTTGCTTCTATTTTTGTGAAAAACATTGCGGATTTTTGTCACCACAGGCAACCCACAAGCCAGAATCCAACATGGCGGACAAATGAGTGTTTGTTTATCGAATGCTTGCGCTGTTTGTTGGCTGATTTGTACATCGTGAGTTTCAAAAACCTAAGGGACCAATGCAATAAGGATGTATTCTTGAAGTTGGAGTAGATCTTGTTTGGAATGAAGTCTGTTTATAGCAGAAAAGTTCGAGGTTCTTTGTTTCCTTGATTTATGGCGAGGAGTACGGGTCGACGCTGCGCTGTGTGATCTAGCCTGCTTGCAGGCGGTACTGAGTGTTTTTATCGCGGAAAACCCGGTCCGTTCGATGAGCGGGCGCCATCTTGGAATTTTGAGGCGCGCGGTCCCGGGGGCGAGCGCAAAAATCGGGCGAAGGGGAGGGGGGAGGAGGAAAGGAGAGAAAAACCGCCTGCCCGAAAACTAGGTGATTCTCACATCCGCCCCCAACCGCCCCCAACCCAGCATGACTACCAACAACATTGTCACACATTCTTCATGGGCCAATCAGAACCGCAAAAATGCTTCAAGCTGTCATATCGATCAAGTGGTTCGATCAAAACAAACCCAATCGAAACTTGGATCAGTTCTAATCGGGAATCTGAGTTCGCCGAAGGGACGCAAATTCAATAGTTTGGCTCTGAGTTTGGCTTAGCGATGCCGGCCTTTCGAGGTATCGGTATTTCATCGAGTTTTACTAGTTGTTTGTCCCGGAAAAAACAACATACCTCTTGGGAAAATACTTGAAGGCAAAAGCAAAACTGCAATCCAGCTGTGTGAGTTGGGTTTGGAGTTTTCTTCAGTCTGTAGAGCTGATCAGGCCGAATTTAAGTCATATAGCACACCGTAGCTTACGGGAGGTTTTCTAAGTTCCAATAAACTCAGCAAAAGCATAAAACTAGATGAAAGAATCAGAGTTTCAATCTGCGCAAGCTAGCGGTGGAGAAGTTGTATAAACAGCAATTCCTTCGCCGATGAGCGAGACTCATAGATAAACTCGGATGGATTTCTGAGGATCTCAAATAGTTTGTCGCCCTTCAACTCTGTAGCAGTACATATTTTCTCCGAGTCTAATTTCTTCGGGTGAGATAACGATGACAGAAATTGGGCTACAGTTCACGAGCAGACTTATACCTTGGAGCAAATGTTTCCTCCGCTCTTAGGCCGACGGCGAGCGAGCGAGGTTGTTCTCCCTCGCTCGCCTTCGTTCTAAGAGAGAAATAAACCACAATAGCTTATAGTAGAGCAGACTTTTCCCCGAAGCCCATCTGCATTGGCAAAACCGCCAGTCGCCCCTCGAATAGCTCGCACAAAGCCACGCTGTAAAGCGCTCGTTTCCTTTTATTTTGGATTTCCGGACGGAAAGCCAACATTTGACTTCTAATGAAATGTACGTGACAAAATTAAAGAGTGACTGGTCTGTGTCATAACGTCCTATTGTTCTCTGACAGGCGCTCGACCAATCACTGATCCCGTCCGCCAGTGGACGGGATTCAAACTTTGTCCTCAGAATCACCTCACATCGGTCATAAAGCGCGCGGAAATCGGCACCGTCCGCATGTCCTTGTAGCCAGCGGTCGCGCGCGTGAATGTACACTTTGTTATTCAAAATGGCGGATCGATTGTCGAACTCTTTGTGGGTTTTGGGATAAACATTTGCACGTACACTGATGCAGGTCAGGAGAAAAAGGAAACAAAAACTAGAAGAGTATTTTTGGAGATCCCTTGGTGCCTTTTTAAACAAGGATCATCCTGAAATTGGCCGAAGTTGTGGCGAAAACAAGTCGGCTAACAGCTCCAGACATTCGAACTGTTGTTTCATCCTTCGATAACAACCAAGAACGTGAACTTAAATCTTCTGTTGGTCGATTTAGAGGCGTTTTGTTCATCACACGTAATGTGCGGCGGTCTGCAGGAAAGTTTGTTCTCGCCACCAAGGATTTTTTATTGGCCACCTAATGTTTGCTAAAGAAGTACTGGATTGTTGTTCACTGAAAGAAAAGTCGCTGGCAAGACTAAAGTAGACCAGATTGTGAAACTGTATCTGTACAGCCCTGTATATGTTGCTCTAGAAATCCTGCCTAGAAGAACGCAGATAATATTTTTCCACTGTCACAGAATATTATTTCACTGCAATAATTTTTTTCTCATGCAATAATATTTTGTTTGTTTGTATTTGTTTCCATGAATAGGGACTTCACTGAGTAGAAACAAACGTTAGTGACAGGGCTCAATTTTATGAATGGATTAATGAATGGATTAACTCATCTGTACAGGTGTGAGATACGGGAGAGTATATCTTGAGAACTAAGTGCTGTCAGGAGACAAACCAGAGCTTTATATATAACCAAGAGACTTGTTGAAAGCATGTCAGATGTTCCTGTGGTGTGTGACTGTAAGAAAGCATGACACTTTCATCTTACCACACTGTGATTCACAAGACTCCTAGCTTGAGTAAAAATCTTTTTTTGGTGTCTTTGAATATGACTGATTAACTATTTTACCAGTGTTCTGGCTTGCTAGTGCATTGTGATAAAATTTCTTCAAAATGCAATTTGAAATTTCACTAGAAGAGGCCATAAGACATCATAAGTCTATTATTGGGGAAGTTTTTGTGCTGTGCTTCAAGAAAGAAATAATAGTCAAGGGGTTTTTAATAACTTTTCCTTTGTTCTCGTGAGAATTCTGGAAGAAAATGACTGAATGAAATCTCTCAGCTCCTCTTGGGTGGAATTCTTTTTGCCCAGCACTGCATTCTTAAGAATCTGTGTTTAAGACAAAAAGTATGCTACTGAGTGTAATTCTGGTTTTGGTTGTCCAAGGGCAAAAATATTTTTTTGAAAATATGTCTGTCAAGTGGTAAATTTAGTTTTCGAAATCTACTTGCTGCATCACTCAGGCAATTTCCTTTAGGGTTAAAGTGGGATATCAGCAGAGGTGAGCCAGTCCACAGTCAACATAGAAATTACATTATACAGAGTTGTTGGTGAGGCAGATGTACGTATATCAAACTCCCAAGGATCCTCTAAAGGAATTCTATTCTTTCAATTTCATTGAAGATTTTATTCCAAAAAAGTCTAACAGAAAATTAAAACAAATGTGCATGTAATCTCTTTTTCATCATTATATATTTATGGTTCCTACAAAAGTTTACTAAAAATTGCTTGCTTATTTAATAATTTTATTACAAACTTGATAAATTTGTGGTTCACTGCCTGAACAAAAGGTGTCCTTCAAAAAAATTACCAAGCAGTCACCATAACAATATTTCATTGTTAAAATATTAGTCACAGTGACTGGTCAAATATCTTTTGCTTCTCATGAAACTTTGTTCAAGGAGAAAGTGTATTTGTTTTATTCCAGTTAACTTCTGTGGATACCAGAGAAAGAAAGGGGAAAAGCTCAAGGAAACATAACAGAGCCACACATCAATAATTTATGCAGACAATGAACTCTAGGTCCTATTAGAATGTCACTTATTTTGCAGTTCAGTTTTGGTTTGAATGCAATGAGCAAATGCTTTTAATGGTCTGTCAAGTTGTCTAATGGTTGTAATATGAAACAAAATGTTTATAATCTGATCCATGATATCACTGAACAGTGAAAATGACTATGTGGTCATCAACAGGGTGGCCCCAGTCAAGCCTTGCATCACACAGTAACACTTGGGCTTGTATATATGTAGCAGCATTTCACTACCCTAGTCAATCAGTGTTTATGTTGGCTAATCAGGAGTCATTTCATGAGCTGCATGCCCTGCAGTATCCCAGAAGACAAGCCCCAAAGCACTGGTTGCTGTTTGATCTGTCCTAATGGCCAATAACACTGTCAAGGGAGATATAAAATCATATTATTACTATTTTATAGTGCAGTACTGGTGTGGCTTCCCTTCATGGTGGGGTACTCCCTTACAAGAGCTCTAAGGGTATGATTGCTGCTAAACAACATCCCAATTTTTCCTTCAGTAGATAGAATGGGGTATGCATGGTTAACAAACTTCTCTCTAAAATGGAATTAGATAATAAAGACCACCCACATCAATTTGCTTTCTTGGGGCACATTTATTTTTAAATTTTTAAGTCCCTTGATTACATTTGATACCACTATTCCCAGAATCCTTTTCATAGTTCCTTTTGTTTTTCTCAGTAACAGCATTACCTTGTAGCTTTTAAGGGAGCTCAAACTTTTCAATAACAAATCAAATTTGAAGAGCAAACTGGCAGTAGTGGTATCAAGATGTTATAAGGGGAATTGTGAGTTTTAAACAATTTATACTATCAAAACAGGTAGAGTTCCAATCACGCCGTTGAAATTTCGAACCCACGGGTCACTGATTTATATCACGGGATGACCAAAAATGTGACATGCGAGTATGAGAAAATGATCATGTGACTGAGTACTGACTGTTTATTGGCTAAAAGACATCAAGTCTAGGTCACGTTTTAGCTTTTTAGATGTCACATGATAGAAATTTGCTGCCGCCGGGCTTGAAATTGAAACAGCTCGCTTGAAACACTACCTGTTTTGATAGTATAAAGGCAAGCATACTATTGTTGACCTGCTCAGGACAGGCCAGGTCTCAGTTTGGGTACAAATAATAGAATAAGTACAAATAAACTGATTCTGGGGTATCTTTTCTTGTGAAAATTGTTTTTATAATGGATTCCACATTAAATTACAGGTCATAGTGGCTATAATCCTAAAACAAGTGAGTACCCCTGCCCCTATTGGCATTACATGTTCAACAAACTGTGAGAAATACTAGATACAGTATCTAGTATTTCTCACAGTTTGTTGAATATTGTTTCTCACAATTCTAATCAACTGAGGCAGCATTGCAGTATGAAAAATCCCTGACTGAAACTACCGAAACAACAAACTCGCGCGTAGTAAACAAACAGCGCTTTGTTTATTTTTCGATACCATACCAACCACTAAAAATCACCTTAAAAAGTTAAAAATATATAAAATCGATCTTCCTTTATGCCTCACCTTTTCTCCTCGGGTCGTAGTTTTTACTATGATTCAATTTCTCACTCTCTTTGTCTCTGAGCAGCTCACCATCGCACTGTTAACTCTTGTCTTCCAAAACCATTTGTACAAACACAAACCGTCCATTTTTCCGGGTTCTGGCCATATTTTGAAGCAAAATGACTTTTTAAAAACTCAAAAATGAGCCTTCGCGCAAACAAATCGAGAGAACCAAAACCATACGATTGTAGAACAACAAGTGAACTTTAGGTGAATGTCAATTTCAACGTTTCAAAGATAACACTCAAAACGGTATTAACTGCACAGAAATACCGATTTTTTCTCTTTCAGCTCTTCGACATCAAAACTCGATAAAACAACCAAATTGAAAAAATCAAAAACAAGCGCGCGAAAGCCCTACAAAGATGCTGAAGGTCTCGTTTGAAAGCTCTTCCTTCCTTCTTTCCGATTGTCAAATCAAGATGGCGATCAATGACATAATAAACCCGTGGGAGGAGGTGAAAGTGGGGGCTGTCAAACTTAATGTATTTAGTTACCAGTCTCCCCAAAATAACCTCACGGCCAAAATGGCGACTGTGGACAAAAGATGGTGCCGATTTCCGCGCGCTTTATGCCCTACGTGCCTAGTTTTCGGGCAGGCGGTTTTTCTCTCCTTTCCTCCTCCCCCCTCCCCTTCGCCCGATTTTTGCGCTCGCCCCCGGGACCGCGCGCCTCAAAATTCCAAGATGGCGCCCGATCATCGAACGGACCGGGTTTTCCGCGATAAAAACACTCAGTACCGCCTGGAAGCAGGCTATGTGTGATCTTGCAGAAACTCAAAGCGAAATGGTAAGAGAAAATTTGTCAGTCTTAGTTTTCTAGATCTTAGTTTTCTAGGTCTTAGTTTTCTAGATCTTAGTTTTCTAGATCTTAGTTTTCTAGATCTTAGTTTTCTAGATCTTAGTTTTCTAGATCTTAGTTTTCTAGATCTTAGTTTTCTAGGTCTTGCATCTTTCATCTTTGTTTTCTAGATCTTAGTTTTCTAGACACCCCAAACTTCGCCGGCAAACTTCAGGTTCACTCAGTTCACTGTCTCGCAAGTTAACTGTTCACTGGACTTATATCTTCCCTAAAGCCGAAAATCACGACTTTTACTCATCGAACATTGTTGTTGTGATGCTAATGTCTTTGCCAATGAATCGTATCCCGTCAACGGTTTCAGTTCGCGGCTTGAAATTACTCTTACTACGAGACTCGTTGCCGCACTCTCGCCACTGTTGTCACGCCGAAGGTTATAAAATATTTTTTGGAATCTTAGTAGTGGTTATGACTCATTTTATCACTACGCGCGGTACTCTGACAGGAATTAAGAAGCGATTCATCGCCAAATCACACCGGTGAGCAGAAACCTCAACAACAACAAGCTTAGTCTCATGTTCGAAGCGAAGGCGAACAAGTTGTTTACTAGAAAAAGAAAATATTGTGGAACCGAAACATAAACTCGCTATCAGTCTGGGAAACAAGTGAAACAGTACTTAATTCGACAACCACGGACAGAACACCGACGAAAAATGGAGAGCTCCGGAGATATTGGTTGAATTTATCTGTTGGTGTGCTTTCGTTTCGAGGACGGGAGGGATGGCGAGAGCTGACTAGAAGTAAAGTAACTAAGCCTACAAAAAAGCAGTTAAAAAACATTTGCCATGTTTTCATTTGTATTCCCTTTTGGGATTCTTATTACCCTGCTAGCAGAGTAGATTTTTTTGTGCTTTTAAAAGTTGTGATTCTTTTTGTTTCATGTATTAACCTAAGTTTGTATCTCAACGGGCGAAATAATTGTGAACGATACGATTTTTTTGCCTTTATCTAAGCTTACAGTATTCAATTAGGCTGGACGAACACTATCATGCTTGTATTATTTGGCCTTGTGTAGTGATAATAATGATAATAACATGATTTTTGTCGGGCATATAGTTGATTTGTGTCCCTCGTAGCATGCTACTCGGGCCCCAGACGTCCGCGGAGTTCAACCTTGAGGTCAACACATTTCTTCTTTTTCTTTTTTAAAATCCTTTAGATTAAAAAATAATGATGTTCTCGAGAACAATATTGAAATACTTTGAGGCCGGGTTTTTTTTCACTTTCAAGGAAAAATCCAGCTTTCAAAATCGCGCCAAAAGTTGGGAGCACTGAAGCTCCAATTAGCTCATACATTTACTGTGGATTGAAAACGCCCGATTTTAATATTCAGCAATAATTAATTTTTAACTCTGCTGGATTCAAAATGTAAACATTGGAACTGGCTTATACCCGTCCGTTTCCACAGACAGAATGTTATTTTTTCCCGGGGGGGGGGGGGGGGGGGGGGGGGGGGGGTTCTCCCATGTTTTTGGGGCGGGGGTGCTCGTCGGGAACTTCTATTTTACCCCCAAAGGTACCAACAAGACGATTTTTCCCTCGTAATTTTCTCTTGTATTTTTTGAGAGCGAAAATTCGTCTGAATTCAGGCTTCAGACAAGCGTGATTTGCTAGAACGGACCCCTAACTGGTACCCATCTTTAAAAAATTTAAAGTTTTCAAATTTTACCCCTCAAAGGCACTACGACGAGCACCCCCCGCCCCAAAAATATTGGAGTCCCCCCCACCCCCTGGATTTTTTCCGGGAAATTTCATTTTTTTTAATGAGCAACCCCACCTATTCAATATGAGAGCCTTCCCCGCCCTGTCCTCTTCACTCTTCATTACCCACGAGTTGGCGATAGCTATAGCTTTGATTACATTTGGTGTTACGGATAGCCCAGTGGGAACGAGGACAAGGTGACTGTATGAGATTGATATAACAGTGGTACCTCTATTTATAAGCGGCCACCCTCGGGGTCGAGCAAAGAGTGGCCGCTTAATAGAGGTACCACTGTAGTTTCCTGTGTGCCCCTGTGCTAATTTCAGTTCATCTGACCTATAGTTGGCCGCTCATTGCACTCTCGTCCTGGTCTGTTAGTATCAAACACACGAACTAATTTATTGAATCCACAGTAGATTTTGCTGCCATCCAGATTGAAGGCGCAACTCGTTGCTGTGGTGATCTCATCCTAGAAAACAAGCATAGAGTCAATCATCTCAACAGGACTAAACTGGAATAACGGTTATAATTCCTGCCACCCTGCTACTGAGGTCCTTCAGTCACTGTTAGTTGAATAGCATCCTCGGAGACCCGGGGGATTTTTCCTCTAACGTTTCCACTCTTTCTCGCGAGCGGGGAGCAGAGGAAAAATTCCCTGGGTCTCCGAGGATGGTTGAATAGTTCCAAGCAAAGTCAATATATGTGAAGGGAATCTCAAATTCAAATCTCAATTTCAATACAAGCCGTAGCCTTCGAAAGCTGACACCACTTCGCATTTGCCGACAGAGGCCCCTGCACATTCAAGGCAAATATTCCATACTGATGCGGTATTTTGAACCAGATTTGCATGGTCAAAATAATTACACAGGCTATACAAGCACCTGATTGATAAAATTGCTACAAACGCTATAGCGCTATTCACTGTTTATCAACATTGCCATTCAAATGCAATTATACCACAACGCGCGCGTTTCTTGAATTTTGATTGGCTATCAGCCATAGGTACATAAAAGTATGTACCACGGAACGCGGCGCCATCATCAACGCTCGGCTGCGCCTCGTTAATCTACAACATTTTGACCCGCTTTATTACGTCATTCCCGGTTATACACCTATTTCAGTTAACGTTGCTCCGTAAAACGTAAAACCATAAACCATGTATCATAATGAAGACGCTATTTCTCGTATTTTCCTTGAATTTGGCAAACTAAAATAAACTTTTAAAAAAACACCCAATGACACTTTGTTTACTACTTTGAGGCAGATTTTGACATGAACTGCTTCGTTTAAGGCAAGAATTATCATTGCGACTTATGAGGCATGGTTGCCATGATATGTGGTTTCACGAGCAGCGTTAATCGAAACAGGTGTACAAGAGGTCCTACCACGGAAAATCAGAGGACATTTGTTAAATGTGCCAACCGTTGATTGATTAGCGCCCTTTGTTCTGTTAACCAATCGATCTCTGGTTGGCACATTAATAACAATGGATGACGTCAACGTGAACAGCGCAATACCATCGATTGAAGTATTTCAAACAGTTAGCTTTAAACCACTTGCTATTAATAATCAAGTGCCAAAACCATGTTATAACGTGAGTTGCTAGTACGTACTGATTCGCTGTTTCACGTTTTGTTAGAAAATAACACCTATGTTGTATTGTGAATGTGCGCATTCTGATTGGTTAAAAAGCGTGTTTGTAAGAGACCTGAGAAACACGATTGTCACGCAACGCTGTCGCGCGTGTGTATGTTGTTTTCTAAAAGCAATAAAAATACCTTCTGCGTGCTCTCTGGTTTCTTACAAACACTCGGGGAATGTTGGTCGAACTGATAAAACTTGAAAGACACTCGCCTTCGGCTCGTGTCTTTCAAGTTTTAATCAGTTCTCCCAACATCCCCCGTGTTTGTAAGAAAGCAGAGAGCACGCGGAAAGTACTTTTATTGCTTAATTACCATATTGTTGTAAGATCTGTACGAACATCTGAGTCCTCCTGTGAATGCATCCCACATGTGAACTGGGTTGTCTCGGCATGTGCTCAACAGACTGAAACATCCAAAGCAACTCATGTGTTAAAGAGGAATAGTAATCAAGGACATGGATGGGACAGGGAAGTACACGGCTAGCAGAGCTTTCTTTCTTCAAACGACGAAAGCTAGCAACAAAACAAGAATAAAATGCCAGGGAAAAGCCGCTGCTAGCAGGATAAGGGACCGTTCATTTTTTATCAGGGATAGGGGGCTGGTGGAAATGAGGGGGGTGGGGGGGTCACCCAAAAGAATACGGCCTCAAAGGGGGGGGTCACCCAAAAAAATACGCCACTAAAGGGGGGGTCACCCAAAAAAATACAAGCACATAACAGGGAGGAAACGAAAAGTTTGTATTTTTTACAGCATGCAATATGTTTGTTACATGTTTCAACTCGCTTATATGTTTCTAATTTTACTCCATGCTTAATAAAAATTTCGGCGCGCTTCGCGCGTATGCAGAATTTTAACATATAATATGCACTGATAGGCCTGCCGGGCAGTCTCTATGTTTGAAAGAACACACCTTAGGTAAGCGTGAGTTCAACGTTTAGTCATTTTGGCCGCGCTTCAAGCACATGAATAATAATAATTTCTTCATTTGCGGAGCGCGTGAAAAATATTACCTAAAGGCTCAGGAGCCCTTCACTAGGAGCTTTCATCTAACCTATATAATTAGCGTATTTCCTGGGCTCCTGACAGGCTTTGTTTACTATACACAAAAAAACATCTACCCTTTTTCTGAGGCTTGATGAAATGCGGTTATCAAAATTTGGGCGCGCTTCGCGCGCAAAGATTATGTGACCCCCTCTTTATGTAAAATGTCTTCTACTAGGTCAAATAGGGGACCTGAGGTGGGTGTCACGAAAACGTTTAATAGTTCTGAGGGGGGATCGGTTCCTTAGCTTTGACAGAAGTAAGAAAAACGTTGAGAAGAATGAGACTGTATCACTTAGGCAAGAGTCTATCTTACAGGGCAAGCATTTATAGGGGGGGGGGGGGGGGGGCACCAGAAAAAATACATTGGATTTTGGGGGGCCACCTAAAAAAATACGGACATGAAAGGGGGGCCACCCAAAAAAATACAGGGTCTCCCCTCATTTCCACCAGCCCCCCCCCCCCCCACCTCCCTGATAAAAAATGAACGGTCCCTAAAGTCAAGACAGCCTTCTCGACTCCTATGGGTTTATTTCAGTACAAGCGTATGCCCATGGGAGTCGTAAGCGCCGCAGCGACTTTTCAGCGCCTTATGCACACGGTGTTTAAAGATGAGTGTTTGATAAGGTGCTAATATAATACATCTAGACGATATCATAGTATTTTCTTTGACGTTTGAAGAACACCTGGTAAGACTTCAGATCGTATTTGAGCGCGTGCGAGCTCACGGACTGAAACTGAAGCCGAGTAAGTGTTGCTTTATCAGAAAATCGGCCAACTATCTTGGTTATGTAGTGTCGTCTCATGGATTGTCTACAGACCCAGAGAAAATGACAAGGTACCAGGATGGAAAACTCCGGCTAATATCAGGATGAACTTTTTAGGTTTCACAGGATATCATCAGAAACACTTAAACCGTCTGTTCTCCGGTGATGCTATGAATGGACTAGTGAGTGCGAATCAGCATTTAGATACCTCAAAGAGAAGTTGACCTCCGCTCCTGTACTTGCATTCCCCGACTTTGAAAAGCCGTTCGTTGTACAAACGGATGCGTGCGGTACTGGCCTGGGAGCAGTGCTTGCTCAGGAGGACGGTCACGAAAGAGTCATAAGCTATGCTAGTCGTGCGTTGACTCCCGCGGAATCTAGGTACCCGACACACAAACTAGAGTTTCTTACCCTCAAGTGGACGCTGACGGATACGTTTTATGATTATTTATATGAAAGACAAATAGAGAGGAAGAACAAAACAGACAAAGATTGGTGCCGACGTTTCGGACTCTTTACTTTCAGTCCTTCATCAGGGCGGTTACAGAAAAACAGTTACATTTACATCACGGGTATGATTATTTATATGGTAACACGTTCACAGTGGTAACTTATAATAATCTGTTGTGACTCGTTATGACAAGCGCGAAGCTGGATGCGTGCCTCCAATGCTGGGCCGCTGAACTTTCCTCCCTTCAATTCGAGATCCTGTTTCGTCTTGGAAAAAGTAATGCTAACGCAGACGGACTTTCAAGATTACCCAACGATAGTGTGGCTACCGAGTATTACGATGACGCGGCGACTGGTCACTACTTGCCGGCACAGAGTGCGGCGCAGCCAGTGCCACGTAGTTATCAGACAGATAGAGTTCTGGAGCAGATCGATCTCGCGGATGCGCAACGTAAGCATATCGACATTCAAAAAGTGCTGGAATGGCAAACACGAGGTGGTAGACCTGACCAGCAGGAGAAACAAGATGCTCAACTTACCAGAGAGACAAAGTTGTTACTGAGCCAATGGGACAAGCTCACAGTCGAGGACAACGTTCTAGTCAGAAAGATACAAGATCAGCGGCATGGTACTGTGCAACAAGTTGTACTACCCAAGGATCAGCGAGAGACGGTGATTGCGAGTTTGCACACTGCAGGTCATTTAGGTTTTGATCGTACCCTAGATCTTGTCAGGATGTGTTTTTACAGTATAAAATGTATAGTCAAATCAAAGCATTTTGCAGTACTTGTCAGCGTTGCGACGTCGTAAACCAAGACCAGAGAGACCTCCGCTCGAGAGCATCCATACAAGCGCACCACTGGAGCTTGTGTGACTTTCTGACACTTGATAAATCAAAGGTGGCTTTGAAAACATCTTAGTAGTCACCGCTATCACTTAACGAAAATAGGGCAAGCTTATCCTACTAAAGATCAAAAAGCGCAAACAGTAGCGAAAATTCTCTGGAAACGTTATATATGTGTGTACGGTATACCGAAACAGATCCACTCTGAACAAGGCCGTAACTTTGAAAGCGATCTCGTCAAGGAGTTGGCACGTCTCCATGGCTATGAAGAAAAGTAGAACTACACCCTACCACCCCCAGGGGAATGGCATAACCGAGCACTTCAACTCAACTCTACTCAATATGTTAGGAACCCTACGCCCTAGCGAGAAGGCGGACTGGAAGGAACATCTTTCAGTGATGCTTGCACCTAGAACAGAAATGTATAGGCGCTATAGAAGATCATTTATTATTACTCATGCTTACAATTCGACATGCCACAACATGACAGGATACTCGCCCTTCTTCTTAATGTTCGGAAGATGCCCTAGACTACCAGTGGACCTGGTCTTTGACTCAGGGGGAGGGTGAAGAAGTAGCGGGAGAGACCACAGAAGAGTACATGCTAGCAATGGAGGGATGCTTCAAAGAGGCTTACTCAAAGGCAGCCTCGTCAATGGCCACTGCCCAGGACAACCACTGAATTCAAGCCTGGTGACCGAGACCTGACTACTGAGAGAAGCATAAGATAAAGGATAGATGACGAGGTCCATGCATAGTCACAAAGAAGATTGAGGGAACTCCAGTCTGTGTCAATGAAAGAGAGGAAGATGGTGATGTTCCGACCATTAATCAGAGTCTCCTCTGTCAGTGTATGTTTATCTCTTGGTAGAAGCAAGACATCCAGGAAGACGATGAAGGTGAGCAGTCAGCATCTGAGGTGAATACTCAATTGTTGGATGGAAGCCCTCTTCAGAACTCAAAGAACTTGGGATTTATACATACATCTATTGATGCCATGTGAAAAGAAGCAGCGGATGAGGATGATGTAAGCTTGGATGGAGATTCAGGAATCTTGGACCTGCAGCCTGGTCGTCCACAAAGGCAACAATGTCAACCCAATCTGTTCGCTGATCGGGCACCATCTTGGATTTTTGACAAGAGCAGCCCCGGGGGTGAGCGCAAACATTGGGCGAAGGCACTGGAGTTTTTTCTTATCTCGTCCTCCCACCTCCAGCCTACACACAATTTTTGCGTTCACCCCAGGGACAGTGAATGGACCAGGTTTTCCACTATAAAAACACCCAGCAACCATCTGCAAGCAGGCTACAACCCAAGAAACTGGGTGATTATATCTGTTGTGGCCAGTATGTGCATTCAAGCAATTGGTATGGGCAGAAGATATGAGGGACAGACTCAGAGGTGGCAAACTGTAATCCCAGACACTTGCTACATAAATATTAACTCAGTTAAAGACTTTGAACACTATAGACAAGATTGTCAGCTATTGTTGTTATAGCTAGATTTTCATTGTTTTGCATGCATAGGGCTGCATTCTCCAAAGGCAGGGAGGATGTAGCTGCAGGATTCCAGCATACAAACCACCAGGCACGGGAGGTGTGCCTGGGGTGTAAGTGTTGTTGTTGCATTTATCTCATGTGTCCTAGGATCTATTGGCCACATTAGCACGTTACATTTGTGACTCAAATAATAATTTTATTAGTGTAATGTCTTACATCTACATGTAGCTCATATACTAACCAGCAAGTATCAGGATCGTATGATGACATGTAGGGGTACCAACAATAGTCATAGACAGTCTCACCCTCTTGCATACTCAGCACTGATGACTATACAAACAAACAAAAACATGGTCTATAAATGATTTATTAAGCTTACATATGCGACATTCATAGATAAGAAGCACCTTAACTTTATTGCTCTAAAAACCATGAATCAAAGTTCCTATAAACCTAATGTATTAATAGTTTACCATTTCTGTAGTTATCTCATCATATTGCCTGTAAAGTTCGTGAGGCAAATTGAAAATTCTCAGGACATTGTCATCACTGTTGGTCAGCAGACATGAACCATCTGGAGACCTTAAGAAGAAGAAATCAGTCAGTGGTGCTGCTTGACTTGGGTGGAGAAATTCTGGTCTAAATCATGTCTGATTTCAATCCGTGAGAGCCTGGGGCAAATCCATTAATATTACAATTACCTGTGCAAGACCCAAGAACTTACGCATGTTGAACTATATGAACCATATTCAATTACATTTGTGTGAAATCCGGATGCCATACCATAGAAATCTTATAAAATTCTGGCAAAAATGGCTGTATCTTGATTGGAATTTACCAAATCAATGACAAACTTTTGGATAATCTACTGATTGCCTAACACAGCTACAAAAACAAAACGAATGCTGTTCTCCAATTCGACCTGGCAATATTATAGAGACTCGAGGCTAAAAAGTGCCAGCCTACTCCAAGTCACTCAAGAACAGTCCTGTCTCCCTCCGCTTCCATATCCAATTCAGGGGGGGGGGGGGGGGGGAGTAAAAGAACCCTGGGATGCTGATACAGGTCTTCAGGTCTGGTTTAAACACTTCACAGGTGCACAGGATGAAGAACCACCTTGTGGATGTGCCCAATGCATGTAATATATTATTATCTTGGCTTGAAATCAGGCAATAAACCACCATATACTTAAAATCAAGATCATTATGTTCTTACCATTTGCACCCTTTGAGAAAGTTCTCAGGTCTACCCTCAAATTCCTTCCATGATCCAGTCACCTGCCTTGGCGGAGCCGTTTCCTCAAATCTGTAAACAATGTGAGGTATGTACCTATGGAATGAAACAGCAAACATTCTACTACTGATAAACACAAATTACAATATACAGTAGTCACAGCTTCATTTAAATATTGAAATTGAAATTTTAACATTCAAAAATAAGAAATAAATATAATTCAAAATACGTACTGTATGACCTTAAATGAAAATCACATGTTATCAAGAAAAATGCTATAAATTGCAATTTCCATTTCCATCAAGGGGGGAGTATGGAAATTTGGACATGATCAGGAATTACGCATTAATAGTGAGGACTGATTGAGAGATGACAACAAGAGCTAAAGTTTATTGAACATCTCTGTAGACTTGCATGCAGGTGGAGGAAGGCGCAACTTACTCTTCATTTTGTGGATCTGCTTGTTGTCCAGTATCCATTAATTCATCAAGTGTATTGCCTTGTTCAATGTTGTCTCTAGAGCTATCAGCCTGTTGAATAATGAGTTCATCTGGTGCCTCCTTCGTCTGATTAGCTGATGCTATCTCGAGTACAGTAGCAGAAAGTTTACTTGGCGTTTCAGAAACCTTATCGGTTTCAGTATCCATGAATTCGTCAACTGTATTGTCTTGTTCAACACTGTCTTTAAAACCATCAGCTTGTTGAATACCGAGCTCATCTGGTACTTTCTGCACCTGACTAGCTAATGTTATCTCTTGTGCAGTAATAGAAGAGTTAGATGTTTGAGAATCCCTGGTTTGAGTGACTTTCACCGGGTCAGCTTGATCATCTGGTCTTGTACTGCCTGCGTCTTCTACATCACAACTATTGTTGTGAATCTCGGCGTCCAAGACATCCATTTCACGCTTTGGATTGTTCATATGTTCACTCGAATCTATAGTCACATCTGCCATGATGTGTTAGTATTTCTTTGCCAGTTATACCAAAATGTCGATAGCACGTTAATACAATTATAATGAACCCACTTTCCCGATATTAGCCACACTGCAAAATACCTAAGTTTTAGTCACCACCACCTAGTAACTAAGGTAAAAAGTTCTCTCAACAGCGACTATGGCTACAAGCTTCGTGTTGGCCGCCATGTTGAACGTGTTAGAATATGGGAGGCTGGAACCGAAATATTCCAAAACCACAGGAGCCCCGAATGAATTCTTTAGAGGCCCCCTTATTTTAGAAATAAATACGTGGCTATATTCGAATGCGAATTTGCGTGTACCTGCGCTGTCGTTAGATATTATATTATTAGGAATCATTCTCTTACCCAGAGCTCCCCGGCTCGTGCGCGAGATTTAATACAGAGCCGCTCATTCTCGTACCCAGAGCTCCCCGACTCGTCTGCTCGCAGGGGAGGCTCTGGCGACATCCATTTGAGGGCCGTCGCTGATTGGCTGATTTTGAGCATTGGTGCATGCGCTGAAAGGTCTTTCTCTCAGCGGCTCTGTATTAAATCTCGCGCATGCGTCAGTGGCTGTCACCAGAGCCTCCCCCGCGAGATTACGAGCCGGGGAGCTCTGGGTTCGAGAATGAGAGCCGCTGAGAGAAAGATCTTTCTGCGCATGCACCAACGTTCAAAACCAGCCAATCAGCAACGGTCCTCAAATTGATGTCACCAGAGCCTTCCAGAGCCTCCCCTGCGAGGAGCGAGCCGGGGAGCTCTGGGTACGAGAAGATTAGGAATCGAAGAATCAGATGAATACTCTGCGATTTTTAATTTTGTTGTTTTGATATACAAGTTTATTTTGTACAAATTTAGAGACTGTGCGTGACACCATCTTTATACAGATACTTGAATTTACTGCAATATTATGAAAGAATAGAATATAAAATCGCCAAAAGACGGAAGCATATCATCTAAATAAGTGGCAAATGTTAATAGTACCAGTAAAAAAATCTGTACTAATATCCAGGAAAGGACCAAATGCAAATTAGAAAAGTAAAAATGTATGTTAGGCAGTGGAAATCTGCATTAGGAGGCCATGTGTTTGTTGAACTCTGTGTTTGTCGATTCCCCAAAAAATCGAACAAGGCCAATCACAAGAATCTTCCTTTAGTGGAAGGTGGGCCCTCCCGGAAGACGTATCCATCTAAAAAAAATTCTTACAGAGACCCAAGCTAGTAAAAAACATCATACAAATTCCGAAAATAAATTCTTCCACAACCTGATTCCCGAAAATAATCCATGCCCAAAAAAATTGACACCCTCCCTCCCCCCTAAGTTTGCTTTGAGTTTCCCGCGGGAAACATGAAAGTTTCACATCCCTGCACTTAATTAGCGAAAGTTTCGATTGACAAACGCCGCGATACAGGGTTCCCACACTTTCAGCCTTTCAAACTATTCCAGTACGTTTGAAAGAACAAAATTACCTTTCATAATGAAAAATGCAGGTTCTCGCGCAACGTATCCTTTGTTTCAAAGATAGCACGTTGCTTGTTCAGATTCCTTTATTTTACATGTACACTCAGCATCTTGCAAACCTTTCTTCAGGACAATATTTCCAGGACTTTGATAGGTTTTTGTAAAAATTTCATGACCTGGAAAAGCGCATTTCTAAAACCGACATTCCTTGACATTCACCCTGTACTACAATCAAATGCAAAACGTTGGCGCATTTGCATCCCTTTCCCTCCGCCTTCGTCCTTTTGAAAGAGGCAGGAAGGGAACGGAAGTGCAAGTGCGCCAACTACTTTTGCATTTGATTGTAGTTGTCGCGTCACGCCTCGCGGAAGGTCGCAAATGGTAAAACGAGCCACCAAAATGGAACTTAAAAGAAAGAAATAAGTTTGGGTTTCAACTTTAAATGTCAATGGGGCAGTTTCAGAAAAACGGATTGGCACTGAAAGCTGTTGGGTGTTTTTTTGATCACCAGGCCTAGTGGAGCTCCAGCATGGGCAAGCTGAGCAGCATACCCAGGGAAAATACGTCCGGGAATGAAGCGCTGTCTACACTTTTCCTTGACAAGGAAACTTGACCGTGTAGACGGGCCAATTGTTGCCGCACGAGCAAATAAAAATTGTAAAGGGAAACTTGACTGTGTAGGCGAGCCTGCAATTTTCCTTGACAATTTTTATTTGATCGTGTAGACACGAGACAAAAGGCGATGTTTTCCTTGACAAGTATCCTTGTTGAAAAGCTAGCATGTCTAACTTTTAAACAAGGATCCTCGTCAAGGAAAAATTGGCAATTTTGTCTTGTCTACACGAGCAAATACAAATTGCCATGGAAAAATTGTCAAGCAAAGTTTCTGGCGTGTCTACACGGTCAAGTTTCCTTGTCAAGGTAAAATTGCTCATGTAAACGATGCTTAACTATCGAGTTGATTTTGAATGGCTGATTGCATTTTTAAACCGCACCGGGGGGGTTGAGGACCTCCCTTATAAAGACCCCCTCCCCTGGAATTTCCACTCGTGAAACAGACCCCCTCCCCTGGAATTTCCAACCTCATGAAGGACCCCCTCCCCTGGAATTTCCATTTTTTCTGGCAAAATACCCCTGGAAAATCTATTTTTGGATAAAATGTCCCTGGAAAGTCACTTTTTTTACCCCCTCCCCCCTGGAATTTCCAGTCTCCAGACATACCCCCTCCCATGGAATTTCCAGTCCAAAACAACCCCCCTGGAAAATTTTCCATAGGTCCTCAACCCCCCCGGTGCGGATTAAAAATGGAATTTTCAGAGTCCAAAACAACCCCCCTGGAAAATTTTCCATAGGTCCTCAACCCCCCGGTGCGGATTAAAAATGCAATCAGCCAATGGTCACGGGCATGTTCGCTCATTTTGCTCACATTATTGACGGCAAGTAAGCCTGCGTAGCAAGCGCAAAGGGAGATGGGTGTCATCCTCTACCTTTGCAATTGCTACCTTTGTGCTTGCTAAGTCAAATAATTAGGCGTTGAAAAGATATTACCCCAAAGATAAATGTCCCAAAATGTGGTTGCCATAGGTTGTCTTGGAGTGTTCCCTCACGAGATAAAGCTGTAGTCGTTATGTATTTGATATAAATTTTCACTGTTGCTATTTAAAAAGCAGCGTTTCATATGCGGAGCACCATTTTCAGAAACAGCTAATGCATCCATGTTCTTAAATTATCTCTAGCTTAAAAACATTTGCCAGCTGACTATTTGCTACCTCAAGCATTTCTATATAATACTTGCTATTAAAATATTTACAATATTTACAGTTTGGTGATATGCATACAGTGATTTTATAATGCTTTAAAATAAATTCTTAGATTTAAAACTTAAACTGACCAATGAAACTTCTAAAATTATGATTCCAGTTCATTCTACTTTCAAGGCTTGCATGAAGAAAAAATCAAGACAAAGAATGTAAGGAATTTCAAAACATGCCTTAGATTCTAATTCCATGCCTGGTATGCGAACCATGGCAATGGAATTATCTTTTAGAAGTTCTAAAAATTAATAATTCTATTAAACTATTAATCTGTCCTTGCAGTAATTAAAGACACACAGGATCCAATGGGGGAATTTTAGCGACCTCGTGGAAGACTGTGTGAGAGTACTTATTTCTAACTGTCATCAGATTCTTCTTTGGAGGCTCTGATATCATGTTGTTAAGTTCAATAACCAAGTCTCTGAGTTGTTCACTAGCGTAACCAGTGTAGTGAGCAAGAGTTGATGTCCATTCACCCCTGCTTTTCATTCTAAGAGCCAGCCACAGACAACCAGCAGCCAGGATGGATGGCTTGTATTCCAGGAACTTGTAGGTGTGTAGGGTAGTTTCCAGGATGAAGCGGGCTAGGGTGAGAGTCTGTATATCAGCACTGCCAGCCTGGGATAAATTACATGGCATAGGTTTGAGACAAAAAATAATAATGAATTCTATAATAATTTAGCAAAACTGCAAAGTTTGGGAAGAATTACTTGAAAACTGGCTGAGGGGGCCTAACATTGGGACCATATGGTTACCAACAGCAACTAGAGTTTAGCACCTAGGTGACTCCTTACCAATCTGTAGGCTTTAAAAAAAAATCCCTTCTCAAAAATTAGCTGTCAACAGCTGCATAATTAGGGAGAAAGAAATGGGGACCACATTACTATTATGATGACCAAACTAGAATTGTTTTATTTAGGTGCCAATGGCACCTCTTGAAAAAAGTTACTGTGGCCATGGCTGAAAGGAATTTGTGAAACTTAGTGCCCTGGCTACCCTGGTTACCAGAGGCTCGATGATTCACTCGTTTACTGACACTCTAAGCCAAGACGCTACGATAGCGGCGGCTTGGCACGAGGAGCGAAGCGACGAGCCTCTGGCTCTGTTTTTTCAGTTCCGTTAGTACAGAATTTGTACTACGGAGCTGATTGGCTGGTTGCTCATAATCCACCGAAGGCGCTTTCTGATTCGTGAGCTGACAGCATGTGATTCTTGTTATGTTTGACCTTTGAAACCGACGCGGAGGCACAGGCAAAGTTACAAGTTAATTGATTCCAGGCGCGTGATTATCTGTGTTTTCAGATTTTCGAACTAGAAACCTCAAAGAAAGGTTCTATTTTAAGTTTCTTAAACGAAAATCGTTGAATCGTTGATTAAATCGTCGAAGCATATCTTGCAAACATCAAACCATCAAACTTTGACAGCTGAGACAAAGAAACTTGAAACCACGCGTGACTGGAACTGAGAAAACAAGGCCGTGAGGCCAGAGGCTCCTCGCTTCGCTCGTCGATCACTAAATTATGCGTTTTGTAAACGAGTGAAGCTTGGAGACTCTGGTACCCAGGGTATGCCCTGGCCTAATTTGTTTCACAATTATATGGGCAAAAACATCAAAACATAGGCTGTCCAGCCCCTGTACCCCCTAAGGCTCAGGCCTTTGTATGGGATCCACAAACCAAGCCACCTACTTCCAAAACTTAGCCTGCTACTTCCAAACTTATTGAAACCCCTGAAAACAAAAATGGTTTCTACAACATTCCATAACTTACTCTAGCAAATCTTCTGAGAAATCTGTATGGTATGGGGATATTGATGTCGAATTCCAAGCTATTGAGGATCTTCTTCTCCATTGATACAAAGCTCGACTGCTGATAGGCATCATCACAAATATAGAGGAAGTCATCTAGGCATGGTGGATGTCTCTCCTGAAAAAAAAAAGATATCAAATATTAGGCATAATACATTGACTGTGCAGAAGTCAAGTCAAACCTTTTACCCACAATAGTGTAGGGTACCGGTATTAAGACATAGTGAAGCTAGGGCCAAACCTTCTGCTGATTTTTTCTGCTCACAAAACAATCAAATTCAAACTTCAAACAAATAGACCTCTTTTGCTTGGGTGTAATGTTTTCCTAATTCAGATCACAGCATTCATATATAATCTTTCTTTGTTTGGGAATGCTTCCATAATCATACAATATGTATATCCTTTTGTGCATACTATAGCAGTTCAACTCCTACCTCAATTTTACAGGCAATGAAAAGACTTGTGGCACCAACAAGTTGCAGGTTTTCTCTCTCCACAAAGGATTTCATTAGATAGTTGTCTAGGATACGTACACCAAGGTACAGGGTCTCATGGTAGAGTTCAAAGCTTTCCTGTACTTCTACCAGCCAGTCAACAAGAATAGCTCGCATGTTCTCTGTCAACTCGCCCTGTTTGTCCATGTAGAATTGAAGTGGGAACAATTCCTGGAGAAAATATGTCCAAAATTAAAAAGCGAAGAGCAGGGTTTCTACCTTTGCTGCATGAAAAAACACAGACAAGAAACAATCCCACAAGGCAAGTTGTAAATAGGTTTAAAGCTACGTGCTGTACATGGGAGCATACAGTGTGTGACTACTACAAGGGCAAAGTAAATTGTTAAATTCCCTGTGGATCATCATATATAAAAGTGTTTTTTTCATATAAACAGAATGGACAAAGCAGCCTCTGTACCTCTCTGCCTCTCATGTTCAGGAAAATTTCATGTGCATATTCTGAGGCCAGGAATGGGTCAGACTTGTCAGCATCAATATCCACAACACCTGGAGGACATTTCCTTGGTGATGACACCTGCGAAGAAAAAACATTTTTACAGCATATTAAAATTAACATCCATTAGACTGAGATAATAAACATTTATTTTCTATGAGCCTGGTTTCTGTCAGGTTGCTGGCTACAGGTTTTGGTCTTGGAAAAAAAACTCAATATGGCTAGAAACCCAACCTAATATCTCAATTTAAATCAGATGCATGCTAGCTACATTTTTTTTCATTTGTCGGGTATACATGGCTGCTTCTATGTAGCTTACAAGCATCTGAGGGAGCTGTCATTTACACAGGACAATCCCTTCTCTTACCAAAGGTGCAAGGGTTCCTTGGCATTGACCTTGGAAGACAGATGGGACAGGGTATATGGTCACCATTTCTTAAAGAGAGTATCACTCCCTGGTATCACCAAGGATATAAAACAACATTTGTTCTTTTAAAAATTACTTGTTCAAATACCTTCTTAGGACTTTCACATTTCATGACAATCTCACAGGAACTGTCAGTGTCTTGGCTGTTTGTCAATTCTACTTCTGTGGAATCACTGCACAGTAGAGAAAGATTTTAATCATCATGACAGCTAAAAGTAAACTAGTGGGAACTTCACGCCATCAAGCACTGGGTACAATGCAAACAAAATTTAGTGATGCATTCATTAACTTCTCAGGGCCACTCGAATGCTTATATCCAATGGACTGTTTTGCTTTTAGTTAGCGCAGTGGTAGAGCACCGGGCAGTTGTGGGGAAGGTCAGGGTTCAAGTAGTGGCTGGACCAACACTCGAGGTCTACCGTAAGGGGGGGTGGGGGGGGGATGGCTCGTACTAAAGCAGTGCATCCAACAAACCTTGAACCACTTGAACTTGAACCACTTGTCATGCCAACGTCGACATTACTTGTATCACTTGCGATAAGAAAATCGATGCTACAAGAACAAAGTAGATATAAGCTTTATAAGAAATCACTCATACAATGTGAGTTCTAAATATATTTTTTGTGAAGTGGGCATTTTGTTTTTTAAACCTGGAATCCGTGGATTCTTGCGAGCTTGAAACCTCCTGGGAGCTTTTGATATCGGAAGATGGCGATATTTCTGGAATCGCACGTTCAGAACGCGTTTTGCTTTTCTTTTCGCTGGGCTTCTTTTCGGTTCGAACCACATCGCTGGCTTTTCGAACGACGGTAGTTTTGCCTTTCCCCTTTACGGCCGGTTGGTTGTACACGGCCTAAAAAGGGAATAAAAAGTTTAAATATAAGTTCATATTGACACAACTGTGCTAGAAACAAACCATTCTCTGTGTAAAACATAAGTATTTCGAAAGCTTACGTTCGTAATGTCGCCAAACGCCGAACGCTTTCTTGTAGGCGCGACTCCATCTTGTGGCGACTCCGCGAGTCTCTTGCCTTTCGCTCCGGATTTTCCAAACACTTTATTGGCAATTTCACTGTTTTCGTTTAACTCCTTTGACTTTGCTCCCTGCGGAAAATAGATAAGCAAACTGTTAGCAGGTCAGGAGATGGGGTTTGAACCGAAGTTCGAACAGAAGTCATTCATTCACTCGAACCACAAAGGTTTTGAAACTCGTCAACTTGCCTTCTTTTGTTGAAATATTCCTGAAAACTGCCTAGATCTCGCTGTTTTAACCATGGCGAGAAAAAAAGTTATTCTGAGCTTTATAAACTAAAATATCTGTCTAAATACGTGTCTTAAAATCTTGGGTAAGTTATGAACCGATCACTACGAAGCTGAGCTGCGTTTGGAAGCTTGTCTCCTTGATCACACGTTCAATCTTGCCGGGGTTGGGCGTCCTGTAATCTGATTGGTCAATTATTTCAAAATCATCCAATCAGAATAGAGGAAAAACTACATGCTCGCGTTGTCATAGATTTCAAAGGGCCTCGTTTCAATGCTTTAGTGACTGTCCGCTGGAAATATATTCGCAGTCTCAATCTTAGAATTTCATAGCTAGAAGTCTTCTTTTTAACAAGAATATTTATTTTCCAAGAAACACACATGGATTATAAACCATTTATATATGGGGGACTAGCCTCAATGACTGCAGAGCTCGGTAAGTTCTCCTGGGATCCAATCACTCTGCCATCACATTTGATATTGTTGTTGTGACTGGAACCCGCGCTCCTTCCAAAGCTATTGAAGCTTTTCTAAGTAGCTTTAATGAATTTGGAAAGGACTTGTTTGATAGTGAGCTTTATTTGGTTCACAAAGTTGAGAACCCGACAGCATCACTCCCCCTGGCCCCTCTCGCTGACTGCTCACTTGAAGTACATGTAAACAGAGTGATAGTTTAGATGCCAACTCTACTGCTTTATGGCGGGAGACTCCCACTTTTGAGACTCGACTCACGCTCCTCCCCCCTTGGGTCAAAATCTCCCACTTTTAATAGAAATACTGTAATTTGTAAAATGATTTTACAATGCAAAGACTGGGCAAAGACTGCTGCATTTTGAAGGTTGAAGGTTGGCACCTCTGAAAGAGGGTCATTAATCCCAGGGGGAAAGGGTGGATTTAAGCATAGACACAACAATGAATTTTTAGTTTCAGTTTTAGTTTGGTCAAAAAAATTCTCCCAGGTATTTGAGTCTAATTTTAAACTGAAGTTTGTGAGCTAACTGAAGGCCAGAAGTTGACCTTTTAAGCCCTGAGTTCTCAAAAACATCAGCTATTGGTCACAAAACTTCTACAACTATGTAAAATGCTTATTTCAGGAGCTGTCAGATCAAATAGCAATATTACAGGTTTTTGCAGAAAGATAATTTACTAATCTGATACTATATTGTATGGACAGCAGTGGCAGCAAACATATCTTTAAGTCAACCATAAGTCAACTCTGCGGAAGACACTTGGCAATCGCCAAGCTGGAAGCACATCCCTTTTTTTTTTCGTTGCTCAAAAATACGGGTGGACCTTTTCTATTCCAATGCAATTTTGATACTAGAAAGCTACAACTTAACTCTAAATTACCCGAATTTTATAAAGAGATAATAAAGGCATGACAGGAATCAAAACTCAATGAAAATAAAACTAGCGCCCTGGATGAAAAAATATGGAACAATAGAAATATCTTAATAAGCGGAAAGTCGGTATTTTATGAGAAATGGTTTAAAGCAGAAATCGTGAACATAAGGGATATACTGAATAGACGAGGAATGTGGCTGAACGAAAAATAATTAGCGAGCAAATACAACCTAAAAACACACTTCCTCACCAGATTAGGCCTCATAAACGCAATACCAGCTAGATGGAAATCTGAAGCCACAACGCCTGCAGCCGCAACCACAAACTACCCCAAATGCAGCGATTTACGAAAGATATTTGCACAAGAAAAATTTCAACCTCCAACTGCTGAAGCAAGGATTATAAAATCAGGAATCCCATTGATGACGTTTCGCATATTTATCTACTCTCTTTCTTAATTACTAAGGACGTAAAACTGAGAATGTTCCAATTCAAATTATCCCACAATATTTTATCATCGAACGCCACCTTACTCAGAGATAAAATTAAAGACACGGATTTATGCCATTTATGCCAACAAAGGGAAGATTTACAACACATCTTCTGGTTCTGCCAGGTTTCACAAACATTTTGGCAACATTTTAAAAAGTGGTGGGACTCAAAAAATGGAGATGACCTAATACTCAGTAAGAATGAAATACTCTATGGCTACAGACCAAACCAAGAAAAGATCATTCCCTAAATCTGTGCCTTCTGGTAGCTAAATCTTTGAACAACTGGCTCCAGCATCGAAACTTCAAAAGCCGCAAAATATATTAGAACTTGAGGTGTGGGACGAGCGTGTGTCACATCAAAAACAAAACAAAAGAAAAAAGAAAAACAAAGGAAAACAAAACAAATGTAATAACAATGAAACAATGAAATGAATGTAAAATAAATAAAATAAGAAGAAGAAAAGAGCATAAAAAAATGAAGTGAATGTAAAAAAAAACTCTAAGGAAGCTGAAATGGACATGTACTGGTAACAGATGTAAAGCAAATGTCAATCACATAATGTTTTGTACAAGTGACTGTAATCGTGTGTCATTGTCATACTTGTCTCTACTGCATATTGTTTAGTTTGATGTAAATATGATATGCTAATAATAATAATAATAAAAAAAAGCTTTACAGACGCAAGATAAAAAAAAAACTCTGTGGAATGTGTGGTTCCAGAAATTATCCATACCCCCCTACAGAAGGGCAATGGAAATTCCGGAGGGGTGGGGGGGTCAATTTACCTGATCTTTTCATACAAATACTGTATTTTTCCTTGGAAATTCCAGGTCGGGGGGGGGGGGGGGTCACTTTTCATCACCCTTCCATGGAAGGGGTATGGATATTTTCTGGAACCACACAATCTTAAAATTTCAGTTTTATTACAATGATGGGGACTGTCATTAAAAGTCATAATAATCAATGTGATACTTTACTATATCAAAGGCACATTTCCAATTGACACCACAAAGACAAGATTACAGCTACAAGGCCAAGTCACAGACACCAAACAGAAAAGTATCCGCTACCGTGGCATGTTACATGCCTTCTTCAGAATAACCAAAGAGGAGGGAATTAGAGCATTATATAATGGGTAAGACTGGTGTATTACGTTACTTTTGTGCTCTTTAGGATATCATTACCCTTACCTTTGTCAGGGGAGTAGCCAGGAATTTTGGTTTGGGGGGGGGGGGGGGATAGTGAAAACACAGGATGAACATTTTCAAATTTCCTCCAGCAAATACAGTAAATGCATGGGAAAATCTCCCGAGAAAGGGGGGCCACAACCCCCTGGCCCCCCTGGCTATGCCCCTGCTTGTCTCCAGGAGAGTAATTTTGTTTTGATACTTTCTCCATCCAATAAATTTGATGGCTAGGGCACATTAGCATTTGAATCACACTGTTGATATTACAGTGACTGAATGTAACTTTGCAACTATTACTTCCCAAAAGATGTATATAATTCTCTGTGACAAGGGGGTCTGAACCATCCTTACAGGCCTTGCTCCTGCCATCACCTCTCCCCTGTGAGGGTGGGTCTCTCAATGGGAAGTAGCTCCATGCACGGAGGCTAGATACTCGCTGGTGCTGTGCAGGTACTAGTTGATTTACACCAACTGCCTGCTCCCTACAAATGTTTGAGGACTGTTTTTTTTTTCCTGTGATTGTAGTGTGTCACCAGCATTGCTACGTCAGGCTACATATGGGTCAATCAAATTAGGACTGTATCATGCCCTCAAAAGAACGCTAGTCAAGAATCCTAAAGGTATTTGATATCATGGCTGCATTATTTATTATATGACACATTTTTGTGTATGCCAAGTAATTAATAAGATTTACATTTTTCACTTTTCTGATATCATTTTTTATTCCAGAGTTATCCAAGATTGAAATGAATGAGTATAAAAATTGTTTCAGTAGCACTTTAATATCCTGAAAACACTTTGCACTTTGGACAATCGAATTCGATATTGATGCGATATTCATCTCACTTGATAGAACACAACATTTTTAAAACACTACACTGCATTAGCACTGTTCATGCAGATGTCATCCCTGAAGTTATTAAGTTGCTAACCCATTTAGATCGATTGGTTTACAGAACAAAAGGAGCTATTTAATCTATGGTTGGTACACTAAGCATTCAATGGCAATGTCGATAAACAGTGCTGGCTCTCCCAGCACCTTCTTTTTGTTCTTTCTTGGGTTAATTGTATGGCCTGGTGTGAGCTTGCTGGAGCTCAAGCTTCAAAGCCACAATATAAGGCATGCATTGCATTCTGGCTGACAGGTGGTATAAAATTTAAGCTTTTGAACTTGTGGATATCCAACCATAGAAATTAATGAGTTATTGTAAGTGGCCACAAGCTCACTCCCTTGCTCACTAAACTCTACCATGGGTGATAGGATAACCAGTAAAATCATATCAGAAAAGTTTGAAATGTCAGATGAGAACATTTTTCACAGGCAATTTAAAATAAGTTTTAACCTCTGATTAGTAATGATTAAATCTCAGCTATGACTTGTTTGCCATATTTTAGATGAAACACTCTACATAAATATTGGGTGTGGCGTTGTTGCTGGAGCTATATCGTCAGCTCTATGTAATCCAACAGATGTACTCAAAGTAAGTAACTTACTATCAGATGATTCTAAAAAGATTATACTATATCACACTAAATTGCAAGGTCCTCAATGATATCACTCTCTGATGTACAGTACATACTTATTATATAATGCTTTTGAGTGGCATACTGAGGAATATCCTAGTGTCACTTGTGTTTTCTGGTATACACATGATTGAGCCCTAGGAAAATACAAGAGAAAGATATTCTGCAACTTATGTCACTCAAAAGCATTGTATAACTTTTTTGTACCATGTTACAGAAAATTAAAGGCAACGTTTTACGTAAATATAATGCATGATGGGATGGTTGAGGGGAAAACGGCTGAATATGCAAAACCGTTCCTGCATTCTGATTGGCTGTATTTTCTGTGCCATGGAATAAAATGGGAAGGATCTATTTGATACATTTAGGCCTTCTGTTCACACATATAGGTACTCTAAACTCCCATACCTACCATGTTGGTGTGAATGGTGCTCTCCTCACCCTTGAAGCTTAGAATTTTATGCAGGTAAAATAATAAAATATGCCAATTTTATTTATCTCTATCTCTCTCAGATTCGTATGCAGGCTGAATATAAGGCAGGACCAGGGACAAGTCAGCCCAGCATGATGAGAGCATTTGCCGCCATGTACAGACAAGAGGGGTTACGGGGCTTATACAGGGTAAGCTAAGTTTACATGTACAGACAAGAGGGGTTACGGGGCTTATACAGGGCAAGCTAAGTTCACATGTACAGACAAGAGGGGTTCAGGGGCTTATACAGGGTAAGCTAAGTTCACATGTACAGACAAGAGGGGTTCAGGGGCTTATACAGGGTAAGCTAAGTTCACATGTATAGACAAGAGGGGTTACGGGGCTTATGCAGGGTAAGCTTAGTTCACATGTACAGACCAGAGGGGTACGGGGCTTATACAGGGTAAGCTGAGTTCACACAGACAAGAGGAATTCCGGGGCTTATACAGGGTAAGCTAAGTTCACATGTACAGACAAGAGAGGTTACAGAGCTTATACAGGGTGAGTTAAGTTGTACAGACAAATCCTTGCCTCGTCTTCATACGAATATCCATTTTGAAAATGAAAAGCCACATTCCATTGTTGAATACTAGATAGTCACGATTGTGATGGTGAATTCCTTGTGCAGGGTGTTGGCCCGACATCCCAAAGAGCCGCTGTAGTCGCTGGGGTTGAGCTTCCAGTTTACGACTCCAGCAAGAGATTCATTCTGGACAACAAGCTGATGGGAGATCACCCTGGTACACATTTTTTGTGAGTATCCTAGTGGACACTATTACAAGAAGTCACTGTGGCTCTCCTAGTAGGCGTATCTAAATCATCGACAAATGTCTCAATGTCTCCTTATAATGAGCCACTTTTTATAAGAGCCATGTTTATAAGAACGAATCCTGGGGGACCAAGGGCGTCACAGGACCGTGTAGCTACAGTGTAGCTACTTGTACGCACGTGCGCACTTCATGAAGCCAAATGTACGGCAGAAATGGGAAGCTGAGTTGATAAAAGCAATGGTGTACCCAGAAATGTTGTTGAGATACTCATACCCTGTTGTGTATATACCTATTTCAAAAAGGTTACTCTATGTCTTTGGTGTTGGAACAACCTTTTTGGTGATTTTTGTGCGTAGAAACTGGTAAGCCATTCACTAACAAGTCAATCTGAAGTGTAAATGCCCCTTTTTTCTACGAACATTTGAGCCTCAATCTTGAAAATGAAAGAACATTTTGCTTTGGCCCAGCCCACGAGTGTTAGAGATAGCTGGTAGTGAACATATTTTGCGTGGTCTTCGTGTTTAGAGCGGATTTCAGAAGACGGTCGAGAGCAGCCTTTCGTCTTTCAGCCAATCAAATTGCGAATTAAATTAAAACGTGCCATTGCTCACGTGATGACGAAACGCAAGTCTGACTTAGGGACGGACCATTAGAAAAGTGATGGGGGGGGGGGACTTTCTTTACTTGTTCTAAAAAAAATTTCGGAGAGTTTTTGTCGCATGAATATTTTTTACAGCGCAAGGACTTGCTAGAATTTTTTTTCCGTGGCTTATCGGACAAGGAATAACTGCGACTTTCATAATTTTGCGAAATCGCGTGTACGATTTCCAATCGCCAACTGGCCTTCTGGCTTCCGTCGCATTCCGACAATTTAACTTTGGCGCTCCACGAAAAGTATCGAGCTTCGAGCAGTTTCTCTTACAGAAATTTCTCTTTTGTTGCGCGCGCCCTGATTTTGATAAACCCATTTCATCCAGCCTCAGAGAAAAGATAGATGAGCATTCCATTTGTTGTGTAAAGTATGGGTTTTGGGGGAGGGGAGTTTGTTTCTCCTGGCCAAGATACATGTTCTTGTAATGAATATTCGTAGTATTTTCTTAAAAAAGAGTGCGATCGTATTGTTCCATTGCGTGAGTTCTCAAAAACCATATTGTAATATATATAGCGTGGGTGCTATTCTTTTTAGAGTACGCAATTGAATGAACTAGAAAAGCGTTGAAAGAACATCAATTTTACCGTTTTGTTCTGTCAACATAATTCAATTGCCTAATCAAAACTTAGGGGAGCCACAGAGGCTGCATGATTTTATTTTTTATTTTTTCCCTTGTAGAAATATTTTTTTTGCTTTTTGCCCACCCCCATCACTTTTCTAATGGTCCGTCCCTTACTTCACCTCCTGCTTGGTTTGTTGCTGAATGGCTTCCATTCCTGATTGGCTAGTTGATTTGTTTTTGCTCTATATATATGTTAGATGCGTTTGTTTGAATTAGTCACGCCGTTGGCGTTACTGCCATTTTACTAAATAGTTAAAACATTGTCTTTTTCAGAGCGAGTACTGTTGCTGGCCTCGCGGGAGCGATCGCCTCTAATCCAATAGATGTTGCGAAGGTAAATATTGCTTTTCATTTTCTCCATCTTACCTGATGACATTTGTTATTAACATTTTCAGGTCCCGACATTGCGTCCATATGGTCGCCAATGGCGACTAAATTTGGGTGCTTGGCGACCACAATTTTAGAGTTAGTTGTCAAATGGCACCCCATCTTTCTAAGTTCAGCTGAAATCCACGTTAATGTGGCGACTAAATCTTTGCATTTTGGCGACTAAAATTTTTGAATTGGTTGCTTTATATTCTGAATGATTGGCTGTTTTATCAATTAAAGTGGCTATTATTATTTTATAGCACATCGATGCACTGCCCAATATGGTCAATGGAACGCCGATAACTGTCTTCTGTACATGACATATCACGACTGTGTTATATCCCAGTGATCAATTTTAACGCGCGCTCATTGGTGGAGACCAAGAGTGGATTACCAAGAGTTTCCATATTTACTATGTACGCCCGAATCACAGTCAGAAAAGTGTCTATTTTTAGAACTAGGATTCCCGCGAAAATTCGTCATCCACAGGGTTCCCACTTTCTCGTCACGCAAACAGTTGTGAGATCCAGCCTAAAATAAAATCGCAGATCAATCGAAAAACCTTTAAAGTCGTAAATATAAGGTAGGATATTCCCTATTTGTTGTGTATTGGGTATACGCAAAAGTGGATTAACAAGAGTTAGAATCTTTCGTACTGTATTTGTCCACATCACAGTCAGCAAAGTGTCTATTTTAGATTTTAATTTCGCGCGCGAAAGTATTCGAATTCCCTTGAATTCATCGTATACCCAACACACAAAAAAAATAGAGAATATCCTACCTTATCTTTGCGACTTTAAAGGTTTTTCGAATGAGCTGTGATTTAATTTTAGGCTGGATCTCACAACTCTTCGCGTGGCGAGAAAGTGGGAGCCCTGTGGATGACGAATTTTAGCGGGAAACCTAGTTCTAAAAATAGACACTTTTCTGACTGTGATTCGGGCGTACATAGTAAATATGGAAACTCTTGGTAATCCACTCTTGGTATACGAGCATTCGAACCTGAGCATTCGAACCTGAGCATTCGAATACTTTCGCGCGCGAAATTCAAATCTAAAAATAGACACTTTTCTGACTGTGATGTGGACAAATACTGTACGAAAGATTCTAACTCTTGTTAATCCACTCTTGTCGAGACGTATCACGTGGTACATTTTCACAGCACAGATATTTAACCATTATCCTGCGAGATTGCGCAGAATATCGTCTGATACTTAGCCGACGAGGGACGAAGTCCCGAGTTGGCTAAAATCAGACGATATTCTGCAAAATCGAGCAGGATAATGGTTTTATTATTCAGCACATCGATAGCACAAAAACCCCGAAAAAAGTGACTTTTGTGTATTATTTACGAGCTCAAAACATCACATTTCCTCAGAGACGGATATCGCAGGATAGCTGTCATGTACAGAAGACAGCTATTGGCGTTCCAATGACCATATTTGGGCAGTGCATCGATGTGCTGAATAATAACACACGATATTGTCCGATATTGTCCGTCGATATTGTCCGTCGGGTCTGCGTCCCTCTAGGCTAAGTATCAGACAATATTCTGCGCAATCTCGCAGGATAATGGTTAAATATCTGCTTGAACATTGTCTGAGTTGATAGATACTAGCATTTTTTGTTTGTTAAATCTTCTTGTAGACGAGAATGATGAATCAGCGAAATCTAAAAGTGAAGAGCGAGGGAGGACCCGTCTTGTATCGGAGTGCGGCACATTGCCTTATGACGGTAGGAGTCCCCTGTACTCGTAGGCCATGCCTCATTTTCGAATTGATACGGCTTCGTTCCAGGCTTGCTCCGACGCTGTGTGACGTCATCCTTCTCGAAAAGATCTGTTTTTGCCGTCCACACTACATACGAGAGCGTTTTATCCCTTCTATAAAGCCTCCGTTTTATTGAGTTTTAGTGTGAACGGGAGGCCATACCGGATAAAGTCTCCGTTTTCCTCCGAGAGCCTTCGCAGTGGTGTGGTAGTTGAATTGACCGTTTTCACGATGTTGTAAAACTCATCGTCTGATTAGTTGGGGTTATGTACCGGAGCGCGAGCAGGTCGCCCGACCAAACGCTACCCGAGGAACCATGGCAACCGGGCCACAGATCCCCGCCCACCGAGGGGGGTACCCGTCACACTGAATAATCAGTGGAATATACTTACCTAGCACAAGAGGTGGGAGGGTGGGAGCACCAAAACGAGTGGACACGAAGAACACGCTTCCAACCCGGGAAGAACTGCAAGTTTCCCGATAACGCGGGGGGGACGTATGCCCAATTGAGGGGCGAAGGTCACCCGGCTCCAGGGTCGCGCGGACGCCAATTTCGGGTCAAGCCGATCGACCCGAAGCCTGCCGGTCGACTCGGTTTTACTTCGTCTAAATTGTATTCAGACACATTTAGAGTTGTGAGAACAATACCCTTGAGCCATTCCGAATCGTTCTGGCGAAGACGGCTTTTGTTATTCAAAACAGACAAGCATTGTTCTCATCCCATTTATGGTGCGTGCGCAACATCGTGAAAACTGCCAATAGGACATTTGCACTATTGCGTCATTTGACTACGACTACCAGAATCCTTTTCAGTTTTCTTTTCTTATGCAGGTAAACCGCTATTGAAAACAATAGGCGGTAATTGCGCGAACAAAAGGGACAGCAACGCAAAGGTTTCTGGTAGTCGTAGTAAAATACGTCATAATGAAAATTTCCTATTGCGTAGTTGACTTTCGAAAAAGTAGATAATTTCAAAACGTTCGAGTTTGAAAGTTACTGGCACAATTTCATAGACACAGAAAAGTCTACGACATTGTAAACTTTTCAGTACTGCATTTCTGCCAACTGACTTCACGGTGCCAAAGGATTGTTTGTCAAAACGAGACGTTCCTAGGTCCAGCGAGAGATACATTTTCGTTTTGGAAAAGCTTTGGATAGCAAAATCGAGATTTAATCATCGTACAAGTCAAAACTAGTTTACATTTGACATAAGGCAAGATTTGCTAAGAAGATGGAAACATTTGTAGCTCAATTGCAATATTTATGTAGAATCTATTTGGAACTCTTGGCTAATGAGGAATCAGCTGATTTAGGTACGACTAACAAAGGCATTCGAGTAACGTATTCTATTTTAATGTCGTTTGATTTTATGTTTTCAGACATTTAGAACAGAAGGATTTTTTGCCCTTTATCGAGGATTTATACCCAACTTTGCAAGGCTATGTCCGTGGAATATATTTGTATCCTTTAGTCTTGTCCTAGTTCTCCTCAGTCTTTTCCAGGTGGCGCGGGTTCCCCTGCAATTCGCATATTTTCAAAATGTTTATGTTGTGGGTTTCCTGTGTCACTACGCCCACGCCAAAATTGGCAGGAATTTAGGCGGGAAAAAATTCAAACAATCAGAAACGTCCCTCGCACTGACATGCCGCTGATTAGCATTATAGATTATCTTCCAATATTTCAATCATTCTATCCGAGTTTGTTGTAACGACTTAATAGATAGTTAACTGACCTGATGATTTACATATTTTACCGCTCTTTTGTGTGTTATAGTTTAGTGTGTGCCCTTCTCCGTTTTGACGCATGAATCGAATCTTCGCACGCATTCACTCCTTAACCTGACGTCAGTTCTTCATGGCTTATGAACAGTACAATAAACTAGGAAGAAGAGTACTGCCATAAATAGTTGAATTACCTGTTGTCCTCTTTTAGAAAATCCTCCCTTTCCAAGCATACATTTTGGTGATCTTGTCGTACACCTGTTTCAATTGATGTTACCCTCAAACGTACCATGAACCATGAGATCGCAATGATACCTATTGATTGAAACGCAGTAGTTCATGTCCAATAGACCTCCACGGCTTGGGTGTAATGTTTTCCCATTTGAGATCACGTGGCATTCCCATGAGTATTCTTTCTCTCTTTTTCTGCTACGCACCGAAGGATATATGAATATGGAAGCACCCCAAACAAAGAGAGATTATTGACATGAATGGCACGTGATCTGAAATGGGAAAACATTACGCCTAAGTCGAGGAGGTCTATTATGCCTCAAAGTAGTAAACACAATGTCATCCATTGTTTTTAGTGGGTTTCACATTTGAATAAAAATGGTTTTACGGAGCAAAGTTAATTGAAATAGGTCAGCTTGCTCAATAGTTTATTTACTCATTAGGTAGCCTCTGGACGACCGTTTTCTAAGTTATGCGTGCGCATAAGGGAATCACACATTGTTATTCAAAATGGTAGTTCCAAGTGATTCCAAACGCACAAAAGCTGCCTAAAAGACTGATTCTTTTATAGACCGGTCCTGAAGCCGAGCTTTGTTGCGGAAATGGTTAAATGTATCAGGTTAGGACTTTGTTATAGTTATCAGGAAATGGAATCCGGTATTCAATTCTACACTTCTACAATTCAATTCAATTCCTTTCCATTTCCTGTATGATAACTGTTATATATTATTAGTGATAAAGGCCTATTGATAGACGTATTAAAATAAAAGTAAAGAAGTCACAAGCTTATTATATGCCATACACAACGTGCAGGCGAAGAGATAAGTGACTAGTCGAGGGAATAATGTTAAAGCGATGATCACCCATCATTCGCGTACCCAGACCTCACCGGCTCGTCACCACGCGGAGAAGGCTCTGGTGACAGCGCGAGATTTGATACAGAGCCGTTGAGAGAAACAAACATGCTCCAATGTTCAAATTTAGCCAATCAGCGAAGGCCCTCAAATGGCCGCCACCAAAGCCTCCCCCGCAAGGTGACGATCAAGGTGAATGATCACCCATCGGAGTCACTATGTGACCCATTACCATGACCCATATCAGCAATGCCTTTTAGATTCGCTCTTTATTATCCGGACTCTTGTATAAACAAAAAGTAAATAAATTCGATAAACTTTAGATGATCTATAAATTCAATGAACACAGGTCCGTAATTATTATGATATTATATGCATTTATAATGTGCAGTCTAAATCAGTGTATATCATCGACTGCTCATGTCGTAGATAGACCCGTTATGTGGGGGTTATCCAGGGTAGGGTAGGTTTTATCGCAGGGAAACTAGAGCCACCGTTGGGGCTAAAATAGTGCTACTTATGACTTTAGTAAAACCAAACGGGAAAGTAATTACGACACATATGAAAACTGAAATTTTAATAACTCTTATTCGCTAGTTTTGGTTCACGCTTTGCATACGAATATTGTACCTCAGTGTGGACTTTAAGCGGTGCATAATAAAGTAAGATGACGCAACCACTGTCATTTATTCGTAGCTTTTAGCTCAGGCTGTTAATGACTGTAATTGTCTGGTGCTTTCATTGCAAAGGATTAAAACCAAGAGCAGCTACATTTTTGGGTTATAAGACGGTAAATAATATATTTTCTGATTACACTGACACCACAAAACTTCAAATAAATTAGTGCGCACGCCACAGAATTCTACTGATCTGGAGCCACGATCCGGCCAGTTCGTGAGGCAGAGCGAGCGATTTGATGGATTCCCGGCCGCTAATTATAATTACGGCATACTCTACCGGAAGAATATGTGAAAATGTGCACCTCCCTCCTTTGTTGGCTAAAAAGACTGTTGTTTTGGTCACCTTCGCTTTAGAGGAGATTTCATGGCGAATTCATGATTTCACGATTTCATGACTCGCGGCGAATCAAGAGGAGGTGACGGAACCCCCCTTAAGCATCGGAACAATGAGGATTTTATTGTGATACCCAGACCGCTCGCGAATGAGCTCTTATATATTGCCCGTACCAGTCTTCAAAGGAGTTAAGAAGAGACTGAACCCTACCTTAGTAAAATCCTGGATACGCCACTGTGACTGTAGTGAAAGCAATCGCAAAGTGATCACACACCATTCTGAATAACACCTATAGGAGTGATTGCAAAGTAATTGCAAATTACTCATAACAGTCATGTGGAATCTGCTCGATTTCCTCATGCCAACATTTAGATTTTCAAACACCACCAATTTTGTGAATAATGCTTCCTAAATCAAGTATTCTGTAAAATACTTTTCATTGTACCACCTAAGTTTTACTCAAACCTCAACGGCTTGGGAATGTTTACTTATAACTGCACGAGTGAGTAAGATCAATTTGTGGCTAGCAGTTTTTCTCATACTGATAGACAGATAACTAGGTAAGCTAGTATCTATTTACCGTAGCTCGGTATTGATTAATCATAATCTTAATTTACTTCAATTCCATGCCATCATTTAAAGTAGGGGACTTCTGCTTCTTTATTTAATTTAATGATTTAATTCCTAATATCAAACGGCAACCACTCTTGGTTGATGATACTTATCAGTGCAGTGTTTGTGTGTGCTCTGTTCTGTATAACGGAGACGTAGATAAAGCTATATCGTAAATGTTTTTTATGTTGTTTTTTTTGAAGGACACATAATCACTCTAAATTGAAGTTGAGTGAGTTGGCCAGCTCATTAAAGTTCTTAACAAAACCTTGTGTTATTTCAGCAGGATTTGAAATAACATTCTTATCCGCCATGACACCCACTCGCATTCCTCCGCCATAACTAAAGATAGACAGACCAATCCCGATACCCGCCCTCTGTGGCGGCCAGAAAATACCTTCCTTGACTACCTGGTCACCAACACCTAGTAACTCGGTGGGCCCAGGAATGTTGGACAACACGCATGACATTTTATTGGAATAGAAGTCGATGAGAGTTCTTGAGAAGCAGCCTGGGAGCATCATAAGGAGAGTCACTACTGTGGCGGTGACCAAGGGCTCAGCGGATGCCTTGATCACGTCCATGCGTTTCTTGGCCAAATAGAGTCTCTCCAGGCAAGTTCCTGTACCCACAGGCATCCTCAGGAACACTAATGCAAATTTGTTTTTGACTTTCAGGGATTTTCTTGTTGTGCGAATATCCACAGGAACTGAAGCCCACATGTCTTCCGGGATTTTCACTCCATGCCTTATAAGGTAATCATTAAGTGCCCCGGATATGCATGATACCATGACGTCATTGACTGTGGTGCCAGTTGCATTTTTTACTCTCTTTACCAACGCCATGCTTACATCGTCTGACCAGGACATCGCTTTTTGCCCTGACAGTTCCTGGCCATGCACAACCGAGAAATCAGATTTGACCAAAGTCTTCTTGATGACCATCACAGGGCCAATGTACGCAGCCTTACACCACATAAGAAATCGTTGTTTCGTTGAGAATTTTTTCGGCTCAGGTGTGACGGGAGGTTTGTCATACATGTTTTTAACGAACACCCTGGTGAGTGATACGCCATCACCCACACTATGATGTATTCGCAACAGAAAAACAAACGTTGGCTCCTCAAAGTCGGTGGGAACTATATAAAACAGCCAGGGGGACTGATCCATTGGTAATGGTTTGGAAGCTATCTCGGAGATAACACCTTCAAGTTCCTGCTTATTTTTCGCCAGTCTGCCATCCCAGACTGTGAAATGTTTATCTACATTAAAGTCTTCGTCTTCTTGCCACACGTACAATCCGTGGTAACATTTAATAGCTTGTGTCATCCGAGGACAAATTCTTTCACCCTCATCGTTAACTCTGTAGACAAGCCTTTCACTTATTAATTTCTTTAACTGCTCGACATTTGGCCTTCCTTCCATTATCATCATAGAGTGAATAATATGCCGATTCGTGGGGCATTCCTGCTGCCAAACGGCATCATCCTCTTTGAGAGGAATGCAATTATATTTTTGTCGCACGTAAAGCTTCAAAATCGAATTTCCAACTCTCAGAGTGAGGATGAGAAGTATAATGACAGGAGTAATAAGTAGGGACAGCAAAAGACATAAGACGTGCTCCATGATAACTAGCGCTTGGCTTTTCCAATCTTGAGCGTCTCCCATGTCAGGTTTTCGCTCTTTTGCATTTTGTTCCATTGCGTGCGGCTCTTGGAAAACAGGGAGATTCGCGTGTGTTGATGGTTTCTCGTTTATATCTCTTGCCGGCTCTACACACGAACTGCTACTCATTTTAGATGCAGAGATTTCCAAGTCTGAAGTCAAATTTGCAGCCATGTTTTGCATAGTTAAAAGCTCATTGTCTTGGTTTGAGCCACAAAATAATTTCTAATTCCGGTTCCGTCAGTTTCGCTTCACTATGTGCGAGAGATAGCATCTGCTATTTTGGTAATTGTGATGCAAGCAGGCTGCCATCTTGGATACCCGTCAAATCTCTCCCATCTCATTGGTTGGTTATCTCGTATGATTTACGCATGTAAACAAGCAGGTGCTTTGACACTACAGGAGGGAATACCAGTATAGCTATGGGGGAAACGTTACCGAACAAGCTGAATACTCTTTCGACTAGCAGCGAAACATGCTGACTTGCCAATAAACGGACGATAAATCTCCTTCTAACATTTTCTTCCAATTCATATTTGATTACTAGATCTATGAACTATATCGCAATGATTAAATTCAGAGATTACAGTGCAGTCAACTCGATCGCGTTAGTTTTAGTAAAGTGTATTGATTTATAAAGAATTCCAAAACGTAGGGCTGGTCTGGCCGGTTGCGGAAATGAAAATGTAATGTATTCTAAGTTCTTAATTTTCATTCCCTTAATATTAGTCAATTGATGTCATTTTTAAATTTATTAAACGTAAGTCCTTAGTAATTCGTAACCCAAAATACACGCTATATTTTGTATTAAGCAATTACTTAGCGATTCCTGTAATTATTGGCTTTTTTTAATTTTCTAACAATCCAAGTGGTAGGTTTTCTAATCATTCGCAGTTGTATGCGGGAATGATCGACATGCCAATTAGCCCTGACATCGATAGCACTGAAAACTTTATACCGCTGTTAATGGATCAATAAAATATTAAACTCGTTCAATATAAATAACACTTGCTATTAGATATAAAAATGTCATTATAGCCAGCCAATACAAGGACAACACTAACCAGTGTTGAAAAAAAAAGAGAAATTTCGTGCCGTGCTATTCTACAATATATATAAAAGTTATAAATACTTAAAGAACAGAACTTTTGCATGATTTATACGAAGCACTATTGTAAAAGAAACATAACAACGCGCCTTTGCTGTGAAAATTCTCTATCACTAGGTTATTTATGACACAACTAGATAATCATGGCTACAGGGATAAGCATGAAGGGAATTCTGTCACACTCCAAAAAACTTGTCGATTCTACAGAACACGTGATCATTGTGAATAAGAGTTTGATGGAAACTATGGATACCGTACACTTGCGACTAAAGGAAAACTCAAATAGGCACACGTACAATGAACACAAAACAGTGTCATCCATGCTAGATCGCTTGTTAGTGTCTGTGGAGTTGTATGAGTGTTTTAACTCGGAGATGGTCAAGTTTAAATTTGATCTCAAGTCCATTACGGGAATTGCCGAGTACTATGATAAAATCCGACAGAATTTAGAAGAAGAGAGAGCAGAGTTATCAAAGAAGTATGCTTTGTTGAGAAAGGAGAAAAATGTGTTTGAACAGGAGAGGGATGCTATTGAAAAAGAGCGGGCACGTATACTTCATGAGTTAGTACATTTGAATCAGCTAAATGATGGATCTCAACAAAACCCTGCAGTGCAGGAAAGTCTCGAGAATAGTTCGCGATGCCAAGTGACTACAGACATCAGTAAACAGCTTGGGGAACAAATAGAAGAGATTGAAAAAGCGCTCACTCGCAGCTCAACCATGGAAAACGATCTAGTGAAGACGAAGAAGATGTTAAGGAGCCTTCAGGCTCGTAACGAGAGTTTGGAGAGCGAGCTAAAAGATTTGAGAGAGAAGATCAAGGGAGGTAATGCTATATTTAGCATGGGTACAGCCGCTTTCCTCCTCTAAAAAATCGGGAAGAGAGACGTCTGTGCTTTGCTTCCGTATTGTTGTTCAAGAATGTTTGCATAGATTACACCGAATCCGTTGACTCAATTTTTTAACTGTCCGCTGAGCCAATCAGTTTGGTTGGCTTCTGTCGCGACAGAAAAGGTAAAACAAAGACAACGCGGGGAACTTTAGCCAATGAGAGAGCATCCCCAGCATTCCTGAGAGAAAAACGGGGATCAAGCAAAGCACAATCTGCACAGACGTCTCCCTTTTCGATTGAGTGGAGGAGAGCTTACTCAGGCTTTAAGTGTTGAAACCATGTTCAACATCCTTCATTAATAATTCCACGATGTCCAACCATGTTTATCGTGTTCAGCCACTGGACAGTCATGGAAATAATCCGCTTTAAACCACCCCAAATGCACATTTTTGTCATTCCATGTTCTGACGATCACTTAAAAACCTTTTTTTTTTCAATAGAAAAGTCTTAGAAACGTTGTCCAGCACAGAAAAAAACTGGCTTTCATCAAAAGAAAAAATGTCTTGTTTATCGATTGCACCCATTCAAAACTTTTAGGCATTTCTACACTCGGCCTATGATCTCAACATTGCTTTCTTGTTTATCTTGTTTAATAGTGAACCTCAATTCAGCAGAAATCATCTCAAGTGGAACTGAGCACTTGGTTGAGGATCAGAAAGACGAGAAAAGAGGAGACGAGGACGACCAGCAATATAAGAAGGTACCATATGGCCAAAACCATATTGTCAACTACAAAAACTCTTCATTCCACTGTCGAGAACCAGTACATGGTTAACATAATATTGGCCAATCCCCCCAAACTCACTCTCTACTTAAGCATTAGAGTACAACTTTCTATGACTTTATCGGCGCAATAGACAATAGAGCACGCGTGATGTTGGGAGAGGCACGAGAACCTTGTAAAATCACGAGCCGCAGGCGAGTGATTTTAAAACGTTTCGAGTGTAACGGTACTTAAAGCGTCTTGACAGTGTTTTGAAACGAGTGAAACTCTGCAGTCATGGTCAATATACAATGGACACTAACAAAAACTCCTCGCTCCACTGTTGAGGACCATTGCAGTCATGGCCAACATACAATGGACACCAACAAAAACTCCCGGGGGGGACTCCCATATTTTTGGGGCGAGGGTGCTCGTCGTACCTTTTAGGGTTTGAAATTAGGCCTCTGGTACCCTTTAGGGGTAAAATTTGAAAACTTGCAATTTTTTTCTAGATAGGTACCTGTTAGGGGTCCGTCTAACAAATCAAGCAAATCACGCTTGTTTGAAGCCTGAATTTGAGACGTATTTTCGCTCTGAAAAAATACATGAGAAAATTACGAGGGAAAATACGTCTTGTTGGTACCTTTTGGGGGTCAAAATCAACTAAGCGACGCCATTTTAGGTACCTTTTAGGGGTAAAATCGAAAGTTCCCGACGAGCACCCCGCCCCAAAAATATGAGAGGGGGGGGGGGGGCAAAAACTCCTCGTTCCACTGTTGGGTACCATTGCATGGTCAATTTATTGGTCACTCATAAAATGTCTCCACTCAACTGTGGAGGACCATTGCATGTTTAATTTAATAGCCAAACAAAACCTGCTGCGAATCTGTTGTTGAGGACCATTGTATGAACTATGAAATTGTCAATATAATGGCCACTCACAAAAACTCCACCGTTGAGTCGAAAAGCCAAGCTGATATAAATTTATCATCAAGTTATTATTAATCGCTTTTAGCTTGAGGTGGTGCTCGTCATGTTGATGGCTCACTCCTTGCTAGGTTTGTATAACATGCACCTTTGATTTATTACCTTTCCTCTCAGGAACATGCATCTCATCGCGCCCGCAGTGTATCGGAGCCCGAAAATCGCCGGTTGCTATGTAATCGCTCTCCCCGAAGTCCTGGTGGACTGTCCCTTAGAAGAATTCAAACTGCCCCTGTATCCCGAGCTAAGGCAAGACTGATGCTCAACCAAGCCGACCTTCTTAATGCGAATGAGGTTGGTTAATTTCAAGGCAAATAACTGGAGATAAATAGTCAATATATAGACTATATACAGTTTGATGTAAGATGAATAAATAGTACATAGCGCCGAACGAATTGATGATGGAGGAGAAATCTTTCTGTTCTTAGGCTCTGGCCGAATTTAACGCCCGTTTACAATCGGAGCTGTTATCACTGAAACAAGAGAATATCCGACTGTCAGTGGAAACTAACGAATCACGATCAGCTATGTACCAGGCCAAGGTATGGTATTCTCAAAGTCATTAATAATTCATCAGACTTAGACAATGAAAATCATAAGCATGAAGGAGGTTTGGATGGCCGACTCCCCCTTCCAATAATGCATTGCCTTCTTTTTTCCGCTTGCATGATTCATTTCATCAATGAATGCCTTTCCCGCGTTTGTGCGCTAAAAAGCGCCGACTTCTTTCTTCGCCGATCTTCAACAGTTCTCCAATATAATGCACGGTTGAAAGTGCCTGAGCAATTCCATCTACTTCCAAACCACGTTACCCAGGTACACCACTCTTGCCTTGGTCTAAACGAGTCGGAGCCCTCATCATGATTACAATATAGGCAAGATTCGCCCTGTGTAAGGGGATCCAGGATCCAAGGACCGTCCTGGGCTGGGATCCGGGATCTACGGGCCGGGATCCGGGATCCAAAACTTCTGTGGATCCCTTTACATGGGGCGACAAGAAGCTAAACCGTGTAAACAAGATAGCTGACGCACTACAAACCCAGACCCACGTAAGATGGTCATGGTCGGCTGTCATAGCAACGGATTGATTGACATCCATCAATTTCTCTTTTAGACTGGCTGGTGATCCGAAACAGCTGTAAACTTTTGCAATGGTACTCCGCATCAAACTATAGTTGTAATTTGGTGTATTTTTGTTGTTGTTGTTTCCAGAATCATCTCTCCGTCAGTGTTCAGGATCGGGATGAACTCCAGTCTAAGCTCCAGCGTATGAGAGATCAGGTAATCCTCTACCCGTCTCTCCCTAGTGTAATTCCACGCGAATCTGATAAGGTTTGCTATAGACTGTATTTGTTGTACAAATTTCCCATTCCGCCATTCTCGTTCGACTCGAGCCTAAATCGTGCGTGATTCACCTCAAGATTAGTCGTGGTTTCACTGCCAATTTGCCTGTGGCTAAAAATGGCTCTTGCCATCGGAGAGAATGTTTCAGCGCAATCGATACGCAAAGAGCATAAGATTGCCCAGACCAGTGCACGTCGCGTCACAAATGATTGAACCACGAGGGTTGCTCAAGCGTAATTCTTTTACATTTAGAGGTGCTGAATACTTCGTTTCTTTACATTATGCATTCTATTAACACGTCAAACATGTGATTTATAGTACATTCCATCTCCATAAATAAAGTTAGCAACACACAAGTTATTGGATTCACGTTTTGCTTAGGCAGGACAGCTAATCGTATGAAATCAGTCTCCAGATTGAGCGGAAGTATTTTTGGGCAAGAGCTACATCCGTTGTTGCTACGACTATTAGCGCGACATGTACCATTGTGCGCGTGTTGTTATCGTCAAACCGTTCCAACTGGGCCAATCGTTCCCCTCTCTATGTGCATCTAGACAAATCTCTATGCGTTCCCCTCTCTATGTGCGTCTAGTCAAAACTCTATGCGTTCCCCTCTCTATGTGCGTCTAGTCAAAACTCTATGCGTTCCCCTCTCTATGTGCGTCTAGTCAAAACTCTATGCGTTCCCCTCTCTATGTGCGTCTAGTCAAAACTCTATGCGTTCCCCTCTCTATTTGCATCTAGTCAAAACTCTATGCGTTCCCCTCTCTATGTGCGTCTAGTCAAAACTCTATGCGTTCCCCTCTATGTGCGTCTAGTCAAAACTCTATGCGTTCCCCTCTCTATGTGCGTCTAGTCAAAACTCTATGCGTTCCCCTCTCTATGTGCGTCTAGTCAAAACTCTATATGCGTTCCCCTCTCTATGTGCGTCTAGTCAAAACTCTATGCGTTCCCCTCTCTATGTGCGTCTAGTCAAAACTCTATGCGTTCCCCTCTCTATGTGCATCTAGTCAAAACTCTATGCGTTCCCCTCTCTATGTGCGTCTAGTCAAAACTCTATGCGTTCCCCTCTCTATGTGCGTCTAGTCAAAACTCTATGCGTTCCCCTCTCTATGTGCGTCTAGTCAAAACTCTATGCGTTCCCCTCTCTATGTGCGTCTAGTCAAAACTCTATGCGTTCCCCTCTCTATGTGCGTCTAGTCAAAACTCTATGCGTTCCCCTCTCTATGTGCGTCTAGTCAAAACTCTATGCGTTCCCCTCTCTATGTGCGTCTAGTCAAAACTCTATGCGTTCCCCTCTCTATGTGCATCTAGTCAAAACTCTATGCGTTCCCCTCTCTATTTGCATCTAGTCAAAACTCTATGCGTTCCCCTCTCTATGTGCATCTAGTCAAAACTCTATGCGTTCCCCTCTCTATGTGCATCTAGTCAAAACTCTATGCGTTCCCCTCTCTATTTGCATCTAGTCAAAACTCTATGCGTTCCCCTCTCTATGTGCATCTAGTCAAAACTCTATGCGTTCCCCTCTCTATGTGCGTCTAGTCAAAACTCTATGCGTTCCCCTCTCTATGTGCGTCTAGTCAAAACTCTATGCGTTCCCCTCTCTATGTGCATCTAGTCAAATCTCTATGCGTTCCCCTCTCTATGTGCGTCTAGTCAAAACCTAATGGACGGATTCCAGCTATCAGCGTGCGCGCTCTCTTTTCTTCAGACAGGCAGCGCGCATTCATTAGAGCGGTCCATTATTGACATCAGTCTCTCAATCTTGCACAGAATCGAAGGCTGGAGTACACTATGCGGAAGCATGCAAGTGACGAAGTAACCTCGAGAAAACAGCACAACCAACACGAGGAGGACCTTCGTTGGAAACAGGTATTTATTAGCATCCTCCTCCGTTATGGCAGTTGCTCGAGGGCTCTGACAGCAGACGAACTTCCGGTCGGACTCCCGGTTTCTTTTAAGTAACCATCGTTGAGGGAGCCAATCAGATTAGCCTCTTGATCGCTTGATATCAGAGCATAGTAATGGCTAGAAACCATGTGGCCCTGGGAACGGGATTGGTATTGATGGATGGCTGTTCCTACTTTAAATACTCGAGTATTCTATGGCCTTTTGCGAGGACTTCTTGCTTTAACGTTTTGGTTGTGTTTTGTCTCATAAAAATGTTCATCTCATCCTCTGGTTTACTGCTCTGGATAACCTCCAGGCTTCACTCGTTTACTGTATAATATATTTATCCGGTTTTAGAGATTCGGAAAATAATCTAGAAAAGCAAAGGGTTTCGGCTTCAGAATCTCGGGTGTTTCAAAGATCTTGCCCCAGGTTAGAGGACTCCAGTCTAGAAATGTCCTTGTGTCACGAATTTTGAATATTTACGGCGCGCGCTCTTGAGCGCATGGACATTGTCACACTTTATTTGTATTTTAGGGATGAGTGGAAGGAGTGATACAAAACGACTCTTGTAATAACTCAGTAATAAATTTGACCAGTTCCCAGAACAGTGTGACATCTAGGGGCTCAGACGGGAACTGGACCCTTATCAAGCTGGGAAAGGAGTTTGGCTTGAAGGAGAAAGAAGGACCAGCAAGATAAGGAACGAGAGAAGAGACAAAAGGAACAAGAAGCGAGGAAATTAGAAGTTCAAGAAAGACGGCCAGCGGCAACAGATGGAGTGAAAGGTTTGGGACGATGGTCAGTTAACCTAGTGTAGGGGTGGTTTCCAGAATGCCCGAACTACCTACATTTATTGATGGAAAGAATGATTAAGATAGTTATTTACAACGCTTTGTCGAGGTTCGCCAGTAGTGGTAAATGGGAACGAGATAGCTGGGCTATCTTGTTGAGCGCATTGTTGACTGGTAGAGCGTTAGACACGATAGTAGGTTGTCGGAAGCAATAGTTTACGATCAATTGAAGGATACCTTGCTGAAGATGTAGAGGTACGGCTTCACGAAATGTGAGTGGTTTCAGATTGAGGTTTGAAAGGGGAAACCAGAAGTGAGAGAGCCTCGAGCAGTTGATTACTCGATTGCATCGCTACCTTACTAGGTGGATAGAAGTTGCAGAAAACGGAGAGCACTTTCGGGGGTGTTTTGAGTTAATTCTTGAGGAACAGTTCATTGACTCCTGTTCAGTAGATTTAGCCGTCTTCTTACAAGAGAGGGCGCCCGGTGACCTTGAGGAATTAGCAAAGATCGCGGAACAATACCTGCTAGCACATAATAAGCAGTTAGAGACAGACGCAATGTTGAGCAAAGAGCATGCCGCGGCGAAAACGGTCAAACTAGAGAACTGCATACGATTGTAGGAAGAAGGCAGAGTCGGAACGTGTCTGTATCTCACTATGCTCGAAATTGTACTAAAGGGTCCACGGATTAGACGAGCACGACAAAAGACACGACACGATAAAAGGTGCAGCATGTAGGGATAACCCGGACGTAGAATCGTGGATCAAAAACGACCACAGACTTAATGAAGAACGGGGAGAAATTAACTACTGTCACGATGCCTGTTGTGAGAGGACGGACTGACGATCAAGAGGTTGAGACGCTGAGAGATATTGGATGCAGTGGTATCACAGTGAAAAAGGAGTTTGTTACTGAAGAACGGGGAGAAATTACTACTGTTAGGAGGAGGGGATTTTGACTGGGACCATCGTCATCGATGAAAAGATGCCTGTTGTGAGAGGACGGATTGGCGGTCATAAGTTTGAGACGCTAAGAGATACTGGATGCAGTGGTATCACAGTGAAAAAGGAGTTTGTTCGTGAAAAACCAGTACACAGTGATAAGGCGGTACATACAGCTACAGATTGACAAGACAGTCAGAGAAGTACCTATGATGACACCCCTTATCTGAAAGGCGAAGAAGAGGCGCAGTGCCTCCCAGATGCTATTTCCGACTTGATTATTGGAAATGTGAAGGGAGCTAGGGATCCTGTAAACGCTGACCACCAATGAGAAATGGCGTTCGCAGTAACTACGAGATCTAAAGCAAAGAAAGCCTTACAGCCCAGAAAGTCTTTGAACATGACTTGGAGTTGTCATCTGAGGAGCCAGTTCTAAAAGCCTATATGGTCCTGTATGGTGCGAGGGAGTCCCTAAAACTCGATGCTGGACATGAGTGTTATTAGGAAATCCATACTCTTCTCCTGTAGTTATTGTGAGAGAAAGAGATGGAAGCACTCGCGTCTGTGTGGATTTTAGGAAACCTAATCGTTTGACAGTTTGATTCAACACGGATGACAACAGCACAATTTATTTTCCGGAAAATGGCAAACAAGAAGTACTTCACGAAATTAGATCTGACGAAAGGATACTGCAGGCAGATTCGCATGGCAGCTAAATATATACCGAAGACTAATTTTTTACGCCTGGCTTACGAGTTGTTGAAAATGCAGAAGTTAAAGGACCTTAGCCATCTTATGCTGTAATGGAAAAAATATCCTAAATTGTTTCCCTTGAAAAGGGGAATGATGTCACAATGATGAATTTGGGACATTTACGGCTCGCTCTTGAGCGCATGGACATTTTAACACTTTATTTGGAAGATTAGAATGCATGGTATAACGTAACAATGTATTTCAAGGATTTGCAGACGCAGATTTCGTACGACTGTGAAAAGTCGCGGTCGATGCACGGAAACTGGCCTGCTGTAGATACGGAATGAAATCACGATCGCGGCACACGTTTTCGCGGCACTTATTGTCACAGTCATACGAAATCTGCTCTAACTCGGTAATAAATTAGATCAGAGCCTTGTGCCACCTTGACATGTCCTACAACTACCAGGATGCAGCAGGCGCGTTCTTTACACGTTGTACAACAAGTTCCCCTCGTTTACCGACATGCATTGTGGACATGCATATTTGCAGGACCATGCACAATTTGATCTCCATTGGAAAGACTATATTTCTGATTTCCTTTAATTTTGTTTTAGATGAAACACTTCTCCGTCTACGGAACATCAAAACGATTCCAGCGCAGTCAAAAGAAGTTTTCAAATGGAAGGAAATAACATCGGCATAAGCACTAAAAAGTCTCACAAGTTTGCGGTGACCGTCATCTTTTGAATAAGTTTGGTATAGTCCTTACTTTGTGTGCTACCGTGGATGCTTATATGAAAGCAATCCGTGCCGTGTGCACTCACTGGCCACCATTCTCATACCCGACTAGTCTCCTCACGGCGCCATTCTCGAACCCAGAGCTCCCCGGCTCGTAACCTCGCGGGGGAGGCTCTGGTGACAGCCACTGACGCATGCGCGAGATCTAATACAGAGCCGCTGAGAGAAAGACCTTTCAGCGCATGCTCCAACGCTCAAAATCAGCCAATCAGTGACGGCCCTCAAAAGGATGTCCCCAGAGCCTCCCCTGCGAGCAGACGAGCCGGGGAGCTCTGGGTACGAGAATGGCGTATGCGTATAAGACAATTACAATTAAAAGACAATTATTTATTTCGTAGACGTCGAAGGCATAGGTTGATAAGACCAGAGCTCGGAGCACATTTTTCTATGACTTTATCGGCGAAATAGAGCACGCGATGTTGGGAGACACGAGAACAATGTACGAGCCGCAGGCGAGTGATTTTAAAGGTTTCGAGTGTCTCTCCCAACTTCACAAGTGCTCTATTTGCCGATAGTCATAGAAAGTTGTGCTCTAATGCCTTTTCGGTGTAATAGAGCACTTAGATTTGGACCAATCAGAGCGCGCGTTATATCGTAGCTATATTATAACAAATGTTAGTATAAACCAACTAATGGTCTATTACAAATCGTGCATTCTGATTGGCTGAGCTACTAATGGTCTATTAGTGATAGACCGTACCTGGCAAAACCACCACCATTCTTTGCAAGAAAACATGATTTTTCAACATAAAATAATGGTATTTATTGCCAAAACCGACCAACTAGTTGGTTTATACTAAAACAATTAGACCTCTTGTCCTCATGTGCTATGATGTCAATAGACCATTCGGCCTTCGGCCTCATGGTCTATTCATCATAGCACATGAGGACAAGAGGTCTAATTGTTAAATAGAACCGCGCGCCGTTCAAGCCAACTGCGAAGGCCCTCAAATTGTGGCTGTCGCCAGAGCTTAGGAGCTGTTAGTACGAGAATGGTCATGTGCTGGCGGTCAAACGAACATACTGAAAGGATACTATAATAAACATATTTGCACTGGAACACCATTTATTAGAGGAACTGCTACATGGATATTAGAATGTGGGTTCGTTATACATGTTTCTGTTACTTGCAACTACGTTTTTACTTTACTTTTGTTACACATTACTAGACTTTTGTAAACAAAGCTACTTTATGGCGGATTTCACAAGACTGTTGCGAATTGTGATGCTAATCCGTATATAACTGGTTGAGACCGTGCACAAAAGTTACAATTACTACTGATGGAAGGAAACCCGGCGTTTGAGTTAATTATTGATAACTAAACAAAACGGAGACTCTTCTACTTTGCTTGGATGAATTACTCATGAACTAGGTTAGGTCGAACAGTGTTGTGAAATCCGCTCAGTTGTGACGAAAAAACATTTATGATGAAATGACAGGCATAAACCGATACGGTAAGCCCTTCGCAAGAGGTAGTTTCTAAAGCTAAGTTATTTGTTTTATCCATTCAAAATTAATGTGAAATGTGGGTTAACTCCGGTGTAATAACCATTCCCAGAGGACACCTTTGTGTTCAGTTCTTATTTCATCCTGATTCGTTCTACCAAACAAAGGAAGCTTTGTGACGCAGTTCGTGAGCACTCACAGGTTATTACACCGGAGATAAGCCTGAAATGTTTTAAAGCTTAAAGAAACAATAGAGTTTTGAATAAATGGTGTATCAGTTATTTATTGACATTCTATTTCTTTTAACGTTTAACATTTCTATCAGCCTTTCATCTCTTTTGTCCACTAGAGATTCTCATGATAAACAGTTTGATGTACTTGCAATTTATGGTTCATAAGAACCATAAACCAAAATGGAAACAAAGCAAAAGCCATGAAAACATCAAACAAAAATGCAACCAGTATACAAGATAGAGTCGAAGAAGGCGAATCACCCTATCCAAGATGCACTGCTTTGAATCACAAACTCGATGCAAATGACTTGTAGTTTTACGCGCCCGTCTCCTGTTCCAATGTGCTTAACGGACACGATATGAAGTTTTTTGTGGAGTCTGAATTTCGATGACATCAGAAATGGCAGCGAAGCAGTGCATTTTAGGCAGCGTGGCACGGGTCCTTTGACTGTAAGCAACTAATGATACTGAGTACAAATGCAGTGGAAAGAGATGAAAAGGGCGATAAAAATGATTTCAACACAAAATCACGGTCTTTTTTTTAACAAACATGGATGACATTATACCATTTCGAGGTCTATATTTAGTTGCATGTTTTCTTTTATCTAAACGCCGATACGAATACTTAGGCATAGTCTATACGCCGCTCTTAGTATGAACCGTCACTAATGCAAAACAGGAAACTATTTGCATTAGGAACGGCTCATGCTCGGACCGGCGTATAGACTATGCTCTAAATCCTTTGATTTGTGTTTCTTAACTTGTTGCCCCAGTATGCGGAAACCACTCTAAGTTATTTGTGTTTAGAACGGTTGTTCTTTAGTGACGCACACATTTTAGTGTGTCCGTCAATAAACCAGTAATGATATCACGCTTATAGGTTGGTAATTCATGGCTTCAAAAACACATTACAGTAGCTCATGTTCTTATCACATGGCATAACGTCATCCATAACTATAACGGAACATTTAACAGAAGTCTACTCTACAACAGTCTATCCGATAGGCTGACCTACTAATTCCTGTTTTACTAGTACAATACTACATTATACTCCACGGGTCAGAACATGTTTAAACAAACAATAATTCTTTGCTCTTTGATACGCCATTGTGGCACGAGTCAAATTCAAGTCGCGTCGGTTGCATTTTTATCTCAAGATTCAACCTAGTCATACATCTAAGTAGAAAATTATCTATTGTGCATTCGACGCGACTCGCATTCGACGTTTGCCCTAGGCTCTATAGTTTTATAGGTGGGGATGTTAGGAAATCAACCGTTTTAACCAAAACTAAGACTTCTAACCAGCAAAGAAAAAAAAAATCACACTTCCAGTATTTGAAAAAGTCCATAAAAAAAGGGAAAACAAAAACGTTTGTACTTTACTGGAAGTATGGCGCTTGTATTTGTAGCACTGATGGTAAAGCTACCGTATCGATCTTTCTTACGCACCCCGACACTTGGGCGTACAAGCAGCGCACAAGCGTTTGGGGGACCTCTTCAGAAACGCAAACCCCGGTTGCGATCTCTTAATGCTTTCAGCAGAACTGAATGACATGTTCTGCTATTCTTTAAACAACCCTTTTCGCTCGATGACCTTATACAAGAGACCAACCAATCATTGCCAATGCTAGGCTTGTCGGCTGGATTCTTGTTGAGATGTCAATAGTATTCATCTCGTGTATACCTACCCATCCATGGCTACGGTCTATATAAGGCTCCCTTGCCTAGCCAATAACCGTTTTCTCTTAGTTAAATGCCTTTTACATTACCCAATGAGGACCCTGTCCTCTGGATGACTGTAAAACATGTTTAATAACCCTCATACGCGCAGTTTTTCTGTGGTTCCCGGCAAATCACCTTCCGGTAACCAAGTGGCGGTGTTATCAGAGCTGCAAAGTTACTTTTCTGAGACCGAAGATGCTATCAGCCCCGGCTACATGACCGAGTTTTGTGACAATTCTTTGGTGGTAAATATATTTATGATCGAGTAGAACAGGTAACACTAACGAACTGAACATGCGCTAGGAACGATCTGCTGTGCCATCCCAAATATTGGACGCAATGTATTAGATTTGACTGAATGTCTTCAAGAGCAGTTTACATAGAAAGTTACACAGAACGTCCTCAGTGCTCATCTGCACCCATCCTCGGAAATCCAGGGGCTTTCCTGTCTTACGTTTCAGAGGACGATCTACTCCAACAAAAAAGAATAAAATATTGACACAAAAAAACATGTAGCCAGCGCCAGCAAACATTTCCACTCCAAAAGTTCAGTCTCTTAAGTTGCTTATTCCACTGGAATATTAAGTATTTTTGACCGAACAAGAACAGTACTCTGCAGCCCTGGTTAATTACTGCCGTATTTGTTCCTCACCACACTTCTCCCCGGCCTTCGCATGGGCATTTCATGCCTCGTAAAGCTTAAAAATTGTAGAAAAATAATTACCAGTACAAGCACTCTTGATTCAAACATAGTGACGTTACAATTCAGCTAATTCAGGGAATAACCATGGATGAAACTGCGTATTAGTTTATTTTGCTACTATTCGCATTTGCTTGAATATTTGTTGTTCCAATGTGTATCGTACGATTCACTTTGTTCATGTGATTTGTTCGCTATATTGTTGTTCCAATGTGCCGGACGATTCACGGTCATATCCATCATATCATTTATTCACTATATTTGAATCCAGGGCGCACGTCTATTTATGTTTGTGCATAGTAAGAGGCCTCGCACACGTGTCTTCCATGCAGTTAGAATTAGTATTGTAGATTCCGCACAGTACTTTCTTTTGACTTGGCCTTTACTGCGTACAAGCATAAATAACGACTCACCAGCGACAACTGGTTCACGTGCCGCTGGTGTGACATCTCCACCGTCCAATGACGTTAAGTTAAGGCGAGACACTAAAGGAACACAGACCAATCGGACCAAATCCACTTATGTCGCGCCACAGACGCGCGGCGGCGAGTGCCTGCACGCTTGTTTAGTCCTTCATACACAGCAGCTTCTATGATCCATTTTAGAGATCCATTTTAGCGATCGTAGGCCGCTGGTGCATGCCATTTCAACATTTCCATTCAACGTGTACTCATTACGAAAATTTCAGCCAAGCCTAGTAGATTTTCAACGATTTTCAAACGATCAGTTATTATTTAGCGCGATCCAACATTCGCAGACGTTACGTTTTCAGTCATTTAACAGCTGAACATTCATTGAGGTGCCACGTTTCGCCGTCATGTCAAACTTTCTTGAACAAAAAAATGTGGAATGAGCATGCTGAACTGGCGACCACGGCCTTATGAGTATCATCGTCTCACGAGTACATCGCCATATAAGTTTATTTCGCTTGTAGCTCTGGATCCTCGACTAGGGTTTCGCTTCACGTCTGTCTTCATGTTGTGTTTTCGCCCGATTAGTCGGTTTCCTTTTTGCATTGGGATTGCCGTACGTTTCCTTGCTGTCTTCGCCAATGTTGGTGACTCTCCATACGAATTGAGCATGTTCGTTCAGATGACTAATGGCGTTAATACTCATATTTGACTTCTATCTAGTAGCGATCTGTTCGTGCAGTATATTCACATTTCCCGTTTGCATATAATATTTCGTTTATTCTGACATCACGACCAGTCCTTATCCTTGTTTTGATTGTTAGAGATCTGTTATACCGCTAATAATATCCTTCTTGCTTCCTCGATATTTCCACGATACACGTTTGTCAGTTTGATGCACTGTAATTTAATGTTTTACTCCTTGTCTCCATTTTGAAGAGTATTCAATTCTGCACTGACCAGTTTTTCCATCAAGTCCTATCTTGTCTCAACGAACCCCCCGTTATTCGGTCTTTGGTAATAGCATGGACGTGTTTGATCCATTTGTTTCTCTCTAAGGCCGCATTCCTAGCAAGTAGCCATCCTCGTACCCAACATCTGAGTCTTTCTACTCTCAGTTTTCTTTTCAAATACAGCATGTCCAAAATGTGCTGCGTGTTACTCTCTCGTCCCCATAGATCTGTGTCCTTTAGTGTCACACCCAAATAACCTTTTTCACACAGCCTCAAATTTCAACTAGAACTTTCATAACTAGATCTTTGAGGATGTGTTTTCTTTGAAAATAAACATTTATGTCTAATTTGAATTTAGTTATCTACATATATACATTTCGATACAAATAAATAACCCGAATAGGCCACGGCATGGCAAGAGAAATCCTGTGAACGAATAAGCTGGATAGCGTCACATCATGCTGGTAAAAATAATTTTAAAGGAAACAAAAACACCATTTTGACCGTTCGTCATTTTTGTCGGAGAAGGCCTGAGGCAAACAGACGCATGATGTTTGGCTAATTAGGAGAAAATGTATGCGCAGCGGAGTGTGAGCCTACAAGTTGTAAGCAGATTTTATGTGGCCTGCAAGTGTTCAACCTCCTGAACATAGCCTGGATTGTACTTGCAAGTGTTCAACCTCTCATAACCTGAATTGTACTTCACATACGAACGTTTGCATTTGTAGCCTTACTTTTGTTCTTGCTTACGCGAATGTTTAACTAGTTTGATCTGGGCTTTAGGAATAACGTGTTTCATATCATATTTATAGATCCACTGCAGGTCTCTTCAGAGGCATATATTTCATAGCACTTCAGGCAATCGCTCAAATAATGGTGCCAAATGTTCATGGTGATCCTGATACGAGACTCCTATTGTTTGATGAGCTGATGCTGACTAAGTTGTACCCGGGAGGCGTTGTCCAGGAAACCCTATACAGTGCCGTGGCCATATTCACAAATTAGCACAGGAAATAGAATGCCGTACTGCAACATGTCTTGATAAGCAATGCAGTGGCAACCAAGCTATGAACATCTCCCCCACACCCTTGGTTGTGTTAGAATGACTAACGGTCTACCTGCGCTTTTTAAGACCATGCTTGGGCTGCTCTAAACTAGCTGCCACTGCCTTTAGACAAAATGCTTTCATAACGTGCTGTAGGCGCATTTCCTGTGCTAATGATTGGGTTCAGGTTCTTATCACGTGAATTCACGTATCACGTATGATCCCCCCTCCCCTTATCCCCCCCCCCCCCCCCCCCCCTCCCCCACTTTCCACAAGACTAGAAAACACGACAGAGACTCCAGCCTCAATGCTGGTAGCGAACCGCGATTAAGCCAGGTTCCCAAGAACAACTACTTCATAAGGTTATTTTGCCCACGTGAGTCACATGCAACGAATTCAATTGTTGAACGAGAACACGCACAAAAGCTCACAAAGGAAATTTCGAGTCCGTAATCTTTGGTGAAAATGCCTGAACTTCAACTGGGCATAAGGAGATGTGAGATTCAAACAAGCAAATGTGAGGTAGATTGGATCACATCTACTGGTTTTCCGCCATTCAATACCAGCATTGGGAGAAGGATTTGCACAACAGTTCTCCTGAATATCAGGAAATAGCATGAATACACACATAACATAAACACAGTTATTCAAAGGGCAAGGGGAACTGCCATCTGGTTAGTCTATATGAATGATAGCTTCTTTCGATTGATTAAAGAGCCCTTGTCAACCACTCCTTTGTTATTTTCATCCAATATTAGCAGACAAATTTCTTGTAGAATTCTCAAAACAATCGTCTACAAACTAAGTCGTATACTTGATTTACCGAAATCAGACAATGACATTGCTCTATATTCTCTTAATCAGCCGATGGAATGACTCAGTATATTGCTAGGCTGACAAAATGGCGGCTGAGAGAGGCTCTTTAAGCCAAGTTAGCTGTAAACGCAGGTACAACAAAGTGATACCCGTGTGAGTCAGTACTAGAAATGATGATGAAAGTCTAACTTTCACTTCTTACCCCAGCCCTTCGAAGAAGTACAAATGACAACAAGCAACAGACATGACATTTTCCTGTTACGGACATTAAATGGTGATGGCTGATCGCACAACCAACGGTTTTTCAGGATCTTATAGAAAAAGCACTGAAATGTTTTGCTTAAAATATCCTATGAAATCTAAAGTAAAGTTGGAAGAGAACAGAATAGAAATAAGGTAGAAAAAGCATGGTAAGCTGCTGGTGATAGAAAAAAGTATTTAAGATATTGTACTTGTACATCTGTACAAGTCTTGGAATTCCAGTTTACCACACTGTACCAAAGATACTTCAACAGATATATAAAACCCGAACAGTTCTAATGAGATGCATCGGCCAAGAATGGACTCAGACTTTGTCACCATACCGAAAATTGACGCACAACAGACGGTTGTTACTTGAGGTTAGTAATAGATAATTTATGGAAACTTCGCTAACACATATCAGAGAAATCTAACCAAGCTTTCCTAACGAGCCCTGATTTCCATGACTTAAAGCAAAGCTGATCTAGCTTGCGAGAGAATATAACAAGTGGCTGACATGATTCCTAACTGGCTGAATTACATACCACAAGAAGCCTAAGAACGAGAGAACAACGTTTTGAAAGGATCAAGAATGAGACATTACTTTATAAGGGAAATTTATAAAAATTAACTATTTTGAGCTCTTGCAAACTCAACACCCCTCTCAGAAAACCTTGTCATCAGTTACATACCATTTATAACCATTAGGTTAAAACAATTTTAGACTTAATCTAGACTTCTCAGTAATTTTGTATAGTTAAGTATATCCCTACCATTGGAATCATATCTTAATGGCTGTTGTTTTACTCATCATCATCTGGATGCTGCTGGAACTCTGCCACATAGAGCTTCTTGTCGATATTGGCAGGGATTGCCTTGATTTCCGTGCCGAGTTCTTTCTCGATCTTGAACAGGTCATAGCGGTCATCGTAGGTTATCAGGTTAATAGCCAAGCCAAGGTGCCCAAAGCGACCAGATCGGCCAATGCGATGCAGGTATGTCTCAGAATTCTTGGGGAAGTCAAAGTTGATTACCACATTCACTGACTGAATGTCAATACCACGTGTAAACAGATCTATTGGTAATAAAACATGTTTGTGATTAGATTTTATAGTTTTACTGAGTTACAAACAGGGTATCAATCAGTTTTATCAGTCGATATAGCTCAATGGTTTGTCATCAGTAACATCGAACAGATACTTTTTTCACATTTTCTATAGAGCTGCGACTGTTAAAGGCCTATCTTCAAACGAAAGCCTTTGCGGGCTATTATGCAATCAGAGGAGCCAAAACAACAATGGATAAATCTGAAAACAATAGGAAACAGGGCGCAAAGGTTACCAGTTGATGGTGGGCCTTTAAAAGTAAAATCAGACTTGCACAATGCATTGCCATTGGTGAAGGGATGTATCTCGTGTTTAGTAAGCCAATCAATATACTCAAACCAAACACATGGCGACTTGTGTTTCCTTGGGTCACAACTAAATGCAATTTGTATATCGTACAGTACTGTCTTTGTTCCCTGACTGGTTTGTTGTTGAATGGGTTTTGAGCGTTCTGATTTACTAAGTGTTTTTGCTTCGCTCAATGACTGACTAATTCATCAGCACCAACAGCTGTTCTCTGTACTCTGCTCTTACACTAGAGCAAATATCTCCGGAGACGAAATTTCTATGGAGACGGTTTCGAGTATACAGATAGGCACGGACGCATATGTATACAGATACATGATCCCACTTTCAAAACCGTAGACGCGTCTCCGGCGATTTGACGCCAATCCGTGATAGTTTGATCCCGGATTGACAAATGTGTGTCTCTGTTGCCAAATGAGACCGGATTCGTCATGTATCCGGGACAATTTGCCCAAAGTGTAAACGGGGTCTTAGATACAGTTCATCCCAAATCCTGTCATGTTGTATGGACCCACCTGAGCAGACCAAGTTGCGGCAGTGCCCCTCCCTAAAGTCATGAAATACTCTGTTCCTGTGGGATTGGCTCATGCGCGCATGAATGAAGAAACATGAGAATCCCAGTCGCAGGATCTTTTGAGCAAGGAGTTCAACCCGCTGCACTGAGTTACAGAAGATGATGGCTTGGTTTATTTGCAGCTGAGAAAAAAAAACAATAAAATTTAGCAATGATCTTATTGCAATCAAGGTATTTTCAGTTTGTAAGTGCAAGAAAAAAACTGTGCGAATCAGTTCTTGGACCTTTTAAAATCTAACATATAAACATAAAGCGATATACATGTGCAATTGACTAACCTTCTGGAAGAGTGTATTCAAGCAGTACACCTTCTGTTTTTCATCCACAAAAGCATAAAACTGTGAACGAAAGCACAATGCCAATAATTTAAATCTATCATTCAGATATTCACTTATTTGGGAGCAACGGTTGGATACTATTCATGATAAAACTAGTCTTCAAGTGGAAAATCTGAGTATTTGTCCTAATGAGGTTGTTCTGTCAAATTAATTTGTCAGATGGAGACTCGAGATGGAACGTTTGCCCGAGGGTACTTTAGGGTTAAAGAGGAAGGGATGACCTTTGGGAAGCTGAATTTCCACCCTAAAAAATACCTTGTCATAAACAATTTCCTACCCTTAAAGTGGCACTAGTACGAAATTCGAATGCTTCCTTTCGGTTAAAATGCCATTTAATATATGCTATTAGACATAGAAAAGAACATTTTGTTTGTCAGAAGATCGAAATGGGGAAAATTGGTTGAGACTTTTCAGCCTTAACAATGACTTTCACTGGTCGACTCTCTGGCCACCATTAAACTCGCATGTTCACTAACCACAGGCAGTCCAAAGATAAAAATGACCAACTTAGCTTCAAAATATTACAAAACGGCTTGGGAAGTGTTAGTTTATGTGGTGTATGCCTTGATTACCGGTATGGAATAAAATGACAAAGGTAAGGATTTCATACTAGAACCAACTTAATACTCCTTGGTCCTAAAACTGAATTTCTCTTATAGTGAATTATGAATGCAATGATTAGGTAATGAAAAGAGAAATGGTTTCCTTTATGGACGGAAGGGCCTGGACCTTAGTGTATTGATATGGTAATATATGCTAATGAGTCAGTTATTTATATATGGCTGTTGTTCAGTTTCCCCCCATTGTGGGTTCTTGCTTTGTGGATGTTGGACGAGGACCCAATCACCGCAATGTTATGCTGCGATTTGTTGTTAATAAGGACGTTAAGGAATACCTTCTTCAGCCTACCATTTTAGTTCAAAGAACTCCTAAACAATACCAGACTTTGTTCAATGTACTGTTTTCGTTCAAAGAACCCCTAACAAATACTGGATCACCGATTTTAACCCCTAAAAAATATGATGCTCATACCTACCTGTGCCATCCGAAAATTAGTCACAATTCCGGGCCCTGCACGTCACAGGTCATGTGCAAAAAGGGGATTTTCTGCTTCATTCCAGTGGAACAGTATTCTGATATGCTTTTAAACTGTCACATCTTACTTTACAAATGCTGGTCATGATTTCAAGTTTCTTACCAAATCTAAGCATTGACTCAGTAACACCCTGTTCTATTCTTTACCTGTGTTACTCCATGTAATGTAAGTTCATCCATCAAGTTGATCTCATATGGTTTGCATAGGTTCCTGTCCTGTTGAATTAGTATTGGATGAGGCAAACAGTGAAAACTCTTTCACAAATTGTTCCATGCATTTTGCAAAGGATTCATTAATTTGCAAGCAGAAGCTTGTTTCTAATTAAATTCTTAACTATACTTGCTGAATTGTACTGGCAAATTAGGATACAAAGATGAACTTTTCTTAAAATCAATTGCCAAATGCAATAACTACCGAAATCACTAAACTTTTAGCACCCAGGGTAGAAACGATTGATCGCAGTTGGGAAAACGATCAACCGCTTTTTGATTTGGGTTAACTCACATGACCATTTCGATTGATCGAAATGGCCATGTTTCTGTATATTTCTACAGCAAACAAAAGAAATGCAAGTCATGTGATCACTTTGATCGAGTCATGTGATCTTTTCGATCAATTGTTTTTCAAATTGAGTTAACCGAAATAAAAAATCGTTCTCCCAAATGCGATTGATCCTTTGTACCCCAAGTGCTAACAGTTTAGTGATTTCGGTAGTTAACTTTATAGCCAGTGACCACATAGACATTTTCTTACATTTCCAGTTCAGCCCCTATAGTATGTGATACATTCTTTTTTATAAGACCTGATCTCTACCATACTGTACTTCAAAGCGTGTGCTACAGGCCAGGGTAGCAAACCTACCTTGAAATCTCTCACAGAGATGGGGAATGTTGCAGAATATAATAAAATCTGTCTGTTTTCTGGCAAGCACTCAATGATCTTTTCAAGCAGATTTTTAAAGTCCATAGACAAGAGTTTATCAGCCTGAAAATAAGACAGCAATGAAGGTTACCTTACAATTTTTTGGGGGATGACTATGTTTAAGATTTTAGGTTTCCACAAAAATATTGTTAATATATGGATGTTAGTGTGTTACTAGAAACTTGATTTTCCATATCTAAGCCATATGGTATTCACAAAATCAAGATGGTCATCAAAGAGGCAACTCAAAATGTCCACTTCACTGTTCAATACCTAAAGTTGTTGTTTCGCAGGGCACATTTTCAAAAAGTCACTTTGGGTTTGGGAATTCGGATTGTTCTATTTTTGCAAGTTAAACCACCTGAGCCAATCAGGTCCTTGCCCTGTTTCACCTTCTGTTGCAACAAAAAGCCAGTCAACTGCACAAGGTACGTAAAACAAACTTTTTCCACATTGCTTGAACTTGAAAAGTTGGCAACCATGTTTTGGAAACCATATTAATTGAAGTTTCTTGCATGCCGATTGGAAAGAAGGCACATTTGATTGTTATCTTCTAGCCAATCAGACTGTTGCAAAATTGAAATCATGTTGACAAAGCTGACATTTTTTCAAGTCCAAATAATGTGACCATAGTATTCAAGTTGTCTCTGATCACAAGACGGTGGCAGATTTCAGATCCTGTGTAATTATACATTTCTCCCCTGTTTCATACAGTAAGAACTACATGTTGTATACTATGTATCAAATTCACTCACCTCATCCATGACCAGCATTTGACATTTGCTCATATCAGCCAAGTTCTTTTTCATCAAGTCCAGGATACGACCAGGAGTAGCGACAATAACATTGACTGCAATCAGATATATGAGTATTAATAAGGGGCTATGTCATGGTTTAAAGGGGCTATGTCACGGTTTTCATAACAAAATTCTTTCAAACTAGGCCAGTGTTCTACATAAACAGCACAGAATCCTTTACAAGAATCAAAGACCCCGAGTGCCTCAGTAAAATCGTGCATACCGTTCCGGGCTGCAAATTGCACACCTGGAGGTCGCTTTTGCGACTAAGTTTTTTCTTTTGCAACTAAACATTGTCAGTCAGTCGAAGTTTTGCGACTCACTTCTTGTCTAACTCGTTGACTCGTTCTACTTTTGATGGCCTCATTGATGACGTCATGTCACGTGATCATGGTGTTGGACCCCTTTGTCATTTCTTGTGAATTACTGCATTTAAGCTATCTGAATTAACACTTAAATTATTATAGCCCCTTTAACAGTATACTACTGGTATTCACCTAATTATAGAAAGACTAGTATTCACATTGTCACATGTTCATCCCATTCAATAGTACCCATGTGAAAGGAACAAATATATTGGAAAAAGGCAAAGGAAATTTAATGTTGTAAAGTAAACTTTGTATGTCTGAAATGAGCAATTTGCACATCTAGCAATGGATGTCTGCTGTACCATTATTGGCACCTAAATGTCTTTCAAATTTCAATACCGGTATCGGTAGTCTTTGAACAAGCTGACACCTTGGTAGAGAAATGTAGAATGCAAGGCTTGTGTTTGGACATGAGATTGTGAGAATTTGCACATATTTTTTTAAACCTCCCTTGAGTTCTCTTGAATTTTAATCTTCACATTTAACTCCATTTTCATATAAACATGGTTTCTGGAAAAATGTGAAAAAACTACCAAAATTATGCAGGATTTGAGGTCAAAATATGCGCAAATTACAGATCTCTCATTGACAGATCTCTCCTTGTACCTACCCTTGTTGTAAAGTCTGAGAATGTCGTCTTTTAAACTTGTGCCTCCTGTTGTCACCATTACTTGGGCACCCATGTGCTTGCCAAGTTCAATGCAGATTTGTGACGTCTGAAGTGCTAACTCACGAGTTGGGACAAGAACAAGAGCTGCAGAGACAAAAAGGTTTCATAATTTCCTGAAGTGTGCTAATTTGCACGTAACTGTACTGGAAAGGAAATATCATTTTTCTTCTTTTGCCAAGTGCTAAGTAGCATGCATGTGGTACACACAAGCTTAACCTTAGGGTTAGTACCGTCTGAACCCTAAAAGTTAAGCTCGCATGTACCGGATGTTTGCAGGCTAAGTGCTATTATTATTCAGCACATCGATGCACTGCCCAAATATGGTCATTGGAACGCCAATAGCTGTCTTCTGTACATGACAGCTATCCTGCGATATCCGTCTCTGAGGGAAATATGATGTTTTGAGCTCGTAAATAATACACAAAATTCATGTTTTTGGGGGTTTTTTGTGCTATCGATGTGCTGAATAATAAAACCATTATCCTGCTCGATTTTGCAGAATATCGTCTGATTTTAGCCAACTCGGGACTTCGTCCCTCGTCGGCTAAGTATCAGACGATATTCTGCACAATCTCGCAGGATAATGGTTAAATATACAATGTATTTCAAATTAGTGATTATGGTAGAGACATCACGATTTCAACAAAATTGATCAGTTTGTATATACTTGTGTTGTACCATTAGCTATTTGAAGCAACCACCCATCTGCCTAAAACACAGGAAAACTTGAAATTAAGCTTATGAATAGAAATGCTAGGTCAGAGGTGTGTCTGTTTCTGTTAAAAAAAACTGACATTTTGAAAATATTGCCAGGAATCTAGAGCTAATCATCAAGAAGACATTCCTGATAATATCATTCTATAGCCCCAGCACAGCAGGAACTGGAAAAACCTTCCTTTACCTTGGATACTATTCTTTGTTGTGTCTATTCTCTCCAGAAGGGGGATCAAATATGCTGCTGTCTTTCCTGTTCCATTTTTTGCTCTTGCCAAAATATCTCTCCCTGCCAATGCAACTGGGATGCTTTCCTCTTGTATGGGTGAGGGCTGTTCATAGCCTTTTTCAAATATTCCCATGAGAAGTTCACGTTTCAGACAGAAGTCTTCAAATTCATTCCTTTTGTAGATGTGACATCCTGGAATGAAGAAGATATATTGCCTGGCCATTATCTGGCAATCATTGTGACATACCAGGCCCTGAGCCTGTTTCTCAAACACCCAAGAATGATTTGGCCCAAAAAGGTTCGCCTATTGGTATCGCAACATTTGATGCCAGAAGAAAAACAATACAATGTTCTTGGCTCTCCCGAGTTTTTTTAGGTGATCTTTTTTTTAGGGGTTTGAATGAGCTTGAACATTTCTTTTCTTAAGATGTAAACACTACACATTTCAATTAATAGGTTGTTCTAGACTATTTAAATCAACATGAAAAACTTGAATGCATAAAAATTGCAAAACTTTGCGCCTTTAAGACGGAGTTTAAATTCGAGAATTATTTGGCAAAAATAAGTGACCCGGAACATCGCAAAGCTTTAACAGGACAAACACCACTTTTTGATTGCATGTCCTTCGTATGCAATTTTACCAATATGATAGCCCCAAAGAAACATGCAAACGATGTAGCTAAATTTGTTTTTGATTGCTTCAGCAAAAGATCCAAAATATTACATAATTATGTGCTTCTAAATATATATAATATATAAATAGTTATAGCATAGTTATATAGTAAATAGTTATTTGGACCAACACTTATGTACTGTTCTTGTATAAGGTGTCAAATTAATCTATCTGTCTGTCTGTCTGTCATACAAATATTGTATTTTTCTTTGGAAATTCCAGAGGGGCGGGTAGGGTCACTTTTCAACACCCTTCCATGGGAGGGCGGGGGGCATGGGGGGTATGGATATTTTCTGTAACCACACATTTCAGTAAATTATGTAGAAATCAGGCCCAAAACTTGGCAGAAAACCACAAACTTTCAAGCTTCTTTTGTGACATTCCTGTCAATGCCGTATAGTTTGTGCTTGGCCACAATCACCCCAGTCTCTTTGCACCTCACCCAAAATTGTTGAATTTGTAGTGAACTTATCTATTTGATTTTTATTATTCAGCACTCGATGCACTGCCCAAATATGGTCATTGGAATGCTAAAAGCTATCTTCTGCACATGACATATATCCTGCAATATCCGTCACCAGACAGAAGTATGGTGTGTTAAGCTCGTAAAAAATACGCAAAAGTAATTTGAACCTCAATTAGGAATAAGCCTCAATTCGCATGTCCAACTATGAAAACCAGACGCTTCATGAATACGTATGCCAAGTATGTCCAATAGATAGTTTTTATAGCCTCGGAAATTTTAGGTTAGTAGGACTATATTTGTAAATATATATTTTAAAACGGTATGACTAGTTTTAAGGGAAAATTAGGTGGTCTGCGTCGGCGGAGACGTGAACATGAACAACAACAACCAAAGATTGAGATTTATGTTAAACGCTGTGGAAAAATGGTGTTTTGCTGACGTTTCGAGCGTTAGCCCTTCATCGGAGCCAAAAGGTCCTCTCCTTTTGCTCTGACGAAGGGCTAACGCTCGAAACATCAGCAAAACACCATTTTTCCAAGGTGTTTAACATTAATCTCAACCTTTGGTTGTTGTTGTTCATATTTTAAAACGTTTATATATTTGTTATTAATTGAATATAAACTCTTGAAAATATGACACAATTTCATGTACATTATAACAAACTATTATATCTATCTTATGCTTTTCAAGGGTTTTTTGTGCTATTGATGTGCTGAATAATAAAATCATAATAAAACCTTATCCTGCTTAATTTTGCAGAATATCATCTGATTTAGACAACTCGGGTGTTGCGTAATCATGAAAATTTGAACAACCGGCAACATGAAGAACCATATTTCTTTCTAGTACTGTAGCACATAATGCAAATTGAAAATATACAATACCGTATTTACCGGTATATAAGACGCACCAGTATATAAGACGCACCTGTATATAAGACGCACCCTGAATTTTGGGGTCATTTTAGCAAAAAAATCAATTTCTAAAGATTTTCAAATTGTATTGTATGCAACAGCACTGCTAGAAAGAAATCCCACAAGAAATAGACTCGAAGTGGACAATGACAATAAAAACAAGACAAAAGTGATATGTACTGACACTGCGAACAGATGAGTAAAATATTCCAATGGTTTCTTCATTTTATTTGTTTGTTTGAGATAAATCTTGTGCTACACGCGATTTCACGCAAAATTTAAATACTTGTGCTAAAATATCTACACATTGTAGCCTTTTAGCAGGTGTTTTCAGGCTGTTTTTATAGCAAAAATCCTGGAGGTCGTAGTCACAAACGCGAACAAGCGCCATCTTGGATTTTTGGATGTGTGTCCTGGGCCGAGTGACAAAATGGCGCTCGCAACTACGAACTCCGAGATTGTTGCAAACAAAACGCCTCCAATGTCTGCTGGCAGACTTCACGGATTGAAATCCTAGCTTTTTTAATGGCAACTGAACCATGCGACCATGAATCAGTCAATTTCTAAAGGATCTTTTGTTTGGTTGTTATTCAAATTCGAAAAAGCGATGTTCCGTGTATAAGACGCATCCCGATTTTGAAGGTCATTTTGGTGTGAAAAAAGTGTGTCTTATATACCGGTAAATACGGTATATAGGTACATCTTTAATACATGTAAATATGGCACATTTGGTAATTTTGATTTGAAATTAAGTAAAAACAAAAATTCTGAAATGAAGAACTTAAAAACAAAATGAAATATGAATAAAGAAAGAGCCATTGACAATGGATGATTCCAGCTTTAATGAATATGGGCGCTGCATGTAAGTAGTTGTGTTACATCATGAATATGGGCGCTGCATGTAAGTAGTTGTGTTACATCATGAATATGGGCGCTGCATGTAAGTAGTTGTGTTACATCATGAATATGGGCGCTGCATGTAAGTAGTTGTGTTACATCATGAATATGGGCGCTGCATGTAAGTAGTTGTGTTACATCATGAATATGGGCGCTGCATGTAAGTAGTTGTGTTACATTTCACAAATCAAGTGCCTTGTATGCGCGTTGCATCCTGGTAGTTGTGTAACAATCCAAAGGCACTTCCAAAGAAAAGAGAGTGTGTGTGCTTATAGCTGGAATCCATCCATTCATTCTTTTTTTTTGTCCCCAAATTAGTATAGGTTTTCTACCCGAGCTAGGTGGTTTGACACAGAAATAAAGTTTCTATCTATCTATCTATACACCATATTCCTACTATTCAAACGGTCAGACTGTGTACAAATGCTCAAGTTGGGCTAATGCGGGATATTCTTTTGTTTCACTTTTTCCAAGTGCACTGAGCTGGAAATAGTGAAACAAAAGAATTACCAGCATGAGCCTCACTTGCATGTTCTTCCCAGTCTGACCGTTTGAATACGAATATTGTCAATTACAATGAGGCCTTTCATGTTTCAATGGCCAAAAGGACAGACATCAAGTTTGAAAACCTTAAGAAAAACCCTTAAGAAAAAGGCATTATTCTACGTGAATATGATCTTTAGATCTTTAGTTCTCAAGTATTCTGTCAGAGAACATCAAAACACAAGTAACAGTTTGATTGGATGGAAATTTTCACAGGTGACAGAAAGCCGGAAAAAGTTCGACCATGACCAAGCTGCTCCAGTTTACTCCCGAAAGTATATACAAGCATCAACAAAAAATGGCTGCAACCCCCACATCAAACTACCAGTTTAATTCATGTACTTTTTAGCGAAAAGCCCAATCTGCTCAAGCCGTTTTTATTTCTTGACTAATTCTTTCGCCATTTTGGTCACGGACGTTCAACTTACTGTTGTTTTTATACGTTTATCTTTCGCTGGCAGATTAAGCTTCGTCTTCCAGCTCTCCGGTGCATTACTATAACAAATAATATTGATTATTTCAGCAGTGGAAAAGGTTTCAAGGCTTTCTAAGCAAGGAAAAATACCCCAACTTACTGGCTTGAGTTTCTCATAGCGGGAGGAACTGCTGCTTCCGTTTTCGTTGCTGCCATTGCTTTACAATGTTTTCCTGTCTTGTCAGACTTCGGGGGCTTTTAGCGCCTAACAAAATTACCTATAAAGGCTCGAGGAATGCCTAAATAATAATCTTTTCTGCCAAACTCTACAAATAGATGTACGATGGCCAAGATTATTTGAGATTTCTCCAACCAAAATTTCGCTTTCTTCGCTTTCGTTATCCGAAATTTCCATCCGAAAATTTTGCTGGAGACTGGTAACGAACGGACTGGAACCCAGTCCCACAATGCACCGCGGTCGCAACTCCAAGACGCCATTTTGTTTTCAGAACCAGCGAGAAGACTTCGTACTCTCTAAAACTCTCAAAACTTGAGATTTATAACACATTTAAGGACTCATATGTGGAATTGAAAGTTCTGTATTGTTGTTCTGTAAAGTGTGTTGCTGAGCTCACAAAGAAGAATGTCGCTTTACGACGATTTAGATGGAGTTCCCTTGCAGTCTTCCTCCGAGGAGGCTGGGAATTTGTCTGGCTGGTCGAACAGTCTAAAGCTCATGCAAACTCAGCTTCAGAGAAAAAAAGTTGTACAGAACAAGCCTGTGTTTCCTTCGCAAAAGCCCAAGTTAACTACTCTTCCTGTTCTTGGTAAGGGATCTTTCAATAAGAGGTCTGTTTTGGAGGAAAGAGAATTTGACTTTGGATCATCATTGAGAGATAACAGTGATTCAGCAGATCAAGGCGAAGCTCCGGGCATTGTAGCGACGTTCAGTGAGAATGATGCACCAGTGATGGTACTTGATGAGTATGATCCCATGAAGCCAAATGATTATGAGATCATCAAGGAGCAGTTGCGAGAAATAAGAGAAAAAGAACGACGAGAAGAAAGAGCCAAGGAACGAGATGCCAGAATGAGAGAAAGGTTTAATGAATCTGATAGGGATCGTGATAGGGATAGGGACCGTGACAGAGGAGACAGATCCAGAGATCGTCGTAGGAGGAGAGATGATGATGATGATGGACGACGCTCAGCTCATCGGCCAGGAGTTGGTGGAGGGGCAGCTATAGCACCGCCTACATCATTAATTGAAGAGCAACCAGTTCCTTTCAAAGAGGAACCAATTGATCCTGATGTTGATGGGAGGCCATTACTTTTCCCTGGACTGGCAAAAGAGAAGCCAAATGTAGGATTTAATGCCAGTGCAGTTGCATCAAACATAATGGCAAAATATGGATGGAAAGATGGACAGGGTCTTGGCAAGTCAGAACAAGGAATTAATCAGTGCCTGCAAGTTGAGAAAACCAGCAAAAGGGGAGGGAAGATTATCAAAGAAGATAAAGAAATCCCAGCACCAAAACCTCCTCCTGAACCAGAATCTATTGTGAATGTGATGAAGAATCCAAGCAAAGTCATCCTCCTTCGTAACATGGTTGGTCCTGGGGAAGTAGATGAAGAGCTGCAACCAGAGGTTGCTGAAGAATGTGCTAAATATGGAGAGGTAGCCAAGGTTATTATATTTGAGCTTCCAGAAGGGGTACCAGATGATGAGGCAGTGCGAATATTTGTTGAGTTCCAGCGGATGGAATCTGCTATCAAAGCAGTTATTGATCTGAATGGGAGGTTTTTTGGTGGGAGAACTGTCAAAGGATCATTCTATAACTTGGACAGATTTAGAAGATTAGATTTGTCAAGTGAGAGCTAAAAACACCCTCCAAGTACCATGAGGATGACATGATCTTGCAAATGGTTTGCTAATGGTATCAGTGATGTGATTATCTTAGCCATACTGATACTATTTTCACATAGCCATAGTTGACTAGAGCAGATTTTACATGACTGTAGTAAACCAAATGCAAAGTACATACACCAAGGAGTAAACGCAAAGTACTGTAACTGTAAATTACTCATAAGTCTGCTCTATCTGTATTGCAGTGGATTTGTCTGTGTCACAAAATACTGCCAGAATGATTCAAAAACAAGACAGTCATGCTGACTATCAGAGGGTCTGTACACTAATGAAACCAGAAGTCCACGAATCTAGGAGATAAGAGGATTTCATTAATAGTGTAAGGCCTTGTGAGCATTATCTTTCAATAGAGCATCTAAAGTAAAACTTTGGGCTCAAATCATTCCTTCAACAGTGCATTGTTTAGACTTTTTTAAAACAGTTCTGTTTATCTGAAGCTAAGGGGACTGACCAGGAGGCCAATAAATACTTTATTCAAATTGGACCACTCTTGGTTTAGGGGAAATTGTTTATGCTCTATTGTTTATGTTCTATTGTGCGATGGGATGAAAAGAATGAAGAATACTGCAGTAGAATATCCTAAATCATGACTCATATGACTCAAATACCTGGTGTAGTCAAATGTGCATGTATAACCATGTTATATTCTACAATACTAAGAAGGATTAGAAATTCAGTTACCATTGGTTGCAGCTACCCATCTACACATAAAAACATGTTCTGTGTGCACATGAAACTTGAAAGTTTTGACAGGAACAGGGACGGCAGAACAGTGGGGGGAAAGTGTGTGTGTGTGTGTGTGGGGGGGGGGGGGGGGGCTCATTAGTAAGATTGTATGGCAAGTGGGGGCGGCTGAGTTTAGTGAAAATGTATGAATATCCCTGAAGAAAACTTGAACGTTTTTGCTACAATATTCAAGCCTACAATAATCTCTGAAAAAGCTAATAGAGCGGATTTCAGATGACTGTCGTGAGTAATTCGCAATTACTTTGTAATTACTCCTATAGGTTTGATTCAGAATTGGTGTAATTACTTTGCGATTGGTTTCACTACAGTCATATGAAAACCGCTCTAATCCAGTAGCTTTATAGTTTTTCTGGTCATGAAGAAAAAGAGCAACTAAACTGGTTACCTTTTTTCTATGCACAAGAGACACTAAAGTTTCTTACATGGGTGGGTAAATTTTGAATGTCAAATCTTCAAAGTTTCACACAGAGACAGAACATCTTTTTGAGAATGTAGATAGGTAGATGCAACAGATAGGTAGATGACAGTACTGGGCCACACGATAAAAGATCTTGCAGATAGGAGATCAACAAGGAGTAAAATATGGGCAAGACCAAGCAATGCACATTCTGATTAAAATACAATAAAGTGGTAGAATCAGAAGTTGTGAATGTTTACCTTCTGTTTTGTTTAGTTGTTAAGAATGTTCTTTTCTTTGCATGACCATCTCAAAGATCATGTAATACTGAAAGTTTTTGTGAAAAGTGTGCATTAGTTCGGTGCAGTACTCATTTTTGAGAAATGGCACTTGTATTTTGCTGAATATCTAGGGAATTTCAAGCTCTGGCTAAGATACATAGAGGATATTACATGGCCATCTCATGAGTGATCACAGCAAACAAGTGGGATAAATTTTTAACATGAGAAGATAAAATATGTATCTCCAAGTGGCCATGTAATGTTCTGTTTATTATATAAGCCTTAATGAAAAACCAAATTCTAAAAAATTTTATTTGAGTAAAACCTGAAACATGAACATGTAGCACAGGCAAGTGTGTTATTGTGACATGTGAAAAGATATCAGGTTTTCATGTGGAAGATCACCCGGTAATAAATTCATTGGTGTTCACATAATAAAGTCTTAGGTGTGTTTATGTTTTGTTCATTACATGTACAAATGCTGTATTCATTTTTAAATCAGGACATTATTTTATATCAGCAGTAAATCCATTCATCCTGCCAAAAGAACAACAAAATATTCATTCAACTTGTGAGAAAAAATAACACATGATAATATCAGAGAATAAGGACCTTAATTTAAAGTTCCGCTCACCCAGAATAACTACAAAGCTAATCGAGCTGCATGGCTGTGGGCTAAATAGGATCCAATTTAAGTATGTATTATTAATCCTTTGAATAAATGGGCCAATTGGAAGCTGCCTTGAGATGAGATTTCCCTCAGATGACGGGTATTGCAGGTTATTATTCAGCACATCTATGCACTGCCCAAATATGGTCATTGGAACGCCAATAGCTGTCCTCTGTACATGACAGATATCCATCGTCTGAGGGAAATATGATGTGTTGAGCTCTCGTAAATAATAAACAAAAGTAATGTTTTTCAGGGTTTTTTTTGTGCTATTGATGTGCTGAATAATAAAACCATTATCATGCTCGATTTTTGCAGAATATCGTCTGATGTAGCCAAATCGGGACTGCGTCCCTCGTCTGCTAAGTATCAGACGATATTCTATGCAACCTCGCAGGATAATGGTTAAATATCTGTCATGTACAGAGGACAGCTATTGGTGTTCCAATGACCATATTTGGGCAGTGCATCAATGTGCTGAATAATAAAGTATTACGGTTGATGGCTCACCATCCACGAGCTCGCCATTGCAGCGCTTTGATTTAAAACACGTTACTAGACTGTACAGTCTCTTGCTCGGGGAACGTCCGTAATAAGAGGTTTTACTTTGCGCGCGCCTGGGTCACGTTAGGGAGCAGGTCAAAACACATGCCCCAGACAGGGACCCAATTTGGGCCAGAGAGGTAACGGTCACCGCCTGGTACCACCCCACCCCCACTAATGATGTGACGGCACCGCTAAGGTACCCCTCCCTCCATTTCCATCATGGGCTAGTGACCCAATTTTTATATATTTTCTTTCTATGATGTATTGTTTTCTATCAATAACACGACCTAGAGACCCAATCTGCAAACTCTGATAACGGCACATATTCACCCCCTCCCCCTCACAACTAATTAACTACCCATATTAAGGACCCATTACACAAACCGTGGCGATGGCACATTTCTACCCCCCCCCATCATATTATTTCGTGAATTCATTATCTGACATTAAGGACCCATTCGAAAATCACTAGCGACGGCACATTGCTATCCCCACCCCCATCATATGATTCACGAATTCATGAACTGACATTAAGGACCCATTACACATACACTAGCGACGGCACATTGCTATCCCCACCCCCATCATATGGTTCACGAATTCATGAACTGACATTAAGGACCCATTACACATACACTAGCCACGGCACATTTCTACCCCCACCCCCATCGTATGAATTCGCTTTCCTGTTGATCCCGTTACAACAAGTATGTGTGACGGCACATGTCTCCCCCCCCCCCCCCCCCCCCCCCCCCCCCGTTATCCCCACCCCATGCCCAAAAATCCATTGAAACTAAAATAGCAACGACACCTATCTGTCCCCCTTCCCCTCTTCCGACTCCGTTGCCCTTTAGAGAGCAGCTACAAATGCTTCCTGTAATTCACTTTTGCATCTGTTTGCATCCCACTTTATTGCTCGGGAAAATGTGACGTATTACACCAAAGCCTGCTAAAATGACTCAATTTCAAATAGTATTCATACTATATATCTTGATTTATTTTTATAAAAGCAGAAATTTGGAATCAGCAAAAGAGTATTAAATATTGCCTGGGTTGGGGATATTTCAAATAATTGTTGAAGTAAAAGCAATCTCGAATTATGTGCAATTGCCTTTTAGTATTGGGATAAACACGAAAACAAGCTTGCCTAAATTTATTAAGGTACTTATGTACTAGTAAGGGTCCATTGGGTGCTATTTTGAATTAAACATCTTTTGTGCATTCCTGCTTTTAGAGAAAACGACATTTTCGGCACATTTTCAGTCAAAGACTTTCCTTCACTACACTTGGTCGTAGTACCATGCCCTAGTTTGCTTTAGGGGTTCCCATAGCAACCCCCTTTTTTCAGTTAAAGAGGGTTGCCATAATATTTTATGCGCAAAAACGAAAAAATCTATCCAACGCCGCTCGAAATATGAATAAATTAATAAGCAACCAATCAACAAAGTCAAATTGCCGTATTACCGATTTAAAATCAATAAATATCCAGCCGGGTTTGGATACGATTTTTCACATCGATACATCAAATCTACACAAAGTTTATAGAGTTTAGTCGGAAAATGTCTTCCAGAACAACGTTAAGCTGCGATATAGAAAAACAAAATTCGCTATCTGAGGCCAACATTTCGCTTCTGATGTTAGAAATCATTCAATATCGACGTTACGGTCGATATTTCTTCGAAATCAGAAAGTTTCAGAGACAGAACTGAGATCTACGCGCACTAGTTCATCATCTTTTTGAAATAGCTTCCTTCCTTCACGAATTTTCTATTCTGATGGCCGCATTTCCTCCAGCAGGCACGAGATGTCTGCGTAATTCAATTTTAGCCACCCAGCATCTTTTGTAGCCAATATTTCTCATCTTTTGCCAAAGCTACTAGACATAGTAAATTGGATTAAATTGTGCTCAAGTTTGCGCTTGTTAAAACCGAAGCTCAGAACAAGCGCAAAACTGTGAAGTTTTGGATTTTACAACATTGAATTTTATAACAAGGAATAATCTGCCATTTAAGGCAAGGTGTCAAAAGTATGCTTTCTACGTCTCAGGGACGATTCTCTCTAGAATGCGCGCGACATGACTCCACGGGGGATTAAATACTGGAAATGAAATGCGATTAAGCTTGACCAACACAACAACAAAATATTTCACTGAATGTTTTTAACACAAGGTGAGGAAAAGAAGCAACTTAAAAAAAATATTTCGTTCTTACAAATGATCAAAGCCTCTAAGAACAGAAATAATTAAAGTACTATCTTGCGTATAAAAACCGAATTCTGTGTCCAGTTAATGACTAACAGTAGGTCAAGGGTCAGTACAACAAGGTCCCGTTCGCACTGCGCGAATTTGGTATTTGTTTTGCAAAAATATCTGTCATCGGGAGCCTGATACAAGTGCGAACGCCATTACCAAATTTTGTCAAATATTTTGGCGTTTCACCAAAGTTCAAAGAAGCCGATTACAAATTTCGTAGAGCCCCTTTCGCCCCCAAATTCTGTTGAGCTGCAAAAGTCTTTTGTACTCTGACAGCTAGCTGAAAGATATCATTAGCAGTTGTCAAATTTGATGAGCGAGACGCACATAGGTCAAATATAGAGAAGGTTGTAGTTCATGTTCTCTCCGCCATTTCGCAATGGATCCCAAGCCGTACAGACCTCGTACTCCTTTATCTGAAAATATCCTTTCCCAAGACGGCGTATGGCGGTTTCCCGCAGCACACAATTATCTTACGGATCACAAAGTCTTTCCTGTGACACATCAATCGAGTTCAAACACGGGTAGATTTTATCCATTTCTAGCCGAAGATATTTTAAAACTCGAACACGAACAATAATTTTAGCGTGCGAAAAGAAGATAAGACATATTACGCGGCAACATTTTGGTTGTAGTCATTGATTCAGTCTTGCACAACTGCAGTTTTGGACAACTTTCAGTGCGTTTGCAGCAATCTGTAGTAGTAATAGAGAATCTAGAGATTTGTTGCGGTATTCGCCGCGACGGCCGGGTTTGTTTACGAATGTTCAGTGCAATCGTTATTCAAAGTCATCACGTTCGATCGTTGTCGTTCTTGCAGTCATTTTACTGCGATTTTCATAATTGTGCGAACTCTACGTCAACCGACAAATAGCTGTCTGGCTTCCGTCAATCAAACGAGCGAACAGCTCGTGACTTTGCGGAGCATTCGAGAGATTCTGTTAATGATAGGTAGCCTGCACTGCTAGCCGGCTCTCCAGTGGGTTTTTAAGATATTTGATTTTTTGGCGCGCAGGATTCGGAAAATTCAAATATACTAAAAAAACACTGGAGAGTCAGTAGATTCTTGACGGGATCCCAAGGGGGCGTATCTTTCCTTCCTAGCTCCCGCCCCCCCGTCTTCATTTTTTGCGCGCCACAAATTTCGCCCAAGTTTCTCTTCCTGAAAACTCCATGCAAGGGAACGCTTACTATGCAGGCTAGAAACGGATAAAAGGGGGCTCTGATTGCTCGAAAAAAAAAAAAAACGGTTAAAACCCGACTGGAAATCATTGCGTTGTCCTGTTCGAATATAATTCCAACACCTCGACAAATTAGGCCATATCACGGTTTCCGCCGCCTTTTTGTTGAGTAAACTCTGCAAATGTAGACTGCTTGCAGCCCCTTCTTCGGCGAACGTCCGTAAATCCAGGGAAATGTTGTGTTTTTTTTTCACCCACGCGCCACGGGGGGAAAACGCTGAAGAATAGCCTGCGTAGCAAGCGTTCCCGTGTGTTTTTAGGGAAAAGAAAGCCGAGAAACAGAGCTTTTGGCCGCGCGAAAATGGTGCGAGCGAGCCCCTTAATTTCTTGCGCGGCCCAAATCTCGCCCGATTTTCTCGTCCTGAAAATGTATCGGGAACGCTTGCTATGCAGGCTACCGAAAGAAGGTACTGCGGACACTTTTTCTGTCAAAGACATCATTCTCACCCTGAACTGTGAATAATCCCTGAATGAAATCGTCGACAGCTAAATGACAATCATGGCAATCATGATTGTGATGAGAGCCCGATGAGAGCCTGATGCGTGTAAATGTAAACACCGTAAACAGAAGTCGAAGTGCGCTGCTGGTAAAAAAAAACACTTCCTCGATTTACGGACGTTCGCCGAAGAAGGGGCTGCAAGCATTCTATGTAACTGCAGAATGTTGCTCTCTTCACGGAGAAGGAAGAGCGAAATCACTACAAAAATGCGAAATCACTAAGGGATAACGCGTCACGGTCTATGTACATCAGCATCTAAGCGGTTATTGGCGCTGCGCTGACAGATCTTTCACACTCTAACCAATCAGATCGTTTAAGTGAAATTCCTTTGACAAAAGCATACCAAACCTACACGCATCCGGCTCTCAGAACAAAAGTGAGTTTTAAAACAGAAAAAAACATTCGAGGCAAGGAAGACAAAGGATAACTTAAAACCATTTGGGTTGATATGGCAATCAAGTTCGACCCACTGAAAAGGCCGAATCCAGCGTTTTGGTTAGATTGACGGCTGGAAATACGTGAAAATCGCAAATCGCAACATTGAATTTTGAAGTCGCGTAGAATGCATACAGTACTTGGAAACCAGAGGCTCGATGGAGGCGTCTGGTGCTATTCCCGGTTGACAGTTATCCAATTAGCGTGTCGGGAAAAACCGGCTTTCCGTCACGTGATTGCGCCTGTCGTGACAACTGTCAAAAGTGTGTTTACATTTAGATTTTGCGCCAGGTTCGAGCTACGATAGTTTCTAGAGATGTTTTTTTGTCAGCCAGGAAAAGAACTACAGAAATATAATAATATATATATAATTAACCATTATCCTGCGAGATTGCGCAGAATATCGTCTGATACTTTAGCCGACGAGGGACGAAAAAAATCGAGCAGGATAATGGTTTTATTCAGCACATCAATAGCACAAAAATCCCTGAGCAAACATAACTTTTGTGTATTATTACGAGCTGAACACATCATATTTCCCTCAGACGACGGATATCGCAGGATATCTGCCATGTACAGAATTAAGACTGCTATTGGCATTCCAATGACCATATTTGGGCAGTGCATCGATGTGCTGAATAATAAACCCTGCTATCTGCAGAAGACACCCAGTACTAGCCTCGGTGAAAATCACAAGAAGTCTACTACAAAAATATAACAGGTTTACCTTTAGTAGGTTTAGTAATAAGGACTTTCAGTTTATCAGAAGCCGCTTGTGAATATAAATTTGCACTAGCAAAATACTCATAGCTAAAATTTGTCGGGCAACTTTTGTAATGTCATTATTCAAATTAGTAATTATTACATGCAGCCTAAATGTCAACACAGCCTCGTCAAATCTTGAGATTCTCCCTCACGTGGCACATAAATAAAGAAAATGTCTGAAAAAATCCCGAGAGTGACAACAGGTCGAAAATACAGTAAATGTATGAACATTTTCACAATCATTATGCAGGTGACGCCAGGCTATGATGCTGAATAAAATGTTATGATTTCTCCCATGTCCTGCACGTCAAAACTGTCTCACGAATAAAGTCATTTCGGATAGTGTAGCTGAACGCCGTTTTGGGTTGCGAAGATCACGTTTTCAGGGTTTATGTGGGATTTTGCACGGCTTGCCTACTAGACAAAATGTCGCCTCCCCTACCCGTATTTGATAGCTGTCGTAAACCCCCTACCCATATCGTATTTTGATAGCTGTCGCACACATGCACCCCCCCCCCCCCCCCCACCATACTTCATGACTCTCATACGATAGCTGTCGTACACTGGGACCCTCCTACCCATATTTGATAGCTGTCGCATACAGGTACCCGCTACCCATATTTGATAGCTGTCGTACATGGGGACCCTCCTGCCCATATTTGATAGCTGTCGCATACAGGTACCCGCTACCCATATTTGATAGCTGTCATACATGGGGACCCTCCTACCCATATTTGATAGCTGTCGCATTCAGGTACTCCCTACTCATATTTGATAGCTGTCGCATACAGGTACTCCCTACCCATATTTGATAGCTGTCACGTACAGGTACTCCCTACCCATATTTGATAGCTGTCGTACACGGGGACCCTCCTACCCATATTTGATAGCTGTCGCATGCAGGTACCCGCTACCCATATTTGATAGCTGTCGCATTCAGGTACTCCCTACCCATATTTGATAGCTGTCGCATACAGGTACCCGCTACCAATATTTGATAGCTGTCGTCGCATAAAGGTACCCCCTACCTATATTTTGATAGCTGTCGCATACAGTTACCCCTTCTCTGTTTAGGTTGGTAGGCAGCTGCCTGCACCCCCCCACCCCCAAATTGGGTCCCTATCTGGGGCAAGTGTTTTGACCTGCTCCCTTACGATAAGCACGCACCACAGGTAAGGGTGACCCCGGCATAAATGCACTGTACTAGCTAGGCGCGCGCAAAGTAAGACTTTATTATGGACGTTCCCGAGCAAGGGCCCGGGGGGGAGGGGGGGACTCCCATATTTTTCGGGCGGGGGTGCTCGTCGTACCTTTCAGGGTTTAAAATCAGGCAAAATTCGAAAACGAGTATTTTTTTCCAGATAGGTACAACACGTTACCGTACCAACCTCGTCCCCAGGGCCTTGTGGGTTTCAAAACACCGTTACTTGTACCCAGAGCCTCTCGGTCACGCTGACTGTTTACGGCCAACTTCACCTAACTTTCCCCTCCCCCCTCAGTACCTCTACATCTATCACAGTTGATCGCAAGAGAGAGAAATGAAGAGGAAGCCAAACGAATTATTCCTGCTAGATCACTAGTTATTTACTAAAGGTAAGACATTGGGAAATATTAATGATATCATGTTTTAATTTCTGAGTGCGGTTCATGTTTTCGGCAGCGAAAAGTACAAATCGTAAAAACGTAAAACGTAAGAATCGAATCATGCCGATTCCAAGATGGCTGGCTTCAGGAGAGTTCTTGGTGTAAAATGGACGGGAATGGAATATTTCGCCAAATCGTGTGTTAGAGTTTGTCACACTTCCCTGGTGACATTATTGAAAATTCGCTAGTGATCATCACTCTGCTAGTGATTATTTAGTTTCACTCCGTCGTAGGACATCAGTCATTCATACAACAAATTTTCTACAGCCAGACTATTTTAAGCTTAGTAAAACACGTTTCCCTATCTTCTACAAATTACCAAAGCGTTGATCAGAAAAAAAAAGAACTAATTCCATTACACGAGCATCTACTGAACCATATTAGAGTACTTGTTTTGGTATATAGCCACATTGACTGAGAAATCAAATCAAAAACAGCTCGATCAGCCAATCACAATTTTGTGCCAGCCAACTGTGGCACCTTCTACACTACGCCGGCTAAATTTGAAAACAGCCCCGAAAATGGAACAAAAGTTTTCTGTCCACACTACGCCGGCTAAATTTGAAAATGCACAAAAACGCCAGCTTAGCACATGTGCGGAAAAAAAAAAAAACAAGAGCCCATGGTCATAATTTCCTCACAGTCGTGTGGCATGATGGCATCGTGTTAGAAAAGTTCTGCTTTTGCCATCCACACTAAAACGCATAGCCGCCATTTTCAAATTTATCCACTTTCGGCAGCATTTTTGAAAAGTTCTGTTTGCGATGTGAAACTTAGCTGGTGTTATGTGGACGGAAGGCACAACCGTACAAATAATTAGTCGTTTTCACATTTAGCTGGCGTAGTGTGGATGGTGCCTGTGATAGACCTGTGATAGACCCTGTGAAACAATATCATAAAAGTCTAAAAATTTTAATCTAATCTAATAATGGAAATATATGTACTATATATATTGAAGCTATATCTCACAGATTTCTATGGTTTATAATGTGATCAACGCACACACACTTGTCAAGTGTTCTTGCAACGTCCCAAGTGCTTTAATCACATCATAAACCCAAATAAATCTGTTGTAGTTTAGCAGTTTAGATGCCCCCACTATCATTTGCGCTTCAAACTTATAGGCTTTTTGGGTGACAACGGTATATAATAAACTGAACATTACATGACCGCTTGGAGATACAAATTTTATGTGAGTGAGCGTGAGCACACCCACACAGGTAGCCTATGTATTATCCTCTATGTGTGGTAAGCCTCGTCTTATCTCAATCTCAATGTGAGTTGTCAATAGTTTTTTTTGTAGACATGTGCAGAAGTTCCTTGTGTTTGTCATCAGACCAAAAAAATAAATCATGATAAATAAATTATAGCAAGGGAAAACACTATGCTTGACCAATCAGCAAAAATAATTTCTAGTAGTCATGTTTGTGCGTAATTATACTATAATAGTTTCAAGATCTATTTCTAAGTCAGCAGGGAATTAGTTTTACAGAGTTTAGTTGGCAAGCTATTCATTGCTTTTGTCCCATTAAAAATAAACTTCTCATAAAGAGTGGCAGAACAAATTTTGTGCTTTTCCCATTTACTGTATTTGCTGAATGAATTTTTTGGTCCCTATATTTTCACTATCTGCCCCCCCCCCCCCCCCCCCCCCCATGTCTGAAATTTCTGGATCCATCCCTGTGGTATATTGCAGTGTTACATGCTGTTAGAATTACCATGTTGAAGCAAAATATACTACTACTACTGCTGCTCTCAGCCAACTATCAGAATGCTGATAGTGAGTACATTATTCATTTATGATTTTACAAGATCTTGTATCTTATGTAATATGTTTTATGTAGAAGTGTACATTTCACTTGGGAAGCAGAAACACTATCAAAGAAGTGGAAAATATTTCGATACTTTTAAAGTTTGTCAGTTGAGTTCATTTTGAATAATATTTCCTAAAGGTAGTGACGAAAAAGGCTCTTTATCTCCGATTACTCTCGCCAAAAACCGTTCTTGGCAAGATCTTTTAAGACCTTGGCAAAACCTGACCTTGGAAAACCTTTTCAAGACCTTGGAAGACCTTTTCAAGCCCTTGGCAATACATGGCAAAACCTTTTCAAGACCTCGGCAATACAGTGGAAGACTTTGGCAAGACCTTGTTAAGACCTGGGCGAGACATTGGCATGACCTTGGAAGACCTGAGTAATACCTTGCAAGACCTTGGCAATACCTTTTCATGACCTCTGTAGACCTTAGCAAGACCTTGGCAAGACCAGTTGGCAAGACCATGGACGATCTTAGCAAGATCTTTGTAAGAAGAAACTTAGAACATTGTGTGCCCAAAACTTGGGAGATCTCAAAAAGACCTTGGCAGGTCCTGCGGCAGTCAGAAAACACTGGAGGGATTACGTTCAACTGAAGTTCATCGTTTGAGCCGAGCCTAATATAAGTTTGAGAATTATTTCATCTAGTATCTGGCAGTTGACTATGGCTGAGAACTCATATGATAGACATTTTTTCAAAAATTTAAGTTTTGAGCAGAACGGTCACAAATGGTCTACTTAAGCAATAAAAGTACTTTCCGCGTGCTCTCTGGTTTCTTGCAAACACGAGGGGGATGTTGGGAGAACTTTCAAGTTTTTATCATTTCGACCAACATTCCCCGAGTGTTTGTAAGAAACCAGAGAGCTTTTATTGCTTTTAGAAAATAACGTAGACACGCGCGAAATCGTTGCGTGACAATTGTGTTTCTCAGGTCTCTTACAAACACGCCTTTTAACCAATCAGAATGCGCACATTCACAATATAAAATAGGTGTTATTTTCTAATATTTGTTAAAGAACATACTTTCTCTGAAACAATTTGTGACCACCTACATACCGAGTATCCTTAACTGTTCATAACATTTGTTAGGGGGCTTATTCATGGTTTACTAAAAAAAAAAACAAGTGGTGGTTTCATGCAATTTCTTCTCCTCTATGAGCTTAAAAATCATTTTTTGCCATTGCTATGTAAACCAGCCACACCTATGTATGGATGATCGATATCAAACTCATACATTTCCCTTGTGGCTTACACGACAGGCGACCCAAACTAATAAGGCCTTTAGAGCGGTTTTCACATGACTGTCGTGAAAACAATTGCATTGAGCAATCACTAGCCAATCAGAATCTAGAGAAATCACGACTTGCTCCTAAATGGCTTTTTTCTTAGCCAATAGCAAGCCGAACCAATTACTAAGTAATTACACAATTGTATTTACTACAGAATTTGATTGGCTGAGAAAAACGAGTAGCCAATGAGAACGCAAAGCAATCGCAATTACATAACAAGTCTTGACAGTCATGTGAAGTCTGCTCTATACCTTATAAAGCGTAACGCGAGATCTTTGCGAATTGTATACATAGGACTCTGTAGTGTTACATGGCCGCGAAGCGGGAGGGAGGGAGTTACACGGCCGCAAAGCGGCCCAGCGAGTGACGAAGTCGCGAGATCCCACCACTTCGCACCCGTGTAACTCCCTTTACCGACTCAGACTGGCTGAGAAAGTTAACAAGAAACAAGATAACACATCATTCTTAGGTAAGGCATGTTTATTGCAGTATACATTGTTATATCATGGCATAAATTCGCAAGAACTCGTGTTACGCTACAGAGCCCTATGTATACAATTTGCAAAGATCTTGCGTTACGTGTTATTAGGTAGAAAGGCCTTATTAGTTTGGGTCGCCTGTGCTTACACTACAACGCAAGCGAAAGGAAATCGAGACGTTGCATTCCCTTGTGTTTGCGTTTGTGTTTGCGTCTAGTGTAAATCAAATGAATCATCAGATCGAGTCTCTTCGGGAACAGCTTGAGATCAATCAATCAATCCATCCATCCATCCATCCATCCATCCGTCCATCCATCCATCCATCCATCCATCCATCCATCCATCCATCCATCAATCAATCAATCAATCAATCAATCAATCACCTATATTAATGTGTCAAATAGACCAGCTAGCATGGGAAAACAAGTCTCATTCTAATACGGGGACACAACAGAAAAGGTTGTGTCTCTGAAGCATCAGCGTCCTTACTTCCTCACCAGACTGCATGCCGGTATCTCTCTTGACTTTATCCATGTGGTGAGCTTTTGTCCACCCCGAGGAGCTCGACCTTGATTGGGTTCTCACAGCACAAGGCTGTGGGTCATCGCTGTGACGCGCACAGTGTCCAGCCAGCTTTAGTCTCCTCTCTCTTATTCTAGTGGACAGTGGTGGCATGGAACTCTGTCACGCCCAGGAGTTGCCGAGGACCTTCCTATAACACCCAACCGACCTTGTTTCGTCCCAGACAATGAGAGTCCACGTTTCGCTGTCGAAAGAAGGATCGGTTCTACCGCTGCTGCAAAGAGCCGCCTCTTACAGTGTAAGACCGTCCGACATTCCCGAGTATCAGATGTTGTTTAGCTTGTGGCACGCACGCCAGATCTGTGCCTTTCTTGTGCAGATGTCTTTGTCCGACGAGCTGATGTAAGAGCCCAAGTATTTAAAGTACTCATTCACCCCAAGAAACTCCCCATTCAGTCTTGACAGCTTTGCTTCGGTAGAGATATTGAACTGCACACTGCACCACTTCGGTCTTCCTGGCATTTAGTGTCAGCCCAATTTTGCTGCATTGTGTCTCAACACTATGAAGAAGCGGTCTACCCTGCTAGCAGAGGTTTCTTTCTGTCAGTCTTTTATTAGCTAGTAAAGTTGTTCGCCCGTGTCTGGTATTTCGCGTGGTTGTTTTGATTTGCGCCTAATATATCACAAATTTCTATGGTTTATAATGTGATCTACGTACACGCAATTGTCAAGTGTTCTCGCAACATCCCAAGTGCTTTAATCAAAGAAATCTGTGTTGTATTGATTTTATACCACAGTAAACCATAGCTCTTGACGAATCAGAGGGCACATACTATCAGTGCTATTTTATATACTATTTAATTCGGCCGAATGAGCTATTGACTCAGAGGCCATGAGGGCGAGAGGAATGATCATAATTGTTTTAGTCAAATCACACTAGTAGGTCAATTTGTATAGCCAAAAAATGTTTTTGTTCTGGTCATTTGCCATTTTCTGGCTTTCAAATCCGACACTTTTCGCTACTAGTAGGCTATAACTTATAGCCTACTAGTAGCTCAACCAATCAGAACGCAGCATTGATAATAGACCACTAGTGTGATTTGACTAAATTAGGGTATACCAAATCAGCGAGTAGTCATTTTCGCGCGCTCTAATTGGTTTCTGAAATAGTGTCAGGACTGAAACCGCTGAATGAACGCCGTAATGACATGTGCACTGCGTTCGTTTGGTATTGAGCCTCTTATTTCCATCCTCTTTAAACCGGGGATCTCCCCACATAGGTACGACTTACGTCCTAAAGGCTAATTGCCGCAATTGATCGCCTGGCTATTAATTTTGCAACCATGAAATATTTGTAATTATAACGTAACACTGATATGTATTATGAATATTGCGGACACCACTCTAATCCAGAATCACCCTGCAAGTAAAACAATAAACTAGAATTATTAGTATTATTATGAGTAAGAAATCAGGCAATAACTGACATGTTGTGGATTCAATCCGTCTCCTAACAGGTGTTAATTCCCACGGCGTTCCCAAAAGACAAGCATTTATGGTTTTAAAAGATCAATCTAAAACTAATGTTAGCTTACGTCCCCACTTAGCAAATATTTGATCACACCAAGTGTTGCATTATTCACGCGTTTGTCGAGCAGCTGTTTCAGTAGAAAAAGTGGAAAATCTGAATTGTAGTAATGCATGCGGAGGGTCACGATTCGATACTTTTCAACAACCGTCCGGATAAGCGAGAAATTGTCTTTAAATCGATCTTCTAATATCCTAATCCCAAGAGTAACGTTGCTTGAACTTGCCATGAGTAAAGTGGGTTCTTCCGTTATTTCTTTTATCTACTTGTTTTTGGGCTCTACTTAAATGGAGCTAAGTGTTATAACAGTTGAAAGACTTTGCTCAGTTTGCGCTTTAGTCATGAATGTTTCTCTTCCACAGCAGAGTAAGAAACTAAAGGACGCCTTGAAGATGGCGTTAAGCAACATCTACAAAGCCCAGACAAACAAGTTTTCCCATCTGGGAAGCGACGAGGACGAGGACGATGATGATGACGGCGACGAGGAAGAATATTACGATCGCTTTGACGAATCTTACAGCAAGAACTTCAAAGAGCTCCATAGCGTATCTAAACTAGATGAAAGACCATTAATGCGGTCGGCTCGGCCCAAAACAAAAGTCCGTCATCGCCATTCCCGGACTTGGTGCACGACAAAATGCTGTGTTGCCAGCATGATTTGGATGTTTTTGGTGGTACTGATTATTGGACTCGCTCTAATTGCAATGAAAATGGTCCAAGCGGCTCAAGCACCAATTGACGAAGCAGACTCATATCTTCAGTACTCGAAAAAGTTCTAAAAACTTCATCTGAATTTTATAGTGATCCTTCTGAGGTCGAAGGTTGTAGCGATTTTAAAGCAGCAAAAGTATGGCACACAAGTATTCCTAAATTAATGACGGAGACTGCTGTTCGTCTTAATGATGTGAACAGCGATGGAGTTCAAGACATTATTATCAGTTTTGCAACAGGAGTGGATTCCTTTAAGCCTCCGAAGTTCACCTGTGATCTCTATTTTAATGGTTCCTATCCTTGTTTTGGCGGGGCTATGGCCCTAGATGGAGTAACTGGTAAAGAGTTGTGGCGACATTACACGATGCATGAAGCCTATGCGGTGAATTGCAATGGCGACCTGGATCAAGATGGCACTCTGGATTGTTTATTGGGAGGTAGAGGAGCTGTGTTCCAGGCTATAAGTGGTAGGACTGGCAAGTTAATTTGGAATTTTGGTGACCAACCAGCGAGGGATACGAACATGAATATGTTCACTGCTCAGTTTGTGAGGGACCTTGACGGAGATGGGGTGATGGAAGTTCTCGCGGCTCACGGAGGCGACCCTTTGGCGTAAGTATAACAATATTTTTTAGCAAACAAAAAGGTTGATTCATCTGGGAAATGATCAAGAAACATAGATGACGCACGAGTCCTTGAATGGCGAAAATACTGAAGGCGTACTTCCACTTTATAGTCCGGCAGAAAAGTTAGGTTATTTCGCTTGAACCTTGCACAACGGTCTATAGTAGATTTTATTGCTCTAAAATATTCCTTAGACTCTCTGGGGAATTTGCGCTATACGCTGATGAAAAATGTGGTACTTTGATCCCTTTGTCTTCTGTTGTGGTTCTAGGCAATTCAATACTTCACTAGAGCCCCCCAGACTGTGCAGCACTAGATGCTTGATATTTCCTGATTACGAGCTTTTAGATAGAACAGAACAGAAACCTTTATTTAATTATTTTAAGATATTATTTTTAGATATTATTTTTAGATATTATTTTTAGATATCTTTAGAGACATGAATTGTACTTCGTCAATGGTATTTTGATTCAATATTACGCAATTCCATGCCGTTTTCGGTGAAATGCGTTCGAAACGATAAAATAGCAAAGCTAGACGGGAATTGTAAAAAAAAACATGAAAAATACTTTAACCGAGTTTTAATTGTCAAATATGCAATAAATCAAAAGTGTCTGACACTAGAAACGTTTCCGTATTTTGTGTTTTAGTGGTACAGTCTAGACATGTCTCCAAAATGGAGTATGAAGTCCCGCCCTTCTATTTAAATAACAATAGTCAATTTAACAAATGTCCTCTGATTTTCCGTGGTATGTCCTCTTATATACCACGGAATGACGTAATAAAGTGGTCAAAATGTTGTGGACTCACGAGGCGCAGCCGAGTGGGTCCGCAGTACATTTTGACCACTTTATTACGTCATTCCGTGGTATATAAGAGGACATACCACGGAAAATCAGAGGACATTTGTTTTATACCACAACAAAAAGGCAAAAATAAATACAAAAACAGCGCGCGCGCTCGGTCAAACGGTCTTTTCGATGGTTCTTTTTAGCGCGCGCGCTGATGATGGCGCGTTCCGTGGTACATACTTTTATGTACCCATGGCTGAGAGCCAATCAGAATGCGAGAAACGCGCGCGTTGTGGTATAAAATAATTTTTACCAGCAGCCAAAACGATTACAGATCAACTCTCCAGTACAACCATCAGACAGACCCGAACTGTACAGGGCCTATTTCCCTATTTTTCCATCAGTTGATTGATCGGTGAACTAGGATGTACAGACAAACTACCACATCAATAAAATATATACCTCAATGCGAACTTGGGGACCTACCGTTCCATTCTACCGGACATTTAATACTGATATTGCTCAAATTGGTATTGACGGTTGGACAAATTCGCTGACCTGTCAGAGTAGTAAAAAAAGTGCGTCCCCTTCCTACGGCTCTAATAACATACTAAACGTTTCTTATTTAGAGAGGCGAACAGCCCTGAACGATTGAAAGGAAGGCTCATCATCTTTTCTGGTAAAACTGGTGTCGTGCTGAGGTGGGTGGTGGTGCCAGACGAGCGGGAGACCTACTTATCACCAAACCTGTACACCAAGAAAGATGGCCAGGAAATGGTGATCTTTGGTACCGGGGGAGAGACGCACCCGGGGGGTTGTGGGTAATACCTCTGATGAATCTCTATCATGGGATGATTAAGACTGCACAACAGATTTACGAAGACAAATACAAAGGTCAGTTACCCGATACAGACAAATGTACAGTCTGTCTGTCCGGTCTATCTCTCCATCCGTCCGTCTGTCTGTCCGTCTGACACCAGCTCTAAGAGCTTTTCCACTATAACTTTTCTCGATGTTCTTGTTATCAAAAAATAGCATTTCCCAAAAGGTATGTTTTGTTGACATCATTGCTACCATGGCAACGAAAAGGAGGCTCACCTCATTTGCCGGCTTATAACATAGCGGGCACTTTTCACGTGAGAACCTGCTTTATCTTGGTAGTGATAGCATTTAACTAACTGCCCCGTGTCAGTTGGTTACCCCACTCATTGTGTTGTGGGTTTACGTGTGATGACTCCACCCATCTTGGTAGACCTGACAGGGGATGGGGTGTAGATATTGTCATGTCTATGTACTAGCGGCCCCGTGTCAGTTGGTTACCCCACTCATTGTGTTATGGTTTTAGGTGTGATGACTCCACCCATCTTGGTAGACCTGACAGGGGATGGGGTGGTAGATATTGTCATGTCTATGTACTAGCGGCCCCGTGTCAGTTGGTTACCCCACTCATTGTGTTATGGTTTTAGGTGTGATGACTCCACCCATCTTGGTAGACCTGACAGGGGATGGGGTGGTAGATATTGTCATGTCTATGTACTAGCGGCCCCGTGTCAGTTGGTTACCCCACTCATTGTGTTATGGTTTTAGGTGTGATGACTCCACCCATCTTGGTAGACCTGACAGGGGATGGGGTGGTAGATATTGTCATGTCTATGTACTAGCGGCCCCGTGTCAGTTGGTTACCCCACTCATTGTGTTGTGGGTTTACGTGTGATGACTCCACCCATCTTGGTAGACCTGACAGGGGATGGGGTGGTAGATATTGTCATGTCTATGTACTAGCGGCCCCGTGTCAGTTGGTTACCCCACTCATTGTGTTATGGTTTTAGGTGTGATGACTCCACCCATCTTGGTAGACCTGACAGGGGATGGGGTGGTGGATATTGTCATGTCTATGTACTAGCGGCCCCGTGTCAGTTGGTTACCCCACTCATTGTGTTATGGTTTTAGGTGTGATGACTCCACCCATCTTGGTAGACCTGACAGGGGATGGGGTGGTAGATATTGTCATGTTTATGTACTAGCGGCCCCGTGTCAGTTGGTTACCCCACTCATTGTGCTATGGTTTTAGGTGTGATGACTCCACCCGTCTTGGTAGACCTGACAGGGGATGGGGTGGTGGATATTGTCATGTCTATGTACTACCGCCCGTGTCAGTTGGTTACTCCACTCATTGTGCTATGGTTTTAAGTGTGATGACTCCACCCATCTTGGTAGACCTGACAGGGGATGGGGTGGTAGATATTGTCATGTCTTTTTACTAGCGGCCCCGTGTCAGTTGGTTACTCCACTCATTGTGCTATGGTTTTAAGTGTGATGACTCCACCCATCTTGGTAGACCTGACAGGGGATGGGGTGGTGGATATTGTCATGTCTATTACTAGCGGCCCCGTGTCAGTTGGTTACCCCACTCATTGTACTATGGTTTTAGATGTGATGACTCCACCCATCTTGGTAGACCTGACAGGGGATGGGGTGGTGGATATTGTCATGTCTATGTACTAGCGGCCCCGTGTCAGTTGGTTACCCCACTCATTGTGCTATGGTTTTAGGTGTGATGACTCCACCCGTCTTGGTAGACCTGACAGGGGATGGGGTGGTGGATATTGTCATGTCTATGTATAACACAACAATTATCGCCTTCGATGGCGAGAGCTACGCACAAATCTGGAACTACACATTCCCTGATAGTGAATCCTACACGTATGTATAGCTCAATCATTTGAAAATTACTTCCAAAAAGTAGTTCAACAACAATTTGCATAATTCTGCGAACTCTACGCCAAGTAACAAACTACAGTTTGGCTTCCGTCAATCAAAAAAGTGAACAGCTCTGGGTGATTTTCTAACTAATAATACTCATGAAAAAATCTCTGGATTCTGATTGGCTGAGAGCAGTGCAGTTTTTAGGTAACAAAGTGCCAAAAAAAGGTAACAAAATGCAAATTTTCTTTTGAAATGCTAAAATTTTTGGTAACATAGAGCTATATTATGGAAACTTTGGTTTTCGTTCATGCTCAAATTCTGTAAGGTTTTGGTCCAGATTTCAATCAAGGAAAAATGCGTGCGGCTTGTTCAGCTTGTAAGCAGATTTGTGAATGACTCCTTGGAAATGCTTTCATGTGTATTATTAATACGAAATCATACGACTTTTACTTCCAAATAGTAGTTCAACGATAATTTGCATAATTCTGCGAACTCTACGCCAAGTAACAAACTACAGTTTCAGGGGCGTAGCCAGCACTTATGAGAGGGGGGGTTCCAAAATTCAAAAAATAAAAAACTCCACATAAATCGGACGTTTTTTGCGTTCTCGCCACAGGAAACCCAGCCAAAAATATTGATCTCGGGAAAAAACTAGCGTTTGAAGAAATTTGCTACATTTTATTGGAGCTTTTATTTGTTGTCTATTAAATATTTACCGAATTTAGTAATAAGTCGGTCCAGAACAGAGGCGAGGGGGGGTTCCGCTGCGGGAGAGGGGGGGTTCCGGAACCCCTGGAACCCCCCCCTGGCTACGCCCCTGAGTTTGGCTTCCGTCAATCAAAAAAGTGAACAGCTCTGGGTGATTTTCTAACTAATAAGGACTAGCTAGGTTTCAAACCCAAATTTTCCACCTTAAAATACAAACGAAATTCCACTCGTCTTAAAAGGTTTGATTGACGGAAGTTCGGAAATATAAAGTGGGAGTTTGCAGAATTATGAAAGTCGCAGTAACTGTTATGCAGTCCCTGATGCATTTCAAACTTTTGGGGCAAGACTCGACACGTTAAATTTTCTCCGGCAACTATTTCAGCAATGACTTGAGTCTGCAAAATTACTTTGAAAGTAAACTTTCTTTCGTTGATCACTCGTTCTAGAACGCCAGCTGCAGGTTTGTACAATGATGACGATGTTCCGGATATTATGGTACGCTACAACTACGGTCAAGGGTTCCCGGTCTATTACTACTCTCAGGTGGGTCATGTTATTACGGCTGCCTGTTTGTTTAATTCACTGCACAGGAACTCTTCTCGGTCATCCCCGGGGACCAGCTCGGCTTGTCGTGGGAAATAGAGACGGATGGGGCATTGAACATTGACGAGAGTCCATTACTGAGAGTGTTGAGTTCTACTAAGTTTGCCGCCAACACAGTAAAATAAGTGCTATTTATAGAATCTCATTTCCTACTGAAACCTTTGTATTCGGCTGTAATCAAGGGAATAGTTTTTCAACCGGCGAAAAGTAGTCTTTTGTCTTTTGTTTTATTGACCTACTCTACGGCCTATGAAAAAAAATGAGCATCGTAATTCAGACTTTGTTGAAAAGAACAAAGACTTGTGATGCTTAAAATACCACATAATCTATAGTGAAAGATCGTCACTCCTAGTAATGTACTCCTGACATTGATATGAATATTGCGGCACGGACGTGGTAATAAGCGAACCAAAATCGGTTCTGAAGGCTATTCAACGATATTTCGCTAACCTCTATTCGCCAAAAAGTTTTAAAACAGAGAAACAATGTTTGGATTATATAGCCACCCTTAACACACCGAAACTCTCTGAGGACGAGAGAGAGCAATGTGAAGGATTATTATCACTAAAAGAGTGTTATGAAGGCCTCAGTCAGTTGGGAAATAATAAGACTCCGGGGAATGATGGGATTTCAAAGGAATTTTATTTGGCCTTTTGGGCTAGTCTCGGGCAGGACCTAGTGTCATGTTTGAACGATTGCTATGAGAAAGGGGAACTGACGACTACGCAAAAGCAAGCTATTATAACACTTATTGAAAAACCTGATAAAGATGTCAGATTCCTTAAGAATTGGCGACCAATAAGCCTAATAAATGTAGATGCCAAAGTTTGTACCAAGGCTCTGAGCAACAGAATGACCAAGGTGTTGCCTTCAGTAATTAACGAGGATCAAGCAGCCTTTGTGCAGGGGCGTCAAATCGGAGACCAAATCCGAATGTTACAGTATATAATGTACCATGCACGAGTAAGCAAAACCAAGACGCTCCTGTTCGCGGCTGATTTTGAAAAAGCATTTGATACAATTGAACACAATTTCATCTTTGCAACTCTGGAAAAATTCGGTTTCGGCCATAGCTTCGTAAAATGGATTCGGGTGATCCTTAAAAATAGTATCAGTTGCGTAATTAATAACGGGCACTCCAGCCCGCATTTTGAAATAGGGCGTGGCTCAAAACAGGGTGATCCGATTAGCCCGCAGCTGTTTATTTTAGTTATCGAAATTTTAGCACATTTTATCCGCTCTGATCCAAAGATTAAGGGCTTTGATCTTGTAGGTAAAGAAAAGAAACTTATTGTTTTTGCGGACGATACAACTTTCCTCTTACGGGACTTGGACTCCTTAGACGAGGCCTTCGAAGTTTTGGAAGGATTCCGCGTTTATTCCTCACTACAAATAAACCAGACAAAATCGGAAATTGCCTGGTTATATGGAAACGAAGACGCAAAGGGTAGGAATTACGCCTTCAAATGGGTGGATTTAAATGTCAAGGGAATTAAAATTCTTGGAATTTATTTTTCTAAAAATGAAGACTACTCCCAAAAGAATAATCTTGATAAACCCCTAGAAAACCTTAGATCGGTTTTAACTATCTGGGGTATGCGTAGCCTTACTCTATACGGAAAAATCCAGATAATCAAATCGTTAGCAATCTCAAAACTGGAATATGTTTATTCTAAGATGCCGGTGCCAGAAGGATATATAAAATGTGTTCAATCGGAATTAAATAAATTTATTTGGAACGGTAAAAAACCAAAAATAAAGCACGACACCCTTATAGGTGACTATGGCGATGGAGGATTACGGGCGTTGGATTTTGAAAGCAGAGTCAAGGCACACTTGGGAATTTGGGCTAAAAGGTTATTAAATACAGAGCAAAAAGATTGGAAACGGATTCCCGACTTTTATTTGAGACCTATTGGAGGACTTAGTGTATTGGGAGCAACTTTGATAAATCAGCTGTTACAGTTGAATTACCGACATTCTATATAAAGGTGTTAAACACTTGGGCGGATTTAAGCTCCTGTGATCCTACGGACGACCTAGACATGATCCTTGACCAGCCTCTTTGGAACAATAAATTCATAAAAGGCATAGATCCAATGAGTTATAAGGACTTTGCGCAAAATGGCTTTAACCGAGTCGTTGATCTCCTTGATAAAAGTGATTTTTTCACCTGGGAGCAAGTCATGAGTAGAGGGGTCGCCCCTGGTTTCTTTCTACATTGGAAGCGACTTTTACTCTCTCTTCCAACCTCATGGAAAACGTTAATACAAAGAGACTGGCGGTCGGATCAAAATGGAAGTCCAACCCCCGAGGGTGCATTGGCTCTGCAGTTGGGGGACAAAACAATTTTAATGCCTAAGTTATCTACAAAACATATTTATTGGTACTACATAGAAGAAAAATTTAGATCTCCCACCTCGCTATATAAACTAGAACAGAGAATTGGAAAAAAGGTTGAATGGGCTAAGGTTTTCACTCGACTTCAAACTTCTACACTAGACACGTATCTCCGGAGCTTCCAATACAAGCTTTTAAACAATATAGTTTATTTAAACAAGGATTTACACAGATTCAAACTGAAAGAATCCCCCAGCTGCTCTTTTGCTATATATATTCTGAAACGGTTGATCACCTTTTCTTGAATGCATTGAATCCAAAAACTTTTACTTTCAAATACGTACATGGCTACAGGAAAAAGCTAGTTTTGAACTCCCGCCATTGCAGTTAGAAACAATAATGCTGGGGGTAGATAAGAACCACTGTCATGAGAAATTGATTAATTTTATTTTACTCCTATACAAATTACTTCTTTATAAAGCAAGAGAATTGTATGCCCCTCCAACGCTCCAAAAATTTATAGCCACTCTAAATTATTATCACTGCATCGAAAAAAAAGCAGCTGAGAACTCAAACAAAACCCCCTTGCATGTAGTGAAATGGGAAGGTTTGAAATGTATTTTTTCATAAGTCGGAATTTTCGTTTGGGCTGTAGTTAGGATAATGTAGGACAATGTGGGATATGTATGTAAGTAACGGTAACTTTATTTAATAATGTATTTAAAAGAAAATAAAAAGAAGGAAATCACAAAAAAAAAATGAATATTGCGGCATATACTTAAGCAATGAAAAGAGGATTTCTATGGTTTATAATGTGATTGACGCACAAGGGATGTTGGAAATTTAAATTGCTTTTATAAAATTTCATTGCATCTGCTGTGCGTTTGTAATGTGAGATTGCACAGATCTCAACCAATCGGAGCGTGCGTTTTATAAAAGTACATACGTACACTGTTATTCTGGCCACTGCAAATAAGGGGGGTTCTAGGGAGTACAAACGAATACAAACGCGTTTTCATATCTCCAGATGACCATCCTGGACGGCAAGACTGGCCAACCTCTCGTCACGCCATTCAGAAAAACTTCCGTGGTTGCCAACAGTTCTCCGCTGGCCATCAGTATGGAAGGCTTTGGTAACGACATATTTGTTTACTGGATGGCCGACTGTATGGAACACGAGGGGGAGGGGGGTGCGTTCCAGTTTGTGGAAGGAACTAACGTGCACGAGCAAAGCCGTGCGGATACGTGTAAGCTGAGGTATAACACCAAGGCGTTCAGCAAACTCAACATGATGAACTCCAAATCCGGATTTCCAGGAAAACCGATATACTATTCAGGTAGGAAAACCGATAAACTATTCAGGTAGGAAAACCTATATACTATTCAGGGAGCGACCATGAACCCCCTTCACTGCTCCACTGATTTTATTGTGAGGAAATTTAAAGTATTCGAAATCGTTCAGCCCCTGTCTGGTATAGGGTCTACCCCAAGAGTGCCTTCGCTAACTAACACATATTATACGAAGGTTTACATGTCTAAAGGCTTGTTACAAGGTGACAGATCCTTTGCGGTTCAAGAAAGATTGATGGGTGTTTTATTTGCAATGCTTACAAAACCCCGTATTAGCTTAAGGTTTTTATGTTTCCCTTGCAGAGGACTACAAGCGTCAAGAGCATCAGGCAGAAGACGGCTCAAGAACGACGCCTCGCCAAGGGCACTCAAAACCACGCAAGGATCCAACACGCCCCAAACGGCACATTGGGGTCCCAGATCACGGGGGGTTTCAGCGCATCATAGCAACAGGTGCCGTGGTCCTTCACTAAAGACCGTCAATAATAATGGTCCTACAGAATCCATTGATGTGGTATTCACTACTTACTGGCAGTATCCGGCTAAAGTTCGCGTCATTCTACCAGACGACAAGGCTTGCATAGAACATTACAGGAAACTTAGCAAACAAGGTATGATGATCGGTTTCAGGGGAGCGATGGAGCGGTTTCTCTTTTATATGCACATTCTTATAGGCCCCTGTAATAAGCCCCGCCAAGTGTACCTTCCAACAATGACGTCAAATGATTCTTTTGAAATCACCTCAATAGACCATTTTCCAAGATATTCGTGCGCAACAAGGTGACACCCATTTAAGGGGTTTTGCTGACAGGCTGATTCAACCTCGTCCCCAGGGTCTTGTGGGTAATTTTCAAGATGGCGGTTGGTCGAGCACAAGACCCTGGAGCAGGCTGAGTCACATGACCGTTTTCGAAACAAAGGACATCCTCGTTCTCGTGTCCTGAAACAGTGGTCATGTGACTGAGCCTCCTCCAGGAGGCCATCTTGAAAATTACCCACAAGACCCTGGGGACGAGGTTGCATTCTCGAACCCAGTGTTCCCCGGCTCGTCACCTCGCGGGGGAGGCTCTGGTGACAGCCACGGACGCATGCGCGAGATTTCATACAGATTGATAGATACACCTTTCTGCGCATGCCCCAACGTTCAAAATCAATCAGTGAAGGCCCTCAAGTGGATGTCCCCAGAGCCTCCCCCGCGAGTAGACGAGCTGGGCAGCTCTGGGTACGAGAATGAAGAGGTTGAGGCTCAATCTCGTACCCAGAGCCCGTCATTTTTTGGCCAGCGGCAAGATTCGGGGCTCTGGGGGAATCCGATTTTTAAGCATGCGTGGTAGGTCAAAAACGTAAGAACTTTCATACAACGTTCAAACCGGAAACCCAGAATCTGGGTTTTAAAGAAATCGATTGTCCCAGAGCCCTGAATCTTGCCGCTGGCCAAAAGATGACTGGCTCTGGGTACGAGATTGGTTGAGGCTGATTTTGAATGTTGGGGCATGCGCAGAATGTTTGGCATAAAATAGTGCCGTCAATCATGCGTCAGTGGATGCCACCAGAGCGAGGTAGCGAGACGGGGAACACGTGGTAACGATGATAGCTTGTGTCAGTTTTGTGAAGTCGAGTTTGTTGTGTACACATACCAGAGAAAATGTTCTATGACGCCATTAGTGCAAAGTAAACATGGTTGGACATGAGAAAGTTCCTTGAGGTGAACGATTCTCGCTAATTCGATTTGTTTTTGTTTTCAAGGCAAATTTGATAACAGAATGAACACCGATGAAAACGAGAAACACGGAATCTACGACGCTGGAGATGCTGCTGTCAACTTCTGCCTGAAAAAGAGTGAAAAACAAAAACCACATAAGGACGGGGACCAAATTTACACCAGCCAATCAGATTTCGACTGGTACAAAGTCCACTTTGGAAGCCTGACAATATATAGATTCCAGCTATCCTGCGCATGCGCAAGCTCGCTTGCCGCTGGCAAGAAATGCAGTCGATTTTTACCCATGAGCCAGCAAGGCTGGGGAGGTTACATGGGGACATTAGCCAATGGGTACTATGTACCTAGGAATAGAATTTATACAAGATAGTAGAATAGATATTACAGTTTAATCAATCGGGGTAGAATAGACCTCTACCTTTCAGATCACGTGGCATTTTATTGAATAATCTTTCTTTGTTTGGGTTGCTTCCATATTCATATGTCTATTGGTGCATAGCAGAAAAACAAAGAAAGATTACTCATGGGAATACCACGTGATCTGAAATGGGGCAACATTACGCCCAAGCCAAAAAGTTCTATTTGGGACACTTGCGCTACCTAAGATGCACGTCATAAAAGGTGATAAATTCCCACACGTATGACTGCTGTCATTGTGATACATTGCATGACATTCTCAAACATTTGCTACTATACAACGTGTAGAGTAGTGGTGCATATGGTGTTTTCAATAAAGTTAGTCACGCAGAAAGGGGAAAAAGTACGGCTCATCTCCAGTGTAAGAACTCACAAGCTGCGTCACAAAGCTTTCTTTGTTTGGTAGAACGAAGGTTGAACCAATCATGATTAAATAGTAACTAAACACAAAGGTATCCTCAGGGGGAATGGTTCTTACACTGGAGATGACCCAAAAGTACAAAGTTTTGACCAAAAAGAATAATTATAATTGAGCATCGTTTACATTTTATTTTCGCTCAAAATACCGCATTCGTAAAGCTCGGTACAGAGAGAATGACATGAGATCAGAAAGTTCGTTTATTCAGACATTTTAACCTTGTTGAATCTAAGATTCAACACGTGTATTTGACGGGACCCTAATTCCGCGCGCGACTAGCTTGGTACCTTTTCTCTATCCGCGTGACCAATTTGTTGAAAATACCATATATACCGTTTCCGGAAAACGTTTGTCACGCAAAAAGCCTATAAGCTTGAAGCGCAAAGGATAATGCTACTGCTACTGCTACTGTTTGATCTGAATTCAGACAGTTATCGCAACCACAGGTAACATCATTAAATTTCAGCACATTTCTAAGCATGTTTGTTTCTAATATTTGACAGAAATTCAAATAAATATTTACCCATACTCCCTAGCGCACCAGAAGCTTTGTTGCTTTTTCCAGTGTCAACGTATCCCGGTAACGGTATATCTATTTCAGAAAAGGTTTCACCGTCACAACTATCCGTTGTAGCCCGCAGTGCGTCATGGGAGAAACTAAGAAGAACGAAATTCGCCTTTGTCACACGGCAGCCATCTTGGATTTTTTCTTACAGAAATGACTATGCGTGGGTAGCTTACACGCTTGGTCTCGCTTTCATGCCAGCTTCGCTGTATTAGAAAATCCAAGATGGCTGCCGTGTGACAAAGGCGAATTCTCGTGATAACCCGTGCAAAAATGTCTTGCGAGCGATGTATTGTAGAATCATTTGACACAAGCGGGATGATAAGTATGACTATTTATCCTGAAAACCAGGGTTCATGATCTGTTTTGCTATACCTATTTGTTCCCACGACGCCGTGCGGTCTATAATACAGGCAGCTGTGACGGTGCAACCTTGTCTGAAATAGGTGTATACAAAAGTGGATTGCCAAGAGTTTTCATATTTATTATGTACGCCCGAATCACAGTCAGAAAAGTGTCTATTTTTAGAACTAGGAAAATTCGTCGTCCACAGGGTTCCCACTTTCTCGCCATGCAAACAGTTGTGAGATCCAGCCTAAAATTAAATCGCAGATCAATCGAAAAACCTTTAAAGTCGCAAAGATAAGGTAGGATATTCTCTATTTGTTGTGTATTGGGTATACGAGCATTCGCACCTGAGCATTCGAATACTTCCGCGCGCGAAATTCAAATCTAAAAATAGACACTTTTCTGACTGTGATGTGGACAAATACTGTACGAAAGATTCTAACTCTTGTTAATCCACTCTTGGTGTATACCGAGACGCCGTGCCACTGTTCATCAACCCTGAGTTGTTTAGTATACACAAATTCGGTCGAATAAAATATTAAGTCAGCTGTCAATATTGCCTAGAAACGTTTGTGATTGACATCGAAGCTCGCGCGTGACGCAAAACAGTGAATATCCTCGGTTATTCGGAGTTTCAAGAGCCAATGAGAGCGCGCGAAATTGGATATCCGCTGATTTTGTGGATACTAACTTGAATATTCAACGGAGCGAATAAGTCGTTATAGGATGAAACACGGGTATAAAATAAGAGCGAGTGTGATGAGGGCATGGGCTACCTCATGAAATTGATATGAAATAAAAAAATCGGGCCGTCTGAAATGGTAATCCTATTATATACCGAGATATAACAAGAACCAAATCCGGCCAATTACAACTGCTGCACTCGTTGCAATTTACAGCTAAAGTTTACTTGGTATAGGGGTCTTGGTCTACCTACGGCCTTGCATTATGACAGATAGACCACTCCCCTTACAAACTGTAGGGGTACACAAAGCTGCATGTATCCGCGGCCTGGTAACATTTTTATGAGATAGTTGCTGTTAAAGGGACAGTGGTGGATCCATGAAGGGGATGTGCGTTGGGTGCGGACTCGCCTTCCTCTGCAATATAAAAATGGTTTAACCGGCAAAATGTGGTCCTAAATGTTTCTAGTAGCCCTATTGAGAAATCTGGCTCTTGAAACCAGAAACGAACCCCCCTTTCCAAAAACCTGGATCCGCCCCTGTAGGGGTTATATTGGGAGCTCTAAATACTAGTGATGAGAGGTAAATGAGACAGACCCAACAATATAAAACAAGGATTTACAGATTTTAGTATTAAAAGGAAAGGAAAGCTGCTGGTGAATAATTTAGTTTAATTAAAATATTTACAGATAACTAGCCGAAAAAAACGTTAATCGAGAAGGCAAAAGTCCAGGACATAGGACATTCTAATGTAATAAACGTTTCTACCTCTTAGCCATTGATATGTCATATGTATTGTGGTAGGGTATTGTATTGTTTTTCGCTGTGGTTTTATCCGACTCTTTGGATGTTATCGACCAGCTTCGCATCCTTTCTCTGCGGTAGGACCAATGTAGTGTTTCAGGGGGGAGTCCCCTATTTTGGGGGCTGGTGTGCTCGCCCTAGTCCCTTAGGGACCGGTCATTATTTATGTCGGAGAGGGGGGTGGAGGAGAAAATACCTGTGATCCAAAAAAATTTCAAGAACCCCACCAGATAGCATTGATTGTTTTCGGGTGCCCCCTTCTGATAGACTGAAACATTTCAGGACCCCCCTTCCCCTCCATCCATGTCAGTCAAAATTATTCAAACAGGTCCTGAAGGGGGTCCAAATCCATTTCTCAGTGTCAGTTTCGCAAGTCCCAGTCCTGAAGTTTTCCCAGTCAAAGTTTTCAAAATTCCAGCGTTAAAAAGTGACTTTTAGACATGTGTACAGGGGGTACAGAGTGTTTGTATTGCAGTCGTGGCAAAATTTTAAAAGCAGTTCACAAATTTTTAAAGCCACTCTTTACAGACATTGACATTGATATTTCACTGTTGGTTCAGTTAAAGGCAAATTGACCCATTTCTAGTTCTATTGGCCAAATCCAGTGACTCCAATCCCATTTCCAAGCCTAACATAAGGTCTCCCACAGTGGCTAGTGGCAAGTCACTAAAACCTCCCCCTCTTTTCTGAAGGCAGTTTCTGGGTCTGTTACAATGATCAGGAGTGTTAAGATTGAGTAGATGGCGAGCGCGTAGCGCGAGCCGAAATTTTTTTTGACTTTTTGCTGATATAGACAAAATAATTGTTTCTCAAGACCCCCCTTAACTGCCATTTTCGCCTTTCAAGACCCCCCTTGTTTTCGCTTGAAAAATTTCAGGGCCCCCCATTGCCCTGAAACTTAGGATTATTGCTTATTGCCTATGCGCTCTTCAAATGGAATGTTTAGATTTTAGCTAGCTTATTAATTAAAGATATTAGAATTATATTTATGTTTTTATAAAACCGTTTTATTTTTGACGTAGCGTTGCCGGTCTTCAACTTTTACTGCTCAAAATTGTTTTTCTGACTAATGTCAATGTGATCTTTTCCGTGGTATGGATAGATTTTAAAACTTGGACGCCTGTATCAAAAGTTGAAGATTTCGTGACAGGCTATGACGTCACGATGCGCCCACCTATAGGCATTTGGCAAAAAACGGCAGCTTATTTTGATATGTTTGGTAACTTTTAAGGGGTAAAATTCGAAAGAGGAGACCCGGGTAACACTAATACATATGAGAAATCCAATACCTTGTATCTTAGTAACTTCGTATCTTTGTATCTTCGTTTTATTGTATCTTCGTTTTATTTATCTTTGTATCTTCGTATCTTTGTATCTTGTATCTCGAAATCCCGGGGGGGGGGGGGGTACTCCTTACCCTTCTTTATACCAATTTCAGAGCAAAAAAGGTACCCCTTTTTTATACCAAAGCCGAAAAAGGTACCCCTTTCTTATACCAAGCCTGAAAAATCGGCTTTGTGCTCTGTTAAAAAAGAAACGGTTTTGCTCTCGCGTTGCGGGTGAAAAACTGGTGAGATACAGACCCTTTTTAATACCAAAATTACAATTTTCCCTACTGTTTTTTATACCCAGTCCAGCCTGAAAACCCTACCCCTTTCTTATACCCAGCCTGAAAACCCACGATGCTAAAACAATCAGACATGATATGAGTGGGCGTATTCGCCTCCCTGGTTGTTGCTAAAAATAGAACTTTTCACCTGATCTTTAGTCACGTGACCAGTTCCCATTCTCCTTGCCTTTCGCCGCCCGGATAAATCGCGAGCCATGTTTACTTCAGCGCCGTAAATGCGAGTGCATAAATGTTATCTTAGGCCGTGGAAAAGCTGCACTTTCCCACCTTGCATGAGCACCTTCGATGAAGTAAGTGTTTTGCTAACTATAAGACGTTTGTTTTGAAGCGATGTTGAGCTGCTAAAGCGACACTGAGCCACGCTGTTGTTGTAAATTCGTTCGAATGTTCGAACCCTCGCCATCTTACCGTCTGCAGGCAGATGTGGGTTGATTTGTTTTTTAGATCTCTCGCTTGGATGCGCTAACTATCGCTAGTTAGTGTGACGGAACAAACTGACATTACATTTTGTCATAACAGGGATATAATTTAATGCTTTTAACCCTTGATTTCTTAGATAATCGCCAAAAAATCATATTTTGTCGAGCGAGCAGAGAAAAGAGAAACGAAAAACTGAGTTGTAGCTGTAGGGGACCTTGTGGGAAATTTTGTTTACGAGTCCCGATGCACGAACATTCGTAGAGAAGGCTTGCAACGCTGATTAATGATATTTTTGAGTTTTAACAAAAATAATCCTCATCTGCTATTAAATGTGTGAACTGAAATCAAATGCGTGGAAAACGGATAGGTGGTCAAATCTAGACATATCAGGCGACAAATATCCGAATGACTCAGTTTCACCAGAAAAACATCTTTTTGGTATAAAGCCACTTCAGTCAGAGATCTAGTTTTTTCAAATTCAAGAAATTGCAATACGATATTTGTTACTGAAGAAAAAGGATTGCTAGCGTATCAAACGGCTAGACAAACACCAGGCCAGACCACCGCACTATATGTGTTCTTCCGGCACTTGGAAAAGTGTAATGAAATTTTTGCTCTAGTTTATTTAATCCCATCAACGTGCGTAATGTATCGCAGAAGCTAATTTATTAATACAAGGCAACATAGCTTGTGGATGAGTATTGATTTTCAGATTTCAGATTAGTGTGCCAGGAAAGTTAAATGTCTATCCCTTAATGTAACTCATAAATTTATAGTTTCTGACCACACTAACTATCTGAACGCGAAAATGAGAAGCATTATTATATTTTGTCTTGACTTTCTTGAGACAAGTGTTATGTCTCAATATTTGATCCTGTTTCTTTGTTTTGGTTGTTAGTTTTTGATACTCTTTTCACATGGTATTAACAGAAGTCTAATGGAGATAATTAGAAATGTAACTTTTGGCATAATCAAATCATAGTCCAGTTAAGTTATGTGGTTTTGTGCTTTAAAGGATACCTTGTAGGTTTAATACCACATTTCCGTCAGGGTCTGGATTGACATGATTGACATTTTGACAGTTGGGTGTTGAATTTGACTTGTAAACCCCTTTCACTAACTTTGATTCACTAATTTGATACTTGGATATAATGTAATTAATGAATGAACTGGTGAAGTCTGAACTGTTTGATCAATTTGAAGTGCCTCTGCAATGAAATGTTTACATCTTTTATCTAAAATCCAGATCAGTATTGGACAGGGCGAAGGCTAGCAAACAACAAACTGAAAGTAAATTATATGTGATAAGAGTGTTTGGATTTTAGTTTGTCAGTGTTACTGCCATTTCGTTCAACCCTGAAGCGTGACAATTTTTTTGCGTAGGTTTACGTTTCAAACATGCACTTTTTGTCGAGAAGTTGTAACGTTTCTCGCTCGATGATTGGCTGCTGTTTTGACCATTATTTTCAGCCAATCAGTGAGCAAGAAACTTCTTGACAAAACATGCATGTTTGAAACGTAAACCTATGCGAACATAATTTGTGTGAATTATATGAAGACAGATTGTTTTAGAACTTCAACTATTTGAACAAGAAGTGGTCAAAAATCTTGTTTACTTAAAAGTAAGAATTCAAAGCTTTGGATTTGGTTTTGGTGTTTTTTTTTTAATGTGTGGTTCCAGAAAATATCCATCCCCCCCCCCCCCCACCACCACCACCACCACGAATGGGTGTTGAAAAGTAACACCCCCCCCCCCCCCCCACCCACCCCTCTGGAATTTTCAAAGGAAAATACAGTTTAGATAGATAGATATTTTATTTATTAGCAGCTTATACAAGAGTACATCACCTTCACGCTAACAAACACTTGTTTAAAAAATATATTACACATGTGATTCATATTGAGTGTAGTCACCCCTAGATTGAAAACAGTGGTATACAACTTTAGCAACCTCCTTTTGAATGATTACAATATATTTCTGTATTATTTGAGAAAACTTTGAAAGTTAGTTTCTTGGGTTTCCGTGAGAATTTTTGTCAGGACTTCCACTGCTTATTATTTCATGGGAACCTTCAAAATCAAACCAAAGTACAAGCAATATGTATCACACTTTTAGTAACAATATTTTTTGCCAATTTTTGTCTTAATTAGGTCTCTAAAATAGGTTTTTCAACATGTTTGTAATTCCAAACTTAGGCCATGGAAAGAAAATCCATCAACCTGCCATTTTGTTTTGCTTTTGGCATGCCATTATTTTTGAAGCTATTTGCTCAAGAAAATCGCTTCTAAGTCATCACCCTTGGACTATGTGTCTTCGCGGGAATCGTCCAGCTTGTACTCCATGTTTCTCCTGTTTGTACGTTGATTATACTTCAGTCGCACTCTAGAATCACGGGTCATGAAGTTTCTGCCTTCCAAATATTTGAATTTACCCTCCCCTCCCTTATTACATCACCTTTACCCTCCCCTCCCTTGTTACATCAGTACATTCCCCCACCTCCCCATCCCTTGTTTTTTATGTTTAGGATTTGCACTCCCGAAGGAATGAGAAACCACAGGTACAGGGAGCACCAGCTCGCCAACTAAAGCTGAGGAATCGAACCTCACCTCCCCTTAATTTCGGCCTTCGATTTGGCCACGCAGGGAACGGGTAAGAGCATCATGGCATCCACTTGTTCGACATTGGGTATCCTGTATCTCGTGCCTTCCATGTGGGATGGGAATTTTCTTTGGAGGTGATGTGAATTGAGCATGCTCTCGGTATCACGTCATACATGCCCATCATCGTGTATTATTTAAGATATTTCCCTTACAACAAATAAATAAAAATGCTAAGGACAATATTAAAGTTGCCACTGAGTATGCGCAATATGTTTTCTTAATTTTATTGCTACAAGAGATCAAATCACGCCGGAATGCTTGAAATTAAAACCTTTCCTCAGTTTTGTGCTGCATATTTTCAACATCATGCTGCTTTGTTCTGATCACATTATTTACGAGGTGGATGTTTGCGAGTTTTGTCAGTGATCCGATCAAGTCATGTTAATCGAGCGTAGAATTCAGCAAACGCCGGTGGAAATTGACAAGAGACTCTCAGTAAAAGTACAAGACATAGACAAATATGGATGAAGCAGATGAAAATGAAAGGTGAAAAGACCTTACAGGTGAGAAATGGGAAAGAACAAGTCCAAGAAATGAGTCCCGAGTTCGGTCGAAGACTTATCAAATATTCAAGCAAGACGTATAAGTAAATAAAACGATCCGCCATGTCATGTGATCTCCTCGATTTCTCATCGGTGGTTCGAATACCGGGAAGTCAAGGTTTGAATTTTTTTTTTTTTTTTTTTGCCTTTTGCTGAAGGACAAGCACTTTTTGTGTTTTGTTACCGGAGGTGTGTGTTATTTTTTTATTCCGAGTCGACGGGAAAAGGTAGAACTACTTAGACAATAAATTATAAAGTTGCCACTGTGAGGATCTGCACAATATTTTCTAAAATTTATCGCTTGCTTTAAGAGGCAAAATCAAAAGCCAATATGAAAATTAACACTGCATTGCTTTAACCAGTGACATCATCGAAACAAGTCCCACCTCTTTTCTCATGATCAGCCTCCAACCTTGTTTCCAGCGGCCAGCGGGTTTCCCTTGGAATGCGTGTTGGGAACAAGGTTGTACAGGGCCAGCCCTGTCCCACCCTGTAGAACATCAGCAGATAGCTTCCTGCGTACCTATGTTTTTGTCCTGCCAAGTGTTAAATATGGTCTGACATTTGGCCATTGGCATGCAGCTATTTTGAGCCCTGTTCTAGTGTCCGTTATTTATATGCTTATTTTTCTTGTGCTTATGCATATTTTCTTCGCAAATGCGGTGAGCTAATACTTTGGCAAGAAAGTACAATATTTTTGGCTATGAAATTTTACAATTAACATACTCCCAAATTCATTTTAGAATTTGAGGAAGCAAAAAAATGTAAAATGGGGTAAAATAAATTTAGTTTTACTTGGAAAGTTTCAGTGTGGCTGGAATTGGGATCTAGTTTTTCCAAATTCAAGAAATTGTTGCTACTGTATCATTGCTCAACTTAATAATAACAAGCATTGATGAATTATTTTTATTCCACTCAAATAAAGGTTGTGCTAATTGTTTGTACCAAAAAATGAGAATTCAAAAGTATTTTCTTTGCGAGAAAACAAGGTTTAACTTGACAGTAAAGAATTCATGGAGTGTAAATGAGGCAAATCAAAGGCAAACCTAGTACGAATTAGCTTCACAAATTTATAGTAAATTTTGGAGACATAAAGGAGTTTGCTGGTTTCATGTCACTAAATGCAAATTCTGGAGCAAAAGGCAGACACTGGTTTGGCTGTGATTTGTTACAAGTAAAATAACAAGTCTTCATATCCAAAATGGCCAGAATTGGGGCCACATACTGTACACTCCATGATATTGTATTTTTCTTTTTCTTGGCCAAGGGGCCTGGTAACAACACCACAGGCAGCTTTTGCAAGGATTTGTACAAAACATTCAGCTTTTTATGTCAGCAAAAGTCCCTAACATGGAAAGTTTCCTAGAATTGAGGATAGATGCTGAATAATGATTAAAGAATAATAGGTGCTACGAAAAAATGAATCAAGAATTATTGCATAGGAAAAGCAAAGAATAATTATTTGAATAATTAATTGAATAATGAATACCAGTCATCAAATTAAAAATGAATGAAGATAACAGCAAAAAAAGTGAAGGAGTAATATTCAGAAAAATGCAAAATGAATGAACTTCCATTAGTAGCTACAACAGGAAAAGAAAAGTGCATGATCATGTCACGTTGACATTAAGATATCTGGGCATATTATATAGCCTCTTATCTATAATATTTAACAGCTTTTAGTGTTAGAATACAATATGCAGACAATTATTTAATGTTTCCTTTTAAAGTGCTACTGAAACAAATTTTTTACTAATCCAATTCGGACACATCCAAACGAGCTTGAGTAAAGAAGAAAAATGATGTTTTCCCCAGTTTGATATCATTGTTAGTTACAGAGATATTAAAGTTTGAAAATTATGCAAATTCGTGTATGTATGACGTCACACGATTGACACAGGTAACACTTTGGATAATAAAATAGAGATTTCTCAGCATACTTGTGGTGTAATCTCTTGAAACTTTCCAAAATGATAGAACAAAGTGCGATACACATCATAGCTACATAATGATGTTATCGAAACAGATTCGGGCCCAGGACCCAGCTCGATCATTGAAGCTAAGTCGCAATTTTCTCCGCTATTTTAGTACACAAGCCCTACCATAACCCTCTACATTTGCAGACATGGTAACTTTAGTTTAGCCATCCAACATTAACTCCTCAGACACAGAAATGATATTTTCTTCATTTTGTACCTGGGAGCCTTGACCCAAGTCGGTTTCCATGGTAATGCCATTGTGTAGTCTATGGTATGTATTACACTTAGTTCTATCATTTTAGAAAGTTTCAAACTCTTATGTCAAAAGCATGCTGAGAATTTCCTAATTTATTTTCCAAAGCTGGACTTGTGTCCATCTTGTGACGTCATTAGTCTGCTAATTTGCATATTCTTTAATCCTTGATAACTCTGGAACCCAAAACAATATCTGAAAAGTGAAAACGTGAATCTCCTTCTTTCATCAAGCCTGTTTCAATATGACCAAAATGGAAGGGGTGAAAAATGATTTTCAGTAGCACTTTAAATTGCTGAGAAATTATTTTACAGGTCATTCAAATTTCTGCATAATTTTCACATTTTTCCATGCAATCAATTTGTTCTTTTAATATATTCTCAGCTTGTTATATAACCTTCTTGGTTGCTAAGAACAATGGCAGAGATCAACAATGGACTTCTTCCATCTATGCGCGAGTATCGAGCAAGCTCTAGTACAAGTGAAAACTCTGAAGTGTTCATGGAAACAGAAGGAACTGAGATGCAAGATGCCATCAAACGTGAGACCTCAGATAGTGGAGAAGAACTAGAACCATGTCAGTTCTCTAGAAGGTTAGTCATGCTAATAAACATGGCCTTCCTATTCTTGTCCCTTTTATCCCCTTTTCTATGTTGTACAACACTCTACTGCAGATAATAGCAGCTCCCACTCGCGCTGCATGAGTGGATCACCATACATAAGGGAAAGTGGCATCAGACATGTATAATTATCAAGTTGCTTTCGAGTGGTTTGGGACATTTTTGACATTTTTGTGATGTAATCAGTGACGTCATATCACTTGACTTTGACATTAGATGACTATCAACCTAAAGGCAACTTTTGTCAAGTTTGGTCATTATTGGAGCTTTCTTTCCAGAGATATGATTTTTTATTTTTCTTTCCTGTATAAAACCTATAGTGGTCATTCCGTGTGTGTGTCCGTCCCACCCATAACACAGGTATCCCAAGTCTCGGCACATCACACGCCTCCTTGAACCCGTTGAAAAAAAAAGAGATTTCTCTTCAAGCAGGGCCAGTGGTTTGATGTGCTGGTGCGGAAACGCATAATTTGGCTTTCTCCGCATAATGTGCATAATCCGCTAAATCACTAAATCAGGCAATTTCCGAGGAATCCCAAATCAAACCACGGGCCCTGTTCAAGGCAACATGTTCGGGGTCTCTTGTGTATGTGTTAAGGGGGTTCTGACTTGACATGTTCATGATGTCATCAGTGACGTCAGCAAGGCTAGAAAATTCAAAATCTCGAGAAGGCTACATCGCTAGATGACCAAACTTGGGCAAAGTTTGACCACCACCAAGATCATGTTACATGACATGACATCAATGACATAGAAAACTCTATATCTCAAGAACGCAACAAGTTTTTGGAGGCAAGGGGGTGCACCACGAAGATCACGTGGCATGATCTCATTGATGATATGTCTGCCATGTTATACCGGTATGATTTCTATATTCAAATCATATTTGTCTAGCCTCCTTTTAAATTCAGTGATGGATAAGCCAGCTGTTCTTAAAGCTGATGGAGGGCTATTCAAGAGAATTAGTACACCACACTTGAGTAATCAAGAGATTCTTGAGTTTAATAATGCAAGATGAACTACACAACAATGGCCGCCATATTGGCTCTCTCCAAGACTAAGTGTCCTGGCCTGCAGATGACCCATGATGCATCGGGTCACTGGGCCCTAGTCCCTACAGTTACTATACTACATTCACCCCATGCTTTACTATAAATATATGGGGTGTCTTGAACAGTAACAAGCTTGAAATAAAAAACGAAAACTTAACGAATACAAATTCAATAACTGTAAGAACTGTCCAGTTATGATAGTTCATGTTATGAACGTGAATACTCTCTATACTAGCTTGTGCTCTGGATACTTCTCTCGTAAGTAAGTAGCAGGATCCTTGCGTTGTCGGCTGCTTCTTCGGATTTCGCCTTCCTTTGCTGTGCCTTCGGTCTCTTTGTTACACCCCTCCTCGCTTGTCGGATTCACTATGTTGTCTTCTACATGGTGTTTCTTCGATGTGATCTCCTGCGTTCCGGGATGATCGTCTCCCACCTTCCGCATTCCCTCTTCTGGCGTATGTCTGGGTCCTTCTGGCACCTGTGCTCGTGCTGACATCCACTTATTGGCCTCCTGTTCTGAGCTGTATGGTACTTTCTTGAAATGCGCTGTAGTGCGTGTGATAGCACTGCCATCTGTTCTCCTTGCCACCACTTGTGATCCTTTGCGGAACTGCACCTCAAGGGGTTCTCTTTCGTAAGCTGGCGTTCCCTTGTTAGTCTCCTTGCGCCTTACCAGGACTGAATCTCCCACTTGTATGTCTGAGGTTTTCACTTGTCGTTTTCTGTCCGCATAGCTTTTCATCTTCATTTTCTCCTCCAGATCTCGTTGGTACAACTCCTCGAAATCCAGTTCACGCGGTGTTCTCCCCACCGGCAGTCTGGTACGGAACTTGCGGTTGGGAAACATGATGTTAGCCGGTGCTACCTTTGTAGTGCAGTGGGGTGTTGCCCGGTATGCCCGAAGGAAATGGTAGGCCTCCTGCTTGAAGTTGGCACCTGTCAGCCTCAATACTTGGTATAGCTTCTTGACGATTCTCATGAACTGAAACTCGCACCACACCCCTTGCCTCCGGGTCGACGTGTAGCTTCACCTTTACCCCTTTCAGCTTACCGATGCCTGTGAACACGTCGCTGTATTCTTCTACAATACAATCCGGGTAGCCTTGGTTTTCTTTCTTCGCCGCGGTTGTTGTAGCCTTGACGGCCTCTAAGTGATACTCTATTAGGCCCAGGCTTTCCGCGGCCTGTCTGCTTAGCAGCGCCACCTCTCCACTATCTCGGACTACGTACACCATCTCGTCTACTTCTTTGTCACCCCAGGCTAGTTTTGCCTTAAACTTGCCCGCCAAGGGCAACGTGGGACCTTTTCCTTCACCCGAGTATCCTCTGATAGCCACCTTGGTGGTTGCCAGCGTTACGCCTTTCATCGCTTTGTAATGTCGTTCTGTGATTACTGTTACATCTGCCTGCGTGTATACATGTAGGGTGATCAGGGTGCCATTCACTTTCAGATCGACCGTCGGGTTGTTGGAGTGGCGGGATGTTATTTGACATACGTCAGCATCTTCGGTATTTTCTTCTTCGCGTGTGACGTAATACAGCTCGCCGTCCGGATCCGATTCTAGCTGGTTGATCCGTCTGTCGCTTCGGCGGTTGGCAGCATGGCATACCCTGGTGTAGTGATTCAAACCTCCGCATTTGAGGCATCTCTGACCTTTTGCTGGGCAGTTGGTTCCCCTGGGGTGTAGATCCAATCCACATGTTGAGCACTCTGCTTTGCCCTGAGATCGCCCTCTATCCTCGTTTCGGCGCTGGCCGTTATTTCTTGAGCTGTACCGACCTGGCTTGCTGATTCTCTTCACCTCTGCTTTTTCATCTTTTTGACTTCCTCCCTCTGCAGCTATCATTAGGCCGCCTTGCTTTGCCACTTCATATGCTTTCGCCGTTTCTCTGACTGCTTTGAGATCCCCATCTTTGCGTATAATCTCATTTCTCAGCTCGCTGTTCTGCGTCTTGACAATTGTCAACATAATGACGGCTTGGTCTAGTGATATTGGGAAATCGCAGTGTCGGCCTTGTTGCCTGCATTTGCTTCGAAATCGGAGCTGAAGTACATCTCTTGTGGCCATTCTGTACTGAATAACTTATATAACTCTAGGGTGTTATTTCGGCTGGCTTTAAAATGCTGGTCCAACTTTTGTATGTGAGATGTGTAATTGGTGGGTTCCTCGGGCAGTGTTTCTATGACTTTCTGGAGTTCTTCGCCGCCAACAAGTAGCAACAGGTCTAGTTTATCATCATTACTCACGTCCATCCATCGGACTGCCCTCTCGAAGCAATCTTTCCAAAGCTCCCAGGTCTTCTCTCGTAGAGCTGGCTCTCCGGTCAAATTAAGCGATCCCACGCTGGTTCTCACACTGGTTAGCACCCCTGACTTGGTGCTCCCTCTCTGAGTGTTCGGCATTTCGTCCGGCATCTTTTGTTTTGATCCTCGTCGCCAGTTTAATAATGCAAGATGAACTACACAACAATGGCTGCCATATTGGCTCTCTCCAAGACTAAGTGTCCTGGCCTGCAGATGACCCATGATGCCCTAGTCCCTACAGTGACTATACTACATTGAGATCTTTAGACACCCAGCAAAACTGGGTGGCAAGGAATATATTTCTTTTCTTTATTTTTTCTTGGAAATATATTTTTTCTTTGCCCCCCCCCCCCCCCCCCCATCGCTTTTCTAATTGTCCGTCCCTTATTGTCATTGGTAAGTGTGAGTGTTGTTAGTAATAGTACAGTATAGTAGCAATTATTGTAAAAGTACCATTTTCATCTTCTTTTTTCTTCAGCCTTACTTTGAACTCCTCATCAAGTTCTGTCACCCCAAGCCAAACAGAGGAAGCTAATTCAGAAGATCCACCCATGTGTGTTGTGTGCAGTGACAAGGTGACTAGCATGTGTTGTAGCCATCAGTCTAGAAGTCTAGCGTAATGGCTACAGGGTCGACAATCACAGGGATCGCAGTGACACCACTCGACACACAATTTAGTGTATTACTACAGTTTTTTATTACTTTAATTATTGAATATTTGAGATTTGCTGTTTGATCAGGAATACAACGATAATTGTAGTTATTGATTGTAGATGAGATGTGTTAGAAGGTCTCATTCTAATGATGGCAAGAGTTTCTCAAGCTAAAACATCAACATAAGCAAACATTACTTTGAGTTTTCTATTAAATACACTCAGAAACATATAACTATTTTCAAAATCTGTTGAATTGTTTATTCTGCGAATATTCCGCAGCTTGGCACTAAAGCAATGTATGTGTGTTACACGTTTCAACTCACTTATATGTTTCTGATACACTACAATTCATTTGTGGTCTTTGTGTCTTTATTGTGTTAAGACCAGTGCGAATCTGCTGCTGGGAAGAAAAGAAAACTTGATGGCACTAGATATGCAATGCTTAGCAGAATGCTTGTGCTGGCGTGAGCGTAGATGGCCTGCGCCTAAGCTGCCAGTCTGGTTCCGCTATTTCCGGTATTTAATCATGATAAACAATTAGTCTATCATCCACTTCACAATTAGACTACAAGTTCAATGTTTTGAAAAAGGGGGCTGAGATGCAATGATTTTATCTGTAAAGTTCCATAGTCTGCTCTAACAATCAATTGTATACTCTGTTGTGACCATGATTTTCCTATCGTGTTATCTCTTTAGGCTACTGGCTATCACTATGGTGTATTCACATGTGAAGGTTGCAAGGGGTTCTTTAAGCGAACAGTACAGAAGCAGCTGGAATACACTTGCAGAGGAAACAATGACTGTGAGATTAATCAGTTCAGTCGCAACCGATGTCAATACTGCCGATATCAGAAATGTGTACAAAATGGGATGCTAAAACAAGGTGAATTAACAATCCATTTAGCAAGCTGAGGTACATCTCAAACGGCTGCAGAAAATGATAAAGTATGAATTTTTCACAGCTAGATTTTCTCTTTTGCAACAAATTAACCATTTTAGTTTAATGTGAAGTCATTGTGTGATCTACACTTCCTCTGGTCCGACATTGTGCCATATGGTCGCCAACATAGCTACTAGATTCAGGGTTTGGGAAGCAAAAGTTTAAACATAGTCGCAAATTAGGGTTTTTTTAAATGCCCTTCTCAAAATTTGCTGTAAACAGGGAGAAAAGGATGGCGACGCGATTTATATTATGGTGACCAAACTTCACTATTTGGCTACTAGATTCATGAGTATCTTTAATAAATTGTTACCACATTTACTTAAAAATGACATTCATATTTATTCAAGGTCAAACTCCCCTCATGTTAGAAGTAATATACACTTTAAAACATCCTCATTAAAGATCTTGGCTTATCATGCCAAAGTGAGGCTTTGATTACCCAAGGTAGTAGTGAGCATACCTCAATCAATGTTTATGTATGTTTGTAGCTGTAGGTAGTAGGTAGTAGTAATGAGCATACCTCAATCAATGTCTATGTATGTTTGTAGCTGTAAGTAGTAGGTAGTAGTAGTGAGCATACCTCAATCAATGTCTGTGTATGTTTGTAGCTGTAGGTAGTAGGTAGTAGTAATGAGCATACCTCAATCAATGTCTATGTATGTTTGTAGCTGTAAGTAGTAGGTAGTAGTAGTGAGCATACCTCAATCAATGTCTGTGTATGTTTGTAGCTGTAGGTAGTAGGTAGTAGTAGTGAGCATACCTCAATCAATGTCTATGTATGTTTGTAGCTGTAAGTAGTAGGTAGTAGTAGTGAGCATACCTCAATCAATGTCTGTATGTTTGTAGCTGTATATAGTAGGTAGTAGTAGTGAGCATACCTCAATCAATGTCTATGTATGTTTGTAGCTGTAAGTAGTAGGTAGTAGTAGTGAGCATACCTCAATTAATGTCTATGTATATTTGTAGCTGTAGATAGTAGGTAGTAGTAGTGAGCATACCTCAATCAATGTCTATGTATATTTGTAGCTGTAAGTAGTAGGTAGTAGTAGTGAGCATACCTCAATCAATGTCTGTGTATGTTTGTAGCTGTAGGTAGTAGGTAGTAGTAGTGAGCATACCTCAATCAATCTCTATGTGTGTTTTAGCTGTACGAGATGATAGGACGCCTGGTGGGCGACACAGACACGCCTCCCTTCAAGACCACAGACAGAAGAAGCAAAAAACGTACACAGGGAAACCGAACAAAGATGGCTCTGAGAATGACATATCCACTCAAAACCAGGACAGTCCAAACGTCGAGGAGAGCGACTTCTTGGAGATAGTTAATCAATTACGACATGATGTGGATGTAATACCAGACAGCCCTGCCGGGGTGAAAGAGCCACCTAAAGCAGATAAGATAGATATGGACCAGCTCATGCAGTATGGATATCAGGAGTTATATCAGGTCAGTCAGACGGCTGACTGGAAATGTTTGCTTCTTTGGAAAACTTATTCTAGAACGTCTAGTCAATTTGTCAGTTGATCCATAGCCTCAATAATCAATGGGCCAGTTTGAAACTGCTTTGGGCTACGTTCCGCCAGAGAAGTCAAATTATGTCCCTACAGCATTCCAATGTAACAGCTCGAGAAATTTTGATCCTATACCCATAGACCCCAAAATTGCATATAATGCGTCATTGCGACGCAAATCGCGTATCAGAAATGATCCCTGGAGGCGTTAGCAATGATGTTGGTCAATATTCTTCAAATGAGATGTCAATATATGTTCCTACAGCATTTCAATGTAACAGCTCGAGAAAACTTGGCCGTTCACTCATAGGGCCCAAAAATCACTGTCGTCATTCTATCAGTTTTGTATTTTTAAATTAAAATACGTCATTGCGGCGCAGCTCGCATAGCAAAAATGACGCCTGCGGGCTTTAGCAATGATGATGGTCAATAGTCTTCAAATAGCTTTTGAAGGTGACTTCGTTTTTAACGCTATCTTCGGGTGTGTTTAGGGTATCTTTCGCTGGAAAACTTTCTCCTCCTCTTAACTGTCAATACGAAACACGTAAAGTTTTGTCGGGCAGTGCTGCAGATAAGGTAGTAGTAGGACGTCTTACAGAAGTGAGCATTCTTAAGGTTCGTTGTGTACGCGTCCCGCATCCTTCGTAGAAGTAAAAGAACATTTAGCTGACTTGTGAAATACTTGGTACTTGTCAGGTTATCCAGTGGGGGAAAAATGTGCCTGGATTCCGTGAAATCAGCCTTGAAGACCAAATTACCCTGCTAAAGACGTCCTTCATCGACCTGAACGTGTTCCGCCTGGCCTACCGATCCATTTCCTGTGATCCTGATTCGCTCATGTTCGCGAAAGGTTTGATCATGGACAAACAACAATGTTTGGATCTGGGCTGGACTAAAGATCTGACGGAAACCACGTTAGAGTTCTGTGCCAAGCTGAGGAATCTCAATTTGGATGTAAATGAGTTCTCTTGCTTGAGTGGACTGGTTTTACTGAACCCAGGTACGTGCATGAGACATACTAAAACGCTCTACAATAACCCCTCCCTGGTAAGCATCACTCTAGGGATTCATAAAAGAACTCATTGAAGTCGAGGGAGTAAAAATTGAGGATTTTATAATCCCCCGTCTCTATTAGCCATGCTGTTGCGACTATCCTGCCTCGTAGAATGTTACATTTGTGTATCATTTGTTATTTGCTGTCTGTTTTCGTTTTCATGTTCAAGTATTAGTATAGGTAATCACATGGGGCCGGGTACAATTTTGGATAAATTTTACGAGTGTTTTTCCAAAATTTCACGAGCCGTCTGCGGCGTTTACATGTTTATGATATAAAAGGGCAAAATTATGCGCGCGTCCTGTTACCTGCAAAGCCAAGAAACACTGTCAATCAAATTGAACCAATCTGAAGGCATTTTTATTCGTTCATTGATCAGACTTTGACCATTGTTGACAGCTTTGAACGAACCCAAACGGCCTCACACATGAACTTCCAGAATTGGAAGAGAAAAAAGAAACATACCAGCGTCCAATCGCAGCCAAGTAATTTTGCCCTCAATTAAGAAGAAGGTGCCCTCCCTCTTGGCCAATCAGCATTGAGTAATTTTGCCCTGTAATAAATGTAATGCAGAGGCGAAGTTAATAATATAATAAAACGAAAACCATTCCCCCTCTCACAAAGTCCCTTGTTACTCTGGTGGCCCTCTATCTTTGGCCTTTGTAGTTCGTTGGTGTAATGCCTTTGCAAATCGTTGGTGTCAGGGATGGGATCAAGTCGGCCATGTTTGTTCGCGATCGTTTTTCTTATGTTAGAATGATGACTTGATGAGGAATTCGCTTGTTTAACTCTTTATGTATTTACATTGGGAGAGGACGCGGGAAGTTAAAAATAAATAGAAAAATTAAAATAACACAAATAGCGTTAATCAAATGTTAATGTTATTACAAATAAACTTGAAACTTAAAATATAGTGACTTGAAATTCTAGTCTTTTCCGGCTCATGTGTACAACGTACCCATGTTAGGCTTTCCCATGGTAAATGTCCCGTATTTTGTCATCTTTTTAAAGATTCACCTGGGATAAGTGATCGAGGTAAAGTCGCCGAACTTCAGACGAGCGTGACGTCGTGTTTACGTGACTACGTGGGATACCGGTACCCTACTAAAGCTAGCAGGCTCGGTAAACTTTTGCTGTGCCTCTCCTCGCTACGAGCGTATAGCGAGAAAGCCTTGGAAAACTACGTCACACTTGAGTTCTTTGGCAAACTCGACATGCCGCCTTTAGTGGCCGAACTACTGGAGTAGAGCGATAGGAACCTTGCCTGACAAAAGTGTAACGCAACACTCAAGGTACGTGACAGTGTGTCACGCCACAGTGTTTAAGAAGGCATTGGTTTAATACTGGAGCTACCATTCTTCATCATTATTAAACAACAAAGAACATTGCAGTAATCAGCCTGTATGTTAAGTATATCTTTACCTTCATGTTAAGCTCGAATTCTTAACCTACAAATCAAATAGCCTATGAGGCAGAATTACAGAGAAATGGGTAGTCGAGACTCGGGCGGTGAACCAAGACTGGTGGACAGAGTCCTACAAGCTACGGAAGTTGAGGCTTGTAAAGAACATTTTGCTATTGAGGATAGAGACGGTTTTAAGGCTCATTTTATGCCATGGAAATGCTGTTGGAAGAAGGAATAAAGCAGAGATAACTAGCTATAGTGGAAGAATGGCACTGCCACGAGAAACGACGAGAGAGAGAGACAGAGACACAGAGAGAGCAGTTGACTTGACTGGCACTTGACTGGCAATCTCCAGATATGACTTGCGATGACTTGCTCCCTCCGTTCTAAATCTCAAAGTATCAACCTTTCAACTCACTTAGGCCTACGGCAAACGCCGTGCCAGAGTCGCGCCGTTCCAATACAAATCAATAGAAATTTATTGATTATAAAACTTATAATGAAGCGGCATCCTCTGAAAAAGGAAAGGTTCGACAGAAGAAGAGCGGCTGAAGTTCGGCGTTTGCCGTAGGCCTTATATGTTTACTCATAGTGAAGAGGCGGATTTGGGGGTGCGTTATGTGCTCGCGAACCACCTTTCGGGTTGCCTTTTTGCAGGAAATGTATGAAATGTTTTACTGCATCCTTTTTTACGCCACATATTTCATATATGGTACCCCCTTTTACAAATTTGATACTGTCCCGAGCACGGGACATAAAACAAAATCAGCACGTCATTTAGCCAAAAAAAAGTGAACGGAGTTTAATTTGCCACAGTTCTCCGGATTTCACTGTAAATTGATAACAACTGCTGGATTCCCATGGTAATGTCAAGCTGAACTGCTCTCTCGGCATATTAATCGTATATATACAGAAGTACTACCTATAGGAGTAGAATCTCAGAATTGAGAATTGCACCTGTATAGATGTGAGAAGGTTTGTCGTTCTGACTGCATGCATTAAGTGTATTGCACTCTCTAAACTAGTCTTGATATTTCAGAATTGTCGCGACCTGTTCTGCTATCTATAAGCCAGTGAAACTTAGTTGGAGTGTTATGGGGAAAACTCGTTTTTAACTTGTTTTTACCACTGTTTCTAGTTTGGTAGACCGTGTGGCACATAAGCAGTGCCTGATTTGTCGGCTTTTGTCGACAAAAAATATAGTTTATTGACGCAGGGTGCTAGCCTGCACAGTATCTAGGCGACCAAAATACAACTGATACTTGTGCTAATTTTAACTTCTGTTAGTAACTATGGTGTAACATTAATATCGGGGCCCTGCTTCAGAAATTGTAACCATGAAATTCAAATATAAACAGGGAAGGGCGCCTCCTTGCCTTTTCTCGAGTTACAATGTTAAAAGTGCTTCAATGAATTCTCCAAATGCTCCCTACAGGTACCCTGGTCCCGGGGCGAAGTTTCCGTGTTCGCTAACAACGCACTTTAATCCGTTCTCAAGTGTGCGTACGCAACAAGTAAGACCGATGAACAAGAGAATCGGTTTATGTAGCTTCTGTGCAATAATTTTGAATAGCAACCGCTGACGTCCTTGTCGACCGATCCTTGTTGCGCGCGCACACACTAGAAAATGGTCTACTTGATCTATACTTGACGGGGATGGGCTAAGTGTCCCTGGATGTTATTGGTTTAATAAAGGTTGTCGGCCTTGTGAGCATAGTGCCACTAGCACCTAATTTGACACCTAATTTGAAATTCCACCAAATTCGGGCACAAGTACTAGACGTAATTTTCAGCACTACCTCATTTATTTTGCCAGAGGTTGCAAGAGGACCTACGGAAAATTTTCCAGGGGAGAGTGTATTGGTGCATGGGTGTGTCTGGCGCTTGGAAATTCTAAGGGGAAGGGTAAAAAGGTGACTTTCCAGGAACAATTTATCCCAAAATAGATTTTCCAGGGGTATTATGCCAGGAAAAATGGAAATTCCAGGAGATGGGGTCCCCCCTCCCCGCCCGGTGCGGTTTAAAAATGCAATCAGCCATTGACAGATTGATAGTGTTCGAGCAGACTCAAGGGACTTCCGAGGTGTTGGACACATCTATTGAGGGTGCAACGAATTATGTGATTACAGATCAGGAGCGGGCTCTCAGCTCGAAAGTGGGAATGTGCTTCCTGAGGGTGTTCGTAGTGATTCAGCTCAATGAAAGAGGTGAACAATATGACTGGGTCCTTGCTTCTTGACAAGAAGTTACTGTGTCGGGACGGAGATATGAACATCATTGCATGTTCAACTCTGAGTAGAGCGCAAGAAATTATTAACTCTCCAAGATTTCTGGTCAGACCAGGTATTATTATACATGCAGGCGTCAATGACATTGACCATCTTTTTGTGGCAGAAGTAGTGGGAAAACAAGTCGAGGTGGCTAGGGTGGTGACGAGGGTGTGGCTCGGTAAAAAGGTGCTCATGGCGCGTTGGTTAAGGTGACTCATGCGAAAGTCAGAGCGCATTTCGCTAAAATATATTTTCGTCTACAACTTTAAAATATGCTCGCTATGAACTTCAATCTTGGAGAATATAAGCATGTATATTTTGGCAATATGTACGCATTATCAGATCTCCATTAGCGTTAATACTTTTAATAATATCTGAGCTTAAATGGACCCATTCCTTGAGAGATCAACCCGCGCAAAAAAAAAAGTTGCTGGTGTTTTGAACAACTAAAAGAATTCTGCTCTGGACAGCACCGAGATGTGTATCAACGGCGTTCGAACGTTCGATCATGACTCTTAAAGATTCGAAGGTTTTCCATGAGCCCTATTCGGCTGCATTCTATTCTGGACCAGAACGTCAAAGCCTTCGCTACGCCCTTGATCCTATAGCTCCTAAATAGACCTACAGATCTGCCGGGAGAACTATACAGAAGGACTACGATGGAATTGAAGTGCTATTCTCTAAGGATATGGAGTATTGCGTACAAAACAAGTTCGAGTTGTTCCTTGACGAGGGCTTCAAAGACTTTCAGCATAGCTTCTTGATTCGCGACCCCGCGAAAGCTATCCCCTCCCTCTATCGGGCCTCTACTAATCCCAAGCTTACCGGCTGGAGCTACTTTGATCCTGAGGAGACTGGATTTCGTCAAATGATGGATTTGTACAAGCTCATCACGGCAAAATTGAAGACTCGTCCAGTTCTGGTGGATGCGGATGATTTGTTGCAAGTGAGACTATGAAGAGTTATTGCCAGGCAACTGGCATCGCATATGAGCCTCGTATGGTTACTTGGGAACCCGGACCCGTCCCCGATTGGGACATTTGGACAGGATGGCAGGACGACGCTCTCAAGAGCTCTGGTTTTACTCCAAGCTCGCACAGGAAACCTCGCAACTCTTGTCCTGATGTAAAGCTACTTCCACAAGACATCCAAAAAGCCAGGTTCTCTGGTACAGGTCGAACGCCGCCCCCGAGATACACCGCGCGCTTTTTCATCACAGGGAGCCCGAAGTGCAGAATTTAAATGCGTCTTTTTGCCTACTTTATCGATACTTTAGGGCAACTCTCCAGACTGAACTATGCCTCAGTGCTCCGGTTCTAGTCATCGTAGTCAGTTTTAGTATCAGTTTTAGTATTATTGTGGTAGACTTCGTATATGCAGGTAAACAAATCCTGTCGATTATTTTAGTCTAGGAGCAGATCTTGAAAAGAGGCTTAGAAAGTGGTTTTCATAGCACCCTTCGCGCAGACCCGGGAAAGTAGCATAGGATGATAGGTATGTGTATAAGGTTTAATTTAGGCCGGGTGTTACAAATGAGCCCATGGGACAACATTCCGATTTCGGACACTTTTGTTAGAAGATGCTCGCATGTTCTTTGTAAAATTATAAACTAATTTAGAGCCTGTAAAATTCAAAATTTAATCAAGAAACACATCAAACTCTGCATATGTGCAGAAATAAATGCGTTTAAATGGTCAGATGCAAACTTATGCCGTAATTTCCGTACGTACTGTAAAAATGAAGGTTAAAGGGATGTCTCTGACGGCGCCATTTTGAACCGTTTGTTATTCATGAGTTTCCTTTGTTATTCATGAGTTCCTGAATTCTGGAAAGTCAAGAATGACATTAGACTGTAAAGCTTTCCCGGCCTAATGTATATAATGTATATAGTTTTAATGGTCTGGTATCTCTTTACCGACTTTGTTTGAATCATTTATTAACTAGGTAATTTTGAATAAAGAAAAATGTTTTTGGTATTTTCTAATAAACCTATAATTTTTTGTTTATGTCAGCAGAGATCACAGAAAACATACGACAGCAGTAAAATGTCCACATAAGTGTTCAATGCATTGGAGGGATAATTTTTGCCAGCGCACTCATTTAGGCACGCTGTACTTGTAGCGCTACAGCCTATATCTATGTCTTCAGGAGGAGGCACAACTCATTTGAAGAATGCAAGAAACAGAGACTAGAATCACTGAGGCAAAACAAACTACAGTGAAATAACCTAAATACGACTTCAAACTTGGTTCGAAAACACGGAAACTTCACCTGGAAGTGCGTGGCTTAAAAGTCCAGTTTCGAATTCTCTACTCTACCGCTGAATAGACATCGACGGCGCATAAATACAGTGGGAGCCTCGATTTGATTCTGAAAGTTGCGAATACCAACGAGTCCAAAACGTTTTGACTATTTTCTCCATTCAAGCTTCATCAGTTTCTCGTTGATATTCACAACTTGTTCTACTTCAAATCGAGGCTCCCCCTGTATTTATGCGCCGTCGATGTCTATTCAGCGGTAGAGTAGAGAATTCGAAACTGGACTATTACAGTTAATTATTATTATTATTATTAATTGTGGATTTTACCATCGATTACCATCATCAGCCAAACGAGGGCCTTTATTGTTAAGTGCGATGTTGCTAATTGAGGCCAGCTATGTTATGGCAAAAGGTAATATCAAGTACTATTATTCATTACATAAATTCATACATTTAATTTTCATGAAAGTCACTATCAACTCGGGGACTCATAATAAGCTTGTTCAAATAAAACTGCGCACTAATGTATATGAAGCGATCCTTCAGCTACAGTCGTGCCGCACTTTTGAACTAGCTCCCAATATACAATATCAGCTACATCACTATCAACCTTCAAAAAGGGTTTGATCAATTTTTATTGATGAGAATGAATCACGCACGGCAAACATGTAAACCAGACTGCCTGATGTTTCTCCATGTTGAAAGAAGTAACTGAGCGAAATTTGATCTGTTTAGAATCACGTAAAAGTATTTTTTATGTTATTTTTCATGCAATTGAAGTGCGGAATAACAAAACCATTATTAAGAGCGAATGCACACAAAAATCGAGCAATGGGCGGTCAGAGCTCAAATTGTTTTACCCTCATTTTAAGTTTGTAGCAAGATTTTAGTGAGATTAAGACCGTTATATGTTTTTTTTCGCAGTCCGGGGGATTTTTTCGATTTTTTCAAGATTTACGTTTTCGCCCGTCTGAGGCCAGTTATTTAAGCGAAATTCAAGGGGCCCACAAATTGCCTCGCGTAGTTATTATAACGATATTTGCAGTGGATTTAGCACTTAATTTTCGATCAACAGATAATAAACAATTGATCCAGTGGGTAATTCCGGATTAAGATCATATTTATGTCCTCGATTAACACCATTCTTTCGAAGCCACTTGACAACACAGTATTTTACTGGCTAAAGTAAATGCCGAATTTAGGTACGGGGCCATTCTTCAAATCAGCCCAAATTCTAGAATTAGAACAAGGAGAGGTAGTATTTTAAGACTATATAAACATTTCTTTGGCTTTTTCCTTGAGCGCCCCAAAATTGAAGGACGAATTCGGTAGATTTCACGCTAATAGCGGGTTATTTGACCCGCCGACCTGTGCGTATCAAGTTGCGGAGAGTGAAATCAAACTAGAAAACAGCCTCTATTTCCCAGTTAATAGAATTAAGATTGTGAGACTTACGTTTTGGTGGAGTTATTTCAAGGGATCCAGTGTGGTCTTTGCAGCAAAACAATCGGTTTCGGCGTGGTATTAAAATAGGGAACTCCAACGCGGTGCGCGTCCTCCCAGTCCAAAGTAAATAGCAACATAACTGCTTGAACTTTAGTTCAGCTAGTTTTTTTCAGGATAAATCCTTGTAGAGAAATATCAGCACTCTAATGGAAACAGACGAACATCTATAGATCTTGCTCGGTTGTGTAGGATGTCAGGGACGACGTGAGAATTCACAATGGTTTGGAACAGAATTCATGATTCTCGTGTACTGATTTCTCAAATCACCACACTTCAGGCCTTATCCTTACAAATGTTCGCATCCTCAAATTAATGTACTGTATGTGGTTGATAACTGCTCATGTGCCTGCAGTCAAAACTGAAGAGTGCTTGCTGCTCATAGTTAGCAAAATCATCTGTGCTTGAATCGCGCCTGTCGCCTATGCTCGCACTAATAAACCATAACCCTTGTGTGTATTACTGGCGTGACAGGCACGTGCGTGTGGCGTCTACACAAATCCATGCACGTAACACAATTATTAAAATCGTGATCGATCTTTTCATCGAAACGCTCAGAATTCTTGTGCTCCTTCAAACCACATAATAATGGGAAAAGCGCGGGAATTTGAAGGAAATTCAGAATTTTTTTTTGGGGGGGGGAGAAGGGGCTGCTCGATCAATTCATTCATTCATTCATTGGGATTATTTTTATTGCCTGGGTGTGGTGGGGGGGGAGGGGGGAGGGGGGGGGGGATGTGGCGGTTGGAGGATCGCTCTCTATTATTGAGAAAGCGATCATTTGTACTTTTTTCGGAAGTCTAGTCTACTCAACTTGATACGTTAAATTGCGCGAAGTCTCAGTCACTGCAGGTCAAAAGAAATAACTGTTATCGAGGTATTCGATCGAGGGCTCGGCGGAAGCCCCTATACAGGGACCGACCTAAAGCTGGTAAATATATATATATATATTCCCAAGAGTGGATTACCAAGAGTTTCCATATTTACCATGTACGCCCGAATCACAGTCAGAAAAGTGTCTATTTTTAGAACTAGGATGCCCGCGAAAATTCGTCATCCACAGGGTTACCACTTTCTCGCCACGCGAACAGTTGTGAGATCCAGCCTAAAATTAAATCGCAGATGAATGGAAAAACCGTTATAATCGCAAAGATAAGGTAGGATATTCGCTATTTTGTTGTGTATTGGGTATACGAGCATTCGAGCCTGAGCATTCGAATACTTTCGCGCGCGGAACGGCAAATCTAAAAATAGACACTTTTCTGACTGTGATGCGGACAAATACAGTAGGGAAAGATTGTAACTCTTGTTAATCCACTCTTGATATTCCCCTATATTCCCTAGTGCTCGCGGGAACTTTCGATTTTACTCACCCCTAATATAAAAGGTACCAAAAATGGCGTCGCTTTGATAAAAGGTAAAAACAAGACGTATTTTTTAAGAGAATATCCAGTTTCTCGACCCCTTACCCTTCGTTATACCTATAGAGCAGAAAAGGTACCCCTTTATTATACCAAAGCCGAGAAAAGGTACCCCTTTGACTTTGAATCGGCTTTGTGTTTTTTTTTTTAAAGAAACGGTTTGGTGAAATACAGGCCCTTTTTAGTCCAAAATTGCAATTTTCCCTACCCTTCTTTATGACCAGTCCAGCCTGAAAACCCTACCCCTTTCGGGCCATATAGTCCAATATAGGGAATGCCCCCCCCCCCCCCCCCCGCATCTTTGCGCGCCCAGGGTCCTCTCACTTCCCCCCAGGGGAAATAGGAAATAGGGAGTACCCCCAGCCCTATCCTCGCGCGCCCCCACCTCCCCCCGGGGAAACATGAAATAGGGAGTACCACCCCCCCCCCCCCCCAACCCCATCCTCGCGCGCGCAAGGCTCCTCACCTCACCTCCCACCTTTTCCTCTTTCCCCTGGGGGAGGCGAGGGGAGGACCTTGGCGCGCGAGGACTATGCCCCAGCCCATGGCCACTAACAGGTACCCTGGAAAAAAGGAAGTTTTTCGAATTTTACACCCTAAAAGGTACGGCGAGCATCCCCGCCCCCAAAATAGCGGAGTCACACCGGAGGGAATCGAAGACGGTATGAAGAAGAAAATCGTGGTATTTTCTTGGGGTTCATGCATAATAGGTACGCTGAACCGGAGGATGTATTTGATGAATATCAAAATAAAAGGCTAGAATTAAAATCAATTGTCAATACATTTTATTACACCGAGGTTTTTTTAAAGTAGAAATTGTTTTTTCTGGCCGGTTGTGTGGATACAGCGACACGAGGGAAACAAATCACATTGACACGTGACTAGTCACGCAACCACATGAAATAACAATACCAGTACCGGTAGCTGTATTTCAATCTTTCCCACTATACAGGGCAGCAAGGCTTGCCAGCCGAAACGATCCCGTTGCTACGCATATTTGCAAAACATCAAGAGAAAGTGGTTCATACATGCGCCTTTTCATTCAAATTTGGATGCAAACAACATATTTCGGGAATGTTTTAATGTATGCGGCCCGGGCTCATGTCTACCGCGTTCACAAAGGGAGTTCTCTATTTACCACGCCGAAACCGATTATTTTGCTGCAAAGACCACTGGATCCCTTGAAATAACTCCACCAAAACGTAAGTTTCAAAATCTTAATTCTATTAACTGGGAAATAGAGGCTGTTTTCTAGTTTGATTTCACTCCCGGCAACCGTGATACGCACAGGTCGGCGGGTCAAATAACCCGCTATTAGCGTGAAATCTACCGAATTCGTCCTTCAGTTTTAGGGCGCTCAAGGAAATAGCCAAAGAAATGTTTATATATTCTTAAAATACTACCTCTCCTTGTTCTAATTCTAGAATTTGGGCTGATTTGAAGAATGGCCCCGTACCTAAATTCGGCATTTACTTTAGCCAGTAAAATACTGTGTTGTCAAGTGGCTTCGAAAGAATGGTGTTAATCGAGGACATAAATATGATCTTAATCCGGAATTACCCACTGGATCAATTGTTTATTATCTGTTGATCGAAAATTAAGTGCTAAATCCACTGCAAATATCGTTGTAAAAACTATGCGAGGCAATTTGTGGGCCCCTTGAATTTCGCTTAAATAACTGGCCTCAGACGGGCGAAAACGTAAATCTTGAAAAAATCGAAAAAATCCCCCCGGACTGCGAAATAAACCATATAACGGTCTTAATCTCACTAAAATTTTGCTACAAACTTAAAATGAGGATAAAACAATTTTGAGCTCTGGCCGCATTTTCCCGAATTTGCTCGATTTTTGTGTGCATTCGCTCTTTAATATCCCGCTCGACTTGTAGAATTATGTCTGATTTCTAAGCCATCTCAGGACTGCATCCTTCGCTAGAAATAGTCGGCGGATAATGTGTTAATTTTCTTCCTTGCCAAACTTGGAGAAGTTTTCTATTAAAGTATCAAACATGTTACACTTCCATATGAGCGGCTAAGCCCGAGCGAGGCTCTGGTGAACTGGGCCGAGACGCGGCAGGTGATCCTTGCCGATCAACATCAGGTTGATTTGCGGTCATCATATGACGTCATTACCTTACTCCAAATATTACATATCACTTTACTGAGCCAGAGGTTACACAATTTCACTATGAACTCCAAATCATTAGAAAGATAACTATTTATTTTAGTTATATTTGCAAATATTGTCGAACTGCGCACGAATGCGCTAGGTATACTATATATATGTGTACCAGAGATTTCTCATTCTAAATCGAAAGCTGCTTTTTAACATTTCACGAATGGTATAACAAAAAGGTATTCAGAGCGAAAGTAATGATTGCATTTACTGCTCTACTAACTCTTCATTTACATGACAGAATACTGCAAGTTTGAAGACTTGAGAAACAAAGATATCATTAAGTGCAATTTGGCCCCGCTTGTATATAAGTATGTGTGAATTACATATAGCAATTTACTGTGTCAAACAGGTGTTTTAACAGTTTGCCGCCTTCATTATCGATAACATTCCAGCCCCCTGAACGCTAAACCGCTAATTCTCCGCTGATAAAACATTATTTTGCTCTTTTATTTATGCATATGTTGAATTTGGGTTAAAACTGGGGATTTTTTAAGAGAAAAACGCGTATCATTAAAACATCAACCGTCAAGTGCGTCTTTCGCGGCACTCGAGATTCAAAGGTGTAATAATTTGATGTTAATAAAGGCTTTTCAGGTGATTTTGAACCAGATGGCAATATTTTCTCTATCGCTGCTGGCTTAAGCCACAAGCGTGGGCTTGAGGCCATTTCTTCGCCATTTCGCGCCTTAGAATCGAAGCCGGAAATAGTCATACACCTGAAGTGCATAAAAATCCCTGTCTCGCCCTCAAGTTCACTAGAAGAGCACCTCTTGTAACTGTGGTTTATATCCGAAACAAGCTTGCCACAAGTTCGGCTAGTCCAGGTCTTGTCGCAGAGCTATTCAGTTATGACAACTAAAAGAATTCTGCTCTGGACAGCACCAAGATGTGTATCAACGGCGTTCGAACGTTCGATCATGACTCTTAAAGATTCGAAGGTTTTCCATGAGCCCTATTCGGCTGCATTCTATTTTGGACCGGATCGTCAAAGCCTTCGCTACGCCCTTGATCCTATAGCTCCTAAAGAGACCTACAGATCTGTCGGGAGAACTCTACAGAAGGACTACGATGGAATTGAAGTGCTCTTCTCTAAGGATATGGCGTATTGCGTACAAAACAAGTTCGAGTTGTTCCTTGACGAGGGCTTCAAAGACTTTCAGCATAGCTTCTTGATTCGCGACCCCGCGAAAGCTATTCCCTCCCTCTATCGGGCCTCTACTAATCCCAAGCTTACCGGCTGGAGCTACTTTGATCCTGAGGAGACTGGATTTCGTCAAATGATGGATTTGTACAAGTTCATCACGGCAAATTTGGAAACTCGTCCAGTTGTGGTGGATGCGGATGATTTGTTGCAGTGCCCAAGTGAGACTATGAAGAGCTACTGCCAGGCAACTGGCATCGCATACGAGCCTCGTATGGTCACTTGGGAACCCGGACCCGTCCCCGATTGGGACATTTGGACAGGATGGCACGAGGACGCTCTCAAGAGCTCTGGTTTTACTCCAAGATCGCACAGGAAACCTCGCAACTCTTGTCCTGATGTAGAGCTACTTCCACAAGACGTCCAAAAAGCCATCGAGAAAGCACGACCGTGTTATGAGTTCCTTGCCGCTCGGAAAGTTAATGTTCAAAGAGCAACTGGCTCGCAATAATTATAAAACTCTACAGGTAATCGTATTTTTAGGAATTCTAGTCTGCTTGAGGGTTTGTATGTGACATAAGGGAGTTCGTTGAAATCAAATAAATAGTCTCGTCTGTGGTATAGAGTGATATATGGTTGAATTAGAGATCATATTCATTGGAATTTTACAGAATTCCGTAAAAATGCAACCACGCATTTTTAAAGATAAACTACATTTTAAACGGCCAAGACGTGCCTTTAAACTTGACTTCAGCTTTGGGGTATTTTAGTTCGATGTCATTGCAAGCAAGTGCGCTATGGTTTTCGAGAGTTTTAACAGTACGTAGCCAATGTATATTAAATATATCCTTACGCTGAGCTATTATTAATACATAACAAAACAGCGAGTTTCATTTACCATGGAAAGGAAATTACATGCAGTTATTATTATTTTTACAGAATTTGCTATAGATATTAATATCGGAGTCTCAAGTTGTATATTTGGCAACGCTTTTCAAAAGCCTTCATAGTATTAGAACCTGTACGTCAAAACTATTATAATTGTATTTGCGTTGGCCATCTGGTTTAGCCATGTCTTTATAGAAAAACTGTGATTAAACCAATATTGCCTACAAAATCACCTACTTACGCACTTTCTCGCCTGGGGTGGACATTATTAAAACTAATAAACGTAATGTGTGCGCTAGAAGGAATCCTCTCTGTCCATAATATTTTGGGAATGAGCGCCCATAGCACAAGCGCTGTCTAAGAAGTCGGATTCTATCATAATGGCCGAGCTTTAGTTTTGCTGCTGACAAGCTAGGAAAATGTGGGTTTTGTGTTTTTGTGGCGTAAGCCCAAATATCGTCAGAAAGTGTTCATTTGTTCGTAACCCATTTAGAAGGGAAGGACTTGTCAAACATTGGTCAGCGACTTGTCAACGGTCACCGTTGTTTCGTTTCTTGGTTCTTTTTATTGGCGCGTAGAACCCATTTAGTCCATCTACGAGCTCAGTGGTGCCCATATTGATGATTGTGATGGTTTTTTCTACCTCTAAAAATTCATTACTTATTTATTTCCTTTTGTCCTTAATTTTTATCTGAAACCCCTAAAAATGATATCTGAGTCCCAATTTTAAGCCCTAATGTAAACAAGGGAAGACCCCCCCCCCAGCACATGCACACCCAGGCGCACCCCCTCTCTCACCTCTCACTCTTTCCTCATACTATGATATTGAGCCAGCATTTTGACTGTCCTGGCTTTTTTTTAAACAAACGTATGTGAGATGTCGGGAAGCTGTCATACCAAACGTATGTGAGATGGCGGGAGGCTGGAAGCTGTCATACCAAACGTATGTGAGATGGCAGGAAGCTGTCATACCAAACGTATGTGAGATGGCGGAAAGCTGTCATACCAAACGTATGTGAGATGGCGGGAAGCTGTCATACCAAACGTATGTGAGATGGCGGGAAGCTGTCATACCAAACGTATGTGAGATGGCGGAAGCTGTCATACCAAACGTATGTGAGATGGCGGGAAGCTGTCATACCAAACGTATGTGAGATGGCGGGAAGCTGTCATACCAAACGTATGTGAGATGGCGGGAAGCTGTCATACCAAACGTATGTGAGATGGCGGGAAGCTGTCATACCAAACGTATGTGAGATGGCGGGAAGCTGTCATACCAAACGTATGTGAGATGGCGGGAAGCTGTCATACCAAACGTATGTGAGATGGCAGGAAGCTGTCATACCAAACGTATGTGAGATGGCGGGAAGCTGTCATACCAAACGTATGTGAGATGGCGGGAAGCTGTCATACCAAACGTATGTGAGATGGCGGGAAGCTGTCATACCAAACGTATGTGAGATGGCAGGAAGCTGTCATACCAAACGTATGTGAGATGGCGGGAAGCTGTCATACCAAACGTATGTGTGATGACGGGAAGCTCCCACTCATGAGCTCCTTGCACAGTTCTGTAAGGCGAGATCCACAGGGACAGAAGCCCATCCATGGGAAAAGCTGAAATTCCCAAGGCACACGCATGGGAAGCGTTCGGAATTCACATGGATAGCCTTGAGTAATCCGAACACTTCCCATTCTCCTACCATGGGAAATTCAGCTTTTCCCATGGATTGGTTTCTGCACTGAGAAATTCCCTGTGATCATGGTCGACTTTCCCTCCTCTATAGCACGTTCTCTGCTAGTGAGTATCTATTATTCGCGACGCCATAAGCAAATCGCTCGCGCAATGAATTTCTTTCGATTTACTTTCGCTGATGAAGGGGGGCTGCTATGATATGAACATATCCCTACGCCTATATTTCAAAGAGACGGGATTCCACTAAGAAAATCAGGCTTTTGAGGAGGAAAGAGGGGCTGGAATAAGTGATTCAAAAGTCTTCCAAACTAAACAGTTTGAAGAACTGCAGAACGTGGGTTGTTTTCCTGTGCAGTCGTTATCAATTCTCGAGTCCCTTTATTACACTTGATACCACAACTCCCAGAATCCTTTTCGTAGTTCCTTTTGTTTGCCTCATTAACACCATTATTCAAAAAGGAATCCGGTAGTAGTGGTATCAAGATGTTATAAGGGGAATTGTGAATTGCATGTTTCACAACAATCCCGCCCCCAGAACCTTCGGTCATCTGGCCAGTGGTGGGCAACGACCTAAGTACTTCATAGGGGCGCCGCGTGGTCATTTTGTCAAGTACGCACAAATGAATATATCCGGTCAAAAACGTTATGTGAATACAAGCAAAGAAAGCGCCTTGCCCTTATTTTGAGCAAACGTTGCGCAAACAAAACGTTTTGGTTGTGTTTCCAGATCACTTCAAGTACGCACGTGCGTATATGCGTAGAGGACGCTGCGCGCCTGATATGGTTATGGTTCATCCTACTGTATGTCTGTATATCCCCGTTCTATTAGAAATTGGGAGAGATTCATGCGGAGTCACTATAGTGAACCATATATGAAGTACCTACCGGCAACGAGCCAAAGGTTCTGGAGGAATCCAAATTCTTGAGCATGCGTAGTACATTCAATAGAACGGATGGAATTCAAAATAAGTTTGAAGAAAGCTTTGTTAAAATTCCAACGAATTCGTTTACCACCGTATGCATTGCTACGCGACATCAAAATTCACTGTTGCGATTGGTGATTTTACGCAAGAAAATTGTAATGCTAATCTTCTTGAACGAAAGTTAAACATTAGAGCCAAGGAAGACGAAGGATAATGTAGCTTAAAACCATTTTGGTAGGAGTCTCCACTTCAGCTTCAACTTCAAATCAGTAATGACCTGGTGAGCAGGCGTTGGTTGGCTGTTTTTACGTCGTTTATGGCGAGAATCGAGCGAGAATCCCGATGTGGGCGCCTTCTTGGACGGGTCAACATTCGGTCTGGGGCGAGTCCAAGATGACGCCCGCATCGGGATTCTCGCTCGATTCTTGCCATAAAACGACCTAACAACAGATGTAGAGGAATAATCGAAGAAAAATTGCCAAAGAATAAGGAATAATCAGGGTCCAATTATTCAGCTTCCATTTGTACCTCCTGAGAAATATCACAATGTGTTATTTGCCTCTAATAACATCTACTGTGGCGACATTTGTACCAAACTGCATCTGAGTTTTAAAGTTTTTGAGTTTTGAATATTTAAAGAAATGTGTTTATTTAATTGACGAGTATGAAGAACTTTAATGTCTGGCACAGAACTATCACGTACAGTCTCCCAGTTTGTCAAGAACGCCAAGAATCATATTCACATACTTCACTTGGGCCAAAACAAAAACAAGGATATTCTTTCCGTTGCCTGGCGAATCTCATCCTCGACATTCTAATGAGAATAACGTTCTTATTTAAGGAGAAAGGTTATTCTCTTGAGCTGAACAGTAATTCAGGGGCCCTAGATGTAACCCTTATCTACCAGACAAACATTTTAATATTTCTAATGTTTACAATTTGTAATATTTGGCAGGCCAAAAAATTGTTTGAAATCGTCAGGTAGAAGCATTTGACATTTCCTTAGTCTCTGACATCACACTTGTATTTCGTGTATCGTGTGCAATCTTTGTGGAGTGCTTTTGATTCAGAAAGTACAACAAACTAAAAATTCGAGACCACTTGTCTTTTGGTGCGGAGAGGAGGTCTTATAACCTCAAGTCCGATCAAAGTAAGCATATTAAATATCTTGATACTCTGCCGTTTATCATTTGTACACTCGCCGGAAACATGTCGGTTCATTCGTGTTCCTTGCGTTTTCGAAAAGCTGCGAATTTAATGACTTACTTCGCTGTTCCTTCTGTGTACACATTGTGCTATTTAGTTAAACGTTTCTACCCGCTTATTACTTCAATCTCCAGATAGCTGTACAAAGGCCTTTATTTAATTGACAGACAAATTTTCGTTTTTCCTAATGAATGAGGAAGAGCACTAAACGCAATGCGAGGATACTTGTTAATGAAAAGCGTCTCAATGAAGGCAATTCAAAATGGCTACCACTCCACCTGCGCAGAAACTCGATAACACCAAACATTCGTCAGCCAATAGAAATTGGATTTACAATACATGAGTGCTCGCTGTGTACCTTTTCTAGAGCCAGTCCGTTTTTTGACTGTCTCAAAGCCGCACACACCAGGGGAGGCCAGAAAGGATAGCTGGGCTTAAAACAATCCACGCCAACTCTACTCGGAAGCCATACCGAACTAATATGGAAACCGGGACAAAATAATTATGGGTAATGAATATTTGCCCTGAAAAATGGTAATGAGAAATTACCCTTTTTGGAGATGATTTATGTCAATTTGCTTTAGTGCAAGCCCAAGGCAGCGTTACATTTTCCGTTGAGGTTTGTGAGACTGAGAACAGGATTGGCGAACTAGGCCGTTGGATTTGATAAGTACTCTTCTTATCTGATAGTGAAACAGTTTCAAGAGTAATTTGCAGTGGAAACTTCTTTGTCAGCAACTGAGAAGTCCTCCCATTCCGCGTCTGACTACACGGAATCACAATTTGCGTGAATTTGGCTTGTGAAACGAAACTCGGGGCATCGATCTTTGGCGGTCAAAACAGCCCTTGATGTAACCTGACACGACAGTGCAGCGCTCATTGGAAAACAGAAAGATAAATGAGTTTCGAACAACATGGAACAAGAGCCAGCGTATATTTTACACGCTACGGCAATTGTTGGTTGCAGCATTTCGTTTTTCTTCTGTCTTCTTGCACTTCTGGCGCTGTTTTGTTTTAGGTAAGGAACTATTGATCGGCCCAGTTGTTTACAACTTACTATGTTGGCTCATTATCTCTTAAAACCACAATTACAAATAGAAGGCTGTGAGAGAGGCGAATGTGCTTTTCATCTATAAATCGAACCTGCTTGGGATAAAGCCGTATTTACTTATTATTTTTGTTTGCCAAAATCCTCAAAGGGTTTCTCCACTTTTAGCACAGGAAGATGCGGTTCTGGGTCGTTGTCGAGGCGCGTTTTGAGGGACTTTACAGACAGTCTGGTTAAAAAAGGGCATTAGAATCATCCTCATTTGCGTCGTGAATATTAAACAGTGAGCTTTGGTAAAGCGATTTCCCAAAGATAAAAGAAATAATTACAAAATCGCTGAATGAGGACAAGTTAATGATTATCGGAGGTGCTAATTCTTTTTATTTTTTATATAATTCGTTGTTAACTGCGACATTTAGAAGTATGAATGCCCCAGATGGCACAAGTAGGTTTTGAATGGTGGATATAATGGTCACAACGAAAATTAAATTCATGGTATAAGCTTCTTGGAATCTAAAAAGGCTGTTGATTTAAAAACGAAGCTCATCCGATAAAAAAATATGTGTTTGTTCGATTTTTTCACTAATTAGTAGCGTCTTTTGAAACGGGTTTGACTACTAGTGAGATTGGTTTTAGGCGAACTGTTATTTGCATTTTCTCTTCTGATACCTAATTTCTAGACAAGAAATAAAATTACGGATAATTTTATTTCATAGTATCTCGTAAATTGCAGTACTTCAAGCAAATTCGCCTTACTGTTGTTCAAGCGATGCTCGGAAACTTCTAACAAGAGCTCTCTCATAATAATTCCAAAAATCTGTCATATTGTGTCTAGAGAACATATAGTTGTATTTCAAAACAGATGATAGCTGCCGAGGCGACATAAACATGGGTTAGATTATCGTGGGAAAGTTTCCTAGATGACTTATTTAGTGATTTTATGAATATGTTTGTCTCACGTGTCGACTACCGGGAAATCTCCAGGAAAAGGCTTTCAAGAATCCTGTCGGAAATCCCAATTTCGTAGTCATGGTTACGACAATGAACCCAATTGTATTATATAAGGTAACCGACTCATTTGTAGAACTTTCGAATTGTTGACTTATGATTTCATTTAAATTTCAAAATAAGACTACCCTACGCAATAGTCTCGTGAACGAGTCATTAAAGTTGAAAGATCACATTCAACCTAGACAAACATCCGAGCATGAGAACACACATCTTGTGGAATCATAACAAAGTATATTTAAAATACGACAAAACAGAAATCATATCAGCACTATTTGTGACAAACCTACACTTTGATAATGATGATTGGCAGTTCGTAATGAATTAAAAAGCTGTGTGGCAGTTGCACATGGCTCACTTGAAAACTATCTTACGGATTTTAAACCTTTTTATCCTTCTTGATACAGCAGTTAAAAAAATATGTGTTCATAACTCGCCCATAAGTAGACACGAGAAGTATGTACGGTGCAGATAGGATACAGCTAATTCAATATAAAGGTTGTCTAGGCAAACGTGACCACCCTACAGGGAAGTGGTGAGAGAGAATTTGAAAAAGAATCGACATAATGGTACTAAACGTATGCTTTGAGATATCTACAAATATTTTTATACCTTTGTTAGGGGTTTACCCATATTCCATAGCGGTCTGGGCGCGTTCATTTGTCCGCTTTACCGACAACGTTTCTTCAAATAGCTGTATATTGTTGTCATTTCTCAAGACAAAGGAACAATTTTTAGACACATTCAGCTCATTGTAAACGTTAAAATATATTACATATACTGTACTCCAATATCAAAATAGAATATAAATCTCATACAGCAATAATCTAGGAAAAGGAGCTTATATTGTATAGAATTAGAATATATAAATATCGTATTTATCATTAAGTGCAGCTTTTATCATTTTTCATTAGTGTGAATCAACTGACAGGTTCCCTCGAACTACAAAAAAACTTATAATATATAGGACATTTATTTGCGTTGCCATAATTTTCCCCACCATCTAGGTATTTTGCTCGCTCGACCTGTCTGTCTATAATTCGCCTAATTTTACTTCATAGTATGTTTTGACAAAGTATTTCAGTTTAAGGTAAGAAGGTAGGTAAAATAAAATAACTTTAATGATGATCATTCAGCTTACTCATCAGATATATGTTATCACGAGACTAACAGTGTAAGATATAACTGATATAGTATCTGGGTACCGTACACCTTTAGAAATTGCAGTGGAATCTTACCTAAAAGGTATAGTTACCAATAGTCAGCAAGCATTAGTCTGAGTACGGTAGAGTGGTTTCTAAAAGTCCGTGAAACACGCTTTAGCATATCAGACTTTTGTTACATTCTAACTCCATTGTTCTCTTTTGTTGTATGGGCTATTACTCTTTGACTATACACTTTGTTTCACGGGATTATAATGGAAACCATAGACTTCTTGCAGCCCCTTCTTCGGCGAACGTCCGTAAATCGAGGGAAATGTTTTTTTTACCCGCGGCGCAAATCGAAGCGCGCCGCGTGTAAAAAAAACATTTCCCTCGATTTACGGACGTTCGCCGAAGAAGGGGCTGCAAGCAGAGTCTATGGAAACCACTCTAATACGTTTTGTAATCGGAAGACAAAAAAATACATTGTATTTCTTAGTCCATAAGTACTATTTACAATATGAGCGGCCGATTTGTATGGGATTTACAATTTCGAGGCCGAAGGCCGAGAAATTGTAAATTCCATACAAATCGGACGCGAATATTGTAAATGACTTATGATATGTCAAGACAACAACTCTTTGTTGAAAATGCTTTGCTTGTATTCTTTTGTTGAAAACAATTTGAAGTACTATTGAAAATCCAAGGCAGCATGAATTCAATTCAGTTGAAAAGGTTTTTAGGATTCTTTTGTTTTATTCATGACAATGAATAGGCCTTTTGTTGTAAATGATGTAATACACAAAATAATGAACTGGCTTTTGTTATCAACTTTAGCCGAAAGTTGTGCAATGAAATTTACTCAGTCGATGTTAAGTACTGTAAAAAAAATGCAGCGTAGCGCTTTTGGTACGCCAAACTCGTCACAAGTCGCTTTCTCTGCTCTACAAAATCGTGTGTCGGACATATGATGGGACTTTCCGAAAGTCTAAAACACGGCAGGACAGCAGTTGGAGCCATTCGTACCGATACGAGAACAGGAGATGCGAACTATATGGTCGAGCTTTTTGAGAAAACAATCGAGCACAAAAAGAAGGTTAGTTTTATTCTCAGTATAGCGACTTTGCTTTATCAGACTTGTTGTTAAATTAACTGTAAAATACATTAAATATCGAACTATTTCCATGTGTATATATGTAGATGTTCAGGCAAGCCTGTGGCCGCGTAGCACTAAGTTCAACAGAGTGGAGATAAGGAATTAACCTTGTGTGAAAGCTAACGTGCTAATGAAATGGTCCCATGTGTGCTTCTGAGCGTTAGCCCTAGTAAGCGGAGAAAGAGAAAAAATCTCTGACCCCGAGAGGGATTCGAACCCACGGCCTTCAGAATTGTACATCTGATGCTCTAACCAGCTGAGCTATCCAGGTCAGACTGGGAGCAGGTCGGGGTAAATTAGATGTTATGTTCGCGGTAATGAAGTGAATATATGTAGATGTTCAGGCAAGCCTGTGGCCGCGTAGCACTAAGTTCAACAGAGTGGAGATAAGGAATTAACCTTGTGTGAAAGCTAACGTGCTAATGAAATGGTCCCATGTGTGCTTCTGAGCGTTAGCCCTAGTAAGCGGAGAAAGAGAAAAAATCTCTGACCCCGAGAGGGATTCGAACCTACGGCTTTCAGAATTGTACATCTGATGCTCTAACCAGCTGAGCTATCCAGGTCAGACTGGGAGCAGGTCGGGGTAAATTAGATGTTATGTTCGCGGTAATGAAGTGAATATATGTAGATGTTCAGGCAAGCCTGTGGCCGCGTAGCACTAAGTTCAACAGAGTGGAGATAAGGAATTAACCTTGTGTGAAATCTAACGTGCTAATGAAATGGTCCATGTGTTTAAGGTTTCCAAACTGGTTTCGAAAGCATTGCACGCAGAGGATTGGAAAAGATACAACAATGGAGCAAGTGAACAAGACGAGGTCAAGAAATTGTTGGAAAGGCAGTGGAGGGAAAGCAGTTCAACTGAGTCAGACTCTCTGGTTATTTATTGAAAATGCGTATTTTTTAATGCTGTTAGTTTTATATAATAAGACAGCTTTCTGGTCAAATGAACACTAGTCTGCTTGCAGCCGTTCTTGAACTTATTCTTATACAGTTTATTATTGTCGACAAACCAACTAGCCTAATTGTTGTAACATTTGTTTTGCCAAATGCTTTTCTTGCTTATAAAGTTTTGAGTAATGTTTTTTCATAGTCGTAATTTTACTCGAATAGTTCAGCAGTGAAAGGGTGGGGTTGATGAATAATGACAATAGTTAATAGATCTATTAGTATTCTGTAAATATTTATAGAATACTAATATCGATATTAGTATTCTATAAATATTTACAGAATACTAATAGATCTATTAACTATTGTTATTATTCATCAACCCCACCCTTTCCCTGCTGAATATTCAAGCCCTCCCCGCTCTTTTAGTTTGATGGATCTTGTATCCAGTTTACAAGGCTAGTCATGTGACCTGAATTGTGCCTTCTCATTGGATACTTGCTTCATGAATAATTGATGAATATTATAAGCTTTAAAATCATATAGACAATTGTCATATGTTCATTCTCGCATCAGCTTTCAATTCTAAGCTGAATTTGTCATAAAATTCGATCCGTTGTAAGTTGTTCAGAGGCAACGTCTGAAGGTATACCTTAATGATGAATTGCAGAATAAGTATATTGAGGAATGTTCACTGAATGTCAAATCATAAGGTTCAACGCTCTTCATCCATTGAATTTCGTGAAACAATCGACTCTGGACTCTTTGTGCCTCTTTGACTTGTTTGAACAGCAGGGCCGTAGCAAACCTCCAAAAACTGGGGGGGATTGGCACGACATATAAAAAAACTCAAGACAATTTTCAAGGAAATTTGAAACTCTTTTGCGCGCGAAGCGCGCCGAAATTTAGAGCCCAGCATGTGAAATTACTGCATGTTTGGGAGAACTTTGATATGCAGTGTGCAAAATCGGGAGTTTTTTAAAGGGTTGTTTGGGGAAAAACTGAGGGGGCACGGGTCCCCCCGGCCCCAGTAAGCGCTACACGGCCCTGAACAGTGTTGAACATTACTGTCCATCGGCGAACATCCGCGATGAGAAATGTTCAGCATGTCCAAACATGCTTGACAGGTGCATTAACTATTGCTAAGATTCAAATTCTGTTTAAATCATGCAAAAACCTTTGACATCCTTTGCTAGTATCAATTCTGTCGTATCCTCTTGTATCTGTCATGAAAAAACTGTGCATTAGACATTTTGCTCGTATTAATTCTGTCATATCCTCTTGTACCTGTCATATCAATGCTGTATGCCTTTGACATCTTTTGCTAGTATTAATTCTGTTTCCATCTTCTTGTATCTGTCATAAAAAATCTGTATGTCGTTATCATCTTTTGCTAGTTTAATTCTGCCGTATCCTCTTGTATCTGTCATGTAAATACTGTATGCCTTTGACATCCATACCATCACCTATCACAGCCAACCTCTTCAGCCGGCTGTTAGTCCACGAACTGGACCTCAGATCCAAACCGCCGTCCCAGAACCATGCCGTCCCTCCAGCATTAAAAGGGTGTATACCTATAGACCTAGCAAGCACGCCAAAATATGCATCCTCGACTGCAAATCGCTTTTGTCTTAAAGATGCTAAGTGTATTTTGGTTAAAATGTTTCCAGAGAAGAGATAAAATGGTCCAGCACAGTACGGTGGAAATTGGCCCTCGGGGAATTCAGATCTACTTATGAACCATCGATGAGCGGGGTCCCTGCGGATAAAACCTCTATAATGTACGAATCCTGCATATACTCGAGGGGGTATCCTGGGGCTGTGGAGCCAGCTGATGAGTTTAGGCATATTCACATAGACATCATCATCAGCTTTTAAAATATACTGGGGTTTCGCACTGATCGCCCACTTAAATGAGCCGTGGATTTTGTGCACTAAGTTTCTATAAGTTTCTTTTTTGTTTATTCGTATAATGTCTCCGTATCGATAGGATTCTCGTTCGATTTGTCGATCGAGAGCTACATCGTACGAGAAACCAACCGTGAAAATGCAGTAGATGGTTGAGTCTGGGTATGTTGGACTGACGTTTGTCGATTTTGCGGGAAGTCCAGTCTTGTATTTGGAGTTTATAGTGCCTGCCCATGTTTTACGAATAACTCGCCTTCTCTCGATGGATTTAGGATGAGTTGTTATTAAAGTTAACAAAAATGGCCGCTCAACTAAAACTGGTCCAAATGGTCGATCGCGAATCGACGTGCCCTGATAACCTCCCAAAGGAACTGTGGTGGCGTTTCGATTCTTTGTTACTCCTCGGAACAACTCGATAATATCATCTTCGGCACTTGATATCTTGTCGTAAAATCTCACTAAAATGTTCTTTATCGAGTTTGCTATGTTTTCCAGCCACTTTAGGTTGAATCCATCGCTTGTATCATGTGTCCATTCAATCCTATTAAGCCATTTGAAATATTTTCCGAATCCATGTGAAGAGTTTTGTATCCGCAAGGCGCTACGATTGAAGGAAGCTGTGATCTTGTCTACAAGATTCATGTGGTACATATACAAAACACAAACCTGAGTTATAACTAGTGCGACAAACACGGCGGTTTTCGATGGCATCGCCAACAGCATTCTATGACATCTTCACATGTTTACTAACCGTTATGCAAATAATGTGTGTGCACATGGCGTAGCGAATGTACCAATCATAATTGAGCTAAGATTAGTTTTAAGTCTTGTCAATTTAACACAGTAAGGTACCCGTGACACGCAAGGAAAACAATATAGAAATACTAGATGGTGTCAGATATTGCACATGTATAGTATTAACGGTTTATATTCATTGTTCTAAAGAGAAATGAAAACGGAGAACTCGGGGCAAATTGAAAACGCTTCCAGGGCGATATGATAAACTCTCGAGAAAAGTCACTTCCACTTGTAAAACAAATCTCACTGTGATGATTATTCAGCCGGCGACTTCTTGAGGAAAAAATGTGAAAAGTATATAGTCGTTTCAATAAGTTTGTCACCCCAAAGACTAAAGCCTACAAGCTGTCGGCGCCAAGCATTGTGGATCATTCTTGCTTTCTCCATGAGTCAAATTAAAATGCCCGCGCGATGAGCGAAGTCGACCTTAGACTTTAACGTGTTTCCGAAGTTCGAGTGAGAGAATTGCACTGGCATCTAAAAATGTGCATTATTAAGAGCGAATGTCTGATAAAAATTTCAGCCAAAGCTCAGCAAAATTTGACATTTCACGGTCACAACCCAAAATCTAATTTCCCTCAAAATTGTTTGGATTATACAATTAGCATTCTGTGTTTATTTTGCTCAAAGAGTTCGCTACTCAAAGAAAGAGCGTTCCGATAATTTACTTTCATTATACCTTCGAAGGTGTAGGATGACGAGCAAAAACGGGGCTTGCACTATTTCAAGATACAAGATACAAAGTTGTGCAAATATGCAAGGGTATCAAATTACAGCATTAGTGAAAATTCCTAATACAGTGTTGACAGCCGTAATGCCTCTAATAATAAATAAATTATTGGCGGTTGTACGCGGGAGCCGAGTACAATTTATTTAGCAATTTCGCATTATTATACCAATTTTAGAAGCTTCACAATGAAAACAAAAATACATAGAACTCAATTGCCCAGAACACCTCTTTGACTTCGAGCTCTCCAACTCCAAGCGCGAGCCGAAAACAACGAGAAAACGTCACTTGAACCAGAATTGGCGTTTCTACCCCCCTCCCCCCAAAACAAATCGTTCTGTAAATTGAACCCAGCTAAAGGCCGATTTAGACTGTACGATTTTCGCCTACAACAATCGCATGCGACACGCTTGCGACATGACTTAGCTCGTAAGCACATGTCGTAGAGGCGTTGTAGGGCTGATTTAGACTTTGCGATTCGAGTCGTATGCTGATGCGAGCATGTCGCATGCGATGGTTGTAGGCGAAAATCGTACAGTCTAAATCGGCCTTAATAGGGTAAACTTATACACATACCTCGGTGGGGGAGGGGGCGTAGGGTTTTTCGAGCTTGTCATAAACAGCGTATACCTTTCCGGCCGATTTACCCGGTTTTCGAGTTTTTTTTTTTTTTCAATAAACGCGGTTGTTATTTTTAAAATTTTATCAAGTTGTATGTCACGCAGAAAGCATCCATTTTCCGCGTTTTAGTCATAAATAGGGTCAGGTTGAGTTCTATGTAGTTTTGTTTGCATCGTGAAGCTTCTAAAATTGGTATAATAATGCGAAAGTGCTAAATAAATCGATACTCAGCTCACGCGTACAATGTATTTATTATGAGACATTGCGGCTGTCAACACTGTATTAGGAATTTTCACTAATGCTGTAATTTGATACCCTTGCATCTTTTGCATCTTTTGCATCTTTGCATCTTGCATCTTGAAATAGTGCAAGCCGCAAAAACGGACAGACGGAAAACAGAATAGAATTTGCGAAATATTTCTTTCTTTAGATATTTGTATATTCCAGCGGATTTCAGTAGTTCGGTTCTCATGCAATCATCTCACAAAATACCCCGCCAGTATTTGATTTCCTTCTTTACAAAGGAAAAGCATGAAAAGTAAAACGGACAGCTTAATGCTGTACGCTTTACTGTCGTTCACGTTTAAGAATAAAGTTCTTGCGCCCTCCAATTTGAGATTTGAAGTGCACTATAAATTAAAAATCGCGCTGTTCCCAACGCGCGTAAATCGAATTGAATTTTGATTAGCACGTGAGACAACAAATGACTCACAAGGCTTGGCGCCGACAGCTTGAGGCTTTAGTCTTTTGGGTGACAAACTTTATTGAAACCACTATATATAGACAGGCTAAATATTAGACTTTCAACATACATATATAAAAAGTCATTCGGTCGTGTATCCTTCGTTAGTCTTCACGGCCTCTATAGTGCCGTTTTTACGCAGGACGGGCAGGAGAGTCAATTTTTGGTTCGTGCAATCACTTCGCTTCACTAGAAGCTTGAAGTGTGTATTTTTTTCTAAAGTTTCATCACCGTTTCATGGGTTTTTACTGCTAATAATTTAAATTTCTTCACAAAAATTAATGTAGGAGTTATTATTATTATTATTATTTTAGCTTTTCTTACAAAATAAAATGGAAAATTAAAGTTCGACTATCGCTTTTCCCGCTTGTGTAGCCACATGAGCATGGACTACAATTACCTTTCCTCGCAGGCGTGCCTCGGTTGCTTTTGCTTTCTTAATTGTGTGGTTTGTTGGACCTCCTGTGACCCACTCGCCTCGAAATAACACCACAGGAATCAACTTCTCATAAGAAATGAAATGTGTGTGGAAGAGGAAGCTGGGCGTGGAAACGAAGAGAGAAGGTCAAAAAGCCGGCTTTCTCCTGAAGCACGCATTAGGGGCACGTACTAACTTGTATTTATGTGTTACTCTTCTTTTGTGAAGAATACGTTACCTCACGACCGATTCCTCGGGCACGTACTAACTTGTATTTATGTGTTACTCTTCTTTTGTGAAGAATACGTTACCTCACGACCGATTCCTCATTCTTTCTTTATTTGTATTTCCTCTGGATTATGATTGAATTTTTGTTAACGATAAAATGTTCCTCAATTTGTGGCTAAAATGTGTCAATCCAGGCCTCCTACCGAAGCTCTTGCCGTGAAAAAGCACCTGACGTTAGCCGTGTGTGCAACTCAGTTCTTCCTCTTGGTTGCGATCAGTGGATACACCCAGAAGGTAAGATGGAGTGGTGAATATTTGGAGACTGTATGTGGGCTAGCATATTAGTGTAGCTATAATGCGCGTCAAGGTTGAAAATATTTGTGTAAGTAACTGGCATCATTCTTCAGCTGTGGGTGAAAAACGTTGATTGTCAGGCCGGCAGGTTAGCAACAAGGAACAGAACAGAGTGAAGCACCCTGAACACCTTGCTGACTGTATGGACCGTTTGCAAGTCACTCATTTTTTTTTTTCTTTCCTTGATTTTCGATGGAACAAACTTCATAAACCCACGCCCTTTGTAGTAATAGTTGATAGGTTTGAATGACTAATGTATGGGTTTCAAGAATCACCCGCCACATCTACATATAGCTCCCGCTCGACGAATACGACGAATAATTTCTTCAAAGAAATCAATGTGTCTCGTCAGCTAATGACCTAGGCAAAATGATAAGTATTCGGTATAAGGAAAAGCAATACATGTCAACGATCTGTTTATACTACTCAGAGAATCTGGTGACAGCAATGCTGCAAGGATAAATGAAAAGTTGCTTGTTTGTTGCAGGTCGGATGTCGGGCCTTGTCAGCGCTGCTCCATTTCTCTGGCACGGCCTGTTTCTCGTGGTGCACTGTCGACGCCCTTTGCTTGTACTTTTTTCACGCTAACAGTTTCCACCCAATCAAAAGTCTCAAAGCCTATGTCCTTTTTGGCTGGGGTAAGTTTAGATCATGCGCACTCGTCGTCCTGAGATGCACGTTTTAGTTCTGTGTACAGGACCGAATGGATAATAATGTTTGTTTATTGATCCTCTCATAGCTTATAGCTAAATTACAGGATTTCCATGAATATTATATATAGAATTCGAACAATAAATATACATAGATAATAGGGAGTAGGTAAATATAGATAAATATAGATAAATATAATTATCCAATGTGATCACTAGCTGGGCAGCTCAGATAGCTTGCATACTTGTTGGTAGCAAAATCGCCGAACCTATTTGTCTTGCATCGGCTGCACTGGTCTTTCCTTGGTCTTAATTGGTAGGACGACCTGTTTGCAGGGGTTTCAATACGGTCGAGTACTAATTTATAAACTGGGTTCTGTGGGGTCAGACCAGATATGAATTTAATGCAGGCTGTTGTTCTCCGCTCCCTAAGGCTAGCTAAATTGGCTCTGCCTAAGGCCTCGCTGTAACTCACGCCTGGGAAGATAATTGCAAGAGCACGCTTCTGAATTCTCTCCAATGAATCGGAGAGGTACAGCGGTAAGTTGGCATAAACAACGCTAGCGTACTCGAGCGTCGAGCGGACAAGGGAACAGTAGACCATAACGATGTCTTCGACGGGAACACCACAGCGCTTTAGTTGCCTTATTGCATAAAGTCGCCGATTGGCTTTTTTCACCATAGAGTCGCAGTGCACCTCCCATGTCAAGTCTTGTGTGATAAAAACTCCGAGGAACTTAAACGACTTGACTTGGAGCCACCGGTGGCAATTGGGGGCACTGGTAACTATTATAGTGCAAAAAGTCAACCGCCAGCACTTTGCATTTTGCTGGATTTAGGCGCATGTTATTGCTAGACGCGAATGACTGGACCTGTGAGATGATAGACGGCAAAACTGACGGCGCGTTCCTAGGAATGATTTCTATAGCTGTAAGGTCGTCTACAAACTTTGCGCGCGGGAGCCAACATTGTAGGAGGTCATTGACCATAACTGCAAATAATATGGGACCTAACCTGGGATCTTTTACCAGTTATTCAAAAAGGATAAAAGACAATGAAATATATTTCTTCGGGTGAAAATTCATTAAGTTAAATTAAGTGGTTCAATTTAGAAAGCCTTCTTGCCAACCTTATTTCAGTATCTCACACCCAAGCGAGGTAAATAAAACTATTTATTGACTATCTTTTCCCTACATGTTTCATATGTTGTCAGTTTTTTGTTGCTGATCATCTGTTGTCTTCTATTGTTTCCAGGAATACCACTAGTAGTCCTTGTCACAACAATTCTTGTTGGATTTTTAGGAGCTAAAAGCATACACTTGTAAGTCTAATCAATCAACGTTTTAGTATGGCAAGCACGATACTAAACTATACGGGTAGCGACATAACGGTCATAAGCTACATAACGTATGTCAGCTCTGTAATGGGAAGCGGAAACCGCCAGGATCTGGCAAGGTCCAACGAAATGGATCTCGTCTTGCTCCATAGCTCAGTTGGTTGAACATTGGCTCATACAAGCCAAGGACGCGGGTTCGAATTCCATTGGAGTCACTTTTGTTTTCTTTCAAAGAGATAAATTTCCGTGACTCCGGTATGATTCGGTACACAGAGGCGGTGAGGCCACCATAAGTATTTCTGGCATGATGAGCATTTCTTGGGGTTTCAACGTCCCTATATTGATACATTCTCGAATCCAGAGCTCGTCGCCTCGCGGGGGAGGCTCTGGTGACATCCATTTGAGGGCCTTCGCTGATTGGCTGAAATGGCGCGCACGCGTACATAAAAGTAGCTTAATCTCGCTTTATAAAAACTTATCTGTCAAAATAACATTGGCATTCGTTTCCTAGTCGTCTTTCAACCTTTGCCTCCAAACGTAATTATGACGCATAAAACCACCATTTTCTTATACGCATGCGTCGGTGGCTGCCATCAGGTGACGAGCCGGGGAGCTCTGGGTAGAGAATGCTATTGATTTGTCCTCAGTGATTACTTGTCTGTCTGTTGTCTATTCCAGATTGGCGCTGTATACTTGCTGGACCTCTGATCACGTGTTATGGTCATTTGTAGTGCCCTCTATCATACTTACTGCTGTGAGTAGCCTGTAGGGATGTACCTTCAATCTTTTGTTTTTATTGTAATTTTAGTCTGTGTACATTCGCTACTAGTATAGCCTCCAAAGAGGATTAGTAGCGTCTGTGAAATCCCGTTGCTGCCCAAAATGACTAGCCTGAAGCAGGCTGAGTGGATGTGAGGAAGATTTTCCAGCCAATCAAATTCAAAAAAATCTGATAACGTGATCGCGAGCCAATCAGGAACGAGTCCCCGAGTCCTGGAGAAGGGATTGCGTGACCTGAACACGATTAGTAACGGGATTTCACAGACGCTACTAATCCTCTTGGAGGTTAGTAGCGGATGTACACAGGCTATGTAATGTTATCTTTCCAGTCTTTCCAACCAAATCCGTGTGGTTTGTGGTTTACATGTTGAAAACCCCTAAATTATCTACGTTTGCTTGATTGTTTTGTGATCGTCCGTAAATGTGTACAACTGTTACATCGCAGGTAAATATTGTCATCCTGTGCACGATTTTGCGCCAACTACGACAGCCGTCATATGATGTGTGTCCAAAGTCGGTCATAGAAAAACGAGGAACCAGGTAAGTACTTTTGGCACTACAAATACATATGACTATACTTGCCTAAAACTCTAATTGTCCAAGTCAGGGAATATAAGAAGAGATGGACATTACACTATTCATAAACGTTTCCTTGCTGGCAAGCACGGTTTTCCGGACCCGGTTATAGCATTTCCACATTTTGTATCTGACATATGATCAGTGGCGGATCCAGGGGATGTGCGTTGGGTATGGACGCACCCCCTTTGCATTACAAAAATGGTTTATAACGGGAAAATGTAGTCCTTAAAAGACTAACTACCCCATCCTAAATAACCTTATCTCCCTGAGTTAGCCTGGATATCAGGCTTTCTCCGTTGCACCCAGTTAGACTACGAGTTCGAGTTTTCTATGAGTCAGTAGATGAGCCATAGTTAACGAGGCGCGTAGTGCCGAGTTGACTAGTAGAGGCAAGGATCCTAAAAATCCTAAAACGGGTGTTTAGGAATCCTAAAGATCCTAAGAAAACTAAAATCCGAAAGATCCTAAAATTCCTAAAGGCCCTCTACCAGCGTGTACAGACAAGATCCTAAAATTCCTAAAAGGGGTGTTTAGGAAACCTAAAGATCCCAAGAAATCCTAAAAACCTAGAAATCTTAAAGGCTCTCTATAAATGTAGTAGAGACAAGGATCTTGCAAATCCTAGGGGTGTTTAGGAAACCTAAAGATATCGTAAGAGTTCCTTGAAATCCTAAAAAACCTAAAACTCCTAAAGGGAGCATAAGTTAGGATTTTTAGGATATCTTTGGGTCTTTAGGTTTTTTAGGATTTCTGGACATATCTCTTATTTACTGGAACCGAGGCAAACAGTATGTTTGGGAAACCTCAGCGGTCGAAGGACCACAAAACATACTGCTTTAATTCATGGGGTTCCAGTAAATAAGTACATTATTATTTTATTACTGATCAGGTACGGTCTCCGCACCAACTCTCTGATGTTGCTTGGCTTGTGTCTGGGATGGATCTTCACCATGTTGTCCTTTAGAGACGTAAACAATGTTAGATACCAGCTGACATTCGGCCTCGTCAATGGGTTACAGGTAAATACTGTTTGCAGGTCCTATTTACTGCATGTCACCCAAGGCCACCCTAGATCAGAGATCAAGCAGCTAATACAGCATTGGATTTGAGTTCTGTTGTACTAGATGAGAATGGTCACGGGATTCGGGAAGGATTAACGTTTGCGCTACAGTCAGATTGATATCATTTTTATTCACGAGTTCTCGTGTCACATCGCGAACGCGCGAGTCTACGAGTGAAACATCAGTAAGCCCCAGAGGGCTTACTTTACGGACGTGGGTGCTCGTCGAGAAAAACGAATTTGACCCCTACAAGATACCAAAATGGGTGTGGCCAAGCTTCAGAATAACCCCTGAGATATCAGTAACAAACACGGAAAATGTCAATTCATCTGTTCCCAACACCTGATAGGCAACGCCATAAAACTGTCAGAGGTTTAAATTACAGTTGCTTGATTAGCAACCCCAAAAAGATAGCAGATCCCAAAATTTCCTGGCTTTTATATTTTTTTCATCCCCTAAAAATAACCGCAGGCGACGATTTTAACCAATAAAAGATACGACGAGCACCCCCGCCAAAACAAAACCGTGAGGTGATATCGTGTCGCATCGGCTTCATCGCACAGGTATTGACACTGAATGTTGTAAATAAATACTACATTTTCATTTCCTTTGCACATGGCAAAGTCTCAAACGGTCTTAAATATCTATACTGAAGTATACTTTATTACTCTTTATTTGCTGTTCCGTTTGTAGGGAATTTTCTTGTTCTTCTTCCATTGCGTACTGAACAGCGACCATGTAAGTTATGAAACATGTCTTCATATTATTCTAGTCCTGGCCTGCTACTACATCTTTCCAACGATGATTATTCTCAGGTGAAAAATAGCGGTTACAGCACTGCAGTGCAACAGAAGGCACCGGGTGGGAGTGGACGAGGGATGCCTGATGGTCGAGGAGGCAAGAGAGTTGAACCTCAGGTACTGGGACTGGAACACGTCAGGAGCAGCGCAAGTAAAAATATATATTTGGGGGGTAGCCTCGAAAATGAATTTGTGGTCGGTTTTATTTTTCTAGGGGGGGGTGCGGGCCTATTATACCCCAAGCGAAGTTATTTTCTTAATGTTGGCTTCTGTGTAGGTAACTATCAATATTATTGGGGCCTGGCCACTATTAAAAGGGGGACGGGGTAGTGTGGTGCCCCCTGCCTTTCGCTTACGCCAACCCTGTCAGTATCGGATTCCTACTCCCACAGACGAATAAATCACGGTTGGGGTTGAATCTTTCTTTTTTCAATGTTTGATTGGGTGCACGTGGGGTTATAGGGGGACAATCATATTGTCGGCTCATATACTGTAATGAATGTCATTATCATTGGTTATCTCTAGAATGGTTCCCGTCGCAAGGCGGGCTTTCGTAATCCAGTGAAAGAGAACGTGCCCCTGATCTCTATAGGCACTGGGTCTGCCAATAAACAGGCAAGTTAGAGGAAAAGGGTGGTTAACGGGGTCGATTCACCCTGCCCATAATGCATTGCTTTGTTTTGTTCACTTGACTCATTGCATCATAAGCTCTAGCTGAATGCAGAGGAATTCTAGTATTACGAGTTTTTCTCGCGTTTTTTTTTTTTTGTACGTTAAAATGTGCTAAACTGGCAAAAAATATAAGTTTTTTGTTGGGTCTATCATAGCCTGCGTAGCGGCTCTAAAAGGGAAGGGGAGGAAGTCGGGAGCGAGCGAAAACCGGAAATAGCGCGGCCGCGAGGGGTTCTGGGAAGGGATGTGGCCGCGCTATTTCCGGTTTTCTCGCCCCCGACGCCCTCCCCTTCCCCTTTAGAGCCGCTACGCAGGCTAGGTCCCTCAATGTCGATGATATTGAAAATGGCGGCGAAGCAAAGCATTATTGGTACGGTGAGTCGGACCCTTTAAAGCATCGTATTTTCCCTATGGTTTGGGAATCCCATAGGGCGTTTCCAAGCCCTTTCAGTTTTGCATATCCCCAAGTCGTTTTGTGAAAATCACCTTTGCAAAGAAGCTCCCTTGGAACTGGTGGACACTCCAACTCCACTAATCGTTCCGCCACTGCCATCAGTACAACTTACCATGACATTTTGCAAAACAAGGACATTTTCTTGTGCCAAGTCATATTCAGGAGCGTGTTTATTACATTAGTTTTATGATCTGGTATAAGCGGTCTAGAGCTCACATTAATAAAATGCTCGTTTTACAGGAGGACGAAAGCTCCGAGAGTTCCCCTACGAAGCAGGAGCCGACTAACTCCCTGTGCGCACCAACTACTCTACACGTCATTGTGGCCAACGCCCCTGTCAGACCAAGACCCGTAGAGACCATCCGACCCAAATCAGTCGAGCAACTCCGAGTTACTCCCGACTATGAAATGATTATCCCGCAATTGCCGGGGACACCCGAGGAGAACCCGAAGGATCGAGAAAACACAAGTCCGCCCACAGGGCGAGCATCCACTGCTCCTTCGAGATCCTCGGTATGCCAACATTTTACAGGAGTTTTAAAATATTAGAAGCTTCATTACAGTGAGCGACCTTTATCTGTTTATCCTGATTGAAAGCTCTTTTGCCACTTTAAGATCATTAGCGCAGATCATCAAGGTATGGGTTCGCAAAATGAGGTGTCTGAGGGTCATTTATATGTCGCTTTAAAGCATAAAGAATGGCCTATCTTCTAAAATAATTTCTTTGTTAAATATATATATTTTTTGGCTTCAAAGAAAAATACCACAATTCAAGAAAAGACGACAAATTTGTCAGGGAGATCTCCAGGCATCCATGGAAGCGCAGAGCATCGCACTATTAAAGGGACGGGAAGAGAGAAATACGAAGGAAATAGGTTTTCCTCGTTTCTCTCTCAGCCCCTTTTTTTGTTCCTGGCGTCAAAACTGGCTCTTTCTCATTTCTTATAGTCAACTCCCTTTTTCTTCCGTACACCTCGTTTCCTTCGCCGCGACAACCTTTATCCCAAGATGCCTGAGAACTCTCTTATTTATGTTGGTAGTTAGTGTGTCGTTTCGATTTTGTTCGTTTCTGCTACCAGAATAAACAGATGCCCGCAAGTGTAGTGTCCTCGCGTTCTTCTTCGGCAAGCAACGGAAGAGAATCAGGGGACATGGAGGCCAAACAAATCAATCAGATCACGGTAAGAATGGACGATGTACAACCCACATTCCAGGAAAACTTTGTATTCCCGTGCATGGTAACCGCAAAGACATGGTAACCGCTATGACATGGTAACCGCTAGGGGTTACGGTTGTTGAAAGTTTCGAAAGTTGCTCATCACATCGAGAGGAGTCAAGTCTTTCGATAAGTAGCCGAAATATTGACGAAATACCAACCTTGGGAGAGGACATATATTTCTTGACTGACTACATTGTCTCACCAACTCAGTAGCGAGTGCTGCAACAAACTCGAGAACCACTTGCCCTGTAAGGTTAGCAGTTTGCTAATGTCTTGGCACAAAGGGTGCCAAGTGAGAACACTGATTCTCTCTCTCCTAGACTTGAGAACACCAAGTCTGTAGATAGGACAGAAAATTGAGAAAATAATAGACAAGGCGCATTGCTGTTGATGTAGCAACTATATTCATGTTACCATTGGTTGTCGGAATGGAGGAAGTGAAAACAGTCATTGGATCAGGTTCATCTTATTCAACCCTGTGCATCTTTGTTGAATGCTTGTGATAAGATCATACCTCGGTATCCCGCGTGAACGGGTTTTGTGTCTCCTTAAGATATGAGCACTACCTGGGGCCTACTCCGGGTCCTAAGATCGCCCAAGATCACCCAAGTTCGCAACATAAAATATAGAAAAAATTCCCAAGATCGCCTAAGATCGCCTAAGATCGCCTGAGATCGCCCATGATTACGGCGATCTTAGGACCCCGAGTAGGCATTGATTTTACAGATTATTGAAGAGTATATTTCTTACTGTGGTAGCTCAAAAGACCTGACAGTAGTGGGGAGAGAAGGCGGAAGACTCGTAGCGAGCCAACGATACCTTATGCGGACAGTGGCCGCAATGGGGACTCAGCCAAGAGGACGTCATCAGGAGGAGAGACCGCTAGCCGATTCCGCGCTCACACAACAGACAATAAACCACACAAGCATTCCCGACAACACGGCTCTTCATTGAACGAGGTGAGCATGCGCAGGGTGATTAAAATGGCGACGCAATAAAGTGAAAGCCCACGTGTAAGAACCTAGTATTTCAGTCTGGAGCAGGTTCTTTTTCATTTGAAAATATAAAGAAACATGGATAATCCTAGCCTAACAAGTTCTAAAAATCCGGGTTTTACTATACGCAGTTTTTTGACTGTATTGTTTGCTCCTCTCTCTCTCACACGCCTTTTGTAGTAATGAAATGTCAAACGACACGGACGCGAATTAAAACGAGCAGCTTTTCCATGACAGGCTACTGTTTATTCGAATATTCAGAAATATGAAAGTATCTATTAACATGCCCCCCCCCCCCCTCAATTAAGTAATCAGGTAATCAAGTAAGAGGTCATCCTGACCCTATATAATGCTAAGAAGGACTGACTTTGCTCAACAGCTTGAAAGCTTATTCTCCAACCCGGAATTCATGGCCAAGCCTCATCGTCCATCCGTGTCCAGTCTACAGGGTCCTGGGCGAAGGGAAAGACGTGTCTCATCAGAACAGGTAGCTCGTGTAGGAGAACTTGTGTAGGAGAACTCATCACTTTGATTTGTAGTTTGCTTTGCACCTTATGCGTTCTTGTAACCAGAGCTGCCCACCTTGTCACCTCGCGGGGAGGCTCTGGTAATAAGCGCTTTTCGGTGATTGGCTGATTTAGAACAGTGGGACATGCGTAGAAGTTCTTTCCCTCAACGACTCTGTATGAAATCTTGCACATGAGTCAATGTCTACCAGAGACTCCCTCGCGAGTTGACGAGCCGAGGAGCTCTGGGTACGAAAATGCATTCTTTGCTTTAATTAACGAAGGACTGTGGCTTGGAGAAATGGCACGAAAATCTGTAGGTGATCTGGCCTTCTACATTCTTGAACCCAGAGCTCCCCGGCTCGTCGCTTCGCAGGGGAGGCTCTGGTGACATCTATTTGAGGGCCTTCGCTGATTGGCTGAAATGAGGCGCACGCGTACATAAAAGTAGCTTTATCTCGCTTTATAAAAACGTATCTGTCAAAATAACACTGCCATTCGTTTCCTAGTCGTCTTTTCAACCTATGCCTTCGACTTGAACGCTCTAAAAATAATTGTGAGGCATTAAACCACCATTTTCTTTTACGCATGCGGCGGTGGATGTCACCAGAGCCTCCCCCGCGAGGTGACGAGCCGGGGAGGTCTGGGTACGAGAATGGGCCTTCTATTAAACGGATAAAGTAGTGGATGTGCTCAACAACGCTTTTCCTTCATAAGTTACACGTGAGCTAAATAATTGATCAACTTATTTCCAATGTTCTCCCTTAGTCTCAGGGAGGTCTAAATAAAAGATCATCTGCTGATTCACGTGATGTCGAGACGCAAGGCTCGCTGGGTCAAATAGAGGTACGATAACATTCGGTATAACGGTTCTAGTGCTTCACTTCGATTCTTTTAGCCCGAGTACCCATTGAAAAGACCCTTCCCTCTAGAAATCACAAAGCTGTAAACAGACACCCTGGAATGACCTGACCTGTCCCCTTGGCACCGATCTGTGTTAGCTGTAACGCCTTTTGTTTTTACCATTTGTTTCAGGGTGAAGGCTCCTCATCTCGTCCCCATTCACGAAGCACCCAACAAACCATACTATAACTATGACAACCAGCTCATGAAGATATCAAGCTTGCTTGTTCCTATGACAACGATCTTACTGATATGGTGCCATAATGAAACTCGACTGGTACATGTGTGTCGACTGCCGTATCTATTCAAGCGTTGACCCAGTCCAATTATTTTTAACTTAACGCCGAGTTCACACACCTCATGGAAAGAACGGCCTTGCGGGACAAACAAATGGTTCCTTGACTTTGCTTGGAATGTGCAGTCCATGCACGACATATGAGTATTAGCAAAGAATTATTATCCCCCAAAAAATAGAGTATTACATAATATATAGATTTAGGCACGGCCTAAAAGCGGAGCTCCCAGTCAGTTTTATACCCTTTTTAAGCCTGGTGTCATCGTTGACGTCTCTATGACGTTACATCACGTGACCACTTTGTTGCGGTCCTCTGGTGACCTAGACAGTTTTATCCAAGTTTGGTTGTCTTGGAATCTTCCCTTCACGAGATATGATTTTTTTCAAACTTTGTTGACGTCATCTATGGCGTCACATCACGTGACCACTTCGTTTCGCACCTCTCAGTGGTGACTTAGACAATTTGCCCAAGCTTGGTTATTGGAGTCTTCCTTTCATGATGTATGAACTTTGATGACGTCATCGATGACGTAACATCACGTGATCATTTTGTTGCGCTTCTGTAGTCAGCTGGACATGTTTATCCAAGTTTGGTTGTCTTGGAGTCTTCCGTTCACGAGATAGGAATTTTTCAAAAAAATGATGACGTCGTCGATGACGTCACATCACTTGATCATGTTACAGCATACCCACCCTTTGTAATATAGAGGAAATACCCCTAAGTATGGTTATTTGTTGCCTTGAAGATAAATTGTTCACTGTACATCACAGGGTTCCCGTGTGTTTTAGCGGACGGTGGACGGACAGACGGACGCTATAGGTTTATTCAATTTCGTGAGCAAAATCAGCGAAAATGACTGTGACCATTCAAAATCAACTCGACGTGGCTCCGCTGAATTAGCCTGGTTTTAGCAAAGAATACTAATTTCCTAATTTGTTTTTGCCGAGAGCTGACTATGACATAATAATAATGAGAATTATTGATTATCTAATAACGATATGACTGATAAAGTTCCTTTCGTAATATGGGTTTGAAGGGGTAAACGGCGCATCATCCAAACTCGCGAAGCCCAAACCGTAGCTCACTTACGTACTATGGGATCCAGTATGTTTCTACTAATACCACGTAAATAGAGCTTGACATTGTTGCCTGTTATCCTTTCTTAATTTGATAGCTGATTATTGACGACGAGTATTACAAATTTCGACAGCTTTGTTTATTACAAATTATTACGAAGGTGTATTACAAATTGCGACAGCTTTATATTACAAATTGCGACGACATTATTGCAAATTGCGAAAGGTTTGCAAATTACGACAATTATTACTAACTGCGACTGTACAGGCGACCTCAGGTGACTTAAGGTAATTCCCCTGAAATAAAACTTGTCGTAGAATTTTTTTCTTAGTTTGTCTATTTACTATTTAGTATATAAGGAATGAAAATATGAAATAAAAAGAGGGGGTGCCCATGCTCGTTTAGAAACTGTGATGGCGCAAACATACCCCATTTTTAGTGGCTGAGGGCTATTTTGTGAAGGAATACGTGAAACAAGAAAATTGTGATAAAACGCTCACTAATGAAGCAATCCAGTTCGCTTGCAAGTTTAAGCAGAACTATTGGATGCTTCACTACCTAGGACGAACAGTGGAATGTTTAATTTTCTATGTGTGTTGACGCTAGTCTCAAGTGTATTAAGGCCTGGGTCAACCCAGAAAATCGAGAAAATTACAAAATTTAAAATATCTTCTCTAATCATTAATGATGTAGCATGATATTTTCAGGATAGTTAACATTCATCGAGTAAAATCTTTTAGTATGGAATTTCGGCTGATACACTCGTCACGTGGCCAGTCACGTGACATTTTCACTTTCAAAGTTTAAAAATTTCTCCGGTGGTGAGTTTCACTCCTTTTTGAAAAGTTAATAGTTAATAATATTTCTCTCTTTGGGTTCTATATAGTGACGCCTTTACATGTGAAAAACGTTTGCTCCTTTAGGGTGCTTTAAGGGGCTGATATATTAATTAGGTCACGTGACCTGATTCCGACCCTTATATCTCGTTAACAGTAAATAATAGTTCAGCAACCAAAACGGTACGATGTTTCTATTGCTGAGGTCTATCCATTTTCACCAAAATTGTATTGTTAGATGTTTTCTCCATCACCGGAAAAGCAATTTACTGTTTTGTCACGTGACATACCTTGTGACGTCACTCCGCACTAAGTTATAGCACCAAAATATTACGTTTGTCCAGTTTTATCACTGTGCCAAAAATTAGCCTGCCTTAAATAGATTAAAGCAATTTAAGGCACATTTTGCGTGTTGGGGGGCTAGCCCCAAGCCTATTTCGAATCCCAGGCACATTAAAATGTGCTTGAGTTCTTGAAAATGTGCAAAAATGTGCGCACGCTCGTGATAGTTTGAGAGTCTTTGGTGTCTCATTTTGGGGCTTTTTATGACGATAGCTCAAAAACTTGTCGTGGAAATTTCTTTAAACGTTTTTTATAACAGGGGAATGATATTCTTATCAAAATGGTAAAATAAAAAATGGGGGTGCCCAATCTTGTTTTCGCGCAATATCCCAAAAAGTGACTTTTTCTTGGTGTTTCTCGCTCAAATGGGGATATTTAGCTTGCGCGCGCACGCTCGATTGCGTCATTTTCGAACGAATTGATCGCGCGTCCATGCGCAGAACAGCGTGCGCCGTGCAAAACAGGGGAATAACCTTAAGGCATGGGTCCATGCGGCCACGCCCTTAAAAACATTCAATCAGGCCTTAATTTGGGTGAATTAAAGATAGGCTTCTTGTGTTGATATGATGTCATAGACATCGTCATTCTTGTTAATTTGAGTTGTTGGTGTTTCCATGGGAACCAAATCCTAACCTCTGACCTCCATATTAAGAAATGAAACTTCAGAGCCTCCGCAGGTTCAGAAAATTCGCACCACTCTTAAAGCCACCAGATGGAAATGGTAGGGAATAATGTAGTATTTATCACTCCAATTTCCGATCTTGCACAACATTTTTAATTTTGAAATGCACTTGGCGAGTGACTGGAAAGTTGCTAGAGTGTTACCATTACAAAAAAAGGTGTAAAATCTGATCCTAATAACTACCGTCCTATTTCTATCATATCAGCTGTTGCTAAGATTTTTGAAAAACAAAAATGTATTGATCAACTATACAAATATTTTAATGACAACAACCGGCTCTTATTGAATAGCCAGACAGGATTCCAGCATCTGGTTCAAATCTTACTTAGAAGACAGTTACAATGTTAATGGACACCACTAGTACGGTGTGGTGTACCACAGGATCAATTGTTGGCCCATTACTCTTCTTTTATACATAGATGACTTTCCGGGTTTTCTGGAATCTGGGGTCGCAAGGATGCAATCTGGAAGGGATAATCGGGGATAATTTAGGTTTGAAGGAGTCATGGTAGTTGTAGCCGGTCTCGAATTGTGCCTTCAAGACAGACGATGTATCGGAGGCGCTCGCTACTGACTTGCTGTCGAATCGTGCGCCAGCTCACACACTACTGCTGTCGGCCCTGCACCAGCCCCAACACTGAGAGGGCCGAAATTCGAGCGGCCAAGGATCACTGTCGAAGAATGGAATGTGTTCATCCACAGATGGAATGTTCGTACTGGCCCTGGCATCGACGAAGCATCAGCCTCATCACAGTTATTCCAGTGTGGACTTGGAGACAGCCTGCTCAAAGTTTGTACGCAGCTTCTGAAAGCCTAAAGGAACTGTCACTATTTACCGGGGGAGGGCCGTGTTTGTGTCCAAAAGAGCTCCAAAAAATCGACCCTCCGGCCCCTTAAAGGTACCGTTAGAAAATGTGGCCCTCCCCTAAATAGTCCTGAAAAAATGTGACCCTCCCCTCGTTCCTTTTTTTGTTTAAAATCATTGGCCGTTTTCACACTAGAAGACGAACAAATTGTATAGACGGACAAATCGTCTGACGATTTGTTCGTCTTTTGTACGTCTAGTGTGAATTTAGGTCGGACTTTAGTCGATTTGTTCGTCTACACGAACAAATCGTCTATGAAAAATCGTCTTCCTAGACGGCCAAACAGACGAACAAAATTAGACGATTTATTTCGTCTGAAAATTTGTTCGCCCCGTTTTCACATGAGACGATTTGGTCGTCTTGAGACGATTTGTCCGTCCAGACGATTTGTTCGTCTCTAGTGTGAAAACGGCCATTGCTTCCTTTAGTAATTTTACCGCCTGGATCTCGACTTCGATCTATTATAACAAGGCCGTCGTTTTCACACTAGATACGAACAAATCGTCTGGACGGACAAATCGTCTCAAGACGGACAAATCGTCTGATGTGAAAACGGGACGAACAATATTTCAGACGAACAAATCGTCTGAATTTGTTCGTCTGTTTGGCCGTCTAGGAAGACGATTTTTCATAGACGATTTGTTCGTGTAGACGAACAAATCGACTAAGTCCGACCTAAATTCACACTAGACTACAAATCGTCAGACGATTTGTCCGTCCAGACGATTTGTTCGTCTTCTAGTGTGAAATCGGCCAATATAGTTGATGTTAGCGGACGTAAATATGTTTTGGGCCCGACTTAGGCTCATTTTAGCCCGAGCGCAGCGAGGGACAAAATGAACACTGAGAAGGGCCCAAAACATATTTACCACCAAGAACATCACACTACATTACTATTATTATAACTTATACTTATAAGCAATGAGTACAAAAAGCGGGAATTATGTCACCATCATAACGCCGATTGACTCGCGCGGGCTTAATATAATTTCTATTACAGGGTGGTGAAGGGGTTCTCCGTGATCCGTGATTCACCCCAAATTTGCTCCGTGACTCGTGAAAACAGGAAATTTTTTGCCGTGATCCGTGAAATCTCATGCCCTCGTGACCCGTGATTTTACGAATTTCTCTTACGTGACTCGTGATTACAGGCCCAGAGATTCGTGAAACGTCTGGTCATTAGAGACGGACCATTTGGTCCAATATCGAGCAGGCTCATTCTAGCTCCTGACTGCTTTTTAGGGAACCTGACGTCCTTAAAAATAGATTGTTTTTTTTTTTGTCGGCTCGCGCTGCGCGCTCGCCATTTACAACATCAAAATGTCTTTTTAAAATTAAGTAAATTTACTATCAGCAAATAGTAAACAAAGGTTCAGCAATGTCAGGAAGCGCAATTGTTAAACATCATGTTCTCATTTACTCCTGGACTTTCCCCATTCTTGTAACTTATATGTCCAAAATTTGCAGCGCGCTTCGCGCGCATAAGGAGGATACTTTGGTGTAGCATTTAGAAACTAAAACATCGTGCTGTGCTTTTTTTTAGTTTTGGAAAATTTCTATTATGTTTTTTCCGTGACTCCATTTCATCAGCGTGATTTTTATGTCTCAGAAACAAGAATTTCATTAACCGCGTAGATTGATGTTCAAAATCGCAGCGCGCTTCGCGCGCATCCAGAAACATACAAGCAAGGCTCGGTACTGATCCGAACCATCTTCATAGTAGCAAAAATTCTGATCTGGATGCTATGAGCAAACCAATTTCGCGAAATGATAAAATAACAGGAGACCTTGAAATCGTACTTTATTGAATTGTGATCAATTGTCGTTTTGATGGTGATGTAATTTAAGTGAAATCTCACACCATCAAAAGAAATAGTCAGGAAAAAAGATCGAGCACAGTACTTATATCATTATTATTTACTTAAAACACAACTTGCATAATCGTTTTTAAAATTTTACTTCCGTGATTCGTGAAAAGCGTTTTCATAACTCCGTGATCCGTGAAATAACGAAAAATCGGTCCGTGATTCGTGATCGCCCCCCCCCCCCCCCCCTTCACCACCCTGATATTAGAGCCCCCCAGCATGTTCATTAGAGCCCGACTACGCCACAATGCTCGGCATTAAAGTTTTTGAACCGCTACTCAGGCAAGACTTAGTCTCCTTTCTGTTCGGCGAAATAAACATCTACAAAACGGATGAATTTTGAGCATTGCGCGTTCCTGGACACGTTTCAAGAGGCTGTTACTGCACAGAGGACATGCGTGTTCCAACACAGACGTGACCAAGGCATTGTAAATTGCAACGTGCGATCTTTGGCTATATTGGTAGAGAGAACAGGCTTCCCAAGCTGTGCACGTCCTTCCAGAACTGATCACGTACAGTAGGCTACCGACATCGACTTCGCGCGCATTGTAATTCTCAATGTCTTTGCCATCAGAATCTTCTCTTTCCTGGTTTCCTTTGTATCACTTTCACTCTCCCTGTATCGTTCTCACTTTCCTCACTCTATTCTATGCTTTTAACGATGAACTGACGCTGACCTAAGGTGTCAGTTCTTTCGAAAATAGTGACTGGCCGCCATGCTTTTTTGTGGGGCAATATGGCAACCTTTGCGCGCGTTCTCAAAAACTGTATTTGATGGCTTTCGCGCGCCGAATTTTTTAATGCACATGATGTAGAAGTTGCTGTAATAACTCCTTAGAAAAATTCTTGTGGTCCCCCCTTCCGGGACATCAGGTTTCGAGAGATCTCCCCTTTCACTCACACAAACAAAGTACTCGTGGTCATTCCAGTGGCTAACCTGTGTCTGAACTCCGTCGTTTGTTCATATTTCTCAATATTCTGTAACAGTTTTGATTCACCATTGCATTTTAATTGTAGCAGCAAATTGACATCCAATTGCAATCATATCAAACAAAATTAGAACAAAATCTGTAGCCGCGCTAACGTTCTCGTCAGACCGTAAAACAGTTTCACGTCCTAGTTCTGATGAAAATGGTTGAAATGCATTTGATTTCGTGCATTTGCACGTGCGCGCATTGTGCTCTGTAATCAAGTGTATTGTTCCTTGGCGTTGTCGCTCTCGTTGCCGTCGTCGCAAGGGTTCTATTCTAAACAAAGCGGTGAACGACGTGTTTCCTCTAATTATAGAAAACAAAGAGATGGCACGCAATGCTCTCCCATCATCGCTATCAGCCATGTCATCCTTTCAGCGCCACACTCGAGGGTGTTAAGGCCTGGGACGGGGGCAAATTAAGCCAATTTTTGAAATTTCGTATCTCGAGTTTGTTTGACTCTTACGTAATCATCTTTGGTCACAAAATGTATATACCGGACCTACACAAATTTGAAAGGGTTATTTTGACTCCGAGCGGATGGAAGTGGTCACGTGACCAGATAAAGATAAAATCGTTTTCTTAAGATGGGGTGAGCATGTTTCTATTTAAGGTACTAGAGGAGGCTCATGATCGAAATTTCAATTCTCCCCAGAATCACCCAACCTGATGCTGGTGATACTATTTATCATATAGGGTAGTTTAAAACTTTGAAATTTCACGAATTCCTACAAAAATCGAGAGAGAAATGCAACGTTTTTCGCGCCAAATATTGTAATGTTATACCTTGTGTTTATCCTGGTATTGTTGCAGTGACCCTTGACCTACTGTTAGTCATTAACTGGACACAGAATTCGGCCTTTATATGCGAGAAAGTACTTTATTTTTGTTCATAGAGGTTTTAATCATTTGTAGCAACGAAATAATTTCAGAGGTTGTTTCTTTTCCTCTCCTGATGTTAAAAACAATGAAATATTATCAGTTGTTGTGTTGGTCAAGCCGGATCGCATTTCATTTCCAGTATTTAATCCCTGGTGGAGTCATGCCGTGTGCATTGATCGATGAATCATTCCTGAGACGTAAAAACATGTTTTTGGCAGCTTAAAAAACAGATTTTTACTTGTTATAAAAAGCCAATGTTGTTAAAACCAAAATTTTGCAGCTATGCGGTTTATTCTGAGCTTGTTTACGAGCGCGCGTGACTTCTGAAACTTGAGTGAAATTTTGCTTAGTAGCGTTACTTATTTTCGCGCGAAAAACATTGGTATATAAGGGCAAAAGATCCTTATTTGGGGGGAAATATTGAATACAAAAGACCGCTGACTGGTTAAAAGTAACCAACACAGATGCATCTTGCCAACTGAAGCGAACAAAGCCATAGAATCGAAAATTCGTGAAGTAAGGAAGTTATTTCACTGTAATTAAGGCGCTTGAACACCGAAAATGATGAATAAGTGCGTGTAGATTTCAGCTATGTCTCTGAAACTTTCTGAAACGAAAAGATAGTGCATTTAGAAGGATTTTGACCATGCCCGTATGGAAACTCATAATATTATTAATTCTGTTGCGTTTTGACTTTATTAATCGGTAACTTATTAACTTATTAATTTTTTGCTACGGGCACGGTCAATTTTGTCCCTTTTTTAATGCAAAATAAGCTGGTGCACTTAGTTTAGGTCTGTTGTTAAAAACGTGTGAGTTGTTAGATTTTTAGTGAAAATGTAATGGTTACTATGGAGACCGATACTTGCGAAACAGGGCGTGGTATCAGTATGCGCATTACATCAAAACAAAGCTAAATATTTAATAAAAACATGCTGAAATGCTGATTGGGTAAAAGGAAATATAAAGCGAGATATAATTTTTCAAATTGTACCCTCGGGAGCCTCCTGTAGTAGAATTGCATTTTATCTGACAAAGTTACGTTGATGGTACTCTTCAAGAATCTGTTTGGAGTGATTGACTATTTAACCATTATCCTGCGAGATTGCGCAGAATATCGTCTGATACTTAGCCGACGAGGGACGAAGTCCCGAGTTGGCTAAAATCAGACGATATTCTGCAAAATCGAGCAGGATAATGGTTTTATTATTCAGCACATCGATAGCACAAAAAAACCCGAAAAAAAATGACTTTTGTGTATTATTTACGAGCTCAAAACATCATATTTTCCTCAGAGACGGATATCGCAGGATAGCTGTCATGTACAGAAGACAGCTATTGGCGTCCAAGACCATATTTGGGCAGTGCATCGATGTGCTGAATAATAACATGTGTTATTCTAGAGATATTAAGTAAAACAGGTCACGTGACCTCTTTCCCACACCTTAATTACGAGTTTTAACATAACAGTAAGATATCCCAGCACTCCAAACAGATTCTTGTAAAATTCTTCGAGTACAACACGAATCTGCAAAAAGTTATCTTTCTTAGATGAATTTCGCCACCCCATTTTAAAATGTAATTTTTTGCTACTGGAGGTCACGTGACCAGGCAAATTTTGTGTCGCAATACCCGGCAAAATGACGAAATTCCCGATATCGACCTTTGGGTGAAATACCAACTGATGTGGACGCTCGAAAGGAGAATTGGCAACCGGCCTCAGGTTTTTCTTTTAATTCAACGGTTGCGTGACGGGACGATCCTCATGAAGTAAGGGGTGATGGTAGTACTGACAGGGTTCTTTCTCGCACCTTTTCTTTGATCTGCATAACTTTATCGAGTGGCCTCTGTTGAGGCATCCAAAACAGAGCCTGGCCTTCTGAAATAACTCCAACCTCTCTTTGACACTTGCCTGCGTGACCTTGGGGCATTTGGGAACCCTGTGGTTCTCCTCGTCACACGCAAAGAAAAGGTGCGAGAAAGACCCTGTCAGTACTACCATCACCCCTTACTTCATGAGGATCGTCCCGTCACGCAACCGTCCACGGTCAGCGGTGTAATCCCACAACAACGACCCACCAGCGGCGTTGCGTCCATCCTGGACAAGGGATGTATGATGCCTGTAGTGAGAGCAAAGTTCAGAGCAGCAAATGGGCGTGTCCGCGAGGGTAACGTGTTAATCGACAGCGGAGCGGGAACAACGGTAGTGCGAAGGGATTTTGAAAGGGCTCTAGGACTACAAGGGAGACGAGAACGAATCGACTTAGCGGTAGTTGGCGGAGAGAGAGTCGAACAGCCTGAAAGCAGACGACTAAGTTTCTGGATTTCCCCAATCAGCGGCGGTGAGGAGTTTAAGTTAGAGGCGCACGAGATCGAAAAAACTGTTTTGAACACTCAGGAGCTGAACCGGAACTGGCTAGACTCCTTTGCGCACCTTCGAGGCATTGAGTTCACACACAACGCCGGTCCGATAGATCTGATTCTCGGAGTTCAGTATAGCCATCTTCATGCAGAACGCGAGACTCGCCAGGGCACTCCCTTCGAGCCAGTGGCTAAGAAGAGCAAGCTTGGATGGTTTGTGATTGGATCTGACGGCGCCCAGAAGACATCAAATGTATGTTCAATGAACTTTGTAGAGGCAATTGATTTTCAGAAGTTCTACGAATTTGAGACCCTCGGAGTTCAAGCGCGCGACTGTAATTGTCCAGTATCACCCATGTCGCAGGACGATCGGCACGCCCTCGAGCTAATAAAGAGCTCTTGTCGACGTGAAGAAGACCGTTGTGTCATCGGGTTGCCATGGAAACAAGACAAAGCCCTGCTACCAGATAACCGCTCCTTAGTGGAAGCGAGGTTAGAGTCCCTAGAAAGAAGCCTAAAGAAGAAACCAGAGAAGGCGGAGAAATACCACCACGCGATTATGCAATACGCAGATAATGGATGGGCAAAGAAGTTTTCCCAAGAAGAGTTAGTGAGAAATGTCAAACCAGTCTACTATTTGCCACACCATGGAATTTGGAGACCCGATCACCCGAGTACCCCCCTGAGGATTGTATTTGACCCCGCTAGCCCTTACCAAGGTGTGTCTCTAAATTCCTTCCTTTACAAGGGTCCAGGACTCATAGGCAACCTCCTGGGAGTCCTTCTGCGCTTCCGAGAAGAGGAGATCGCCTGTGTCGGAGACATCTCGAAGACGTTTCTTCAAATCCGGCTGCCGGAAGAAGATACGCATGTGCATCGCTTCCTTTGGAGAGGCCTGGACACCTCCAGGCCACCTACTGTGTATGCTCTCCAGAGAGTAGCTTTCGGAGACAAGCCCTCGCCCGACATGGCAGGTTATGTAATGCTAAAAATGGCGGAGGAAAACAAGGAAGAAAACCCGCACGCAGCAATAGTTCTCCAGCGGGACCGTTATATGGATGATCTCATCTTCTCATGCGCCATTATAGACGAAGCTAAGATCAGCATCGAGGAGCTTGACAAAGTGTTAGCAACTGGAAGCTTTAAGATAAAGGAATGGATTTGCTCCGAAGACCTTAGCGAACACAGCGAGCAACCCAGAGAGTGCGAAACGGATAAAGAAGAACAGTTACAAGCGAAACCCTCCATCAGTCTAGATGGCGAGGGAGACATGAAGACGTTGGGAGTCGGATGGAACCCAAGAAAAGACATGATCAGTTTTGCATCAAGAGATGTGAACTTGCAGAAACTCACCAAGAGATCAGTCCTTTCAAGCATCTCCAAGCTTTACGATCCACTCGGTCTAGCTTCAGCCGTGACAATCAAAGCAAGAATCGCGCTTCAAGATATCTGGAGAGCTGAGTGTGACTGAGCTGAGTGTGACTGGGATGATCCCCTCCCGGATGATGTAAGTGCCACGTGTTTGGAGCTTCTGTCCGAGATTGAAAGCCTCAAAGAAGTCCAGATCCCGAGATGCATCAAACCGCGAAGTGCATTCAGTTTACCAGAGCTGCATGTGTTTGTAGACGCCAGCGGGGTAGCATATGGCGCAGTCGCCTACCTTCTATGGCAGACAACAGAAGGCCCAGAGGCGCGTCTGGTGGCGGGGAAGGCAAGAGTAGCACCTCTACGCCAGACTACCATCCCAAGACTAGAGCTCATGGCCGCACTTGTCGGGTCCCGACTCGCTCAAAACGATCATCACAGAGCTTAAAACGAAGCCAGCGAGCGTTACTATGTGGTCTGATTCCACAATCGTTCTTAACTGGCTAAGATCTGAATCCAACACATTTAAGCCTTAGGTTGGTGTGCGAGTTGCTGAAATTCAAGCGACGTGGAATGCGGATTGCTGGAGACATGTACCAACCAATCAGAATCCCGCAGATGATCTTAGTAGAGGTATAACCGTTGCAGAGTTACGTACAGGCCGTTGGATGCATGGTCCGCCCTTCCTCAAGAAGCCCAGGGAAGAATGGCCGAGCGAGAAAGCTACAGCTGAAGTCCCAGAAGACCTTTGCGAGACAAAGAAAAAGCATGTTTTCGCGGTAGGAGCTACCATTGAGAACAAGGTGCTCTTAGATTCGTCAGCGTATTCCCGATGGGACAGAATGGTGAGAGTAACTGCGTATTGTATGCGCTTTGTGCACAACCTGAAGTCCAGGGCGAGACATCCAGAAGGCAGGAAAGAAGGACCGCTACAGCCCGCAGAAATCGAGGAAGCTGAGACCCACTGGCTACGACATAGCCAAAGTGGAATGAAGATGGAGAAGTACCCCGAGTTATCCCCATTTGTAGACAACGATGGCCTTATAAGAGTGGGAAGCAGGCTAGATAAATCCCGGCTTCCTTACGAGCAGGTATTCCAGTTCTTCTCCCAGCCGATCACCATATATCTACATTATTGATTCGACATGCGCACCATAAAGTGAGCCACGGAGGTCGAGAGAGAACACTCTGTGAATCGAGAGCTAAGTACTGGATCTTGCGTGGGAGGAGGCTAGCTAAGAAGATTTGTCGAGAATGTATCACATGCAGGAAGATCAGACAACCACCACACACGACGCTCATGGCAGATCTGCCGCTGATAGATTGAAGCTGTTGTCGCCCCCTTTCACCGTTACAGGAGTGGACTTATTTGGCCCATTCAAACTCAAGTACGGAAGAAATAAATCTGTCAAAGCCTGGGGAGCCATTTTCACTTGTGCGACGGTGAGAGCGATTCACCTAGAAATCGTGGAGAATACTTCCAGTGAAGCATTTCTTCAAGCCATTAGGCGCTTTGCTGCCAACCACGGATGGCCTGAAACCCTCATATCTGATAACGGAGGATCCTTTGTTGGAGCTGAGGCTGAGCTGCGCAAGCTTGTCGAAGAAGGGAGACGACGTCTAGAAGATTTCGCCATGCTTCACAAGTTCAAGTGGATCTTCATCTAACCTTACAGTCCACACCAAGGCGGCTTGTACGAGAGCCTCATCAAACAAGCAAAACTCGCGCTGCGAGTCGTAGTAGGAAACCATGTATTGACATGGAACGAGATGGCGACGATTTTCGCAGAGGTTAAGTCTCTACTTAACAGTAGGCCCATAAGCCACAGTTCTGATGATCCGAATGATCTAAGACCCCTTACCCCCAACCACCTGTTGTTGGGACGAGCATCCCCTGACGTCCCACACGGTCCGTACGAAGACACGGCCAATCCAAGGAAACGCCTGCAGTTCACACAAGCGCTAGTGAACCACTTCTAATAATAATAATAATTGTAATGTAGGCACTTGTATACCGCAAATTATCATATGAATATGTTCAAATGCGGTTTACAGATGTGGATATGTCTGATCCCTAAGATGCGGACTGCGATTTATACAATGCAGTTTACAATCATGAGTGGTTGTTAGATTACATTCTGTGGTGAGCACTGTGATTGTTTAACGTCCCTCGCATAGTGGTTAAGTGTAGTGGGCTGAGAGACGGGACCTCGGTTTTATTGTCTCATCCGAAAGACGTGAAACACAGGCGAAATGACGAATCACTTCAACCCACGATGGACACAAGGTTCGAAACAGCAGAGAAAAATCCCAACTGCCCCCGACTGGGATTCGAACCCGGTGCACAGAGGTGAGAGGCAAACGCTTTACACGCTGCGCCACCCGTGCTTCACTCGTACTTCTGGCGGCGATTCGTCCGGGAGTATATCCCTACCTTAGTAAGCCGCGGACGCTCCAAATGGCAAGGAGCAGGTCGCCAGATGTGCGTCGATGACATCGTCCTCCTCGTCGACTTTAACGCCCCACGAGGCAAGTGGAGCATGGGACGAGTGACGGAAGTCTATCCCGGAGACGACGGTATAGTACGGAATGTAAAGGTGAAGACGACGTCTGGTGAGTACCAGAGATCTGTGCAGAAATGCTGCCTGATCAACGAGGCCAAGTAATTCTCTGACGTTATCTATTGGCGCCCCCCGAGGGTTTGTTATGGACACTTTTAGCGTTTTATTTTTAGTATACGAACAATGGACGTTATTTAGATTTAATTTGTTAATGATTACTCAAATGATTACTCTATGTTGTTGTAATACGAGAGCTACATAGAAAGCAAGAGTCTTTAGTCAGTCGATACAGTCAATCAGTGAAGAACCAGATTACGGAGTTCAGAAGTCTTATTGTGTTTCAAGTCGCGACCGCCGGGTATTCACCCTTCAGGTACATTCTTAATCTAGTATATATTAGTAATTGATTCTTTATTGATTGTACGTAGGATTTTATAAGCGCATTTAGTCGATATTTTGATGTATTTTAGAATCGTGTTTTTATAATTCGTATGGTTTCAAAGTTATGATCGGAATGTTAAGACTGTAACTAGAATGTAGTCCTTATACTGTTAATCTCCTGATTTATTTCAGAATTTTATAATCGAGTTGAATTAAAAGGAAAAACCTGAGGTCGGTTGCCAATTCTCCTTTCGAGCGTCCACATCACCAACTCGATATGCCATAAACAGAGTGACATATGTTGAAAAATGTGATTTGGGAGCTGGGGTCCAAAAATGTCCCAGGCCTTAACACCCTCGAGGAAGAGAAAGGGGCCCAATATTGACCCTGCGGTATTTCACGTTTTATTTTACGGTTATCGGACAATCTCTACTATGGTTTTTTGCTCCCTGCTAGTTAAATAGGACTGAACTATTTCAAGCTTCTTTCAGAGACACACATAACAATAATCAGTTTGCTAGTTAAATAGGACTGAACTATTTCAAGCTTCTTTCAGAGACACACATAACAATAATCAGTTTGCTTAAAACAACTAAGGCAAAGTATTATAAAGACCGCTTCTCTAATGAAAAGGGCGATATACGATCAACCTGGAAAACAATAAACGAACTTATGTCACGCAAAGCCAAGAACACCTGTATTCCTGAAATTGAGCTGAACGGCTTAAAATTTACAAAAGACAAGGATATTAGTGAAGTCTTTAATAAACATTTTACCGAAATTGGACCTATGCTGGCAGAATCTTTGCCTGTACCTCAGCATCATTATTCACATTATATTGATAAGATGGGGAGCACTTTTGAGCTACATAATGTTTCTTACACTCGTGTGTTAGAGCTGCTTCAAAAACTCGACCCATCTAAGGCTACTGGTCTCGATGGTATTTCATGCAGGCTGTTGAGGGAATCGGCTGACATCATATACGGCTCCCTAACGGACTTGATAAATCTGTCAATTAAAACTAGTATTTATCCAGACGAGTGGAAATGTGCAAAAGTGTTCCCGATCTACAAGAAAGACAAACGGACTGACATGAACAACTATAGACCAATTTCGGTAATTTCAGTAATCTCAAAGATATGTGAAAGAGTGATTTTCGATCAATTTTACAAATATCTACAAGACAATAATATTCTTACTAATTGCCAGTCAGGATTTCGGTCCTTACATTCCACTTTAAGCACTCTGATTGAGACATCTAATGAATGGTATTTGAATATCGACCAGGGTCTTATTAACGGTGTGGTCTTTGTAGATTTAGCAAAGGCATTTGACACAGTAAATCATGATATACTGATAGGGAAACTTGACAAGTATGGTTTGAGTAATAATTCTCTGACATGGTTAAAATCATACCTCACGGGTCGGAGTCAGCAATGCTTAGTTAATGGGAGTCTATCAACAGTCAGATCATTAACGTGCGGGGTCCCTCAGGAGAGTATACTCGGTCCGTTATTGTTCCTTGTATATATCAATGATTTGCCCAACTGCCTTAAATTTTCTAAAGCCAGAATGTACGCGGATGATACCAACTTGACTATAGCGTCCTCCGATCTTTCTGTTATTAAATCTAAATTAAATCTAGACCTAGACAACATAAGACACTGGTTGATAGCCAATAAGTTAAGTCTCAATGTAGCCAAACGGAGTATATGCTCATAGGCTCTAATCAAAGACTCTCCACCCTTGGCAATAAAATAGATATTCACATTAATAATAGTGAAATAAAGAGGGTCAAATCTGCTAAATCACTGGGGGTAATCATTGACGAGAGCCTCTCTTGGGAGGTTCACGTCAACGAAATCTCTAAGAAGATCTCACGTGGCATTGGTGCCATAAAGAGAATAAGACCCTATGTGCCTCTTGAAACCCTGAAAACAATTTATGCCTCAATTATTCAGCCTCACTTCGACTATTGTTCTCCCGTGTGGGACAATTGTAGCCAAAGTTTATTAGACAAATTACAAAAGTTGCAAAACAGGGCGGCACGTACTCTTACTTTCACTACCTATGACACCCCCAGCCAAGAGGCTTTGAGTAAATTAGGATGGGAGAAAATCATGTACAGACAGACCGAGACGAGGTGTATTTTCATGTATAAGATTTTAAATGGACTACAGCCAGAGTATCTCAAAGAGCAATTCGTTCATCGCTCTGACATTGTCCAAGATGTGTCAGAGATTCGAATAACAAATTAGCGCTTCCGGCACCAAGGACGAACTTTCTAAAAAGAAGTCTGCGCTATCGTGGTGCAGTTCTTTGGAATGGTTTGAGTCCAGAATTACGCCACGCGAAGAGTCTGGCCTCTTTAAGTCATTACTAAAAACTAACTAAAAAGACAATCGTGTCTGGCTTAACAATTAATTATAACAATTGATGATTGTACATATATTTATACACGGTTTCCATGGAAACCAGTTTGTTTTTACATGACTGATGTAAATCCGTGTCTAAATAAATTTTATGTATGTATGTATGTATGTGGATGCTTTTTTCGAATCAATAATTTTTCAAAATCCCCCCCCTTTCCCCCCCCCCCCCCCCCCCAAAAAAAAAAAGATCGAATGTGGTCCGCCCCTAAGAAAAGTTGGCATAGGGAAGAAAAGAAGAAAAGAGGCTGGAATTAGTCATCCAAAAGAGCGTGCTGAAATTTGTAAAACTGCCAAGTTTGAGACCGATCGGTTACTCGCGAAGATACAGCCTTGCAAACAAACGTAAACAAGCCGTATTTTTACAGAGATTTGTATGGAACTTTTAATTGGGGGCAAAATCTTGCCCCCAAAACTAGAAATATCTATAACTTCGGCCCCTTTTAACGGATCGCCCTGAAACTTGAGATTATTACTTATTGCCTATGCGCTCTTCGAATGGAAGGTTTAGATTTTAGCTAGCTTATTAGTAAAGATAGTAGAATTATTTACGTTTTTATCAAATCGTTTTATTTTTGACGTAGCGTCGCCGGACTTCAACCTTTATTGCTCAAAATTGTTTTTCTGACTAATGTTACCACTGTATGAACTGCTACGCGACCTCAAAATTCACGGTGCGATTGGCGATTCTCAGCAAAGGAATTGTAATGTCAATTTTCTTGAGTCAGAAAGTTCATAATTCTAGGACAGAAAGCCAAAGGATAGCTTACAATTATTTTAATTGATTTTACAATTAATGTCGACCCACCGAAGTAGCCGAATCCACGTTTTAGTTTTGATTGACGGCTAAAAATCGCAAATCGCCCATCGCAACAGTGAATTTTGAGGTCGCGTAGCAATGCATACAGTGGTAATGTGATCTTTTCTTTCCGTGGTGGATTGTACTGTAACTTTAACTTGGACGCCTGCATCAAAAGTGGAGCGGAAGCGGAAGTGGGTCGTCGTCGTGTTTACCCATAATGCAATAGCGAAAGCGATCGACGGATCCCCTGGACGGATAGAGATACATAATTACATTCCCGACAACAGGTTGTGACCTTGATCACGAGTTTTGGATATTCATCAAAATAAGAGAGGATCTTTCAATGATGCGACTGAACAACAGTAATCGAATCTATTACATAACGAACCTGCCTCTACAAGCACGTCAAAAGAGAGAGGTTCGCATGGCCATGGAACCAGCTTGAGGCAAGCGAAATGGGAACTGGAACTCGAGCATTGGTTGTTTTGCTAAGTTCTTTGTTGATTAGTTTGTATGCATGGACATCTTGCAAGGGCCACGCAGTCCCAACTTACTTCAACCGCCTCAACACTGATGGAAGTTTGATGGACGTCAAAAGCCCACATTATCGAATCAAAATGCCTTCTCTTGCAGAACAGCCTTTGAAAGATCAAGAGGCTTATGACATGAGTGTAAAGTTTCAACCACAGTTAATAGAAAATGGAGAAAAAGTGACAGTTTCTTGGCTTGGTATGCGAAATGCAACAGAGACAGATTTTCTTGCACTATATTGTCCCCCAGAAGACACCCACGATAGATACCTCGACTACTTGTATCTAAACGAGACTGTATCATCTTACTTAACTGGTGAAGGATTTGTACAAGTCAAATTGTACAACATAAGAGTATCCTGTGCATTTCGCTATTTTAGTTACAATGGCAGAAAGATGCCCATGCTCAGAGGCAGGAGCAATTTGATAAGGTTCAAGGGGGGTGCTGCTATTCCACTACAGGGTCGCATTGCATTGACAGGCAACCCAACAGAGATGAGGGTCATGTGGACATCTGGGACAGGTTTGTTATCTTCGATAATTAACAACTATCCCCCAAAGGGGAGGTGAATAGTGGTGGATATATATCGAGACACGAAGCATCGAGGTATAATCCACCGCTAGGCACAGACCTTGAGGGGGAGAGTTGTTTTAGTATATACCAAGTCAGTAGAATGAAATATGGTGAATAAAAGATTTAAAGTTTTCTCAAAACAGCACATAGTGTTGGATATCTACTAATCAGAGCATGCGAAAAGGACTATTCATTGATTTGGTACTAATACCTGATGTAATAAGGGTCAGAAGGGTGCCAGACAATGAATGTGTTTATAGCAGACTCTCAGAAGGCCAACCATGTTTGAGGGGGGATGTTTATGAAAACTTGCCGCACAGCCCAAACGGCAGAAAAAATTTCTTTGCAACCTTAATAAATAAACATCATTAATTAGTATATACCAAATCAGTGAATAGTCATTTTTGTGCACTCTGATTGGTTCCTGAAATAGTAGATATCCAACACTATTTACTGTTTTGAGGAAACTCTCAAAATTACGGCTCATTTCGCACACGATACTGTGTTTTGAATCCTTTAATCCATCATATTTTCTACTGATTTGGTATATACTAAAACAACTATCCCCCTCAGGGTCGGTGCCTAGCGGTGGATATATACCTCGATGCTTTGCATCTCAGTCCACCACTATTCACATCCCCTTCAGGGAATAGTTGTTAATTATTATACACCTTATTCCAAATTGCCCACTTATTGTTCCATTGGCCCTTGTGGCCTCACTCTCATGAAATTATCTTTTGTCTTTCAGCTTGAGTGAATATGAAAGAAAATAATAATTTCGTGAGATCGAGACCACAAGGGCCAGTCAGCCATTTTGGAATAAGGTGTATTTAAACCTTTAAAACAATTTAGGTGACTATAATGGTACTTTTGATTGTGCAATTCCAGAAAATAAAGGTACCCCCCACGGGTGGCATTTGGAAATTCCGATGGGATGGGGGGGTTTAAGAACTTGGAATTCTGATTGCAAGGGGGGGTTTTCGAAGCTGGATTTCTTTAATATGCCCGGAATTCTATATGCATGGGGGAAATTATGGATTTTGGAAATTATGGATGCATGGGGGGGTCAAAATCTAGTGCTGCCCGTGGGGAGGGTACCTTTATTTTCTGGAATTGCCCATTCTGGCACTTTGATTCTTTGTCCTTGCTGACAACGTTCCGACCAGCCCCCGAAACTGCCCCAAGCGCATTCTGAAGACAATTGGAAGGAAATTTACAAATCTCTTTCACAACACCAAGATGTTCTCCAAAATTATCACTTATCTCCCAAAAACTCTATTATTTTGAAACAACGCCATTTATGTGATCTCCAGCATGATCACTGAAGAAGAGGTTTGTAACAAATTATTGACAACAAGCAATATTGAAAATTATATTTTTGGAAAATGACTGAGAATCTGAAAGCCATGTTGTTCTGCCATTTAGGTGAGAAAACAAGGTCTTATATTATGGTTATGCAAGGAAATCAGAATTTAGAATTTTAGGCAAGGAAAACCTGCATAATGCGAGGACGTTGACAGGTCTTACATGACAAAATTGTGACATAATCCTCCACACTTTGTTAAAAAAAGTCATGCTTGCCACTTATAAGACAAAAAAATCAAATGTCCCATCCCTTCTAGTAAACACCTAGTTCTAGTAAAAGCAGCTGGTGCTTACTGTCAGTCTTGAGCAGAGGCTGATGGGAGCATCAGTGGATAAGGGGATTGTATCATGGAGTGTATGGATATTGCCCAGTTGGGCATTCTTGAACCTGGAGCTCCTAGCTTGTTACCTTGTAGCAGAGCCTCTTGTAAAACAACAACCATGGGATGCATGTGCAAGATAACCTAGATACAAAATGTTTGAGAGAAATAACTTTCTGTGCCATGCATCAATGCCCACAGCCAGGTTAAAAAATCAGAGCATACTCCTGCAAGGTGACGAGCCAAGGAGCTCTGTGTACAATACTGTCAGTTGGGTGGCTGCATATGGCTTGCATAATTTTGATTAACATTTCTTCTTAGACTTGACTCCAGTTGTTTACTATGGGAAGAATAAAACCCTGTCACTTAAAACCAGTGGTGTGACATCCACCTATACAGCCAAGGACATGTGTGGTGAACCAGCTGGTGGAATCGGTTTCCGTAATCCTGGCTACCTACATATGTGCTATTGAAAGACCTCAAGCCCAACATAAAGTACTTCTATAGATTTGGCTCTGTTGAGGTGAGATCAACATCACAAACTCTGTTATGCTCCTTCAAGTGTTTTGTGTAATTGTTATATAGGAAGCTATCATCAGTCAAATCCCCCCATTAGGCAAAGTAAAAACTAATCTCTAATGGGTTATTGTGAGTGGACATGGACAATGTATTGTGAGTTTGCAAAAGATTAAAAATTGTTATTGTGTGGTTCCAGAAAATATACATCCCCCCCCCCCCCCCCCCACGGAAGGGTGTTTAAAAGTACCCCCCCCCCCCCCCCCCAACCCTCTGGAATTTCCAAAGGAAAGGAAAGTATATTTGTTTAGAAGAAATCAGGTAAATTGATCCCCCCCCCCCAACCCCAACCCCACCCCTCTTGAATTTCCAATTCTGGAACCACACATTCCAGAAACAGTGCACCAAAAGACAAGATCAAAATTGGAGAAGGAGAGTAGGGGCCCCTCCATGAGCCATGGTGCCCTACTGAGACTACTGATGAGGTTCTCAATAAATGTCTACTAGTTATCATTTTTGTATCTGTTTTTGCAGGCTATGGGCCAGGTATTGAGTTTCCATACAGCTCCTGAGCCTGGCCCTGAGGTGCCAATCAAGTTTGTTGCCTATGGTGACATGGGTGTATCCCCCTGTCCTGGTGCTGAGGTGACGGCTAAGTATTCTCTGGAGGAGGTTCATAATGGAGCTGATCTAGTGCTACATGTAGGAGATATATCATATGCTAGGGGCTACGTAAGTGATGCCATTTCTGATCAAATCGACATTCATTACGACCTTATCATGGCAAGGATTCATGTAGTACTTAGCACAATAACTCAGATCAAGCATATCAACAAATTTCCTTTTTGAAATCTCAATCCAGGCCCTTTGCCTAGGAAAAACATATTGGTGACCAAGAGAACAATGCTTCTCGAACATTCTGCAAGTTTTGGTGACTTTTCCTGCTACATTCCCTAAGATATGAGGAAAAATACGTACCTTCCAAATAAGGTTAGGGAGATTTCCTAATAAGGAAGTTTTGCAACATCAGCAATTCAACAGTTTTTGGCAACATTATATTGTGTGAGCATGCGAAATTCCATTGTTCATTATAGGGCATTTTTGTGAGTTCCTCCTACTGGTAAGCCTCCTACTGGTAGCCTCCTGCAGGGGCAGATAAAGGAATTTTCGAAGGGGGGAAGTATACTTTTTTCTTTTTGCATAGACAATGCTTTATGCTCTATTCACCCATGAACAAGTCTTTTAGGTAAACTTTATTAAAAGAATAATACAAGTAGTATGATTTTTTGTATCTTATAGGCCTACCTTTGGGATAAATGGCATGCACTGATTGAACCATACTCTACTCTTGTGCCATACATGGTCGGCATTGGCAATCATGAACAGGACCATACAAAAGGTGCTAGCAAGGATCCCAGTGGGGCAGGTAATGGCTTCCACCCCTCCTGGGGCAACTTTGGAGATGACTCAGGGGGAGAGTGTGGTGTACCTATGTACCATCGCTTCCATATGCCTGACAACGGCAATGCTCTGTGGTGGTGAGTACTCCGATCAGGGAAAACGACGTGCTTACAGAAAAAAATTCTCGTCGCGCCGCAATTAATGCTATAATAATCAGTTATATATCGTTTTAAAGCTAAAGGATTGTTCTAATGAAGTTGTTCATTTTAGCAGAGTTTAGATTTTTCTTATATTTTAACGACACCGAACTAAAAACTACCTCGTTTACTTGAAAAGCTCTATTAGCGATTTGTTGCACAATTTCAAACTTTGTCGGATTTTAATCTTGGAGAAATGAACTGCAAAACTGTGTGAGCGATTTTTGATATTTGCATATTGTGTGTTTCCAAAAAATATCCATATCCCCCCCCCCCCCCCCCCACGGAAGGGTGTTCAGAAATGACCCCCACACCCCTCTGGAATTTCCGATTTTGGTGCATGGTTGTTACCACCCCTCCCCACCCCACCACCCTGGAATTTCCGCACGCAAATGTTTTACCCCTCCCCCCCCCCCCCCTCTGGAAATTTCGATGTCGGAAAAAAACGTCGAAATCGACTGAATATGGGTTATACGGAGTATGATTGCAAAAGCGCGCTCCGAATAGGTGTAACAATATTTTCTAATCGCTCCGCTTGGGATCACCACCTTATTGTGGTGGAGTGGTTTGTGTGTTCCAATGACCTCTATGTCGGCGGGAGTCTTGGACTCCTGGTAGGGCCACCCATGCCGAACAGGTCGAAAGGTAGGGGCCAGACGAAGAGTGATCCCTGGTCCTCCAGGTTGGGGGTTGGGCGTGGGGCCAACTACCCCACCCTGTAAAAAGAAATTTGTTACGGAAACTACGACAACGACGACAAATCAACCATCTATAGGCCCATGGGTGGACTTGAGCCGAGTAATCAATGGCAGTATGAACAACTCTAATGAAAGCCTCAATGGGGAAGTTAGAGTTGCGAGAGATAGTCTACTCGGGCCAAAGGCACGGATTAGGATTGGAGCATGGAACGTCCGCACCATGTACGAAACATCAAAATCAGCACAGGTATTAAGAGAAATGTGTAAGTATGATTTGGATATTCTTGGCATTAGCGAATGCCGTTGGACAGGATCTGGACGCCAAAGAACATCTGATGGCTCGGTCATATTGTATTCAGGACACGAAAACACCCACACCAACGGGGTGGCTTTGATTATTGCCAAGAAGTTTGTAAACACCTTATTAGAATGGGAGCCAATCAGCGACCGAATCCTGAGAGCCCGTTTTAATTCTAAATATTGTAAGCGTACGATCATTCAGTGTTACGCACCAACAAACGAAGCCGATGACGAAGCAAAAGATGACTGGTATGAACATCTAACACAAGTTATATCCAAGGTTCCCCGTCATGGCATGCTCCTGGTTACTGGCGACTTAAATGCCAAGGTAGGAGCAGACACAGCAACTACGAAAGAGCTATGGGAAAGCACGGCTGTGGCACAATGAACAACAACGGCGAACGCCTTGCTGATTTCTGTCTCAACAACAACCTTGTAATTGGAGGTACTATTTTCCCCCACAAGAACATCCACAAATTCACTTGGAGGTCACCGGATGGTAGAACATTCAATCAGATTGGCCATCTCATCATCAATGGAAAATGGCGGCGATCTCTTATGTTAGGGCGTTTCAAGGAGGCGATGTATCCAGTGACCACAACCTAGTTGTAGCAACAGTGAAACTGAAACTTCGCAAGGTAAGGAAACAAGACCAGCAAAGGAAACAACTTGATGTTGTCAAGCTTAAGTGCCCCAAGATCCAAAAGCAGTTTGTCCTAGAGGTAAGGAACCGCTTTCAAGCTCTTGCCGACATTACTGAGGATGACATCCCAGTTGAAACAAGATGGAATGAGATCAAGACTACATACAATGAGGCAGCAGCCAGCACCATAGGCTACAAGAAGAAGAAGAACAAGCAATGGTTAACACCCGAGGCATGGGAGAAGATAGACGAACGGAAACAACTTAAACTGAAGATGCTTAAAACCAAATCACCCAGGCTGCAAGAACAGGCCCAACGGACATATGTGTCCAAAGATAGAGAAGTGAAGAGGAGCGCCAGAAAGGACAAGCGAACATTCATTGAACAGATGGCTTGCAAAGCCGAGCTTGCTGCTATGAGAGGAGAGCTGAGCACGGTTTACAAGATTACCAAACAACTCTGCGGTAATTACATCAGCCATTCACCACCAGTTAGAGCCAAGGACGGTTCTCCATTTAACAACCGAGCGCGAGCAGGCAGCCCGTTGGGTTCAGCACTTCCAGGAAGTTCTTAACCAACCTGAACCAGATGAGAAAGCAAGTCCCCCTCCATCACATGACGTTCTTAACATCGATATAGGCCCACCCACAGTTTTGGAGGTTAGAGAAGCTATCAGAGCCATGAAGAATGGTAAAGCACCCGGAGTCGACTCCATCCACGCGGAAATGCTTCAAGCTGACCTTTATACCGCTACAACTGTGCTGGTCAACCTCTTTAGAAAGATTTGGGACACAAACACCATCCCAGATGACTGGGCAAAGGGTCTCATCGTTAAACTCCCAAAGAAAGGCAACCTACAAAACTGCGACAACTGGCGTGGCATAACACTTCTCTCCATCCCAAGCAAAATCTTTTGCAGGATTCTTCTTCAGCGAATTGATTCAGCCATCGACAGCAGGCTGAGACAGGAACAGGCTGGATTTCGCAAGGGGCGAGGATGCATAGACCAGATCTTCACACTGAGGAACATCATAGAGCAGTGTCTGGAATGGAATGCCCCCCTGTACATCAACTTTATAGACTTTAGGAAAGCGTTCGATAGTGTGCATAGAAATACTCTTTGGAAGATCCTGGAGTCATGTGGGATCCCTGGCAAGATCATCACACTCATCAACCTCTTCTATAGTCACTTTGAGTGCAGCGTTATCACCGACGGCAGTACCATCTCAGAACCATTTCCAGTGAATTCTGGTGTTCGTCAAGGCTGCATCCTTTCCCCCATGTTATTCCTAGTGACCATCGACTGGATCATGCGACAGACAACTTCAGATAAGGCCAGGGGCATCCAGTGGACGCTTTTCTCCCACCTCGAGGATCTAGACTTTGCCGACGATCTGGCAGTCCTCTCTTCGAGGAGTGACCATCTGCAGGAGAAAACTGACAGACTAGAAAATTTTTCAAGCCAAACTGGACTTAACATCAACACCTCAAAACCAAAGTCATGTCCATCAATTCGAGCAATCCTTCATCTATAACTCTCCATGGAAAAGCTCTTGACTCCGTAGACGAATTCACCTATCTGGGCAGTCTCATCGGCAAGGATAATGGAGCTAAGAAGGACATTCAATCTAGGTTAGGCAAGGCGCGAGGGGCCTTTGCACGGCTTCAACCCATCTGGAAATCCAAGCAGTACAGCCTGAAGACCAAGCTGAGACTGTATCACAGTAACGTCAAATCTGTCCTCCTTTACGGATCTGAGTGCTGGCGCGTTGTGAAAGCAGACATGAACAAGATCAGTGCCTTCCACAATGGGTGTCTGCGGAAGATATGCCGCATCTTTTGGCCTCAGAAGGTGTCTAACGAAGACCTCTACCACAAAACGGGCTCCAACAACATCCTGCACGAGATTAAGTGCCGTCGCCTAAAGTGGCTTGGCCACGTCCTCAGGATGGAACAGGTAGGATCCCCCGAACATCGATCCAATGGACCCCTGTTGGTAGGCGTAAGCCTGGACGGCCTAGAACAACCTGGCGAAGGACAGTCCAGGCTGAGCTTCAGGAGATGGGGCTGACCTGGGACGAGGCACAGAAGCTAGCAAAGGACCGCCAAAATGGCGTCGCCGTGTCGGGGCCTTATTTCCCACCTGGGAAGAAGAGGATAAGTAAGTAAGTACTTTATAGCATTCACAAATTGCGAACAGGGCGAAAAAAATGCTTTGAACATTTGTAATTAGGAGTTTAAAAGAGAGTTGCTATTTGTGTAAATATTGCGTTCTTGTCAAAAAAGATGAACTGGGCAAGACGCCACGTTACGCATTCTCGTTATCTCACGCGTACAACAAACAGCAACTCACAGACCGATTTAGACAGAAAACGTCAATAAAGATATTAGTAAAAATGTAACCTGAACAATGGTCTCGTTTACAAAAAATAACAATAAAAATAGATTACAAACAAAAAGAAAATTTGTTTTGAATAAAGCAAGGCCGATTAACGGGTGCGCAAAATCTGGGGAAGCCATTCAGTTGTTATTATTCCCTTGGTGAACATGATCGTGCGAAATGTCACGCCTGATCGCGCATCGCTAGCGTAAAATAAATTCTTTGACCAGAGTTTTCTTTGATATTCAGAGTTTTCTTTGATATTCTAGACTATTGACAAGGAAATACATTTCTGTTATACTTGAGACTTGGGACTAGAAAGCCAAATCACAGCTTCTTTAGGAGCAAATCACTAGTTTTCTCGAACGTGTTATACGTCTCTTCGACGAATTTTGCGCGGAGGATTCTAGACACGCTTCTTAGCAGTTTTTTTTTAATTTATATACATGGTAATTACATTCAGCTAAAATCTAGAAATACTGGTTTACAAGTAAGCCGTGTGTCATTAACCTATACACCCATACATTTACAAATAAAAATACCCAGAAGAAGAAAAAGACCCGAAACCTAAACCATTATATACATATCCCACCCCATGTAACAAATTATAAGACTAATTACACTTAGCAAAGTTGTTTCTAAAACTAAAAATAGATAAGATGGAGCATCTCTAAGGTTATTAGGAAGAGAGTTAGGCTACGCTTCTTAAACTCAGTGTTGGGCTTTGGTACATTAGATTATTTTCGACTCCCCTCAAGCCATAGTTATGGCGTTCAGAGGTTTTATGAAAAAGCTAAGATAAATACGAAGGAGTCAGCCCATGAGTTTCGCAGTTTCGCTACAAAAAAACAGAGGGATTCTCAAATGACAAAACAAGAAGTTACATTTTACTATATTTCATTGTTTTTGAAAGGTGATTATTAATTGTAGAAAGCGTTCGACTCGGTACGAGAAGTGCGGTTTGCTAACCATATCTGGATTTTTTTTTCCGGTCGTTAACCCCCACCCCTTTGGAAATTCCTAGGCCTTTGACCCCCCCCCCCCCCCCCCCCCCCCCCACCCCCCCACACACACACACACACACACACACCCCAACACACACCCCCCTCTGGAATTTCCAATCCCTTCCGTGGGGGGGGGGGGTATGGATAGTTTTTGGAAACACACATTTACAAAAAAAATAGGTCGCAAATTTGAAAGTCGCATTTTTTTCAATTTGCTGCCGCAAAAATTATCATAAAAACTTTTTCAAGTAGAAAATAAAAATTTCCTCACACGGGTTTTAGGTGTTATCATCTTCTAACGGCACAGAAAATTTGACGCTGATATCTTAAATCATGCGAGGTCAGGAGGCTCGCGAAGGTGAAAAATTGACCTAAAATTTAAGTGCTAGAAAAAGCGTGTAAAGTTAATTAAAATACAGAAAATGAGTGGTGGGCAATACAAACGAATGGGCTAGTGAAACCAAGGGAAAAAGTTGACGCGTCATTTGGGGTTTCAGAAATATACTTTAGGACTCTATTAACTGAATTTCAGGAAAAAGTCGTATTATGGATTTTCAATTATTTACCCTGACCGAGACCTTAATAAATATTATTACAACTTGTTATTTTGGGCCTGAACTAAAAGCTAATGTTTTGCTGACAAAAAAATGAAAAGAAAAAAGTGTATAAACAATCAAAATATTTCATAGGTCTTATTATTATCATCTCTTTGAAAATGGGAATTGTTAAACTTGTACAATGAAAGGTTAGAAGTGTGGTTTATGAATGGTAATGAATAAATGATAATCACAGTTAAAAAGCAATCTTAAGCGATTGCTATAAATGGAAGACCTGAAGAAAGATTTCAAGCTTCCAACAGGATTCGAACCCATGATACAATACTGCTGTGATGCTCTACCAACTGAGCCATAGAAGCCAGTACTGATGGCTTAGGTAAAGTGCTACTAATGCTTTTCGAGAGACTTTTTGAGCAAAATCCTCTAATCAAGTAATGAGCTTCTATGAAAATTTTTTTCGATTCGGTTAAATCCTGATTTTTTAGGAATCATTTCATGTTGCAAATTTCCCGCCATCTTTGAAACACTTAACTCCGCTGACTGCATTTGTTTCTTTTGAGATCGCAGGCTCATTACAAGATAACCGGTGCGCGTGAGTGCGCGCGCTATCTGTCACAACAAGCGGAGGAATCTTTTATTCTTTTTAATGAGTTTTTAAAGCGAGAACAGTTTATTGTGAGTACAACCTCGGGTTTGCACAAAATTTCTTCGCAGTAGTCGCTAAAATACCCGACATTTTCTGTGTTTAATGTTCCCAACCCATGAAGAGATAAGGAGACAGATATGTGGGAAATGGGGAAGGGGGAAAAGTGCTCCTAATGAATTTGGATATTTTGGATTATATTGGCAAAACCAGTTACCATGGCAACATGATCATAGGGCAAAATCCATATGGGGGCCAGACATCCCCCTGGAATAGCCATCCTATGCAAGCTTCCTAAGTGGGGCCAAGCATCCCCCCGGACCATGAGAGGTGATCATTCTCTCAACCGCAAGAAAGCAGGGATCATGTTTCCATGGCAACCAGGCCACAAGAAAAATCCCAGTTGAAAATATATATCCCATGAGAGTCTATGGGCCCAAAAAGTGTTCTGTAAGGAGCACTTCCCCTTCCCAGTATTTAATAGTGTGTACACTGGTAAAAACATACATCAGTTAAATCAGAAAAATACAATCATTTTCATATCACAGAACCACTGTTGTGGTTTGGTATAGCAGTTCAACTTCAATGTTCGTAATCACTTGTGTTATCCCCAGTGTCTTATTGCAGCTTCCTGCTGAGCTTGGGAAATTGCACCAATGTTCATTCAATCAGATTCAACAAAACAATTTTACTACATCTAGGTATCTAGCAAGTGGACTATTTACAACCTACCATGTTCACAAATAGCATCAATGCACAGGCTTAGTTTGTAACAAGTGGGAGGGAGGGAGGATTCAGAATAAAATCAACTGATCGACGATCAGTTTGTCCAGAAGTGAACCAAATATGTAAGGGAATGCTAGAAAACTGTGTCAGTGATTGACAGTGCTACAAAGTAAGCCTGTGATTGGTAGAATGACACAAAGAGGTACTGTAATGTAACAAACACAAAGTGGACTTTGCCCTGATGAATGGGTCTCTGTTTTACAAGCTATTTAATTACAGAGACATGTAACATAAGATAATACTATGATCAAATGCAGAACAGTGCAGGGGAAATATTAACTTCCTGTTTGAGGGCAAAGTACTTCCTGGTTGTCACATTAACTTAAATTTATATGCTATAAATTTAGCTTTAATGTTCCCAACCCATGAAGAGATAAGGAGACAGATATGTGGGAAATGGGGAAGGGGGAAAAGTGCTCCTAATGAATTTTGGATATTTTGGATTATATTGGCAAAACCAGTTACCATGGCAACAATGATCATAAGGGCAAAAATCCATATGGGGGCCAGACATCCCCCTGGAATAGCCATCCCTATGCAAGCTTCCTAAGTGGGGCCAAGCATCCCCCCGGACCATGAGAGGTGATCATTTTCTCAACCGCAAGAAAGCAGGGATCATGTTTCCATGGCAACCAGGCCACAAGAAAAATCCCAGTTGAAAATATATATCCATGAGAGTCTATGGGCCCAAAAAGTGTTCTGTAAGGAGCACTTCACCCCACAATATACACAAAGTGTATTCCCCATAGACGAACCACATGCTCAGAGTTTGCTTCTTTTGCTTAACTCAGAACCCAAAAAATCAAAGAGTATGGGCATTGAATGCAATCTGATGACCACCAGCCCAAGGTTTGACTAACAAAGGTAGTAAGCCTACTGTGGCTGTGGTAGTAGCAGCACCAATTCAATCAGTGACCCATTACGGCGAAAAAATTGACGCAAACATAGACAAAAAATGTCTTGACTTGAAGTTGTGAGGGCACAAATATAAATAGTGTAATATCCTGTGTACATTTTATGAGGGTCCAATTGACCTTTGTATGGACCCCAAATTCAGAGGGTAAGGCATTGAATGCAATCTGATGACCACTGGCCTAAGGTTTTGATTAACAAGGGTAGTGAGCATACTGTGGCTGTGGTAGTAGCAGTGCCAATTCAATTCATGACCCACAAAGGGAGAAACAATTGAAGTAAACATAGACCAAAAATGTCTTGACTTGAAGTTGTGAGGGCACAAATATAATAGTGTAATATCCTGTGTAGATTTTATGAGGGTCCAATTGACCTTTTAATGGACCCCAAAAATCAAAGAGTAATAGGCATTGAATGCAATCTGATGACCACTGGCCTAAGGTTTGATTAACAAAGTAGTAAGCCTACTGTGGGTGTGGTAGTAGCAGCGCCAATTCAATTCATGACCCACAAAGGCAGAAACAATTGAAATAAACATAGACAAAAAATGTCTTGGCTGGAAGTTGTGAGGACACAATATAAATAGTGTAATTTCCTGTGTACATTTTATGAGGGTCCAATTGACTTTTTGATGGACCCCAAAAATCAAAGAGTAATAGGCATTGACTGTAATCCGATGATCACTGGCCTAAGGTTTTGATTAACAAAGGAGTAAGCCTACTGTGGGTGAGGTAGTAGCAGCGCCAATTCAATCCGTGACCCACAAAGGGAGAAACAATTGAAGCAAACATAGACAAAAAATTCTTGAGTTGAAGTTGTGAGCTGTCACAAGTATAAATAGTGTAATATCCTGTGTACATTTTATGAGGTTCCAATTGACCTCAAATTGTGTGGAAAAAGGGGTGCTCTATACTACATCTATAATACCCGCCACGATATACTGACTACAGTATTTACCAGGGCTTGCTTGCAACAGTATAAGCCAGGAGGCTTGAACAGACTTGTATGCTCTAAGGGAGGTTCAGATCCAGTCCAGGTGACTATGACTTCTTGCTGCAGAGAACAACCTCAGGAGAATAGGGAGGTGAAGGGGTGGAACCATTTGGGCGTAGAGACGACTGACTTCATAGGTCCGTGAACCGCAACAATCGCTCATGGTGGTTGGTGGGCAAAGCGGCAGCATGGAAGAATAGTTAAAGACAAAAGAAAAGAAAGAAGAACTCAAAAAATATTTCTTTCACTTGATATAAACATTGAAATCGAAAGCAAGTCAAAGCAAACCAAAACAAAGTACATAATTACAAATGGAGATCATTAATCCATGGTGAACAAGAGCCATACAAGCTCCCACATGGGAGTCTTTAAGGTGGGTTGCAACAACGGGGGGGGGGGGGGGGGGGGGGGGCGGAATACAAGTCTAGATGTGTAATCGAATTCCCCTCGACAGCACTTCCGCATTTTGCCCAAACCAGCCAAATAGAGGGAAGGACAACGTTTTATGTGCACTGAACTCTTATAGTGTAGCAGGCTGAACAGTGTAAATCTTGAAAATCTCATGCCAAAGTTGTTGGTCGATTTCAGACCATACTAAAGGACTTACTCTTTGCTGCCTTGCCTAAATTTAAAATCATAAATGGCCCATCCAAGGCCCATGTGTATGCAGGAGCTCGGAATTTCCAAGTGAGGGCATTAATATAAAATAGTAAAGGCACTCGTCCATTATTCGATGTCGGTAATCAAACTTTTTATCGAGTTATCCAGGTGATTTTCATCATTGAACAAAAAACAAAACAGATAGATTTATAGGTGGCAGCCTTTTGGTAGTTCGAAAGACTTACCCGCGGACAGGATATCATTGACGTCAGATTCAGTGACTTTTGCTATGGTGCTTTGGCATGACAGCTTCACTAGCACTCTCCCTAGCTGAGTCGCGCACAATTTTTCAGATAGCTTGACTACTCGCCACGTGTGGGGGCGTTCCTCCTCGCCAAGTCCGGCCGCCGTATTCTCCACATTTATCGGCGTTTATCCTCTTGAATAACGCGTAAGAGACGGTGCTCTAATGTTTTTGCTTATCCGATTGAGGTATTTGTCCCTGAGAACAGAGATCTCGAAGTTCTGTCGCACTTTAGAACTAGCGCAGATAAAAAACGCTGGATCCGTATTCGTTGAGGTACAGGTTGTGGACCGAAGGCTTCGTCGTGCTCAAAGCAGGCGGTAAATAATTTCCAACTCTTCACGGTACGAACATCAGGGCAATAGTGTGCCGGTATGATTTTTAGTAAGGATCCCGGCGAAAACAGCGAGAAATTCAGAATAAAATCAACTGATCGACGATCAGTTTGTCCAGAAGTGAACCAAATATGTAAGGGAATGCTAGAAAACTGTGTCAGTGATTGACAGTGCTACAAAGTAAGCCTGTGATTGGTAGAATGACACAAAGAGGTACTGTAATGTAACAAACACAAAGTGGACTTTGCCCTGATGAATGGGTCTCTGTTTTACAAGCTATTTAATTACAGAGACATGTAACATAAGATAATACTATGATCAAATGCAGAACAGTGCAGGGGAAATATTAACTTCCTGTTTGAGGGCAAAGTACTTCCTGGTTGTCACATTAACTTAAATTTATATGCTATAAATTTAGCTTTCTTTCCGGTAGCACCGCTCAAGAAGACCATTTTCAAAATGGCTTTGCTGTTCTAGACGTGGGTCCTTTATCATCCCACTATTATAAATAACGGGTATGACATTGAAATTTAATATTAGCTATTTCACACCATAAAGGACCCTCATAGAAGACAGATAGAGGCTATTTTATTCGACGGAAATAATACGTGACAAACGGTAATGGCGGCAACCGTTGTCACTGAAATCTAAAATCTCCACTCGCATTCAATGTTCTGACGTTAAAAACTTTAAAGATCAATAATTTAAGCAACAAAGAAATACATATCAATAAATGGCCTACATTCCACTAATACCAAAATCGCAAAAGAACGATAAAACTAGGGAATTCTTGCCAAGAATATGCTGTAAACTGAGAAGACGACTTGAACCTTGAACGTCCTTATTGGGCATTGCTTTGATCTTGGCCGCGCGAAGACGATCCGTGAGGGAGACTGGTAAGTGTTTCAAAGATGGCGGGAAATTCCAATATGAAATGATTCGTAAAAAATTCAGGATTTAACCGAATCGAAATTTTTTTCACAGAAGTTCACTACTTGATTAGAGGATTTTGCTCAAAAAGTCTCTCAAAAAGCATTAGTAGCACTTTAAACTTGTAGGAATTTTCTCAAAACCAAAGTGATCTTCTTGACAACTTTGCCGCTTTGCCATCTGTTCACACACTCATTTGAGAGTATCCATTACAATCCATACATAATGAAACATTTTTGTATTTCTTTATCTTGCATCCTCAGGTACAGTTTCAACTATGGCAGTGTACATTTTGTAATGATGAGCACCGAGCATAATTTCACTCATGGTTCTACCCAGTACAAGTGGCTTGAGAATGACCTTGCATCTGTCAATCATGATGTGACGCCTGGATTGTGTTTATGGGGCACCGACCGATGTACACTAGCCAACTGGTGAGTGGTCATTATATTGGACACGACATGATACATATTCAGTTGATACATATTCAGTGGCCGACCCAGAAATTCTGAATGGGAGAAATTGCTTAAGTGAGTAATTACTAAATTCTGCGTTCTGGGTTGTTCAGAGATTTGCTTTCTCTTGCCTATAATAGATCAAATCAGCAGACAGTGTTTATATCTTGTTGCCAATTCAGATCACGTGATGATTCCTTTGGCTGGATACTTTTGTTAGTTCTGCACATACACTTGTGCCCTCAGTCGAGTGAGAAAAATTTGACAATAGGAAATTTTAGGAAATAGGAAATTTATTTATTTATTTATTTATTGTTCGTTGTCGCGCGCTGGTACATTGTCGTCTACCACGCATTGACGAATTAGCTTGCTAGTGGCAATAATTTAAATTAAACTTAAAATTAAATTATGACGTATTTTACTTCGACTACCAGAAACCTTGCGTTGTCCCTTTTGTTCGCGCAATTATCGCCTATTGTTTCCAATAGCGGCTTATCTGCATAAGAAAAGAAAACTGAAAAGGATTCTGGTAGTCGTAGTCAAATGACGCAATAGTGCAAATGTCCTATTGTAACCACCCAAAGGAATCATCACATGATCTGAATTGGGTGGCAACAGGATGTATTTAACACTGTTAGCTGATTTGGTCTATCATGGTTTGCAATCATCCCTTTAGGAATAAAATCTCAAAAGTGCAGTGGCCATGTTGGTGGACAGAACAAAGGGAACAAATGAACTTTCGTTTGGTTCTTTTCCACCAATATGGCCACCAGTGACGTCACATGCAAACCAAGACGAAGAGGTCAGTATGAAATTGAAAGTATTGCTAGTGAATTAAATAACTAATGACTGATTATCATGAAGTGGACAAACTAATCGTAACTAATCCCAGTACCAAGTGGTAAAATACACAAATGTAGTGCACCCATGAATTCTATATACTAGCTGTTGTCTTGCTCCTCAGAATGTTTTCTTGATAACTTATTCCTGAAAATAAACTGTAACAATGTGATCATCCTTGATTATTATAACTATTGACCACAACAGGGTGTGAATAGGTATTTCGTGATCCGTGATTAGGCCAAGTTTGTCTCGCAATTCGTGAAACGGAAACGTTAAAGCCGTGATTCGTGAAAGCTGTCTTACTCGTGATCTGTGAATTGCAAATTCTGAGTGCTGTGATTCGTGATTTTCCATTTTTTTTTTCTTGCACTACCCTGTACAATTTAAAAAAATTATCAATGAGAAATTTGTTAACTTCGTGATTCGTGAAAGCCTGAAAAAATTAGTTTGTGATTCGTGATGGACACCCCCACTTCACCACCCTGTCACAACGGTGACTCAGATAACTTCAAATGGCTATAAAGTAAATAATGCTAACGCTTTTAACCGCTGACATTCTCTCTAGGTGCAAGGTCTCAACCCCAGCATAGCTCTTCACATTCAAGCCCAGTTCGAGGACTTACTAACAGCGTATAACGTAAACCTGGCATTATGGGGGCACTACCATAGCTACGAACGGACCTGCCCTGTCTATAAGGGAACTGCACCCCTGGAGGCCCCACCCATATTATCATAGGAACAGCAGGGTTCGATGTGACCCTAGATCCTTGGCCGCGACCTGAGAGAAAGTGGTCTGCTTTTCATTCCTCGAACTATGGCTACGGACGCGTAACTGTAGCGAATAGTACAGCGTTACTTTGGGAGTGGGTTTTGAATAAGACCGGTGAAGTGGGCGACCGGGTTTGGATTTCGAACTTGAAACACTCGTAAAGAAAAATAAACGTAGCATAGGCAGGATAGATGCATCGCTCACGCTCAGAATCCTGAACAACAAAATGATTTGAAGGCAATTTGTCGGACAAGGACAGACGAAACAACACAAAATCAGCTTTGCGCGGGGTAAAAACAATTGCAGGCTTTTTGTCGGGCCACAACTTTATGTGGCTTGTCTAATAGAGGCAAATTAAATCTGGTTTACACAGGGAACTTCTGCAGAAACCCATCCATGGGAAAAGCTGAATTTCCTTGTAGAAGAATGGGAAGTCCCATGGCTATCCTTGTGAATTCCGAACACTTCCCATGCGTATGCCTTGGAAATTCAGCTTTTCCCGTCGATTGGTTTCTGCAGAATTCCTTGTGTTAAAAAAAAGAAACCCACGCTTAATAGTAAAGGCTGCGAAGTCGTCATATGAAGAACGTGAATCTTACACAAGAATAGCCTGTGGCAACCCTAAGAACGGGTGTTTGAGCAATGTGTTCTTTATTAGGTTGACACCCCAAGATCTTTCAAAGCTTTCCATTACTTTATCGGCGAAATAGAGCATAGACTAATCAGAGCGCGCAAATGGGTATAGCTCTAGCCCGTGACTGACAAGGCGGTATTATTGTGAACACATCACGCTATCACATCGATAATGGTGAGCATAATGCGTTACCAGCCCTTCTTCTCGAGTAACGCATCAAGTTGCCCACGTCGCTGGCGTTCGGATGTAAATTTTAAAAGCATCCGATTTCCAACGACCAAGTCCTCGAATCTGCAGTGCGTCTGTCAATTTGATCGCACATCTAAAGAACGCGAATTTTCAGTAGGCGAAGAAGTCCTAGTTGAGAATTTTAGGGAGAACCTAAGTGGCTCGCAGGAACCGTTATTGAAAAACCGGTCCAGTGTCATACAAAACACAATTCGGAGATCTAATCTGGAAAAGACATGCAGACCAGATTCGAGAAAAGAGTTACAAAATCGCGACCGAATGTCCGGCATTGCAGACACGCCCGAGCAGCAACGCGAGCCGGTCAGTTCAAATGTCAGTCGCGCGATCCAGGAAGGACAGAGCGAAGTGAGAGAGGGAGGGTGAGAAAGAGAAAGGAAAGAAAACGAGAGTGAGTGATAATGCGAACGAAACAGGCGCTTTGCCAGCAGCTAGCGACACCGCCCAGCCTGACGCAATCCACACCGCCTCAACAACCTCGCTATCCTAGTCGTGAAAGAAAGTCACCTGTCCGTCTAGGGTATGACGAATAGAAACGCAGTTTTTAGCTAACTGTGGGGGAATGTAGTGTTGACACGTGTATAAGAAGATATTGATTGCCATAATTACAGTCTGATGTAATGTATATTGTACCCACGTGATTAGTATGTCATTCTCTATATCTTTGTAAGTATTACCATTTTAGTGAGATTGAATAAACCCTGTGATTGAGATAACACGTCTCACGTTCTCTATAGTAGAACACTATTTCTTAGTCGTTAAGAACACTTCAAAAGAGGAAAAATTCCCTGCACCACTATACATGCCAAAAAACGTTGCAAAGTATTTCATCCTTCGAATTTGAAGTTTATATAGGGCTCCATCAAAGAGATCTCATTTATAGCCTTATCCTGAGTCCACTCTTGTTAAAATGGACTCTCTTATGACCGTCATTTTGCACCCATAAAATACAGTAATAATGATAAACGCTTCCCGGTCATTTTCAGTTTTTTAATAGCAGTTTGGGGTACAACAATGTACGTGATTGTATTAACGAGGTGTCCAACAATAAGGCCAATGTTTCTGGATCCTATCTATCAAATCATGTCAGCTCAAGGCGTACCCTGGGTACCAGAGGCTCCAGGAAGATTGGCCAAAAACATACTGCGCATTGTTTAGTAGAGAAAAAAATTCCTGAGCTTTATGTCTGGAAAAAAAGTCTTGTTGAAAGGACCCCCCTCCCCCCCCCCCCCCCTTTCCTTTAAAAGTGTATGTTCTTCCCTGACGTTGATAGCGCTGGTTCAAGGGATATTCAACATTTTTGGCTATAATTTCTGTAATTTTATAGCCAAGCTCTCGCTTATGATTAGCGGTCTTCAGCCACGCGTTGCTTGATGATGTGACACCCCTCACATACCGGTAATCCCGACTGGCTGAAAAGAACCACACTAAAGTTTCACTTTTGCCCAATCTCAGTTGTTGTTCGGATGGACTTTTTCAGGCCCAGACTAGTACCCAGTCGCCATGTTGTTTTCTAGGCGGCGCGCGGTGCATCACGGTCAGGTCGGGCTTTTTTCTAGGTGCGCGGTGCATCACGGTCAGGACGAACTCAGAATGGCGTTAATTTTTCTGCGACCTTCCCATAATACTTTGCGCGCCTGTCAAGTAACGCACTATCGGTAACAGGCAGTAACGCAAAAAGCGAAATAACACAATTAACGACTGGGTACGAGTCTGTTTCAGGCCCAAATGAAAACACTATTATGTTTTGCTGGAAAAAGAATTGCTGATTTGCGAAATGAAAATCTTTGCCGCCCGAATGAACTACAGACCCCCCAAAACTTCTGGGATTGATTCTGCGATTGATGTTACCATTTTAACAATATGACTACAGCTTACGAGTCAGAGTTTTCTAAGACTCAATATTCAACCCGACACTTTTCGTTACTAGTAGAGTGCAGGTAAGATTTGACTAAAATGTGTTAGTATAACTACTCCAGTGGTAAGAAATTCCGCGCGCTGATTGGTCGAGAGGTTTGTTTTCTCAGGTGATTATAACATTGAAAGGACTGGGAGTGCGTGTGTTAATAGTTCATCTTTTGTACACAGACCACCAATCGAGACCCTGCCATAGCCCAACATATGCAAGTGGAATTTGAGGACCTACTATACAAGTACAAAGTGGACCTGACCCTTTGGGGTCATTATCACAGCTACGAGAGGACCTGTTCCGTGTACCGCCAGAAATGTGTCCCTGGAGCCCCTACCTATATTATTGTTGGAACCGCCGGGTACATCCTAGAGCCCTGGCCATGGCCAATACCAAGAAAGCCGTGGTCACTTTACCATGGATGGCACTATGGCTATGGGAGGGTTACTGTAGCGAATAGTACGGCTATGCTGTGGGAATGGGTCACGAATTACAACCATCAAGTTAAAGATAGCGTCTGGTTACACAAGTGATATGTGCGCTGAGAACAACTTGATTCAGTCATATTTACTTATTTATTAATCGACTTATTAGTGACTATTTATGTGATTGGCCGACATGCTTCTCTTTACATAGAGGCTCTTGCGCCAACAATGAAATGGAATGAATTAATTTAAATTCATTAATTATTTTTATTAATCGACTACTGGCTTGACGTGCTCTTTCCACAGTTGCGTCAACAAGCGTGTACTTTACCTGGGTTACTTGGTGTTTACCGCTGAAATAGCGCAAAGATATATAAGGACAATGACTTTAATAGGGCAAGTTTTTGGCCTAAATGTATTGGCGATTTTGGATGAGTTACTGTATATTATGTCATACATATAAATGAAAAACAAGCACTCTTCTTCGGTAAGAGGGGGCTCAACTTACAGCCATCTCAGTTACACGCGGTCGCCGGGAAAAAAAGCTTGCAAGCGAAAAAGTCGTTTTTTGTCAAAGTTTCCATGACAACGCACGTGCTTTCGCCGGCTTGTTGGGCTCAGACAAGACAGAAAAACGTGTTTTCGCTTGAAGCTTTTTTCCCGGCGACCGCGTGTAGCTGAGAATGGCTGTAAATTGAAATGTAAATGAACAATTATAATGTTAATAAAATGATGTTTATTCAAAACCACTGTTTCAAAGCCATGTGATTTGACATAAATACCATCAATGAATGGACCATCACAATAAAACCAGATTTACACACTTCACAATACCTTGTAATGTTCATTACATCATGTTAGCACTGTTGACTTGTTCATTACACGTTGTATCCAATAATACTTCTTCTCCAATGATCTCCCCAATGTAAAACAGAAAGCTATCTCTGCAGCGATCATCGTGTTCGCCACACCCTCCTTAACAGTCACGTTAGGAACTTCCCTGCAAGTGCTGAATCCTTGAGGTTCATGAAAGATTTCCTGATTGCTGGCCACTCAGAAGGCATGGGTGGGGCTAGTTCTACCCTGGCATTGGACCAGAACTTCTCTCTAGATGAGGCTGGGCTCTCCTTGCAGTAGCTGAAAACAACAATTGCATTGTGGTTACGTATAGTGAATAGAACGTTTTGCATGCAGGTTCTAGGCTCTTTTCACCTGAAATTAAACTGGATATCTAGAGAGAGATACTCAGGAGCTGAGTTCTATGTTAGCTTTGTTACACATGAATAACTGGAGTTCTAGTTTCGCCTCATGCAGTCAAATGGCTTCAGTCTCAATGTTTGCCTGGTTTTTCATCATGACGTATGCCATTTAAATGCACTAGACAGTAAAAACAACACTAAACTTGCTAATAAAAAATTCATATTACTTGCCAAAGATAAGAACTAATTATGGCAAATTTAATGTGAAAATCTGGAATTCAATTCAGGAAACCTTTAAATCCAAGTCTCATAACAATTTTAAAAAGCTTCTAACAAATTCCCTTCTGGACAAATATGAAAATTAAGTTTTATTACTTTTTATAACTGAATTTCCTCTCATTTGTATTAAAAACCAGTAGATTTTAGTTTCCTTTGCTCTATTTCCTTGTTCTTTATTGTCTCTTTTGTATTTGCTTGTCTACAATGGTGGACAAAAGTGTCGAGACACTAGCACCCATTACCATTTATCATTGTAATTTTAACTATTGTATATATTTTTTTATATCGATATTGTAATGTTTGTTATGTATTTTTAGCGAACAAAATAAAGACATATTATTATTATTATTATTATTACCCTTCAATTTCACTAGTACCCAGAATGGTTGAGTCCCCCTCCCCTCCCAATGGTTTACTGGAGAGAGGTGTTTTTGAGGTAACCCACCAATTTTCTACATCTGTCTCAACTACTTTTGTCCACCATTGTAGCTTCGTATTGATGTATTTTGCTATACTCTTTCAATATACCCGGTTTGGCCATAGCAGAAACATATAAGTGAGTTGAAACGTGTAACAAGCATACATTACTTTAGTGCCAAGCTGTGGATAATTGGTAGAATAAACAATTGAAAAGATTTTGAAAATAATGTTGTTGCAAGACTCCAAGATGTTAAATGTTAGTATATTATCACTTACCACTGTTGCTCTACTTTACATGAGCGAAAAATGAAATATTATGAAGAGAAAACCTACTTGGGTTAGCAGTCGAGAGTTCATTATTGACCAAATATGGTCATAAATTCATCTCCAATAATCCACAGCTTGGTTCGCCGTTACATGTTTCAACTAAGTTATATGTTTTCTGGCCATAGCCATTTACATGTAGCTCGACTAGCTTGCTCATAACATATTCTAACTTTTCTGATGAATCCTTGTATTTTTAGTTTATTACGAGTGCAAATAAAGATGTTGCTATTGTTGTTGTGGCAAAACAGGGCAAGGACCTGATTGGTTCATGAGGTTGATTGCAAGAACGAAATAAAAACAAAGCAAGGGCCAGCCAACAGATTCATTTCATAAATTCATGCGCTATTTGAGAGCCAAAGATGTAGATCCCTGTGGAAATTAAATCCATCTGAAACAGTTAACCTAAAGAAATTCCATACTAGATGATTCAGAACTGCTTTTTCCCAGCTGCATAAAATTCCCAGGAAAAGAGGCAGATAACTGCCTTAAATACACATTCTGGGACATGGTATTCACTGAACCAGAAAGATTATTTTATGTACTTCTATTACAGTTCTCTCTTGCTCTCACCTAACATTTGAGAGTTGCAAATGCAAAATTGGCTAAGTGCATTTCCTTTGCATTAGTTTTTGACACTCATCTGAAATCTGTTCTATAAGTTGTCATGGTTCTTGAAATACATGTATGAACCAAGAAGATACCCTCCAAGGTCTACAATTTATACTATACAGAATTTAAAATACATGAAGCTGAAGAACTCATATCGAGAGAAGGTAACAACTCATACTTTTGTAATCCTCATTTTATAAACCAATAGGCCCTTATCACGGTTTCCACCACTATTTTGTTGAGTAGGCAAGAATTACAAAACCCCACATAAATTCTGCAAATGCTAAGTGAAATCATTGTGAAAATATCAAACATATCAACAAATACCTAGCGTAAAAGTGCCCAAACATCAATCTACTAAATTTCAGATTCCTAGGTACGCTTTCTCTAAAGTAAGCGATTGTAAAGCCTGGTTTCCATATAGTCGTATCTGTCGCATCAGTCAACCGTGAAACAATGGAAATTGGAATTATTATTTTGTTTCACGGTTGACAGATACGACAGATAGACTATATGGAAACTACGCCTTAGTTTCCCACATCTACCCTGTATTTGACACACGTTTTATGCATCAATGCATATAGATTTTACAGGCATCAGTATGAAGAATTTAACAAATGCAATTGCTCAATTCATACCGTAGCTATAACCTCCAAACTTTGCAGGTAAACTGTTTCAGTCACTATCTCAATGCTATGATTAATATATTGTTGATATGCTTGATATTTTCGCAATGATTTCGCTTTGCATTTGCAGTGTTCATGTGAGATTTTGAACTTCTTGCCTACTCAACAAAATGATGATGTAAAGCGTGGTAAGGGAGCATTCATTATTTATGCCAGGGGGTGGGCTGGCAAGAATTAAGGGGGGGCCATGTTAAATTTGGCACGTTCAGTAGGGGGTCACCAGAAAATTTCAAAACTTCTGTGAGGGGTCATCTACATTTTTTGGAAGCAGTGACATTGATTTAATTAGAGGATGCATGCCTGTAAAATTACAACAAACTGTTCATGCGGTGCAGTCACAGGAAATTCCTAATTGTCCTAATTAAATACAGGAAATGGTCTTGGTATCTACATGCCCCAACATTTCATCCTGATCTAGGGGGGGAAACGATTGCAAAGTACAAAACGTATGGGAGTAATTACAAAGTAATTGCGAATTACTCACGACAGTTATGTGAAATCCGCTCTAAGAGTCCACTCCACTCAAATCTCTGTAAATTTGTTAATTTTCCATATTGAGAAACTTTGGGGTGGGTGGAGGGGAAATTTGTGCGCCTTTATCGACTTATATTGATTTCGAGAATAGCCAGCAAATATAATAAATATTATTAACTTAAGTATACCGTAAGCAACCGAACCAGTATGAGGAGAAGTAGAAATAATAGTCAAATGCCGGTCAAATCTCACCCACCACAGCTTTCACCTTTGCTAATGCCAATGGTAGGGAAGCAAAACCGTAAATCTCTCCACAAATTCACAATAAAACAGCTCGGAAAGAAACTTTACTATTTAAATAACCTACCAGTTGCCTGAAAAGTGAGTTTAGTGGCCACAGCAGGCGCTCTTGTGGCGATTTTCGTGCCGAGATTCACAATCTTCTGCGCCATGTTGGATTTGTAATCATGGAGGCCGGTACCCATGGTGCATTGCGCACTTACGCGCATGCGCATTTCACTGTTTGTCGCACGTGCGGAAGAAGTAAAGTTATGGGTAGACCAGGTAGGTGCAGTAATTCCTTGATTTATGTCGAAAAATGATGTTTTTATAGAAACTTTAGCCATATTTACAAAGAAAGGAAGTTTTGTTTGTCTTGCTATGTGTTACTATTTTTGTGCTCTACTTTCTTTCTAAAGAAATCTTTATGAGAAGTGAGTCGTCGTGCCACCATGTGCTCTAGACTAGTCTCGAGTCATTAAAGTTGTTTCCACTGTTTTAAAACTATGGATAAGAGAACTGAGTGGTTTGTGTAGTGGCTTCTCAGGGTAGTACATTATCAGAGAGAGGTTAGATCTATTTTCATGCATTGCTGTGCAGTATATCAAAGCAGCGAAGAAAGGCCAAATCAAAAACAATGAAGACGCCTATAGGCTAGGGCAATCTAAACGAGTGTTTGCTTGCAGGGAATGACGAGCGCGAGCGACGCCGGTAGCACAAACTCAGCTAATAATTAACTGAAAATCGCATCTTTCCTTCTTTTGTTTGCTTATTAATGTTTTTCCAGTCCAGCAACCCTTGCACTGTTTTCCATGATATCATGAATGTATTCATCTAAAACAAGAATGTCTTGTGAACTTGATCCAGAAATGTTCCCTGTCCACAACCTTGGATGGTTTGATCACCGTTTCTTGAGCCCACTATATGCACACGCATATCTACAAACGTTTTCTGCTGGGGGGGCTCAAATAATATCAGTGAAAAACGTCTGTAAATATGCGTGCACATATAGTGAGCTCAAGAAACGGCCAGCAAACCATTCAGGTTGTGATGGCTGCAAAACAAAGCAAGTTTCGACCCGAAGCAAGTTTCGACCCGAAGCAAGTTTCGACCCTCAGCCAGCGAAATGCAGCGAAAAGACACCTCTGCTAGCAGGGAATCCAGAATGACACCTTCATTTTGGAAATTGTGTGGCATTAATGTTGTTTTGCTTGCATGAAGCAAAAGTTTCCCCCCGCTCAGACGAAACAATTCTCAGGGCTGTTTTCTTAGCCACTTTTTTTAAAACCTTTGAAACTTGCAAATTTACTCATTTTCGTTGCTCTTTTCAATGGTGTGGATGGATTTTCAGAATGTGTCTCAAACGTTTGGTGCTTGGTGTAAAATTATACCCATATCAGTTTTAATTTTGATCCCTGGATGAAATGTAATCTACTAGGAACCTTTTCCCTATTGTGAGGTTCCGAAAATATCCATTCCCCATCCCCACCCCCACGGAAGGGTGTTGAAACTGCCCCACCCCTCTGGATTTTCCAATCCTTTCCATGGAGGGGGGGGGGGATATTTCTGGAACCACGCATTCTTTGATATTACTATTATCTTATTATTATTTTTGTCACAAAAGGCTTTGTTACCATATTTATTATTGTTACGGTTACTTGCTCTCCATCTTAAGAGATGATTACTATTTATTGTCAGGTTTTTCTCCGCGAGGTGTGGGTAGAGGGGGAGGAAGAGGTGGCAGTCGTGGTGGTGGTGGTGGTAGAGGTAAGGCTGCTAATTGTTTCCTGTTTCATATCCAGTTGTTAACTTTGCTAGGCCTGTAAATTACCACAAGTCAGTGTTATGCTTGGCAGTGTTCAATTCAAGCTTTATGTGAAATGTATGCATACACTTTATTTCAGGTGGAGGACGGGGAGGATTCAAGAGCCCTAGGGGGGAGGGAGAGGTGGCAGAGGAGGAAGAGGAGGTGAGTGAGTTATCTTTGCCAATTTGCTTGGGATTTTCAGGTGGTGTTATGAGAACCAACTCACAACCACAGCTTGTTGTACATTCATAAAGAATACAACTGATCAGGACTTAAATAAATAGTCTTACAACTGATTTCAGCGTTTGTGCATTGGAGGCTTTCTAAAATCTGGAATTTCTCATCATAATTCAAGAGTGGGAATTGGCATACTTGGGAACTTTGGTTAAAAACTATATTATGAATAACACAGGAATTTAAGATTATTAAATCAAGAGGCGAGGCTGCGAGCCGGCAGCATTATAGAGCCGTGCGAGGAGAAAAATTCTCGAGTTCAGAGTGGTGTAACCACTAGCCAATCAACGTGCCAGGATTTCGAAAGAGCATTATTATTCAAGTGGTAACCAAATGCTTACAAACTATCAGTATCAGAAGAAAAATCTACTATTTGACCCCTGGTCCACTTCTGAAGTGCGCCCGTGTAGCCAACGCCGTGATGCTATGTTTGTGTATATTTCTCGCGCTGTTATTATTACACAACCATTGCTATCAGACTATCACAGTGATTTAGCTTGTTCATATGCTCATGGAAATGCATCCTTTACATGTATAAAATTTAGAGGTAGATATCTGTCTTTAAAATGACCTATAGTCGGCCAAATGAAATCAGGGCGCATCAGTGAGTCAGAGGAACTATATTATTCAAAGGGCAAAACATGTCTCACTGTTCTATTGCTCGTTGGCACTTTTAGCGAGAGCTACAACTAGTAATAAGTAATAAAGTTGTTTTGCCTTACCAATATGTCACACTGTGAAATCACAATGTTGAATAACAGTTTGAAAAAGCCGTCTGGTGCACATAGCACTAAAATCAGTTGTTAATGCATGTGTAAAGCTCGGTGCACACTAGCAACATAACGACATAAGGATGTTATGTTGCAACGAAAAAAGCTTGGGAAAATAATTGAAATAATAGGTATTTTCCATGGATCATCATTAGAATACTTTACCAGAGCAATGTTCTGTTATTTTTTGTGGACTTCATCGTTTTGAAACCACTAAATTGTCTTTGTGTGATATTTTTCTTGTGTCGTTATGTCGCAAGTGTGCACCAGGCTTAAGAGGTCCCTATGTTTGGACAATGTTTTTTTGCTGAAGATGTCTTTTTTAAGATATGGAAAATATGGATATGGAACGTTAACATTTCTCTGACCATTTGATGATTCTGGATAGTATGCTAAGATTTGTGTTTGACACCAGGTAGAGGCGGTTTCAGGGGAGGTGCTAGAGTGTCAATTGAACCACATAGACATGAAGGTAAGGCGTACAATGTCATCACTTCTTTGGCATATTTACTTGCAACATGTTCACAGTGCAGAGCTGGAGATATAGATATGTTTTGTTTGTTGTTGTGACTCGCATCTGATATTTTGGTCAGAGATTTAAGACAGATTTTTTAGAACTTCGAGCAATGTTGCCAGAAAGCGGCAAAAATCTTGTTACTCGAAATAAAAAAAAGTTGCTTTGAATTTAGTCTCATTTCAAAGGTATTCATGGTAGTGTTCCTGTATTATCGCGCCAGTAAAAAATTTCCAGAGGAAGCTGAGAAAATAAATTTTAGTTTTTACAGACAGACGTATTTTTCGCACCTAAAATGGTGATGTCAATCACAGCCATATAGATTCTATAGAAATTTTCCATTTTCGAATGCTTATTTCTGTGGCGGAGCAAACCCAGTCCTCTGCCTTTTGTGATATTTCGAAATGTGGAACACAAATCTACAAATTAGGATAGAAATCATTGAGTAACAGTATTTTTGGCCAAACGTTGCTCGAAGTTGTAAATTAACCTGTCTTAACATTGTTCAAAAAGAAAGAGAACAAAAGAAAAGATGAAAATGAACCCTGTGATTGACTGACCGCATAAACTTTGCTCAGGCATTTGTCAACTTTGATGGTACAATTACTGACAACTGGCATCCATTTTCAGCTCTGCACTAGAGAACAACTTTTTTTTTCAACTAATAAGCTGGCAACAACATGTCACCAAGCAATGAACAATTCTTACATGACTAAAAAGAAAGTTGTGCTCTAATGCTTTTAATATAGCGGGGGAGAACCATTACTTTATCGGTGAAATAGAGCATAGATTTGGACCAATCAGACCACACATTATATCATACTGGTAGCAATATTATAATTTGATTTATTCCCCTGAACCTCATACTCTAGTAAGAATATTAACATACTGTATCAAAATTGGTCTATTTGACTACCTTATGTACCATAGATTAGGTCCAAACCAAAAATGTTGCCTATATTAGTTTTCAATGTTTTCAAATATGACCACATGCAGATTTTTCTTCTGTTTTCTGTTTAACAGGTGTGTTTATTGCAAGGGGCAAAGAAGATGCTCTTGTTACTAAAAACCTTGTTCCTGGAGAAACTGTCTATGGAGAGAAGAAAGTAACTGTTGATGTAAGCCTATGGAAAATGAATGAAGTTTACATTTTTTTGCTTTTGATTTGCATGGAAGGGATATATTTTACTAGGTTGTTCCATTCTAAAAAAAATGACATGTTTGTTGCAGGGTGTTGGTGAAGGTGAAAAAATAGAATACAGAGTCTGGAATCCCTTCAGATCCAAGTTAGCAGCAGCTATTCTTGGTGGTGTTGATAAAATACACATGCCACCTGGCAGTAAAGTTCTGTACTTAGGAGCTGCCTCTGGGACAACAGTATCACATGTGTCAGATATTGTGGGCCCTGTAAGTATGGTTCCCAGATGATCAATGACATTGCCAATCATACTTGAGGATGTGTTTCCATATTGTAAACTCATTCTTGCCAGTTCTGGACATATGAAATAAGTCTTACAAAATGACCGTCACACTGTCCAAACAGTGCCACTGTGGTCATTGCCAGAGGTTTTATTATGTCCTCAGTTTTTGTTTAACATCTTTGACTGAAACTGGGTAGATTAGTAATGGCAAGGCTGATTGACTTATCCAAATGTGAAGCACTGTAGAACAATCCCAGTGTTGTTTGCTGGGATAGTGTGACCATAACTTACCTGTTTTTAGACTGAAACAAATCTGTTCTCATTTAACTGTAGACACAGCATTATATCCTTGATCCAGTCATTATTATCCTCCCATAATTTTCGAAATAGTTTAATTATGGATAATAATAAAAGGAAATGGGTGTAGAAAACATATGGATAGAGCTGAGGAATGATACTCATGATACTGTACGTTATATGTAGCAGTGTACCTACTGGTAGTACATGTATGCACATGAAGTTCTAATGCAAACCTTTTTTTCTTTCAGGAAGGACTTGTATATGCAGTTGAGTTTTCACACAGATCAGGGCGAGATCTTATAAATGTTGCCAAGAAAAGAACAAATATCATTCCAATCATTGAGGATGCAAGACATCCACACAAATACAGAATGCTAGTTGGTATGTAAATTATTTTTACTGGCATTTTTCCTGAAATGGTGCAGTGATGATGATGTGATACACGTACATAGCCAGCCAGCATGATACAACATTAATGCAAATATTGGATGAAACTGGGGCCCATCACAAGTGTTGGAAATAAGATGATATACCAGCACACCCAGCTGTCATGATTGGGAAGTCTGTGCCCTGTTGATGGCAATCGTGAGGCAACACCAACCCTGGCGTTTATCATCTTTTTACTGTAGTTGGATGCTTCTGTACCTATAAATGCTTTTTAGTACTTTCCATGTTGACATTTTGCAATGCCAGGAAAATTGACCATTACCAGCTGATCTCACCTTACGATGCGCAAAGGATTGTTTGCCAAAATTAAACATTCCTAGGTCCAGCAAGAGATACCCGATTTTCACAGTTTTGGGAGGCAAAAACAAGATTGAATCATGGTACAAGCAAGGCGAGATTGTCCAAGGAGATGGAAAAGTTTTAATGCTCCATTGCGCAATTTTTAGAATTCGTTTGGATCATTTGGCAATCTGCCAAGAATTGTTCTGATTGGCTAATTTGAGAGCACGAAATCAGCTGGTAATGATTTTTAGAGAAATGGATTAAAATGTCACTAGACCCAGTCACAAATTGCCCACCTCAGTTGTCGTGTACCAGGTTTCTAACAACATCTTCTGGGAGTTTGCTCTGACCAATTCACACTAGTTAATACAGCAATTTAAACCTCTCATTGCTAGAGTTTTGTCAAATCTGAAACATCTCAGAGGTGATATTTTTATAACATGACAGACAGACAGACATGGACTGAAATTCCTCTGCTGTTGTTTAGCCAAGATGTGGCATTCAGCAGAGCTGGTCTTAGTAAATGGTATTAACAAAAAATAACAACATCAATTTGTTGCCTACATCAATTTGAACTTGTTTGATTGCCTTGTTCTCAACTGCATAACATTATGGAGAATATACACTGTATGCCCACAGAGATCATTATCTTGGCTATCCATGCACAACAAGTTCGACTTCAAGACTGGTCAACAAAGAATCAATAGGTTTTGTGCTGGTGCAATCACTTTGAAGCCAACACTTTGAATAAAATGGCTGATTCCTTTGTTGGTTGATCCTAAAACCAAGCTTGTTGCATGTGCATACCTAAGAAAATTATCTAGTGTCTTCTATGTTTGATAATGTTATACATGTTGTCAATCCATGATTGATGATTGTTTACAGGAATGGTGGATACAATATTTGCTGATGTAGCACAGCCAGACCAGACAAGAATTGTAGCAATCAATGCACATAATTTCTTAAAAAATGGAGGTCATTTTGTCATTTCAATTAAGGTGAGTTTTTTTTACAAAATTCTACAATAGAATGGTGCTGTTATTGAGACCTTTGAAATTTAAATCTGCCCACATGTTCTCATTAGAAACTGCATCACATTGGGAGAAGGAGGGTGGGTATAATAACAATGATAGCTGGATCCACCCATGGATGGTTTTGCCCAATGATGAGATCATCCTTGCGCACCTAGTACATGTGAGGCATTCTGTGCTTCACATGTGTGCCGACAGTTAAGGGACCCAGCTGGCTGCAGTTGTGGCTAGCTGGGCTGAGGGCAATAACCTTATGAGTGTGAGGTACATATCACCCTGGGCGCATCTGTAGGTCTAGAATGCCTATTGCGTGGATAACTTGTAACAGTACTCCAAGGAGACAGCTTTTACCCCCTTTCCCTTACCGGTATCATGCACAAAATTAGTAAATATCGAGTCAAATTACTTAATTAAGCACCCTCTCTCTGCATTCCAGGCAAACTGCATCGACTCCACAGCTCAGCCAACTGCAGTGTTTGCTGGTGAAGTGAAGAAAATGCAGGGTGAAAAGATGAAGCCCCAGGAACAATTAACATTAGAGCCATATGAACGAGACCATGCAGTAGTGGTAGGGACATACAGGTACGTATATTAAATTATTATTATAATTATTACGTGATACTTCAGGAGCTTCTGTGTACTGATAGTGCAACTCAAACATTGCTGGATAAAACGTATTGGGCAAGCTTGAGCTTTTTTGTGAAATGTATAGAGAAAGCTTTCAGCCATCCCTTCGCTTTCTACCGTGCCTCAGTTTGCTGTCCCCAAATCGGTCAGTATAATCTGACTGGTTGCCTTTCTCAGCAAGACGGCAGGTGAACGATTTCACAACAGCGCATGCTCGAGCGTCGGTTTGACCCCGAAAGTTGTGAATACCAACGAACCAAAAAAAGTTTTCTCTATTGTCTCCATTCAAGCTTCATCAGTTTCTCGTTGGTATTCACAACTTTTTCTACTTCAAACCGAGGCTCATACTGTATTTATGCGCCGCCGATGCCTATTCAGCGGTAGATTAGAGAATTCGAAACTGGACTATAACATTGCTTTTCCTTTTTCTCCTGAGCTTGGAGATTTCCCCAGGGAATTTTCCTCTCAATGGAGGTGTTCATCTATCCCATAAATGTGCCACCTGTTTAAGTCCCTCTGAATGCTTCTGCGCTATCACTTGAGATCATCACACAAGTCTCGCGAATTGACATCAAATGTATTCTTTTGAAATGTATCCCATAGACCAAAAATTCAAAAGAGTTTTTAGTTATTCTTTTGAGGTGAAAACGACGAACGTTGACGTCAAACGAGAATCAAGCATTGTGGGATATTTACAAAATGGTCCCCTGACTAATCTCTCTTTTTTAACAATACACAGGGCGCCGCCTAAGAAGACATGATCATCAACCTACACCTAGCCTCAGCAATGTAAACATGAAACGTCTTTTTAACAACCTAGCCAATGTACAAAAGCCGATCCTAATTGTAGCCATTCCAAATGCCAGTTTTGGATCGTTTCGAGACGGATTGCGTTATCATGGGAGACTAAAAGTGTTTATTGCAGAACAATAGTGAATGGGCTAAACAATGGTAAAGTGTCATTTGGAGTGGCTAGAATAAAGTATTCCCGTCACGATATAATATACCCTACATCGTGACTCATGGAATAGACCAATCTCTTCTTCGCTTGATTAATCAACAATCAATGGCCAGTTTTTCCCCGTGGAATTCAAAATTGCCGAGTAACAAGTACAACTCGAAGATTTTTAATGAATTCTTCAGCTTTTCTTGATGGAAATATATTACGAACACATATAATGAGAGCTTCTAACATATTCCTGCAATTGGTGTCTTTTCCATGCTCCGTGTCGTAGAAAGTAACTAGGGAAGTCAAACAGTGAATGCGGGGTCGTGAATTGGCCGATCAGTGTGTGTACATAGCCAAATGCATAGTTCAACGCCGTTCTAATCATGAGCCGTTCTTTAAGCAAATGAGCGAACTAACGGCTCATCGTCTGGACGGGCGTCTGGACTAGGCCTTACTGTAAAACCTTTTACATAGCATTTCTTTGAGAATTATTGTATTATTTCTCTGATACGTAGTTTTTTAATTAGCCTAGTAGAAAACAAAGTGTAAGCATCGTCCAAAACCTCGCCTCACATTAGTGATTAAAATCGTAACGCATAGTTGGAGTGTACGTAGTTTTGTGTTGTCGTGAGACCGAGGGACGCAAGGTGGTGAAGAGGGGGACCAATCACGAGCCAAATGTTTACAATTTTCACGGATCACGAAGTTATCAGAGCAGATTTCACACCCGTAACTTACCGTTTTACCAAATTTCAGTTGTGTAATCGCAAATCACAGCACGCAAAATCCATCATTCCGACTAGTACCAGTCGTTTCCTGGTGTTCTCTTCAAGGCGCACGATGCATCATTAGTGCAGGAATATCGTGCAGAAAAAGTAGTAAATTGTTCATTTTGATGGAAAAAGCATGAAACTTGGCAGGATGATAGAGCGTCCAATGCTAAGCAATTCTGGATGTAGACCCACCCTTGATGACGTATACTTCCAGTTTTATAGCAGTGGAATTATTATCCTTTAAACAAATAAAATAACGTGTTGCCTTTTGAGTTCAGAAATTTTGTATCATGACAGAGTTTGCAATATCCTACAATACTTGACACCCCCCCTGATCATGTACTTCCAGTGTACCAAGATGGGATTCATTATCAAATAAAATCAGAAACAAAGGGCGTTGCCTTCAAGATACACGCATGGAAATTCACGTGAAAATGTACCATGGTACAATGGGAAAATTCGCATGTAGACCCACGCCCGAACTCATGCACTTCCAGTTTTATCGAAATGGAATAATAATTATCCTTTAAATTATAAGAAAATGACGCTTGCCTTTTGATTTCAGACACGAAAGTTTGCATCGTGACAGAGTATTCAATACCCTACAATTGTACAATACTTGACCCCCCCTGATCATGTACTTCCAGTGTACCAAGAAGGTATTCATTATCACATAAAATCAGTAACAAAGGGCGTTGCCTTCAAGATTCACGCATGGAAATTCACGTGAAAATGTACCATGGTACAATGGGCAAATTTGCGTGTAGACCCACCCCCGACTCATGCACTTCCAGTTTTATCATAATCGAATTAATTAGTCTTAAGAGTGGTGTCAGACTTTCGAAGACCTTGGTATTCATGATCAAGAGCCACCTCAACCCCCCCCCCCCCCCCCCCCCCCCCCCCACACACACACACACACACACAGCCAACACACAGCCACACCCAGCGGCGTAGCCAGGAATTTCTGATTGGAACTCTGGAAGTACATGATCAGGGGGGTGCTACGTATTGTAGAATTGTAGGGTATTGAATACTCTGTCATGATACAAAATTTCGTGTCTGAACTCAAAAGGTAACACGTCATTTTATTAGTTTAAATGATAATTAATTCCACTGCTAGAAAACTGGAAGTATACTTATCGAGGGTGGGTCTACATCCAGAATTGCTCGGCATGGGACGCTCTATCACCCTGCCAAGTTTCATGCTTTTTCCATCAAAATGAACAATTTTTCACCAAATTCCTGCACTACATGAGAAGGACGAACTTAGGGGTGGACCATTAGAAATTGGGGAGGGGGGGTGGCAATTCCCAAAAAAAAATTCGAGCAAGGCCAATCCTTCAAAAAAAAAAAATCTTGCAGAGATCCAAGCTAGTAAAAAACATGATATAAATTCCGAAAAAATTCTTGTACAACCTGATCCCCGAAAAAAAAATCATGCACAAAAAAATTGCCACCCCCCTCCCCCAATTTCTAATGGTCCACCCCTTACTGAACTTCGCCCTTTGTGCGCCTACTAAGTAACGCAAAAACGAAACACAAGTAACTGCTTGGGCCCTGTCCACACTAACGCGTTTTCAAAAGTATCCGTTTTCAAACTGATACGGATTCGCAGTGTGTTAGTGTGGATGGGAGATTTAGCTCAAACAAGCGATCAATTTTTATTTGATGGTTGGCGAGTGCAAGGACAGTCTCAAATTAATGGTACAGTTGTTGTTATCGTTGTCATTTTTATCCGGATTCGACCGTCCACACTAAAACGATATTTATACGGATTCGGTTTATTAACCGGTCTTGTAAGATATACTTAAATTACAGGTGTGGTCAGCAATAGGAGAAACAGGAATACAATAAGGAGAACAGCAAGCTAACAATTATTATATACACTTAACAGTTACAAAGTTCTTAAAGCGGTCTGTTCTGACAGTTCTGTGATAGTGCGGAGCTTGGGTGCGAAGGGAGTACTGATGTTGAGGTATTATAAGAGGGCCATATATTAACTTAAAGAGTGGGTTTCCTGGTGAGATCCTGCTTATAAACCGTTGGCAAGCAGCCACTCTACGTGACGCTAAAGTTTGGATGCCAGCCATCTGCAAAGCGTCGTCGTAGGTGGAATTTGGAAAAATAATGGAAAGTGCGCGCTTCTGGACTGACTCCATTCGACTAGATAGATATGATGGTAAGTTGGCAAATGCGGCCGAGGCATATTCTAGCGTAGAGCGGATTAACGAGCGATACACATCGACCATATCGGTCTGGGGAACGCGGGCACTTCACAAGCTGCCTTAGAGCGTACAAGCGGCGGTTAGCTTTCTTGATTACATAGTCCGTATGGGCAGCCCAAGACAGGTCTTCGGATATGTAAACGCCCACAGCTTGAAGGACGCGACCTGTTCGATGCCCGAACCGCCGATGACTATGGGCTGCCTCATACAGCTATTGTAATGCAAAAAATCCACCTCCATTACTTTACACTTGACAGGGTTAAGCGCCATGTTGTTATTATATGCAAACTCAGTTATATCCTCAACAATATAACGCATGACTGATGGGGAGTTTCTCGGGATAACCTCCAATGCTGTGAGGTCATCCACAAACTTAGCCTAGCGCCCCATGAGACCAATAGGTCATTGACCATTACGGCAAATAAGAGGGGACCGAGCCTGGTCCCTTGTGGGATACCTCCTTGAGAATAAGAGTACTGGACCGGGATGAGGAGATCTTTACATACTGCGATCTTTCAAGCAGAAATGCTGTGATCCAGCGTAAAATACATGGATGGATGTTAAACTTAGATAGCTTGTTGACTAGTATTCGGTGATCAATGAGATCAAAACCCTTCCTAAAATCTGCAAAAAACAGGCGCACTGAACAGTGACCACCATCTAAGGCTTCCAAAGCTAAGTGTAAAAGGTAAACAATAGCCTGTTCTGTTGAACGACCAGCAACGGCAAACTGTTTACTATCCAGTTCGCTAATTATATGCGGTAGAGATCTAGAGAGCGTAAAGCCTTCCATGACCTTTGTAATCTGGCACGTCAAGGAGACTGGGCGAATGTCATCCTTCACCGTCTTCGCTGGTGTTTGCTTAGGCAAGGGACGGACTTCAGCGGTCTTCAGCAGAGCAGGGAGGTAGCCTTCACGCAGTGAAACATTATACAGCTCGGCGACGATCGAGGCCAACTCAAACGCGAACACCTTGAGAACTTTATTGGGTATCGCATCAGGGCCAACTGCCTTGTTCAAGCGCAGCAATCTCAACGCAGAGTAGGCCTCGCGTCCAGTGGCGAAAAGGTGGCTGGGATCGCGTCCGTGTCAACAGGAATAGCTGAGATATCCTCCGTTGTCAATGGTTGGAATCCGGACGTCAGCTGGACAAAAAACTGGTTGATCTCCTCACACAGGGCGTCGGCGGACACAATCAGTTCGCCGTCGATCAGTTGTTTATACCAGTACTCTTCAGAGCTGGACACCCCCGCCAACCCCTTAACCTCCTTCCACCATCTGCCAATATTTGTACCCTTTAATTTCTTCACTTTGCTGTTATAATAGAGGGACTTGCAAGATGATATTGCCTGACACACTTTGTTCCGCCATAGCTTAAAGGATGCGAGTCCTTGCCGAATTTCGCGAGTGACTGCTGCCTTCTCCTTATTAGGTTTGATATTGTGTGTCATCCATGGCTTGTCGGTGGAATGGACGCGTGACACACTAACAGGCATATACCTATCCAGGGCGCTGGTGATTTCTCTCCGAAAGACGTCGAGTTTTCCCTCCATGGTGGATGCTGCGTAGAACTCGTCCCAAGAATAAGACGTGATCCAGCGGCCGAATTCTCGTATCCTACTCTCTCTCGTATCACGACGCGTAACAACTTTTTTAGATGGATTTGCTTGAGGAGGAGACTGGTTAATGAGAACACAGTAATGGTCGCTAGACCCGAGTTTGGGGAGTTGGAGTGGCTCGGAGTGTAAGGCGGGAATATTGGTAAGAAACCAATCCAGGGTTCCGGTGTCACGAGTTTGAACCTTCACCATCTGAGAGAGACCACAACTACGCTTGAAGACGGCGGGAGATATACCGGTAGAAGTTGGGTTGAAGTCACCCAATATGCAAATAAGAGAGTCCGGGTGTTTGCGAAGGTGTTGATCACATGTCGCCTGAACGTGATTGTATAGTTCATTGTTGTCAGCAGCACGTGCTTGCGGATTGTGATAAACAACACCAACAAGGATGGAGGAAACCGGCCTTGGTAGACGGACCGGCCTTAGCTGAACCCACATGGTCTCCGACACCTCTCCAGCAAGCTCAAGGTGATCAAGCCTTCTGCATGGGATCTCACAGTTGACATAGAGAGCCGACCACCGCCACCACGGGGCACCCGGTCCTTCCTGAAGGTGGTAAAATTCGACAAGCACACGGCAGAGTCCGGAATATGAGGAGAAAACCAAGTTTCCGTAACAGCAATCACTCCAGCGCGGTTTATGAGGGCTACGCCTTCTAGTTCGTCTATCTTGGGAGAAAGTGAGCGAGCATTGCATAGCAGGAATGTTGGAATACAAGCATCCAACCGCGGGCGTGAACGACTAGGGTTTGTTGTTGAAACAGCGGCCTCAACTTGACATGTTGGTTTGCCTGTGGTATCCACAGGTAGTCCGTCAGGGACGCTAAGTCCTCCAATTCGTTTCTTTCTACGAGATCGAAACGGCTTCCTGATTCCCAAAACGCCAAGATCATGCCACAACTCAGAAGGCAACTGTTGCTTGGGTTGCAGTTTCCTAATCGATTTCAGTGTTGAGCTTGAATACTGAAATCTTGAAGCAGAATCCCCCGACACAGAACCAACATGGCGGACTCGATCGATAGTCCAGGAAGGGATCCACTTCAAATGGCCAATTTGCCATAAGTACTCGCCAATCCGCACACAGGAGTAGCACAACGCTAAGATGGGGATAGCAGTGATGAATCTAGGCCACATTTCTGTAGCTAGATTGACTCAGAACAGCAAAACTAGACGCGTTACAGGGACGTCAAAAATGTGTGGCAGCTATGTTGGCGCCGCTGACCAAGATGTTGGCCCAAGCACCACAAGTCCTTTTCTTTGGCAAGTATACAATATAGCAGCCCAACAAACAGCCGTCGTAGCTCCACAAACGAACATCGAACCAGTTTCACCGTCGACTGCCGTTCTGAATCCAGAACCGGCCATCGTGCCGGCTCTACTCGCTGGTTGTCGTCCCAGGTCCACATCCAACCGTCGTTCCAGCCCCTTTAATGACTGCTATTCAAGCCGTTGATAGGTTGGTATAGTCGTATGACTTCGAGCATTAAAATAAATAGGGTTACTTGTTACTGGTTGTCCTAGCTCATATTGCCGTGGCCCTAGTCACATTTCTAATTTCTAGTTCGTTTGTTCGTTCGTTCCTTTGGCGCGTCGGTAGTTCCGTTATAAGTTACTTTTCTTTCGTCTCCCAGTTACCCTGCCATTAGTATTTCTCAGTTTATTGCTAGTAACTTTTTATCTCCGTTCAGTTTACTCCTCGTATTTGTAAATTTCATACTTTACTGTAGGTTTTGTTTTCATTAGCTCTTTTGTTCTTTATTCCCGCGTCTTCGGTAATTAAATCGCTTCATCGTTTCATACCCAGCGCCGCCTCCTGTTATTTTTATCCTTTCTCTTTCGGCTCGGTTCTTAGCTCCATACCATGTATGTGTCTGTATTTTACTTTATTTAACAGTTTAGCGTAGTTAATTATTTAGTTTCCCTTTATAATTCACTTTACGTAGCTGCATTTGTTGTTGTATATATTTCACCTATAAATTTCGGTACGTGTGTGGTCAGGCTATAATTTCTTACAGCCTGGGTGTGTTGTATTCCACCTATAAATTTCAAATAGGTGTGGTCAGGCTAAATTTTTTCTTACAGCCTGGGTATGTTGTATTCCACCTATAAATTTCAAATAGGTGTGGTCAGGCTAAATTTTTCTTACAGCCTGGGTGTGTTGTATTCCACCTATAAATTTCAAGTAGGTGTGGTCAGGCTAAATTTTTCTTACAGCCTGGGCGTGTTGTATTCCACCTATAAATTTCAAATAGGTGTGGTCAGGCTAAATTTCTCTTACAGCCTGGGCGTGTTGTATTCCACCTATAAATTTCAAATAGGTGTGGTCAGGCTAAATTTTTCTTACAGCCTGGGCGTGTTGTATTCCACCTATAAATTTCAAATAGGTGTGGTCGGGCTAAAAATGTCGTACAGCCTAGTTGTGTCGTATTCCACCTATAATTTTCACATGGGTGTGGTGGGGCTAAAAATGTTTTACAGCCCAGTACGCAGTCGTGTCGTATTCCACCTATAAATTTCAAATAGGTGTGGTCGGGCTAAAATTTCGTACAGCCTAGTTGTGTCGCATTTCCACCTATAAATTTCACATGGGTGTGGTCAGGCTAAGAAATGTCTTACAGCCCAGTCGTGTCGTATTCCACCTATAAATTTCAAATAGGTGTGGTCAGGCTAAATTTTTCTTACAGCCTGGGCGTGTTGTATTCCACCTATAAATTTTAAATAGGTCAGACTTCTGATAGGTGTGGTCAGGCTAAAATTTTTCTTACAGCCTGGGCGTGTTGTATTCCACCTATAAATTTCAAATAGGCGTGGTCAGGCTAAATTTTTCTTACAGCCTGGGCGTGTTGTATTCAGGCTATAAATTTCTTACAGCCTGGGTGTGTTGTATTCCACCTATAAATTTCAATAGGTTTGGTCGGGCTAAAAATGTCGTACAGCCTAGTTGTGTCGTATTCCACCTATAATTTTCACATGGGTGTGGTGGGGCTAAAAATGTTTTACAGCCCAGTACGCAGTCGTGTCGTATTCCACCTATAAATTTCAAATAGGTGTGGTCGGGCTAAAAATTTCGTACAGCCTAGTTGTGTCGCATTTCCACCTATAAATTTCACATGGGTGTGGTCAGGCTAAGAAATGTCTTACAGCCCAGTCGTGTCGTATTCCACCTATAAATTTCAAATAGGTGTGGTCGGGCTAAAAAATGTCGTACAGCCTAGTTGTGTCGTATTCCACCTATAATTTTCACATGGGTGTGGTGGGGCTAAAAATGTTTTACAGCCCAGTACGCAGTCGTGTCGTATTCCACCTAAAAATTTCAAATAGGTGTGGTCGGGCTAAAAATGTCGTACAGCCTAGTTGTGTCGCATTTCCACCTATAAATTTCACATGGGTGTGGTCGGGCTAAAAAATGTATTATAGCCCAGTCGTATCGTATTCCACCTAAAAATTTCAAATAGGTGTGGTTAGGCTAAAAAATGTCGTATAGCCTAGTTGTGTCGTATTCCACCTATAAATTTCAAATAGGTGTGGTCGGGCTAAAAATGTCGTACAGCCTAATTGTGTCACATTTCCACCTATAAATTCACATGGGTGTGGTCGGGCTAAGAAATGTCTTACAGCCCAGTCGTGTCGTATTCCACCTATAAATTTCAAATAGGTGTGGTCAGGGTAAAAAATGTCGTATAGCCTAGTTGTGTTGTATTCCACCTATAATTTCAAATAGGTGTGGTCAGGCTATAAATTTCTTACAACCTTTGTGTGTCGTATTCCACCTATGAACTTCAAATAGGTGTGGTCAGGCTATAAATTTCTTACAGCCTGGGTGTGTCGTATTCCACCTATGAACTTCAAATAGGTGTGGTCAGGCTATAGATGTCTTGCAGCCTGGGTGTGTTGTATTCCACCTATAAATTTCAAATAGGTGTGGTCAGGCTATAAATGTCTTGCAGCCTGGGTGTGTCATATTCCACCTATTAACTCCAAATAGGTGTGGTCAGGCTATAAATGTCTTGCAGCCTGGTGTGTTGTATTCCACCTATAAATTTCAATAGGTGTAGTCAGGCTCTTGCAGCCTGGGTGTGTCGTATTCCACCTATATATTTCAAATAGGTGTGGTCAGGCTAGACTAAGTCCTTGCAGCCTGGGTGCATTGTATTCCACTATAAATTTCAATAGGTATGGTCAGGGACAACATTTCTTGCAACCTGGATGTGTGCCGTATTTCCACCTTTAAACTTTCTGGTTGTGATCAGGCTAAACATAATTCTCATAGCCTGGATGTGTGCCGTATTTCCACCTATAGATTCCAAATAGGTGTGGTCAGGCTATAAATATCCTTATAGCCGGGATATGTCATATCTCCACCTATACATTCCTAATAGGTGTGGTTAGGCAGCCTGCTTGGCACCTATAAATTTAAAATAGCTGTGGTTGGGCTATAATTTTTATTTAAGTCTTCATGTGTTATATCTCCATCTATAAACGTACAAATGGGTATGGTCAGACTATAGATTTTCTTTGAGCCTGGATGTCTTGTATAGACCTATAGATTTCAATCTGTCGTGGAAAGCCAAAAAAAAAAAGAAAAAAGATGTATATATATATTCTTGCATGCCTTGTGTGTCGTATATTCATCTATAAATTTCAAATAGATGTGGTCAGGCCATATTGCTCTCACAGCGGGATGTGTCAAATTTTAACTATAAAACATCTATAAATGATGTGGTCAGGCTATGTGTCCTATTTCCACTTATACAACTGAGATAGGTGTGGTCAGACTACAGATATTCCCTACCTTGACTTCACATAAGGAATGAAGTACAACTTGTGTTCTCATTTGGTTACGATTTTCATGTCAACCCATCACCCCTACCCTCCTATTATGTAGCTATCAAACTTTGGATAAAAGTTGGCTGCGCACCTGAAAACAGTGGAGACCTTGTCAAAAGCAAATATCGAAGGAGATGTGGAGCACGCCTTGAGGGAATGTCAGGAAGGCTGTCTCAAGGGCCCTTAATTCTTTATGCACACCTTGCCTTTTCTTATCTATAAATATTTTTGGTATCGCACAATTTGGTGCGCATAAAGATGAGGCTTATGAATCATGTCTGAAGGAGGGATCCTATTTCTGACGGTAATTGGTGAAAGTCCCAGCAAAGTGGAGGCACCGATTACTAATAAATGGAAGGTTGGAAACCGGAAGCAAAACCTCATCAATCGCAAATGGTTGCCCCTATCCTCCTTCCCAAGCCCCAGTTCCCTACAGGGCTCTCCCATTTATGAACCCCTCCTAACAGCACTCAGCAAACGAGAGTCTTGGGGAAATATTAAACTTGTGTTTTTAAAATGTATTAAATTGTCTGTTAATTCTATTCCTGTTACTTTGGTATATTGGTTTTGTACTGCCCAATGGAGGATCCTTGCGTAGGTCTGGTGTGGTACCCCCTATATTCGTTTTGGGCGAGGCCGTCATTAGTAAATGTCGTCATAGGGTAGATTTCTCCTGGTAACACGACCCCCGGTATTTCCTCCGTGTTTTCCAAGTTTTTTAGACGTTTTGGTGTTTAGCTTTATGACGTCTGGTTTTACGTACACTCTTGTTCATCATAACTTCTTTCATCACTGGTACCTTTGTCATTTCTGCCTTATGACTCTGGAAGCCTGGAGCTAATCGTACGAGCTCCCTGTGGTTATTTTTATCTGATCCGGGATCATCTTCTTATTTTGGCTGTCAGACTTGTACCCCACTGGCCATAAGTTGAGCAGACTCACGCTATTTCTCTGCTTCGGCGGGGCTGCTTATGTCCAGTGGCGTGCTAGCCTGCCCTGTCCGTCAATCACCGGATTAATTTTGCTATTTATTCGTCATCTTTCGGTTACTATGCCATTCGGCTTTGACGGTCTCTTGTATTTTAGAACGCTATTTCGTCCCAGTCTACTTTTCTGCGCAGCTCAGCTCAACCAATAGAATGGATATCTAAGACCCCGTTTATGTGACTGGGAGGGCAGGCCTTCGCACGCCACTGGACATAATCCTCTAGCCCTTGCAGTCGGCAAGGGTAGAATGCATGCTCACTTCCCGGGGGGGGGACTCCCATATTTTTTGACCGGGGATGATCGTCGGAAATTTTCAGTTTCACCCCTAAAAGATACCAAACAAGGCTGGCCATGGCGTGGCTCAAATATTTTCTTACCCTAAAAGATACCCTAAAAGATGAGGCCTTATGTGCAAAGTAGGCGCGAAGGAGACAGGAACAGGTAAAAGATACCCATCAAGAAATTTCCGTGTTTGTTTCTAATTTATCGTCTTCTCATCGAGTAATGTATCAGTCAATTCCAGCGACGACCATGCCCCCCCCGGGACACCGTGGGGCATTTGCACACCACTGGGTTCCCTGGGGTGGGGAATTTGGAAAATTTTGCTGGCCCCGGGGTCGGGATTTGTTTTTCTCCAGGGGAGGGGAGGTGGGGAATTTTGGTTCTCTTTCACGATCTTTTAGCGCGTTGAGTTTTGCGGAACTACAACACCAGTTCACTTCCCTGACCAGTTTATAACTATCAATTGGCGTTACAATGTCCCAGTTGAGATTGAGCGATGCCGGGGACGACAATGAATGGAGTTTGTAGCCAAATGGCTACAACCGAGAATGGCCGAGAGAAATTAGTGGAGACGTTTAATTGTTGTATGTCACTACTATATTGCAATACCTTAGTAGAAGTAGAATTTCAATTACGACTTGAGACTGACGGATTTGCTTCACTGTTTACTTGTATTTTGTCTCGTTTCAGAGAGGAGAAATCTAAAAGTATAGTTTAAAAACGAATTATAAATGCTCGGACATAATAAATGGAGTTGAAGTTCTGAGCGGGAATATTTTGTAGGGAAGCTTTACGCAGTGTCGATGGAATCTTTGTCTTTTTCTGGTCCCGGGGGAGGGGCATTTGTCCAATTTTTTGTCTTCCCCGCCGTGGGGTATTTTACACTTTTCCAGCCCCCGGGGTGGGGAATTTTTACTTTTAATTTTAGAAATGACCAAAATCCCGGGGGTTGCCCGGGGGGGCATGGTCGTCGCTGGAATTGACTGATACATAATCTCTCTTTCTTACACGGTTTTAAGAAGCACCATCATAAGAGAAAACAATTTGGACACATATTTCGGCCCTAAAAGATACCAATCTCCCTAAATTTATTGAAGATTAAGATCACCCCTAAAAGAGACCAAGGCGCCGTGATTTTAACCCCTAAAAGATACGACGATCATCCCCGGTCAAAAATATGGGAGTCCCCCCCCCGGGCTCACTTTTAGAGCCCCTGATTATTTTATCGTCGGTAACATTCGCCAATATCTCAAATTATTGTGATATTGTCATCGCCGTAACTCAGAGCAACCCTAAAGTTAAAGACTTCATAATTAATGGTCTAAACGCCGGATAATGTATGCAACATTTATAGGGAGACTTCCAGGGAACGTTATCAGCGACATGCAAACCCATGCAGTTTCTCCCAATAACTCAGCCTGTAATGGATTCGAAGATTTTATTACTTCTACCATTCTGGAAGCCTAGACTCTGCCATGATTTAAAGCTTTTTGTTATTATTGTTACTGTTTCGTTTATGTGACTCCCCTTCTCCTGGGATCCTCTTTCAGATCTTTCCAGATACGTTAGGTTAGATCATGACTAAACCACTCTTGACGAAAAACAGGGGGGTTATGATGCGACCAGTGCGTTCCTCTCGAAGGACGGGAAGGGAAGTCTTTATTTGGTCTGCAATGGCCAGGTTTGAGCGTTATCCCGTTAGACTGGAATTTCAGCGCATTCGTTTATCAAACTATCGGTCTTGCTGCTGCATGTCACGTCAGAACCCTTGGTATCCCTTGTTCACAATACATTGATGTTCGCGACATCAGTCAACTGATTCTATGTGCGGGGGACTTAGAAGCATGGTCAAACCTTCAGCTAAGTGAAGCCGCTACGTATATTGTTTACTCAGTCCGTACTAATCTGGATTTTCATAGCCTTGAAGAAGTTTTCTCTGGCATAACAAGTGGTAGTCCTGAGTCTCATTTGCGACTCTCCTACTCTCCGTCCTCTCTTGCTGCCTTTCAGAAGAGAGGAGAAATTTGCTAAATTACGTAAGAGATCCTTTAAACAGACACGGTCCCTCTAAACTCACCAACGAACTAGATCCATTAAAATCAAGACATAACGGTAATCCGCCATTCAGCTACGATTTCTATAGCGGAGCACCATAGGTATCGCAGCATGAATACAATGGCTCAAAGTAGAACTCAGGTATACGTTCGGTGTTCCCATTTGGGTATCGCTGGCGCGTCCTTGTCTGTCTGCGCGCCCCCACACAGGTAAACTAAGACCTCAACACAGGATAATGTTGTGAACCGAGCTCCGCTTTTAGCCAGTGGCTAAATCTATATACTAACAAAGAGTATTTTCGGCCCTACCAGCTGTTTTCAGTGACTGATTGTAACAGCGATTGTACTAGATATACTTTTGCTGCGTTTCTTATATATATATACTACGTTGGGATTCCTGTGTGTATGGCACAGGGATCCGCCCTATTTAAGCTCATACGGTTCACTGCTACGTAGTTATTCCAATCCAAGATAAGTCCATTATCAAATCGCTATGGAGCAGGTTTCGGTCCAGCGAGTTCGTGATGCACATAAAGACACGGCAGGCGTTTGCTCAACCACATTTCACACTAGCTTGTGCTTTGCTCCGTTTCTTGGAGGTTCTTGGCCCGACACCTTTATCACACCGGATACCCAGCCTTGTAAATACAGGTGGTCTATCGCAGTCGTCTGCTCGCGTTCGCGCTGTTCCCTTCTACTTGGAAGAAAGGGTGACGATCTGGTACCTCTGTTTTACCTTTAGGAGTATTTCCTGCCGTTACCCTTAACCGGAAATGCCTTCGTCCTCCGTCCCGTTAAAGCGGATTTGTCAGTGCCCAAAGCGTATAGGGCCGCCGCTGCAATGGATAACGTCATCGCGAAATTGGCGCAATATTCGCAGCTTGCGGTTGAGGCGGGAAATAGCACGAGAGTGTGGACATTTGTAACCCTGTCAATCTTATATCTTCTGTCGTGATTTAGCTTTTCTCATTCTTACCTTTTTTGCGCGCGGGGTTTAGGGCAGAGCTTGATGTAGGCAAAATTAAGAACAAAAGAGGTCCTGCGTCTCCCTGATAATCACGTGGATACCTCGGGTTTTATTTTGAATGACCATACTTTTGGCAAAGGCTCTCGGGGGAAGAATACAAACCTCTACATCTGCCTCTAATTTAGAAAGTTATATCAATTCAGGTATGGATATTAAAGTTAGACAAGGTTATTTGTTTCCAACCAACCTAATATCATATGGTCGCTGAATATCCGTTTGTAGGCTCGGCTGTATAGTTACCCATATTACTCTCCTTAAGCTTTGAACTAGGGAGAGGCCATCCATAGTTTTAGAGGCGCATGCTCCACTACTCTTTCTAAAATACTCGGTTTTACAGAACAGAGCATTGCCTAACAATCGACTGGAGAAATACGCTAGGTATTATCCAGACCCATTGAGTCATAGTGCATGCTTTCTAAACCGCCGGCGTCTGCCCGTGCTTCAAGCGTTTCTCGATCCTATGAATCCCCTTCTCATGCCGAGAACATTGGATCTTCAAGAAATGAAGAACTTCTGAATATGCCTTCTAACACAGTTAGCATTTTTGTTTCCTATTTTCTATAGGAATAAATTTTGGGAGTGCAGAACTTCTTGCGCACTGATGACGTGAGTTTTGGTACAGGAAGAGGATCTAAAATAATAATCCAAAGGAACGCTTGTTCGGGACGGGTTACAAGAAATAGCTTAGACCTTTCTGAGATATGGTCGAGGGACTATGGAAGAAAAGATTTTATTTTGAGTTATGGTTATTTTAGGTAGTTATTTTAGGTATAGCTTAAGAAGATTTGAACCACTCAATTCGGGGCAACCAGGCCGGCCGAGCTCATGCTTCCCCATTACTCATCACAGCTCTGATGTCATTGTTCTATTTATTCATATCGAGAATATAATACTATTCTCGTATGCATAAATTAGAATAATTACTTAAGAGCGTCATACAATGGAATATATTCACTCTTCCACTCAACCTCTAAGAGACCGGTTGTGGTTTATTCTAGTCGCACCGCCCACCTCCCCGCGGAAACCAAACAGCGCCCTCTTCTATCAATCACCAGGACATTCTGTCCTGCCCTTGGCCTCAGAGCTCATGCTTCCCCATTACTCATCACAGCTCTGATGTCATTGTTCTATTTATTCATATCGAGAATATAATACTAGGTGTGTGCTGCTACTCTTTGAAAAGCTGACCTTAACCTGCAACACGTTCTATTCTGTATCCCTGTTCTAGGGACTTACAAAAGTCGCTACTGCCAGTTTGTATGATCATTGCCATTATTACACTTAGGGCCACTTTTTATTACATTTGGGGCCTTTATTACACTTACGGCCAATTTGCATTACATTTGGGGTCTTATTACACTTAGGGCCATTTCTTATTACACTTGGGCCTTTATTACACTTAGGGCCAGTTATTACATTTAGGGCTTCTACACACCACCCTGATAACGCGCGAGGTCAGCAAACCGACCATCCTTAGGTTTTGACTTTTTACCGAATCTTTACGAAGACCAGTGTCTGCTAGAAAAACAACGGCAATCCTCATTTGTAAGAATGTCGATATTAAATACTAAAGAGCAAAGCGTATCCCAGAATGTGTAGTCTCTGCGCAATCTCTTGGCGAAATACTTACGGGGAAATTGACAGGACACCGGAACAAATTGTCGGTACAGAAATTTCGCTCGATTCATGGGCGTTCACACTGAAGAAGGGGCTGTTAGCAGTAAACGGAATTTAGTGTCATGGAAAGATCATGGCTAAGATTGGCTTGGCGGCGGTGCCCATTTCCCTTTCGTAAACGGTCGATGCTTTTCAGAAAGATCGTTGCCAGTTCTGATACCTTCGTTCTATAGATGCTATAATAAAAGCACCGCAAACCATACTAGTTAACGGAGTGGAATGGTTAGGAAGCCCTGCAAACTTCAAGGGTCACACATAGCGTGGGCAGATTTGAAAGGGGCTATCACGTGATATTGACCCTACACAATCTTTTGTTTCATGCTCATCTAATATGCATGTCCCGGTGGGGGGGGGGGGGGGGGGGGGGGGGGGGGGTGGTGGGGGGGGGTGGGGAGGTGGGGGGGGGGGGGGGGGGGGGGGGCTCCCATGTAAGAGTGATAGGGGTGCTCGTCGTGTGCTCGTGGGACGTCGAGAAACATACCCTAAAAAAACCAGGACATAAAAATCCAACCCTAAAAACACCTTATAAAACAAAATGACCCCTAAAAAATACCAACAATAAACCCTTTTTGTTATTGTTTCTCATCTCAAAACAGATTATTTTAGAGCTATAAATGAACAAAGAAAGAAAGAAAACGTTTGCTTGGTTTGTGACCCTTTCCTTCTACATTGCAAACATCAAACAAGCAGCGTTTGACGAAAATGTTTGTGCAAATCGGCTCATTTGCGCATGACATGTAATAACCGTAATCGTTTACGAGCATTTGTTTTAGTAACACAATACAGAACTTTCTTTCCACAAGTCTCAAAAACTATGCGCTGAAAAATCAATCGACTCACCCACACCAAAACGTTCTGGGGCCATGAATTTCTTGCTGCCAGCGAGGCTATCGACATTGTGATCTGGTTTTTACGCGCATGAGAATTTTTGTTTGCCACCACATATCGACTGTCAAACATAAACACTAAAACGAGAGGGTAGACACCTACAATCTTTGCTGAAAGGTTTGGACCGTTTTAAGAATGGGTTGTCCTCATTTTTTTTTACCTTCCTGCCCTTAGCCCAATCAATGTTTGCAATACGTTTGAACGGTCAGATCACGTCAAAAACCGAGACAATTCATCTCAGTGAGATCACATTGAAAGGGGTCGGGGGGCGAAAGTTATCTAGGAAAGATTGTAACTACAGACGCAGCAGTCAATTTATATTTGCTTTTATCTTGGGCCCCGCCAAAGCTAGGGCTATGAAAAATTGTCACAACTCATTCTGTTGTCTCCTCCTACGGAAATCTTTAGTAAAAGGCGAAGATTTATGTTTTGGTCAGCTAGGCTAGAATGCCTGGCTTAACTTTATAAGTTAAATAAAGGTAATGTTAGTATACATTGTTGTCATGATTTCTAGAGATCACATTTTTACGTGGATATACAACTTTTTCTGTGAAAAGTGACATAGTAGGTTGTCTACATTCCATATGATTCTGTTTTTCTGACTTACTATAGATAGTCATTACTTCATAATCAACTTAATATACATGGCAGGTTATTCTTAAAGTAATGAACAATGTCACTAGTTTGTTCGGATTATTATGTAAAATCATATTTCTATTTTTCCATAGGCTATATTTAGCTACATCACAAATATTTCTAATCAGAGTACTCTTCTTATCATTATTAGATTGCATTGTAACTAGGCTTATATAGTCAAGTGATTCATGGTATCCTAATTTATTTATTATTTTTTTCACATGTACCCACAGCTTTTTTGCTGCAGGGCAGAGCCAGAATATGTGTTCTGTGCTCTCTACCGCTCTGTTGTTACATGTTTTACAGAACGGTGCACTGCGCACGTGACACTTGTAGAGTTTTAAGTGTCGGTAGCGCAGAGTGGATAATTTTCCAATTAAGGTCAGCTATCTTATTATTAACAGGGTTCACATGCAATTGTTTCCAGAAGGCGCTTAGGTTTACATTATTCCATATTAGTACGGGCTAATTGACGCACTAATAAGGCGATTGTAGAAGAACTTATTTCTCTGCTTATGAAAAGAGCTGAAAGTCTTAGTGCGTGGAGACCTAAACCCATATTCTATGAGTGGGTCTGTTAGGCCTGGTTGGGCTGTTTCAATGCGCCTCTGCCATGAAGTCGGCAGAGAGCTCCGAACTTTAGTTAGCTCACTTTTGAGCTTTCTAGCGCTCGGTGGAGACTGAAAAAGTTCTTGCATGGCATCGCTGGGTAGAAATCCAGCGACAAACTCATAGCTGATATCACGTACAAACCTTATGTTGCTCTTTATCCACTCCGCGAGAAAGATGGGTCGCCCTTTAGTAGGGTCTCTAATCAGGGGTTATAGAACAGAGGGGTAGCAAGGATCTGGTCATTGACCAGGAGTCCTTCTCCTTGCGTACCACAGGTCCAGTTTTTCTCCAGCTGCTGAAGAGCTCTTTATAGAACGGTTTCAGAAGCTTGAGTCTGTGTGTGTGGGGGGGGGGGGGGGGGGGGGGGGGGTGGGGGGGGCTAAATCTAGCACTCGTTCTCCCAGGTTTGTTTCTGTACATTGCCCGAGAAAGTGGAACGCTAGAAGTCTCCATTTGCTCGGCGAGTCTTTGTCGAGTAGCAGCTTTAGCCATTTCATTTTCAGCGTTTTACTCTGAATTTTGAAATCTACAACTCCCTGGCCTCCGAGGGACCAGGAAGTTTGCAAATATCTTTTCTTGACGGGAAAGCACTTACCACCCCAGAAGCACTGCCACATTGCGCCTTCTATTGCGGAGACAACCCAAGGTGGCATTACCAACACTGTAGCCGTGTACACAGTGCGGAGGCAGCTAACTGGTTGATAACGCATACCTTTCCTCTAAGGCTCAGATCGCGATACTGCCAAGATCGCAGTTTCTTACAGATTTCTCCAGTTTTGGTTCCCAGTTGTCCCTGTCTGTGTCAGTATTTCCAAGCCACAGACCGAGTAGCTTGACCTTTTCTGTAGTCCACTTGATCGCTGGCCCAGTGTTAATTGTGGTGGGCGCGAAACGATCCACAGAGCAGTCCCCTCGCACTTTGCTAGGTTTATGCGAGCGCCAGAGGCACTCTCATAAACCCGTAGAAGTTCAAAACAACGCTCTACTGACCGTACATCTGAGAGAGTCAGGGTAGTGTCATCTGCGTACTGTGAGATAACGTTCGTCTGATTGGACCCAGGTAAGGGGATCCCCTTTAAATCTGGATCACTGCGCACAAGGCATGCGAAAGTTTCAGCTATTAAAACATAAAGGAGGGCGCTTAAACTGCATCCTTGACGGACACCTCGGGTCAAAGAGAATGGTTCTGAAATGAAACCATTAACTTTGATACAACTAGATATGTCTGTGTAAAGGATTTGAACCCATTTGATGAAATCAGGCCCAAATCCGAAGCTGTAAGTGACTTTAAAAGAAAGCTCCAATCGACTCTGTCAAACGCCTTCATTTGGTCGATTGACAGGAATATCGCCGGGATGTTTTCGTCGTTGGAGTACATGATTAGATCTTTGATTAAGAGCAAATTCTGTGCTATGTTTTCTACCTTTTTACGCAACAAGTCTGGTCATGGCTTATTATTTCACCAAGGACCTCGACCGCACGGAGACTTAGGACCTTGGTGATAATCTTATAGTCTAGGTTACACAGACTGATAGGCCGCCAATTCGGTATATCAAGTCTGTCTCCCTTTTTAAAAGGGTGCTAATTAGTGCGAGTCGCTGCGATGGGGATAGCGATCCGATGTCGAAGACCGCATTGGCCATCTCAACAAAATCACGACCAATTAGTTCCCAAAAATGCTGATAGAATTCTGCGGGAAAACCATCCGTTCCGGGTGATTTATTTTGGCAAATAACTTCACCGCCTTTGTACATTCAAGAAAGGTAATTTTGCCTTCACAAAGTTCCCTTCCCTTGTCACTTAGTTTTCGTTCTAGTTTACTGAGGATGTGGTTCTGTTGAGTGTTGTCAGTCCGGTTCTTCTGAGTAATTCGCGTAAAACCGCACGTGCTCTTCAAGAATCTGATATATATTGCTAGTGACAGATCCGTCAGAGCGCCTAATAGCTCGAATAGCGCCTGTTGACCTCGAGACTTCTCGAGATTGGCAAAGTATCGAGAGCATTTTTCACCTTCTTCGTGAAAATTGGCTCTCGATCTTATTATGTTACCTCTTGCTTTTGCTAACTCGATATCTTGCAGTTTAAGTTTAATGTCGTTGAAGCGTTTTACGTCGCTGTCCCAGTTCTAGTCTCTAGTTTCCTCTGCGTATTTCGTAATTGTTTCTCGAGCTTCCCGCTTGTACCGACGCGCATCCGCGGCTTTGGCACGCGAATGAGATATCGATATTTGCGGAGTCCGAGTTTGCCATTTTCCCACCAATCAAGGAGGAAGGATAGTCTGTTCTTTTTTGTGGTCCAGTCATTCCAAAAGTCTGTTATTTTTCTCAGTAAAACACGTGTCTTGCAGCAAGGACGTGTTTGAATTTCCACACACCCTTGCCACGAGACCCTCGCCCAACATCAACACCACAGATATAATACTGTGATCCGACAAGGCCCATGGTTTCAATGCTGGTACTAAGGACATGGTTAAATTTAGATTTATCTAGATAAAACCTATCCAAACGGCTACGTGTATTATAAGGCGAGATATAAGTGAAACTTCGCGAATCAGGATAATAGGTCCTATAAACATCTTTGAGTCCTTGTTTCTGTAACACTGACTCAAGGCGTTTGTACGTGATTTCTTTATAATGAGTGGGATAGTTTACATCCAGATTACGATCTGTGATGCAATTCCAATCACCACCTAGTACATTAAGTATGAGTCATCATCGGAATTAAAATCTGACAGGGAATCGAAAGAATTCTTTCTTCCAATTCCTAATGATAGCGGTATTGCCAGTTGGTGCATAAATCGTAACGAAATTCAAAAGTTGATTTGCATGAGTAGCTTTAACCTGGGCTACCCTGCCTTCATTATCTGTATGGATAGCTGTATTGTAATATCTAGACGGGGCGGAGCAGTATCGCTACTCTCCAGCCTCCCATTCAGAGAAGAACTAAGCAAGCATTCACCGCCCCACTCCCGGCCCCATGATATTACATCGCTATCTAAACTGTGGGTTTCCTGGGGAAAAAGACGTCGGCCTTCAGGCTTTTTAGATAATCAAAGACTGCTGATCTTTTAACTCGGTTACGAAGACCGCGAACATTGATGCTGATAATTTTTAAGTTATTTCCGGAGGTCATGGCGGATGACTGTGTGGGATGTCACAGGTGGGGTCGAAAGTATACACGGAAGTAAATAATTGAACTAGCATAAGAAAGGACTGTAAATAGAGAAAGAGCTAAGATACCATGATTAGTATTAAAATTTCTGAAAATAAAGTAAGGGAGAGCCTAAAGGAAAAATTACTTGCATTTTTAGGCATATTTGCATGTTTCTTACTGCTCTTGCCCTTTGGGGTTGTAAAGGGCAGAGCTCGCTTAACTGCTGCTTTAAAGGAAGTGTCTTGCGTTTCAATTGTCATTTCCTGTTTTAGCTACCTTTTTTTCCTCTGAGGGCAGAGGTTCTGAGGCGGAGCTACGTTTACCTGCACTTGCTTCAGCACTCGCTTCAGCACTTGCATCGGTATTTGTTTCATCACCTTTTTGGCTTTCACCGGCTGTTTCCTCCTCGGTGTTCTCATTAACTGTTCCCTGTTTATTATCCGTTGTTGGTTCTGTGTTATTCTCCGTTGCTGGTTCTGCCGTTGTTTCTGTGTGTGGTCTGCTCTTGGGTTGAATCCTTTGCTGGAGGAGGGGGACGGCGCTTGGGACAGTCCCGACTGATGTGTCGTTCTCCTCCACATGTGCCGCATGTTGGGATCTGGCCCCTGTGCCAGATCCTTGCTCGGTATGAACCAACCATAATGAATGACGGGATCTTTCTGCCGATCTCCATTGCCACAACTCTATTTCCATTCTCAATTTCAGTCCCTTGGTATCTCTCCCTTCTCACCTCGGAGACTTTTCCGTATGATTCGAGCGCGCTCTTAATCATAGCAAAGACTTTCTGCCGGCATGTAGAATACAGACACTAGTGTCTGTTTGAAACCAAGCGGCTCAGGCTTGAACTCTTTATCCCCAATTTTGATGCCTTGTGAAGTAATGAATTCACCAAACTCTCCTTTGTTAGCGTCACGTCCACATTGTTGCCCGGCATAGGTTGGACACAACGGACTGCCCCCGTTGGCAATTCCTTACTTAACGCCTCCATAAATTTTGTTAATGGAGGTAGCGAGAGATTTCCAAAACCAAACCTCACAGAACATCTCCGCCAATAATTTCTCTCCAACTTGGCTGCTCTCCTGACTATCGCTGCTGCTTGCACCACTTTTCACTGCACTAGAATAGCTAGCCATCTCGCGAAATTTTTTGGTTAGATATTGGATTTTATGTTCCCTCAGTTTCTGTTAGGTTTACAGGAAGTATTCGCACCGGGTAGAAATGTTGGGTCACAGGAAGTATTGGCACTGTTAGGGAGGGGAGGGGGGGGGGGTGGTGATAGGTTGTAAACATGAGTCTGTGGCTGTGTGCAAGTTGTTTTTGTTAGGTTACAGGA